>OX155899.1:68772959-69972959 GCA_944588485.1 Phosphuga atrata | reverse complement strand
ACAAGACTAGACAGACAAGACTAGACAGACAAGACTTGACAGACAAGACTAGACAGACAAGACTAGACAGACAAGACTAGACAGACAAGACTAGACAGACAAGACTAGACAGACAAGACTAGACAGACAAGACTAGACAGACAAGACTAGACAGACAAGACTAGACAGACAAGACTAGACAGACAAGACTAGACAGACAAGACTAGACAGACAAGACTAGACAGACAAGACTAGACAGACAAGACTAGACAGACAAGACTAGACAGACAAGGCTAGACAGATAAGACTAGACAGACAAAACTAGACAGACAAGACTAGACAGATAAGACTAGACAGACAAGACTAGATAGACTAGACAAACAAGATTAGACAGACCAGACTAAATTAGTTTTCAAAATTGAGACAAAGTTATTGCGGGCGGGTAGTTTATAAACGACGTGTAAATTACAGTTTCACGGCTCGGCACAGCCCGGCTCGGCTAGGCACAGCCCGGCTTGTCTCGGCACAGCCCGGGTCGGCTCGGTACAGCCCGGCTCCTCTCCGCACAGCCGGGCTTCGCACAACCCGGCTCGGCTCTTCACAGCACGGGTTCGGCTCGCCACAGCCCGGCTCGACTCGGCACAGCCCGGCTTAGCTCGGCACAGCCCAGCTCGGCTCGGCTCGGCACAGCCCGGCTGGGCTCGGCACAGCCCGGCTCGACTCGGCACAGCCCGGCTCGGCACCCCCGAGCCGAGCCGGGCTGCGCGTTTATAAACTACCCGCTACACAAATATTATGTGTAGACTTTCTGACTAGACACATAACACTAGGCAGACAAAACTAGACAGACAAGACGAGAGAGACAAGACGAGACAGACAAGACGAGTCAGACAAGACTAGACAGACAAGACTAGACAGACAAGGCTAGACAAATTTATCTGTATAGACAAGACTAGAGAAAGAAATCTATCGTTTGAATCAACCATTTGCCTAAGAAAATTCACGTTTTACACTTATACTGTTATCTTCACAAACCTGTTATCTTCTGTGTATTTACTTATTATGTTGTAGTTTAGTTTGTCGTGTGCATGTAGCCGTTTAGATGTCGAAAGAGAATGAAGGATTGCGATGTCGTTGAGACTTGGTCATGTCCTGCACTGTTTGCTGTTGTCTGTGTCGTTCGATTAACACCGAAGTCATTCGCATCCCATCAAACCTTCACACTGTGTGCGCCGTTTTTCTTTTACAGTTTTCCACAATTTCTCCAACTTGACTAAACAAATTATTGATTGATGAAATCTATTCCTTCTAGATAACATGTTAGACCGGCAAGACTAGACAGACAAGACTAGACAGACAAGACTAGACAGATAAAACTAGACAGACAAGACTAGGCAGACAAGACTAGGCAGACAAGACTAGACAGGCAAGACTAGACAGACAAGACTAGACAGACAAGACTAGACAGACAAGACTAGACAGACAAGACTAGACAGACAAGACTAGACAGACAAGACTAGACAGACAAGACTAGACAGACAAGACTAGACAGACAAGACTAGACAGACTAGACTAGACAGACAAGACTAGACAGGCAAGACTAGACAGACAAGACTAGATAGACAAGATTAGACATACAAGACTAGACAGACAAGACTAGACAGACAAGATTAGATAGACAATACTAGACAGACAAGACTAGACAAACAAGACTAGACAGACAAGACTCGACAGACAAGACTAGACTGACAAGACTAGACAGACAAGACTAGACAGACAAGACTAGACAGACAAGACTAGATAGACAAGACTAGACAGACAAGATTAGATAGACAATACTAGACAGACAAGACTAGACAAACAAGACTAGACAGACAAGACTAGACAGACAAGACTAGACAGACAAGACTAGACAGACAAGACTAGATAGACAAGATTAGACATACAAGACTAGACAGACAATACTAGACAGACAAGATTAGATAGACAATACTAGACAGACAAGACTA
This sequence comes from Phosphuga atrata, assembly GCA_944588485.1. NCBI lineage: Eukaryota > Metazoa > Arthropoda > Insecta > Coleoptera > Silphidae > Phosphuga > Phosphuga atrata. The sequence continues at coordinate 69,970,971 of OX155899.1, read as the reverse complement.
GACAAACAAGACTAGACAGACAAGACTAGACAGACAAGACTAGACAGACAAGACTAGACAGACAAGACTAGACAGACAAGACTAGATAGACAAGACTAGACATACAAGACTAGACAAACAAGACTAGACAGACAAGACTAGACAGACAAGACTAGACAGACAAGACTAGACAGCCAAGACTAGACTGACAAGACTAGACAGACAAGACTAGATAGACAAGACTAGACATACAAGACTAGACAAACAAGACTAGACAGACAAGACTAGACAGACAAGACTAGATAGACAAGACTAGACAGACAAGATTAGATAGACAATACTAGACAGACAAGACTAGACAAACAAGACTAGACAGACAAGACTAGACAGACAAGACTAGACAGACAAGACTAGACAGACAAGACTAGATAGACAAGACTAGACATACAAGACTAGACAAACAAGACTAGACAGACAAGACTAGACAGACAAGACTAGACAGACAAGACTAGACAGCCAAGACTAGACTGACAAGACTAGACAGACAAGACTAGACAGACAAGACTAGATAGACAAGACTAAACAGACAAGACTAGACATACAAGACTAGACAGACAAGACTAGACAGACAAGACTAGACAGACAAGACTAGACAGACTAGACAGACAAGACTAGACAGACAAGACTAGACAGACAAGACTAGAAAGACAAGACTAGACAGACAAGACTAGACAGACAAGACTAGACAGACAAGACTAGACAGACAAGACTAGACAGACAAGACTAGACAGACAAGACTAGACAGACAAGACTAGACAGACAAGACTAGACAGACAAGACTAGACAGACAAGACTAGACAGACAAGACTAGACAGACAAGACTAGACAGACAAGACTAGACAGACAAGACTAGACAGACAAGACTAGACAGACAAGACTAGACAGACAAGACTAGACAGACAAGACTAGACAGACAAGACTAGACAGACAAGACTAGACAGACAAGACTAGACAGACAAGACTAGACAGACAAGACTAGACAGACAAGACTAGACAGACAAGACTAGACAGACAAGACTAGACAGACAAGACTAGACAGACAAGACTAGACAGACAAGTCTAGACAGACAAGACTAGACAGACAAGACTAGACAGACAAGACTAGACAGACAAGACTAGACAGACAAGACTAGACAGACAAGACTAGACAGACAAGACTAGACAGACAAGACTAGACAGACAAGACTAGTCAGACAAGACTAGACAGACAAGACTAGACAGACAAGACTAGACAGACAAGACTAGACAGACAAGACTAGACAGACAAGACTAGACAGACAAGACTAGACAGACAAGACTAGGCAGACAAGACTAGGCAGACAAGTCTAGATAGACAAGTCTAGACAGACAAGACTAGACCGACAAGACTAGACAGACAAGACTAGACAGCCAAGACTAGACAGGGTAGACAGACAAGACTAGACAGACAAGACTAGACAGACAAGACTAGACAGACAAGACTAGACAGACAAGGCTAGACAGACAAGACTAGACAGACAAGACTAGGCAGACAAGTCTAGACAGACAAGACTAGACCGACAAAACTAGACAGTTTTGTTTAGTGAACGAATATTTTGAAAAGAAAGAATAAATATTGAAATATATGAATGGAAAGTGTTAATGGAAAGTCTATATAAGATGTTCTTCAATTTATTACCGGAGCTCGTTTATCGCGATACCTCTCCCGGTTTGTGTGCGGAATGTAATTATAAAATTCAATTTAAGAAGGGAATGTTGGTTTTAATTTCGAAAATTCTATTAAAACGATAAAAGTAAATCTTCTGCTCCCTACTTCAGTGTTCAGTTTCTAAAATCAATGTTTATTGTAATCATTATTGTAGATGTTGAGAAGTTATCAAATAATATGTTAGTTGCGATAAAGTTCGTTTAAAATTCAATCAAGCACATATGCATACCTCGACAACGTCGACCTCCAAAAAAAAAAAAAAAAAAAAAATTAACTTTATCTAAATCTAAATTTAAATTATCTAAAACTAAAAAACTAACTACAAAACTTTAGTCAATCAGATTTCAGTTAGATTTTAGTCAGTTGATATAGATTTTAGTCATTGATTTTAGAAAGAAAATTAAATATATTTGCCTATTAACAGACAAATGACAATAACAGACAAATGCAAATCTAATAATTTGCAAGAAATTTATAATAATACAGAATATTACATAAATGTATGTAATATTCTGTATTATAATTAATTTAAAATAATTTTAAATTAATTTAAAATAATTTGAAATTAATTTAAAATATGTATTTATTAATTAAACAAATTGATTTATTAAAATTTCTATGAAACGAAACGCAATTTAAATTCCACCTCCAATTAATTTCAAATCTCTCCCCTTGATTTATTACTATCGGACTGGTGCACGATACTTGTCTCGCATGTTATTATCCTTGAAAAAAAATCAATCAGTTTCCTACCCGAGATTCATCCATCAAACTGTTTTCAAATACATTTATGTTTTTAGGAACCTTGACGGTGAACGTGAGCGTGTTACTGCTAAGTCTTGCGTCTCCGGACGAATCCAGCTTGGTAAGTTTAATATTTTATTCGCTATTTTTTTTTTTTGTTAGCAATTTTCACATCTCCAACATAAGATTATTTTGAGATTAAAATAACACGCGTTTAGAGTCTGATTCTTACCTAGATTTTATGGAAAATAGTAATTAACTGTTTTTCTTTATTTTGTATTTTCACATGTCTAACATCTGCAGATTTTGAGATAAAAATAACACGCGTTTAGTCTGACACTTAGCTAGATTTTACGGAAAATGGTAATAATCTGTTTTTCTTTATTTTGTAAGAGGAATCTTACTGCCAATTTTTATTAATATTAACTTAAATAAGTTTACTTTTGAAGTTACCCGCCCTTTTTATTTTGACACAGGTTGTAACGTTAAATACATTTTGCAGCTATTTTCAAGTATCTAGAGTTGGTTGTTGTAAGTTTTCAGTTGAATAAACGCGGATGTTAAACAGAATCGTTCTTTAATAAGAAAAAGTAGGGAAAGATGGTTCTTCTGGAACCTCCACCTCCACTTCTACAGGTCTACAGGTTCAATCAGCTTTAATCAGATTTCAATCAGCTTTAATACACTACAAGAGTGTGAGGTTTATCTAACCCCACGCTATATGGTGTGTGAGGTCTATGTAGCCCCACGCTATATGTTTAATCAGTTTTAATCAGCTTTAATCAGCATAATCAGCATAATCAGCTTTAATCAGCTTTCAATCAGCTTTAATACACTACAAGAGTGTGAGATCTTTCTAACCCCATGCTAAACAGTGTGTGAGGTCTATGTAGCCCCACGCTAGATGTTTAATCAGTTTTAATCAGCTTTCAATCAGCTTTAATACACTACAAGAGTGTGAGGTCTAGCTAACCGCACGCTAAACAGTGTGTGAGGTCTATGTAGCCCCACGCTACATGTTTAATCAGTTTTAATCAGCTTTAATCAGCTTTCAATCAGCTTTATTACAATACAAGTGTGTGAGGACTATCTAACCCCTCGCTAAACAGGGTCTGAGGTCTATGTAGCCCACACGCTTCAGGTTTAATCAGCTTTTAATCAGATCTTAAAACCAATATCAACTATATAAATCCATCAGTCATGTTTCAGACCTGAAGTGGAGGTGGAGGTTCCAGAAGGAACCATCTTTCCTACTAGAAATGTTAGTAAAGTGTTTGATAGTAATAACCCAACACTAATTTTTAATATTATTATTAGGGATCTTCGTTATAAAATTACTCAACCCCCAATTTTCAGCCCCGTTAATCAGATTTTAAGAAATTGATGAAATACGTGTCTATCTAATTTTAAAAACGAATGTTAATACCAAGTTTTAAATCTGTAGCATCTTCTGTTTCTGAGGAAATAGACATCTTAGAAAACACATTTTTTCTTCGACATTTTCGCATGGATTTTATTCAAACTTTGCACACTTATTACTTATAACTCTAGTTAAAATATTACTAAGTTTCAACGCAATCGAGTGTTTGGTTCCAAAGTTATCGCTTATTGCACACAAATTTTCTAAATTTCTACGTCGCTTTTAAATAGTTCACCTAGTCTTATTGCTTGAAACAATATTAATAAATTATACATCAAAATTTGAAAGATTTTTTAAGCTATCAGAAAATCCGAAACTAATTCCGCTGCGTTTATTCTTTTTCAAAATATCACTGCAAATGCAACAAGGTGTTTTTCAGTGGTTGAATTTTTCTTAGTTTTTTAAAATTTGTTGACTTATTGAAAACTAAATTGCATAATGATTTATATTGGCGTAATCTGTGTTAAATTCTGCGTGTTTCGATATATAATATGCAAAAATCCGAAAGGTCGAAAATCGTGGGTGAAAAGGTGTCGAAAAAAACATTTCAGAGAAGGGGGGGCCCTTCTTTGAAATCGACCTTTCTTTGAAATCGGGAATTTTTACATATCACGGATATTGACATATAATACATCAAAAGACGCGAAATTTTGAATAGAACAGCCAACTAATAATCATTTTCTGTTTTGGTCAAACGTAAGCGATTTAAAATCGCGCAAAATATCGTACTTTCGGATTTTTGCCCGAAACTTTCTCCAAAACAATCTAACTTACCTGAATCTTTTTCTAAATGATTATAAACTAAATTCTGATCAAAACTATGTATAATACTTGCACATGCAAGGTGTCTAAACCTTTCAAATTATCTATAAAACTCAATTTTTGAGAGACTCCAAACTTTGAGTTCATTTTCCTCGCAAATTTATCGACCGAATTTGTTTAAACTTTACAGTTTATTTACTCATATATTGCTAAATGTTTCTGCCAAATTTCATGCTAATTGTTGCAAAAAAAAATTGCGAATCTCGAAATCTTGAAACTTTGAGTTCATTTTCCTCGCAAGTTTATCGACAGAATTTCTTTAAACTTTACAGTTTATTTATTCATATTTTGCTAAATGTTTCTGCCAAATTTCATGCTAATTTTTGCAAAAAAAATTGCTAATCTCGAAATCTTGAAACTTTGAATTCATTTTCCTCTCAAGTTTATCGACAGAATTTCTTTAAACTTTACAGTTTATTTATTCATATATTGCTAAATGTTTCTGTCAAATTTCATGCTAATTGTTGCAAAAAAAAAATTGCGAAACTTGAAATCTTGAAACTTTGAGTTCATTTTCCTCGCAAGTTTATCGACAGAATTTCTTTAAACTTTATTTATTTATATATTACTAAATGTTTCTGCCAAATTTCATGCTAATTGTTGCAAAAAAAAAATTGCGAATCTTGAAATCTTGAAACTTTGAGTTCATTTTCCTCGCAAGTTTATCGACAGAATTTCTTTAAACTTTAAACTTTATTTATTTATATATTACTAAATGTTTCTGCCAAATTTCATGCTAATTGTTGCAAAAAAAAAATTGCGAATCTTGAAATCTTGAAACTTTGAGTTCATTTTCCTCGCAAGTTTATCGACAGAATTTCTTTAAACTTTAAACTTTATTTATTTATATATTACTAAATGTTTCTGCCAAATTTCATGCTAATTGTTGCAAAAAAAAAATTGCCAATCTTGAAATCTTGAAACTTTGAGTTCATTTTCTTCGCAAGTTTATCGACAGAATTTCTTTAAACTTTACAGTTTATTTTTTTATATATTGCTAAATGTTTCTGCCAAATTTCATGCTAATTGTTGAAAAAAAAAATGCGAATCTCGAAATCTTGAAACTTTGAGTTCATTTTCCTCGCAAGTTTATCGACAGAATTTCTTTAAACTTTAAACTTTATTTATTTATATATTACTAAATGTTTCTGTCAAATTTCATGCTAATTGTTGCAAAAAAAAAATTGCGAATCTTGAAATCTTGAAACTTTGAGTTCATTTTCCTCGCAAGTTTATCGACAGAATTTCTTTAAACTTTACAGTTTATTTTTTTATATATTGCTAAATGTTTCTGCCAAATTTCATGCTAATTGTTGAAAAAAAAAAATGCGAATCTCGAAATCTTGAAACTTTGAGTTCATTTTCCTCGCAAGTTTATCGACAGAATTTCTTTAAACTTTAAAGTTTATTTATTTATATATTGCTAAATGTTTCTGCCAAATTTCATGCTAATTGTTGCAAAAAAAAATTGCGAATCTCGAAATCTTGAAACTTTGAGTTCATTTTCCTCGCAAGTTTATCGACAGAATTTCTTTAAACTTTAAAGTTTATTTATTCATATTTTGCTAAATGTTTCTGCCAAATTTTATGCTAATTGTTGCAAAAAAAATTGCGAATCTCGAAATCTTGAAACCAAATTTCATGCTAATTGTTGCAAAAAAAATTGCGAATCTCGAAATCTTGAAACTTCAAGTTCATTTTCCTCTCAAGTTTATCGGCAGAATTTCTTTAAACTTTACAGTTTATTTATTCATATATTGCTAAATGTTTCTGCCAAATTTCATGCTAATTGTTGAAAAAAAAAATGCGAATCTCGAAATCTTGAAACTTTGAGTTCATTTTCCTCGCAAGTTTATCGACAGAATTTCTTTAAACTTTAAAGTTTATTTATTTATATATTGCTAAATGTTTCTGCCAAATTTCATGCTAATTGTTGAAAAAAAAAATGCGAATCTCGAAATCTTGAAACTTCAAGTTCATTTTCCTCTCAAGTTTATCGGCAGAATTTCTTTAAACTTTACAGTTTATTTATTCATATATTGCTAAATGTTTCTGCCAAATTTCATGCTAATTGTTGAAAAAAAAAATGCGAATCTCGAAATCTTGAAACTTCAAGTTCATTTTCCTCTCAAGTTTATCGGCAGAATTTCTTTAAACTTTACAGTTTATTTATTCATATATTGCTAAATGTTTCTGCCAAATTTCATGCTAATTGTTGAAAAAAAAAATGCGAATCTCGAAATCTTGAAACTTTGAGTTCATTTTCCTCGCAAGTTTATCGACAGAATTTCTTTAAACTTTAAACTTTATTTATCTATATATTACTAAATGTTTCTGCCAAATTTCATGCTAATTGTTGCAAAAAAAAAATGCGAATCTCGAAATCTTGAAACTTTGAGTTCATTTTCCTCGAAAATTTATCGACCGAATTTGTTTAAACTTTACAGTTTATTTACTCATATATTGCTAAATGTTTCTGCCAAATTTCATGCTAATTGTTGCAAAAAAAAAATTGCTAATCTCGAAATCTTTAAACTTTGAATTCATTTTCCTCAAGTTTATCCACAGAATTTCTTTAAACTTTACAGTTTATTTATTCATATATTGCTAAATGTTTCTGCCAAATTTTATGCTAATTGTTGCAAAAAAAATTGCGAATCTCGAAATTTTGAAACTTTGAGTACATTTTCCTCTCAATTTTATCGACAGAATTTATTTAAACTTCACAGTTTATTTACTCATATATTGCTAAATGTTTCTGCCAAATTTCATGCTAATTGTTGCAAAAAAAAAATGCGAATCTCGAAATCTTGAAACTTTGAGTTCATTTTCCTCGCAAGTTTATCGACAGAATTTCTTTAAACTTTACAGTTTATTTATTCATATTTTGCTAAATGTTTCTGCCAAATTTCATGCTAATTGTTGCAAAAAAAATTGCGAATCTCGAAATCTTGAAACTTCAAGTTCATTTTCCTCTCAAGTTTATCGGCAGAATTTCTTCAAACTTTACAGTTTATTTATTCATATATTACTAAATGTTTCTACCAAATTTCATGCTAATTGTTGCAAAAAAAAAATGCGAAACTCGAAATCTTGAAACTTTGAGTTCATTTTCCTCGGAAATTTATCGACCGAATTTGTTTAAACTTTACAGTTTATTTACTCATATATTGCTAAATGTTTCTGCCAAATTTCATGCTAATTGTTGCAAAAAAAATGCGAATGTCGAAATTTTGAAACTTTGAGTTTATTTTCCTTGCTAGTTTATCGACAGGCTTTGTTTAAAGTTTACAGTTTATTTATTCATATATTGCTAAATGTTTCTGCCAAATTTCATGCTAATTGTTGAAAAAAAAAATGCGAATCTCGAAATCTTGAAACTTTGAGTTCATTTTCCTCGCAAGTTTATCGACAGAATTTCTTTAAACTTTATTTATTTATATATTACTAAATGTTTCTGCCAAATTTCATGCTAATTGTTGCAAAAAAAAAATTGCGAATCTTGAAATCTTGAAACTTTGAGTTCATTTTCCTCGCAAGTTTATCGACAGAATTTCTTTAAACTTTAAACTTTATTTATTTATATATTACTAAATGTTTCTGCCAAATTTCATGCTAATTGTTGCAAAAAAAAAATGCCAATCTTGAAATCTTGAAACTTTGAGTTCATTTTCTTCGCAAGTTTATCGACCGAATTTCTTTAAACTTTACAGTTTATTTTTTTATATATTGCTAAATGTTTCTGCCAAATTTCATGCTAATTGTTGAAAAAAAAAATGCGAATCTCGAAATCTTGAAACTTTGAGTTCATTTTCCTCGCAAGTTTATCGACAGAATTTCTTTAAACTTTAAACTTTATTTATTTATATATTACTAAATGTTTCTGTCAAATTTCATGCTAATTGTTGCAAAAAAAAAATTGCGAATCTTGAAATCTTGAAACTTTGAGTTCATTTTCCTCGCAAGTTTATCGACAGAATTTCTTTAAACTTTAAACTTTATTTATTTATATATTACTAAATGTTTCTGTCAAATTTCATGCTAATTGTTGCAAAAAAAAAATTGCGAATCTTGAAATCTTGAAACTTTGAGTTCATTTTCCTCGCAAGTTTATCGACAGAATTTCTTTAAACTTTACAGTTTATTTTTTTATATATTGCTAAATGTTTCTGCCAAATTTCATGCTAATTGTTGAAAAAAAAAATGCGAATCTCGAAATCTTGAAACTTTGAGTTCATTTTCCTCGCAAGTTTATCGACAGAATTTCTTTAAACTTTAAAGTTTATTTATTTATATATTGCTAAATGTTTCTGCCAAATTTCATGCTAATTGTTGAAAAAAAAAATGCGAATCTCGAAATCTTGAAACTTTGAGTTCATTTTCCTCGCAAGTTTATCGACAGAATTTCTTTAAACTTTAAAGTTTATTTATTTATATATTGCTAAATGTTTCTGCCAAATTTCATGCTAATTGTTGCAAAAAAAAATTGCGAATCTCGAAATCTTGAAACTTTGAGTTCATTTTCCTCGCAAGTTTATCGACAGAATTTCTTTAAACTTTACAGTTTATTTATTCATATTTTGCTAAATGTTTCTGCCAAATTTTATGCTAATTGTTGCAAAAAAAATTGCGAATCTCGAAATCTTGAAACCAAATTTCATGCTAATTGTTGCAAAAAAAATTGCGAATCTCGAAATCTTGAAACTTCAAGTTCATTTTCCTCTCAAGTTTATCGGCAGAATTTCTTTAAACTTTACAGTTTATTTATTCATATATTGCTAAATGTTTCTGCCAAATTTCATGCTAATTGTTGAAAAAAAAAATGCGAATCTCGAAATCTTGAAACTTTGAGTTCATTTTCCTCGCAAGTTTATCGACAGAATTTCTTTAAACTTTAAAGTTTATTTATTTATATATTGCTAAATGTTTCTGCCAAATTTCATGCTAATTGTTGAAAAAAAAAATGCGAATCTCGAAATCTTGAAACTTTGAGTTCATTTTCCTCGCAAGTTTATCGACAGAATTTCTTTAAACTTTAAACTTTATTTATCTATATATTACTAAATGTTTCTGCCAAATTTCATGCTAATTGTTGCAAAAAAAAAATGCGAATCTCGAAATCTTGAAACTTTGAGTTCATTTTCCTCGAAAATTTATCGACCGAATTTGTTTAAACTTTACAGTTTATTTACTCATATATTGCTAAATGTTTCTGCCAAATTTCATGCTAATTGTTGCAAAAAAAAAATTGCTAATCTCGAAATCTTTAAACTTTGAATTCATTTTCCTCAAGTTTATCCACAGAATTTCTTTAAACTTTACAGCTTATTTATTCATATATTGCTAAATGTTTCTGCCAAATTTTATGCTAATTGTTGCAAAAAAAATTGCGAATCTCGAAATTTTGAAACTTTGAGTACATTTTCCTCTCAATTTTATCGACAGAATTTATTTAAACTTTACAGTTTATTTACTCATATATTGCTAAATGTTTCTGCCAAATTTCATGCTAATTGTTGCAAAAAAAAATTGCGAATCTCGAAATCTTGAAACTTTGAGTTCATTTTCCTCGCAAGTTTATCGACAGAATTTCTTTAAACTTTACAGTTTATTTATTCATATATTGCTAAATGTTTCTGCCAAATTTTATGCTAATTGTTGCAAAAAAAAATTGCGAATCTCGAAATCTTGAAATTTTGAGTTCATTTTCCTCTCAAGTTTATCGACTGAATTTCTTTAAACTTTACAGTTTATTTATTCATATATTGCTAAATGTTTCTGCCAAATTTCATGCTAATTGTTGCAAGAAAAAAAAATGCGAATCTCGAAATCTTGAAACTTTGAGATTATTTTCCTCGCTAGTTTATCGACAGGATTTGTTTAAACTTTACAGTTTATTTATTCATATATTGCTAAATGTTTCTGCCAAATTTCATGCTAATTGTTGCAAAAAAATGCGAATGTCGATATCTTGAAACTTTGAGTTCATTTTCCTCGCTAGTTTATCGACAGGATTTGTTTAAACTTTAAAGTTTATTTATTCATATATTGCTAAATGTTTCTGCCAAATGTCATGCTAATTGTTGCAAAAAAAAAATGCGAATCTCGAAATCTTGAAACTTTGAGTACATTTTCATCTCAAGTTTTTCGACAGAATTTCTTTAAACTTTACAGTTTATTTATTCATATATTGCTAAATGTTTCTGCCAAAGTTCATGCTAATTGTTGCAAAAAAAATGCGAATGTCGAAATCTTGAAACTTTGAGTTCATTTTCCTCGTTAGTTTATCGACAGGATTTGTTTAAACTTTACAGTATATTTATTCATATATTGCTAAATGTTTCTGCCAAATTTCATGCTAATTGTTGCAAAAAAAAATTGCGAATCTTTAAATTTTGAGTTCATTTTCCTCGCAAGTTTATCGACAGAATTTCTTTAAACATTAAAGTTTATTTATTTATATATTGCTAAATGTTTCTGCTAAATTTCATGCTAATAGTTGCCAAAAAAAATGCGAATCTTGAAACTTTAAGTTCATTTTCCTTGGAAATTTATCGACCGAATTTGTTTAAACTTTACAGTTTATTTACTCATATATTGCTAAATGTTTTTGCCAAATTTCATGCTAATTGTTGCAAAGAAAATGCGAATGTCGATATCTTGAAACTTTGAGTTCATTTTCCTCGCTAGTTTATCGACAGGATTTGTTTAAACTTTAAAGTTTATTTATTCATATATTGTTAAATGTTTCTTTCAAATTTCATGCTAATTGTTGCTATTTTTTTTCAGAAATATGAAGTAGAATTTTTACTGCAACAGCAATGGTACGACCCGAGATTGCGGTATTCAAATCACAGTAAATACGACCATTTGAACGCGATCCATCACCACAATGATATTTGGCTGCCGGACACTTACTTCATCATGCACGGAGACTTCAAAGATCCCCTCATTCCCGTGCATTTCTCGCTGAAGATCTTCAGAAATGGTAGCGTCAATTACCTCATGCGGTAAGAAAACAATTTAACAGGAAAAGTGCTCATCGCAGCAACTTCCATTGTGCAACTTTGAATTCGCAAGACTTTTTAGAGCCAAAAGATTGTTACCAATCGACGATACCTAGTCTAGTTCAGGAATTATTCATCAATATTTAAGACGGGAAACTTAGTTGGGATTGAAAGGTTTAGTATAGTTTGTGTTGAGATAACTGCGGAATTAGTAAGAGCTGCGACTTCCTGTTTGCAAATTTAGATTGTTTAAACAATTTTCCAAAAAAAGCTAGTGTATAGTCTGCGAAATGTAGTCTAGTTTCGGAGTTATAGACTGCGATTTACAATCCTTGTCCAATAAGATTGAATTGACAAAACGCATCTTGTTTAAAATTCCTCCTACAAGTTTGTTTCGCGATTACAGGAAAAGTGCGCATCGCAGCAACTTCCGGTTTGCAAATTTGAATTCGCAAGACTTTTTAGAGTCAGGAAATTGTTACCAGTTAACGAAACCTAGTCTAGTTCAGCAAATCATCCATCAAGATTTGTGACGAGAAACTTAGTTGGAATTGAAAGGTTTAGTCTAGTTTGCGTTGAGATAACTACGGAATTATTGACAGCTGCAACTTCACATTTGCAGATTTAGATTCGTTGAACAATTTTCTAAAAAAAGCTAGTTTATAGTCTACGATATGTAGTCTACTTTTGGAGTTATAGACTGCAATTTACAATCCTTGCCCATTAAGATTGAATTTACAAAGCGCAACCTGTTTAAAATTTCTCCTACAAGTTCGTTTCGCGATTACAGGAAAAGTGCTCATCGCAGCAACTTCCGGTTTGCAAATTTGAATTCGCAATGCTTTTTAGAGCCAGGAAATTGTTACCAGTTAACGAAACCTAGTCTAGTTCAGGAATCACGCATCAAGATTTGTGGCAGGAAACTTATCTGGGATTGAAAGGTTTAGTCTAGTTTGCGTTGAGATAACTACGGAATTAGTAACAGCAGCAACTTCCCGTTTGCAGATTTAGATTCGTTGAACAATTTTCTAAAAAAATCTAGTTTATAGTCTACGATATGTAGTCTAGTTTTGGAGTTATAGACTGCGATTTACAATCCTTGCCCATTAAGATTGAATTTACAAAGCGCAACCTGTTTAAAATTTCTCCTACACGTTTGTTTCGCAATTACAGGAAAAGTGCGCATCGCAGCAACTTCCGGTTTGCAAATTTTAATTCGCAAGACTTCTCAGAGCCAGAAAATTATAACCAGTCGACGATACTTATCCTAGTTCAGGAATTATCCATCAAGATTCGAGACGGGAAACTAAGTTGAGATTAACATTTTTTCCAATTTCAGGAGGCATCTCATTTTATCCTGCCAAGGTAGTCTTAATATATTTCCTTTCGACGACCCGCTCTGCTCCTTTGCAATGGAAAGCAGTGAGTACAATTCATTCTTATCTCGTTCCGAGTGAAATATTGCTGGAAAGAGAATCAATAGATTAGTTTCGTCACTGATTCGGCTTTCCAATTGCAGTTTCTTACGAGCAGACGGCCATCAAGTACGTGTGGAAGAACGATGAAGTTATTCTCCGAAAGTCACCAAGTCTTACTACACTCAATGCTTATCTCATTGAGAATCAGACCATCATTTGTCCGACGAAATCCAGTTGGAGAGGTAAATTTACTTTTTTTAAAATAAATAATATATAAAGTTTGATAATAATATTTATGGTAAACAAAAAGCATTCTTTTGTGAATGCACAAATATTGTTGATTGCAAAGTGTAAGGAAAGAAAACCGAAAATTGTTGGAATTTCACATCTTTAACATCTCCAGTTTTATTATAGTTACAAGTTGTTATTGGTTTAATCAAAGTATGAAGGACAAATTATTAGATTTCGAAGATTTTCTATTATAGTACGAATATTCAAATGCTAGGTTTATTAATTGGCGATAAATTGCACGTGAAAAATATTGGTCTGTAAAAATTATTGTGTTCTTTAATTATTAGCAACAAATTAGTTTGTGTGATATTAACAACAAATTAATTTGTATGAAATTGCTACTAGTAATATTAATGTATTAATTTAGTAGTAATAGTACATTACATACAAGGAATATTAACTTAGAACAATATGAAATTATTTAAGGAATTAAATAATTTCATATTGTTATATATATATTGTTATATTATATTTTTTAATATTCATATTATTTAAGGAATATTATAATTATTAATGTACTATTTTAAGTATTAACGCCAAAAAAAAAAAAAAAAAAGATGAAAAAGTATGATTTGGGAAGGAAAGTGCTAACACACACAAAATGTATTATTTGGCAACCGGCAATGATTTATTTCTTCAAACAAAATTCATTTTCAGGCGAAAACAATAAATATTAACTCCAGTATGAAACTATTTATTTATAAATTATTTATGAAATTATTTATTATTTATTTAAGGAAAAATCTTTTGATTATATGATTCCTAAGAAATAGTAAATTTTATCTCAATTAGGATGCAATCAATGTATGTCCACGTTAGAGAATAATATATGTTTGCAGGAAGAAAATCAATTGGGAATAGGGATGGAGTCCTCACTTGTGAACTCTGCCATAAGCGATTTGAGACTCAAGGTATTCTTGCACAATCCCGTGCCTAGAATCACCACGCTTATCTCTCTTTTTATTTCTGTATACCCTTTTTTCGTTACTCTTTTCACACTACATCTTAGGAATCAAATTTCAAAAGATTCGAAATTTTATTTACGCTTTTTTCTTAATGTCATTTATATTAACAAATATTTGCAGTTTACCTTTTCATATACAAATTCGAATTTCGAATAATTTCTACAAAAATGCGAAAAATATAAAAAAAAAACTTACCCAAAATGTTTGCAATTACATTATATTTCATTTAGATTTTCACTAAATTATTAAATTAAAGAAACAAATAATGAGCGTGTAACGTTTAGGCCTTCCGCGCACTAGGCAGCCAGGCCGAGGCGGCCGAAATATATGAGCACGGTCAGTTATATTGTGACCCTTTCATCGAGCGATATGGACAAAATACGTTTATGACAAGTGCGTGAAGACTGACGGCAGCCACATACATTCGCTACACTTGTTCTGGCTCTGGCCCGTTCAATCAGGCATGTTTTAATGGCTGCTACAGCCAGGAATTCGTTTCTGCTGCTACAGCCAGGAATTCGTTTCTGCTATTACGGCTAGGCTGCTACAGCCAGGAATTTGTTTCTGCTGCTACCGCCAGGCTGCTACACCCAGAAATTCGTTTCTGATGCTACAGCCAGGCTGCTACAGTCATGGATTTTTTTCTACTGCTACAGCCAGGAATTCGTTTCTGCTGCTACAGTCAGACTGCTATGGCCAGAAATTCGTGTCTGCTATTACAGCCAGGCTGCTGCAGCCAGGAATTCGTATCTGCTATTACAACTAGGCTGCTACAGCCAGGAATTTGTTTCTGTTGCTACAGCCAGGAATTCGTTTCTGCTGCTACCGCTAGGAATTCGTTTCTGCTATTACAACCAGGCTGCTACAGCCAGGAATTTGTTTCTTCTGCTACAGCCAAGAATTCGTTTCTGCTGCTACAGCCAGGAATTCATTTCTATTACAACCAGGCTGCTACAGCCAGGAATTCGTTTCTGCTATTACAGCCAGGCTGCTATAGCCAGGAATTTGTTTCTGCAGCTACACTCAGGCTCCTACGGCCAGAAATTCTTTTCTGATACTACAGCCAGGCTGCTACAGCCAGGAATTTCTTTCTGCTGCTACAGCCAGGAATTTCTTAAACTGGCTGCGCAGCTAGGCTGCCTAGAGTGCGGCAGGTCTTACACGCGATTGAAGTAAAACTTCTTTGGCGGTTGTGGCACCTAAAAATATTAATCTTAGCACATCTGTTAAACAAAGTATTTATAAATGAAAACATAATTATAATTAGTGTTGAGCTTTGTAAAATCAGATTCCAGCATATCTGTGCGTTAGCCTCGTCAATGGCTCTAGTCTATCTCGTCAAATTTAACTAGTCTCCCTTATCTCTGTGGCCAATCTTGTATTATCTAAATACTTGGTCTATTAAAAAAGTATCCGACCTTTAGCCGGTAAAAAAAACTGGCATAACTGGAGCGTTGGAAACATAATCACCCTCAAAGTAGTCTCCTTGGGACTCTACACACTTCACCCAGCGATGCCGCCATTGTTGGAAGCATTCCGAAAAAGCCTCTTTCGGAATCGACTTTAGCTCGGCTGTCGTTGCAGCCATAATGTCCTCTCTTGTCTGAAATCGCGTTCCTTTTAATAGCCTCTTGACTTTGGGGAATAGCCAGAAGTCGCAGAGGGCATATCAGGAGAGTAAAGAGCCTGTCAGACCAGAGGAGTCTGTTTTTTCGCCAAAAAATTGTGAACCATTGTCGTGATGGAGTCGTCAATTTCCTCATGACCACAACTCCAGTCGCTAGCGCCGCTCCCTCAATTCACTTGTCGTCATTTTACTTGCATTGAAAAACCGACGAGAGCACTACACACTACGTCATTCGAACGCTGCTCGACAGCAACTGACGCTATCTACAGGCGAGAAAAAATTCACACATGCGCACGAAGGTTAAAGGTCGGCTTATGCAACTTGATTCAAATCCATCAGGTTTTCAAAATAAAAAATAAGGTCGGATACTTTTCTAACAGACCACGTAGATCTAAATATTGTTGTCTAAATTAATAAACTACTCTACCTAGTCCTGACTATGTATTGCTAGTTCTACCCCTCCAATCTCGTCTATTAGCCTTGTCCAGCCGTCTAGTCTCTCTATGTGATAAACATTCTAGTTAACATTTAAGTTAACATAGAAATTTTCAAATGTGTAAGTCTGTCCGTCTGTTTACAACTAAAATAATTCAAAATCGTTGTCTTAATATTTGAATTTCTAAATTAGTTTCTGGATATTTCCTCCAATTTTCAAGATTTTCCGACAAATTTTCTTTTATAATTTTCCAAAAACATTCCAAAATTAACACAGAAATTTTCAAATTTGTAAGTCTGTCCGTCTGTTTAGAATAAAAATAATTCCAGATCGCAGTCCTAAAATTTGAATTTCTAAATTCATTTCCAGATATTTCCTCCAATTTTCAAAATTTTCCAACAAATTTTCTTTTCAAATTTTCCATAAACGCTCCAAAATTAACGCAGAAATTTTCAAATTTATAAGTCTGTCCGTCTCTTTACAACTAAAATAATTCCAGATCGCTGTCTTAAAATTTGAATTTTCAAATTTGTTTCTAGATATTTTCTCCAATATTCAAGCTTTTCCGAAAAGATTTTCCTACAAATTTTCTTTAATAATTTTCCAGAAACATTCCAAAATTAACATAGAAATTTTCAAATTTTTAAGTTTGTCCCGTCTGTTTACAACTAAAATAATTCCAGGTCGCAGTCCTAAAATTTGAATTTCTAAATTCTTTTCTAGATATTTCCTCCAATTTTCCAACAAATTTTCCATAAACACTCCAAAATTAACACGGAAATTTTTAAATTTGTAAGTCTATCCGTCTGTTTACAACCAAAATAATTCCAGATCGCAGTCCTATAATTTTAATTTCTAAATTCATTTCTAGATATTTCCTCCAATTTTCAAGATTCTCCAGCAAATTTTCTTTCTAAAATTTTTAAGTACATAGTCACCTCTTGACTAGTTCTAGTCTGCTTCTCTTTTCTCGTCTATTAGCCTTGTACAGCCGTCTAGTCTCCCTCTAGTCAATCTTGTCAAATTTGACTAGCCTCTCTTGTCTCAGTATCAGTCTCAATCTTATTGTCAGTGTCTTAGTCTTAGTCTCAGCCTGGATCTGTCTCAGTCTCGTCTCTATTTTCGTCTATTAGCCTTGCCACTGCCATGTAGTCTCTTTCTAGTCTATCATGTTAAACTTGACCAGACCCTCTTATCTCTTTGGCCAATCCTGTCTAGTCTTTAACTGCTCACCCAAATCTATTTAGCCTGGTACGTCGAGCATAGTCTAGTTATCTTAATCTTGTTCTTATTATCCCATTTTCCTCAAACCGATCCTGTATATCAACACAAATTTATATTGTCTATTGTCTGACAAGACTAGACAGACATGACTAGACTGACAAGACTAGACAGACAAGACTAGACAGACAAGACTAGACAGACAAGACTAGACAGACAAGACTAGACAGACAAGACTAGACAGACAAGACTAGACAGACAAGACTAGACAGACAAGACTAGACAGACAAGACTAGACAGACAAGACTAGACAGACAAGACTAGACAGACAAGACTAGACAGACAAGACTAGACAGACAAGACTAGACAGACAAGACTAGACAGACAAGACTAGACAGACAAGACTAGACAGACAAGACTAGACAGACAAGACTAGACAGACAAGACTAGACAGACAAGACTAGACAGACAAGACTAGACAGACAAGACTAGACAGACAAGACTAGACAGACAAGACTAGACAGACAAGACTAGACAGACAAGACTAGACAGACAAGACTAGACAGACAAGACTAGACAGACAAGACTAGACAGACAAGACTAGACAGACAAGACTAGACAGACAAGACTAGACAGACAAGACTAGACAGACAAGACTAGACAGACAAGACTAGACAGACAAGACTAGACAGACAAGACTAGACAGACAAGACTAGACAGACAAGACTAGACAGACAAGACTAGACAGACAAGACTAGACAGACAAGACTAGACAGACAAGACTAGACAGACAAGACTAGACAGACAAGACTAGACAGACAAGACTAGACAGACAAGACTAGACAGACAAGACTAGACAGACAAGACTAGACAGACAAGACTAGACAGACAAGACTAGACAGACAAGACTAGACAGACAAGACTAGACAGACAAGACTAGACAGACAAGACTAGACAGACAAGACTAGACAGACAAGACTAGACAGACAAGACTAGACAGACAAGACTAGACAGACAAGACTAGACAGACAAGACTAGACAGACAAGACTAGACAGACAAGACTAGACAGACAAGACTAGACAGACAAGACTAGACAGACAAGACTAGACAGACAAGACTAGACAGACAAGACTAGACAGACAAGACTAGACAGACAAGACTAGACAGACAAGACTAGACAGACAAGACTAGACAGACAAGACTAGACAGACAAGACTAGACAGACAAGACTAGACAGACAAGACTAGACAGACAAGACTAGACAGACAAGACTAGACAGACAAGACTAGACAGACAAGACTAGACAGACAAGACTAGACAGACAAGACTAGACAGACAAGACTAGGCAGACAAGACTAGGCAGACAAGACTAGACAGACAAGACTAGACAGACAAGACAAGACAGACAAGACTAGACAGACAAGACTAGACAGACAAGACTAGACAGACAAGACTAGACAGACAAGACTAGATAGACAAGACTAGATAGACAAGACTAGACAGACAAGACTAGACAGACAAGACTAGACAGACAAGACTAGACAGACAAGACTAGACAGACAAGACTAGACAGACAAGACTAGACAGACAAGACTAGACAGACAAGACTAGACAGACAAGACTAGACAGACAAGACTAGACAGACAAGACTAGACAGACAAGACTAGACAGACAAGACTAGACAGACAAGACTAGACAGACAAGACTAGACAGACAAGACTAGACAGACAAGACTAGACAGACAAGACTAGACAGACAAGACTAGACAGACAAGACTAGACAGACAAGACTAGACAGACAAGACTAGACAGACAAGACTAGACAGACAAGACTAGACAGACAAGACTAGACAGACAAGACTAGACAGACAAGACTAGACAGACAAGACTAGACAGACAAGACGAGACAGACAAGACGAGACAGACAAGACTAGACAGACAAGACTAGACAGACAAGACTAGACAGACAAGGCTAGACAGACAAGACTAGACAGACAAGACTAGACAGACAAGACTAGACAGACTAGACAGACAAGACTAGACAGACAAGACTAGACAGGCAAGACTAGACAGACAAGACTAGACAGACAAGACTAGACAGACAAGACTAGACAGACAAGACTAGACAGACAAAACTAGACAGACAAGACTAGACAGACAAGACTAGACAGACAAGACTAGACAGACAAGACTAGACAGACAAGACTAGACAGACAAGACTAGACAGACAAGACTAGACAGACAAGACTAGACAGACAAGACTAGACAGACAAGACTAGACAGACAAGACTAGACAGACAAGACTAGACAGACAAGACTAGACAGACAAGACTAGACAGACAAGACTAGACAGACAAGACTAGACAGACAAGACTAGACAGACAAGACTAGACAGACAAGACTAGACAGACAAGACTAGACAGACAAGACTAGACAGACAAGACTAGACAGACAAGACTAGACAGACAAGACTAGACAGACAAGACTAGACAGACAAGACTAGACAGACAAGACTAGACAGACAAGACTAGACAGACAAGACTTGACAGACAAGACTAGACAAAACACAAAGAAGCTAACATGGACGACTAGATATGTGACGAAAAGACCGAAAAATGGTTTATCACACGACTGCATAACTAATACGACAGAAGACGAAAGACGAAATCGAAACGAGTAAAGGACAATAAAAATAACAGTAAGGAAACAATTGGTACAAACACCACCACCCACCTGAAGTAATGCTCACGCAGTTCCGGGTGGAGTGTAGTGTAGAGACAGAGGAGGGGGTTTAGTGGGTATGCTGGTCACGAAGAACTCGATCAGAGAGCCCCACACTACACGGGTTTGAATATCCGGTGTGCAACAATGCATTCCCCCTCCTCTCTGAAAAAAAAAAAAAAAAAAAAAAAAAGACAAGACTAGACAGACAAGACTAGACAGACAAGACTAGACAGACAAGACTAGACAGACAAGACTAGACAGACAAGACTAGACAGACAAGACTAGACAGACAAGACTAGACAGACAAGACTAGACAGACAAGACTAGACAGACAAGACTAGACAGACAAGACTAGACAGACAAGACTAGACAGACAAGACTAGACAGACAAGACTAGACAGACAAGACTAGACAGACAAGACTAGACAGACAAGACTAGACAGACAAGACTAGACAGACAAGACTAGACAGACAAGACTAGACAGACAAGACTAGACAGACAAGACTAGACAGACAAGACTACACAGACAAGACTACACAGATAAGACTAGACAGACAAGACTAGACAGACAAGACTTGACAGACAAGACTAGACAGACAAGACTAGACAGACAAGACTAGACAGACAAGACTAGACAGACAAGACTAGACAGACAAGACTAGACAGACAAGACTAGACAGACAAGACTAGACAGACAAGACTAGACAGACAAGACTAGACAGACAAGACTAGACAGACAAGACTAGACAGACAAGACTAGACAGACAAGACTAGACAGACAAGACTAGACAGACAAGACTAGACAGACAAGACTAGACAGACAAGACTAGACAGACAAGACTAGACAGACAAGACTAGACAGACAAGACTAGACAGACAAGACTAGACAGACAAGACTAGACAGACAAGACTAGACAGACAAGACTAGACAGACAAGACTAGACAGACAAGACTAGACAGACAAGACTAGACAGACAAGACTAGACAGACAAGACTAGACAGACAAGACTAGACAGACAAGACTAGACAGACAAGACTAGACAGACAAGACTAGACAGACAAGACTAGACAGACAAGACTAGACAGACAAGACTAGACAGACAAGACTAGACAGACAAGACTAGACAGACAAGACTACACAGACAAGACTAGATAGACAAGACTAGAGAGACAAGACTAGACAGGCAAGACTAGACAGACAATACTAGATAGACTAGACTAGTCAAACAAGATTACAGTCTTCCGACTCGGCGCAGACCGGCTCGGCCGAGTCGGGACTGTAATTTACACGTCGTTTATAAACTACCCGCTACACAAAAATTAGGTGTAGACTTTATGACTAGACACACAACACTAGACAGACTAGACGGACAAGACTAGTTAGACAAGACTAGATAGACAAGACTAGACAGGTAAGACTAGACAGAGAAGACTAGACAGACAAGACTAGACAGACAAGACTAGACAGACAAAACTAAACAGACAACACTAGACCGACAAGACTAGAGAGACAAGACTAGACAGGCAAGACTAGACAGACAAGGCTCGACAGACAAGACTAGAGAGACAAAACTAGATAACCAAGACTAGACAGACAAAGCTAGACTCGATTAAGAAGACTAAACAGATAAGGCTAGATGGGCAAGACTAGATGGACACGACCAGAAGGATAGGTCTAGATGAACAAGACTATATGGACCAGATTAAATAAATAAGGCCAGATGAATAAGACTAGATGGCTAAAACTAGTTGGACAAGACGAGATGGACAAAATTACATGGACAAGACTAGACGGACCAGACTAGATTAGATGGGCAAGATTAGATGAACGAGACTAAATGGACAAGATTAAATGGACAAGACCAGATAGCCAATTCTTATATTCTTGTTTATCCAATTTTGTTTGTCGAACTTTCCCTTCAGTCTTCAGCTTTAATCTGCATAATCTTTCACGTAAACATGTTTAATCATAAATTTGCAAACAATAAATATTCATGAATATAATAAACCGATTTTATAAATTGTGATGTACACTACAACCTTATATATTGGGACCGTTTATTAGTAAGTTACGTTTTGAGCTTCGGTAGGATTTTTTGAGTAGATTTAGAGCTTTGATGTTTATTAATTGATCCGCGTGCGAGTTTTCGTTTGTAGGCAACATCATCGATCCCATCGAGCTTGGATTCGCATTGGCTTCATGAATATTCATTTGCGTTTGTTTTGGTGCTCGAGTAGAATAAATTTTGCAGAAAGTCGGTTCAATGCTTCATCGATTTATTACATCGTATTTCCAGACCGCATCAGTAGGCAAAGATGATTCGTTCTCGACCCTCCACCTCCACTTAATTAAAGCTGATTATATCTATAGCGTGGGGCTACGACCTCACATCCTGTTACATAGACCTTACACTCTTGTAGTGTATTAAAGCTAATTAAAGCTGATTGAAAGCTGATTAAATGCTAATTGATGGTTGATTAAAAGCTGATTAAAGCTGATTATAATGGATGTCTCAAAAGAAAGTTTATATTTGTTTAGCTTACTGCGTGAACGCAACGATTCGGAAGGGCGCAGATGTTATGTCAATCAGTAGCCTGGCTCTTGGGAATTTAGTCGCTATGGAGTGTTTCTCGGGAGCGTATCGCGCGTTGTGCGTCC
Source organism: Phosphuga atrata (assembly GCA_944588485.1). Lineage (NCBI taxonomy): Eukaryota > Metazoa > Arthropoda > Insecta > Coleoptera > Silphidae > Phosphuga > Phosphuga atrata. The sequence continues at coordinate 69,947,910 of OX155899.1, read as the reverse complement.
GCGAATTTTACAAAAGTGGTAATTCTGCGACTATAGCGCGAAGAAATTTCTCCAATATTCGAGGTTTCCGTCAAATAAATTATGCGCCAAGCATTCCTCTCATTCGGAAATGGGTAAAAAAGTTTGAGAAGACCGGTTCAACACAGCATAAACCAAAACCCGGACGCCGAAGGTTATTGAGATCGGAAGAGAACGTGGAACAGGTTAATCGGTCTGTTCGTGATGAACCGGACCTCTCCATTCGGAAGCGTGCAAGTGCTTTGAATGTGCATAGATCATCACTACACCGCATTTTGCACAAAGATCTAAAGCTACACCCCCTATAAAATTCAATTGGTGCAGAATTGCAGTCGCAGAATTACCACTTTTGTAAAATTCGCGTACGCACAACGCGCGATCCGCTCCCGAGAAATGCTCCATTGCGACTAAATTACCAAGAGCCAGGCTACCGATTGACATATTACCCGCGGCCTTCCGAATCGTTGCGTTCACGCAGTAAGCTAAACAAATATAAACTTTCATTTGAGACACCCGATACCTGTATCACGGGGCTACGGCCTCACATCCTGTTTACCGTGGAGTTACATAGACCTCACACTCTTGTAGTGTATTAAAGCCGATTACAAGCTGATTAAAAGGTGGAGGACCGGAAGTGGAGGTGGAGGGTCCAGAACGAATCATCTTTCCCTACTCGCATCATTACTAAATGATAATAAAATTAGATTTAATTTAAAGATGAAAATGTTTTTAAGTTTTAAATTTATTGCATATACAATGGATAATTATAATATTGGTAAAATCATACTACATTATCGATAATCGTATAAATTTAATAAAGTCGGAACACAGCCTGAATATATAAATACAGTATAATCTCGATAATCCGACACATATGGGAGGGACAGCCCACGACAGCGGACAGCCCACCGCACAAACGACTCTATTATTCAACAACTCGATATAAAGACCAGACTATACCAGACAATAAACCACCGGTATTTGGGATACCTGGGTCATGTGGCAAGGAGGTTCGGCAATATTAAACGACTCATAGTAGAAGGCCGCCACCCAAGTGGAATATCGCCAACACGATGGATAGGCCTGACAAAAACCCTGACGGGACAAGGGATGCAGGAAGTAATGAGATCTGCCCAAGATAGAGAGTGCTGGCGAGGAATCATTGCGAATCATTGCAAATTGATGTCACCACACCCTGCAGAAGGGTTATGGACTGAAGAGAGAGAGGTGGGAGGGAAGAGTGCGAGCGGTCTCCAGACCGTCGGACTATTGGACATGTCGTCCGAATTACCGAGATTATACTGTATATTCAACCTCTCCGGAGCTCAACACAATTGAGTCATTTTAGGAATACCAAAATGAATCTCGTGTGAAACTTGTCATCTATTTAATGGGTAATTAATTTGAAATGAAGTTCCAACAAGTTATTCCACAATCAATCGATTAGTTACAATTAGATATTCTTTTCTAATACATTAATTGGTTTTGTTATCGCGTTTGGTGTAAATAACTCGACTTAATAAATGATGTAATTGGGGTAACGTCGAGCAGTTTCGGCCTGAAAGCTTAAGAAAGTGAAGTGAAGTGAAAATGTTGGAATTGTATGAAATTGCTTCGCATACCGAAATTGCAAAAAATACGTTAATTACTCGCGCAAAAACTAGCAAAGAATGCATTTTTTCATTTTTCAAAGAATTGCAAAACTAGCAAAGAATAGACCTTTTCATAGTTGACATTTTTTTATGCGCATACGTCAATTTCCGGCATGTTTTTCGGACACTTTTTGACGTATAACCAGTGAAAATAACAAAATGTGCCAGAAACTTTTATAATCCCGCCTTTTAAACTTGGCGGACGCTCATGCGCTTAAGTAACCGTTAAAAGGTCTATTATCTATGGCAAGATTTCAAATAAGCTTTTAAATTGACTGCTCATCATGTTCGGATAAAAAACCTCAGCATAAACCATTTCACGATTATTGATTTATTTTTGTTAACAATTTATTTCAGACTGTGCCTGTTCAGTCTACACTAGATAGACAATGGTAGGGAAAGATCCTTCGTTCTGGACCCACCTCCTCCTCCGACCTTGAATTGACCTTGACTTGACCTGACCTTGTCTTTAGTTCAGCTTTTCACCAACAGATGGCCCTTTAGTTCAACTTTTACCAACAGATTGCGCTTTAGTTCAGCTTTTTACTGACAGATGGTGCTTTAGTTAGTATATAGTAATAGACAGACTAGACTAGCCTAGACAGACCAGACTTGACCGACTAGACTAGACAGATTATATAGACTAGACGGACAAGACGAACTAGTCGGACTAGAGGGACTAGACGCACTAAATGGATTAGAGGGACAAGACGTACCAGACGGACAAGATAAAACCGACAAGATACTTAGTCTTTGACCAGGCAATACTGACAAAACTAGGCAGACCAGGCTAGACCGACAAAACAAGACAGACAAGGCTTAACCGACAAGACTAGAAAGTCAAGGCTAGAACGACAAGAGACGACAGTCAAGGCTATACACAGAAGACTAAACAGACAAACCGATTTGTCCCAACTGTTCAATTTTGTCCCAATTTTGTACCCCATTTTTTTTTTAATACGTGTTCTGTTAGGAAAGTATCCGACCTTTAGCCGGTAAAAAAACTGGCATACTGGGGCGTTGGAAACCTAATCAGCATCAAAGTAGTCTCCTTGGGACTCCACACACTTCTTCCAGCGGTGCCGCCATTGTTGGAAGCATTCCGAAAAAGCCTCTTTCGGAATCGACTTTAGCTTCTGTCGTTGCAGCCATAATGTCCTGTCTTGTCTGAAATCGCGTTCCTTTCAATGGCCTCTTGACTTTGGGGAATAGCCAGAAGTCGCAGGGGGGCATATCAGGAGACTACGGAGCCTTACGAACCAGAGGAGTCAAAAAATTGTGAACCAATGTGCTGGAGCATTGTCTTGATGGAGTCGCCAATTTTCTGATGACCACAAAAACAGTCGCTGATAGTCACACGACGGTCCCGCATCACCACAGCGTTTACTTTGGCAATGACATGATCATTTCGGCATGTTGATGGCCGACCAGAGCGTGGCTCGCATTCCACCGATGTGCGACCGTCTTTAAACCGGCTGTATCACTCCTTAATCTGTGTGATGTCCATAGGATCGTCACCGATAGCCGTCTGAATCTTCTGAATGATTTCCACTTTGTTGTCGCCCAGTTTCTGGGAAAATTTGATGCAGTAGCGCTGCTCCAGTCGTTCCGTCATTTTACTTGCAATGAAAAACCGACGAGAGCACTACACACTACGTAACTTGAACACTGCTGACGCTATCTACAGGCGGGAAAAAAATCATGTATGCGCACGAAGGTTCAAGGTCGGCTCATGCAAGCGCGCTTGATTCAAATCCATCAGGTTTTCAAAATCAAAAATAAGGTCGGATACTTTTCTAACAGACCACGTAAGCACTACTTTAAGTCATAAACACTATCGAATGGATTCGTAAACATATTTGCTTACAAATTTCTTACATAAAGTATTTTCCTTAATCTTGGATAAAACCAATCAATATGTATTCAATTAGTTATTAGTTATGTTACGCTATTTAACTATAAATATTAATACAAGAACGTTAATTATTAATATTATTTGGTTATTCAAGAAATCGTAGAGGATCAAGTCTACCAACAGTTGTTCGTGTAAGAAAGCATGCGCTACTCGGAAGTTTAAGAATTAGTTAGTTTAGACTTATATAAAGCCAGAAATACAGAAATGTTGATGGAAAGAGAATATTGAAATTGACAAGAAGTTATAAGATATATTTATTTCTATCGACTAAATAATCCTAATCGGATATTATTATAAACCTGGTAACGTAGCCTGGTCAAATGAAACGAAATTACTTATATTTATTAATTATCTCAATTATTATTACATTAGTTTACATTCTCATTGTTCGAGTATTATTTTTTAATTACAATTACGAATACCGAGAACGAGCACCGAATATTAACCATCGATCCATTGCCAACAACAACACTTTTCACGATAACCAACCCGCCATAAAACCGCACAATAATTTCATTTCTTTCATGTTTATAGGCAATTACAGCTGCCTCAAGGTGGATCTGAAGTTTACACGAGACCGAGCATTTTATTTCACAACAGTATTTATACCAGGGATAATTTTAGTTACCTCCTCGTTTATTACGTTCTGGCTCGAATGGAACGCTGTGCCTGCTAGAGTTATGATAGGTAAGATATATTACTTTATTATTTCCTTTACTAGTACCTACTATACTCCCTGCCTTTCCACGCGTGGATAGATTTCGCCACAAACGAATACGTCCTGAGCAATTATTTATTACAGGCACAATTATTTCACATCTCTAACATCTCCAGTTTTTGAGATATGAGTGTCCAGCATTCGTATATGAGCGGGATATCTGGATAGATTTTGTCCAGACCATACCAATATCAATAAGGAGCGTGTTAACGTCTTAAATGCCGCAATTATTTATTGCAGGCTCGCGGGCCAAATCCAACTCTCAAATAGATTCTATCCGACGCTTTTAACCCTCACTTTTTAAATAATTCTCGTTTAACTGCATTTTGGAAAACGACAATACACTCATTTCTTTGGTCTTGAAGATGAGTTTAAATATCAATTTTCACATCCCCAACATCTCCTGTTTTTGAGATATGAGTATCTCGCATTTGTATTAAATATTGGCCAAACCGTACGAAAACCAATAGGGAGTGTTTCAACGTCCTTAGCAATTTTCTATTGCGGGCCCGCGGGCCGGATCCAGTCTTTAAATAGATTCTATCCCGCCCTCGTAACTCTCGGTGTTATAATGCTCGCTTAACTGGATTTTTGACACTGATAATACACCCATTTCTTAAGTTTTGAAGAAGAATTTAAATACCAGTTTTCACATCTCTAACATCTCCAGTTTTTGAGATATGGGTATCCCGCATTTGTATATTAGCGGGATATCTGTATAGATTTTGTCCAGACCACACGAATATCAATAAGGAGCATCTTATCGTCTTTAATGCCGCAATTATTTATTGCAGGCCCGCGGGCCGGATCCAACCTTCGAATAGATTATATCGCTTATATCGCTTTTTAAATAATTCTCGCTTAACTGGATTTTGGAAAACGATAATACACCCATTTTTTCAGTTTTGAAGATGAATTTAAATACCAATTTTCACATCTCTAACATCTCCTATTTTTGAGATATGAGTATCTCGCATTTGTATTAAATATTGGCCAAACCGTACGAAAACCAATAGGGAGTGTTTCAACGTCCTTAGCAATTATCTATTGCGGGCCCGCGGGCCGGATCCAGTCTTTAAATAGATTCTATCCCGCCCTCGTAACCCTCGGTGTTATAATGCACGCTTAACTGGATTTTTGACACTGATAATACACCCATTTCTTAAGTTTTGAAGAAGAATTTAAATACCAGTTTTCACATCTCTAACATCTCCAGTTTTTGAGATATGGGTATCCCGCATTTGTATATTAGCGGGATATCTGTATAGATTTTGTCCAGACCACACGAATATCAATAAGGAGCATCTTATCGTCTTTAATGCCGCAATTATTATTGCAGGCCCGCGGGCCGGATCCAACCCTCGAATAGATTATATCGCTTATATCGCTTTTTAAATAATTCTCGCATAACTGGATTTTGGAAAACGATAATACACCCATTTTTTCAGTTTTGAAGATGAATTTAAATACCAATTTTCACATCTCTAACATCTCCTATTTTTGAGATATGAGTATCTCGCATTTGTATTAAATATTGGCCAAATCCTACGCATACCAATAGGGAGTGCTTCAACGTCCTGAGCAATTATCTATTGTGGGCCCGCGGGCCAGATCCAGTCTTTAAATAGATTCTATCCCGCCCTCGTAACCCTCGGTGTTATAATGCTCGCTTAACTGGATTTTTGACACTGATAATACACCCATTTCTTAAGTTTTGAAGAAGAATTTAAATACCAGTTTTCACATCTCTAACATCTCCAGTTTTTGAGATATGGGTATCCCGCATTTGTATATTAGCGGGATATCTGTATAGATTTTGTCCAGACCACACGAATATCAATAAGGAGCATCTTATCGTCTTTAATGCCGCAATTATTTATTGCAGGCCCGCGGGCCGGATCCAACCCTCGAATAGATTATATCGCTTATATCGCTTTTTAAATAATTCTCGCTTAACTGGATTTTGGAAAACGATAATACACCCATTTTTTCAGTTTTGAAGATGAATTTAAATACCAATTTTCACATCTCTAACATCTCCTATTTTTGAGATATGAGTATCTCGCATTTGTATTAAATATTGGCCAAATCCTACGCATACCAATAGGGAGTGTTTCAACGTCCTAAGCAATTATCTATTGCGGGCCCGCGGGCCAGATCCAGTCTTTGAATAGATTCTATCCCGCCCTCGTAACCCTCAGTATTATAATGCTCGCTTAACTGGACTTTGGAAACTGAAAATATACCCATTTATTCAGTTTAGAAGATGATTTTAAATACCAGTTTTCACATCTCAAACATCTCCAGTTTTTGAGATATGGGTATCCCGCATTTGTATATTAGCGGGATATCTGTATAGATTTTGTCCAGACCACACGAATATCAATAAGGAGCATCTTATCGTCTTTAATGCCGCAATTATTTATTGCAGGCCCGCGGGCCGGATCCAACCCTCGAATAGATTATATCGCTTATATCGCTTTTTAAATAATTCTGGCTTAACTGGATTTTGGAAAACGATAATACACCCATTTTTTCAGTTTTGAAGATGAATTTAAATACCAATTTTCACATCTCTAACATCTCCTATTTTTGAGATATGAGTATCTCGCATTTGTATTAAATATTGGCCAAACCGTACGAAAACCAATAGGGAGTGTTTCAACGTCCTTAGTAATTATCTATTGCGGGCCCGCGGGCCGGATCCAGTCTTTAAATAGATTCTATCCCGCCCTCGTAACCCTCGGTGTTATAATGCTCGCTTAACTGGATTTTTGACACTGATAATACACCCATTTCTTAAGTTTTGAAGAAGAATGTAAATACCAGTTTTCACATATCTAACATCTCCAGTTTTTGAGATATGGGTATCCCGCATTTGTATATTAGCGGGATATCTGTATAGATTTTGTCCAGACCACACGAATATCAATATGGAGCATCTTATCGTCTTTAATGCCGCAATTATTTATTGCAGGCCCGCGGGCCGGATCCAACCCTCGAATAGATTATATCGCTTATATCGCTTTTTAAATAATTCTCGCTTAACTGGATTTTGGAAAACGATAAAACACCCATTTTTTCAGTTTTGAAGATGAATTTAAATACCAATTTTCACATCTCTAACATCTCCTATTTTTGAGATATGAGTATCTCGCATTTGTATTAAATATTGGCCAAATCCTACGCATACCAATAGGGAGTGCTTCAACGTCCTGAGCAATTATCTATTGTGGGCCCGCGGGCCAGATCCAGTCTTTAAATAGATTCTATCCCGCCCTCGTAACCCTCGGTGTTATAATGCTCGCTTAACTGGATTTTTGACACTGATAATACACCCATTTCTTAAGTTTTGAAGAAGAATTTAAATACCAGTTTTCACATCTCTAACATCTCCAGTTTTTGAGATATGGGTATCCCGCATTTGTATATTAGCGGGATATCTGTATAGATTTTGTCCAGACCACACGAATATCAATAAGGAGCATCTTATCGTCTTTAATGCCGCAATTATTTATTGCAGGCCCGCGGGCCGGATCCAACCCTCGAATAGATTATATCGCTTATATCGCTTTTTAAATAATTCTCGCTTAACTGGATTTTGGAAAACGATAATACACCCATTTTTTCAGTTTTGAAGATGAATTTAAATACCAATTTTCACATCTCTAACATCTCCTATTTTTGAGATATGAGTATCTCGCATTTGTATTAAATATTGGCCAAATCCTACGCATACCAATAGGGAGTGTTTCAACGTCCTAAGCAATTATCTATTGCGGGCCCGCGGGCCAGATCCAGTCTTTGAATAGATTCTATCCCGCCCTCGTAACCCTCAGTATTATAATGCTCGCTTAACTGGACTTTGGAAACTGAAAATATACCCATTTATTCAGTTTAGAAGATGATTTTAAATACCAGTTTTCACATCTCAAACATCTCCAGTTTTTGAGATATGGGTATCCCGCATTTGTATATTAGCGGGATATCTGTATAGATTTTGTCCAGACCACACGAATATCAATAAGGAGCATCTTATCGTCTTTAATGCCGCAATTATTTATTGCAGGCCCGCGGGCCGGATCCAACCCTCGAATAGATTATATCGCTTATATCGCTTTTTAAATAATTCTGGCTTAACTGGATTTTGGAAAACGATAATACACCCATTTTTTCAGTTTTGAAGATGAATTTAAATACCAATTTTCACATCTCTAACATCTCCTATTTTTGAGATATGAGTATCTCGCATTTGTATTAAATATTGGCCAAACCGTACGAAAACCAATAGGGAGTGTTTCAACGTCCTTAGTAATTATCTATTGCGGGCCCGCGGGCCGGATCCAGTCTTTAAATAGATTCTATCCCGCCCTCGTAACCCTCGGTGTTATAATGCTCGCTTAACTGGATTTTTGACACTGATAATACACCCATTTCTTAAGTTTTGAAGAAGAATGTAAATACCAGTTTTCACATATCTAACATCTCCAGTTTTTGAGATATGGGTATCCCGCATTTGTATATTAGCGGGATATCTGTATAGATTTTGTCCAGACCACACGAATATCAATATGGAGCATCTTATCGTCTTTAATGCCGCAATTATTTATTGCAGGCCCGCGGGCCGGATCCAACCCTCGAATAGATTATATCGCTTATATCGCTTTTTAAATAATTCTCGCTTAACTGGATTTTGGAAAACGATAAAACACCCATTTTTTCAGTTTTGAAGATGAATTTAAATACCAATTTTCACATCTCTAACATCTCCTATTTTTGAGATATGAGTATTCGCATTTGTATTAAATATTGGCCAAATCCTACGCATACCAATAGAAGTGTTTCAACGTCCTGAGCAATTATCTATCGCGGGCCCGCGGGCCAGATCCAGTCTTTAAATAGATTCTATCCCGCCCTCGTAACCCTCAGTATTATAATGCTCGCTTAACTGGACTTTGGAAACTGAAAATACACCCATTTCTTCAGTTTAGAAGATGATTTTAAATACCAGTTTTCACATCTCAAACATCTCCAGTTTTTGAGATATGGATATCCCGCATTTGTATATTAGCGGGATATCTAGAGAGATTTTGGCCAGACCACACGAATATCAAAAAGGGATTGTTTGAACGTCTTTAATGCCGCAATTATTTATAGCAGGCCCGCGGGCCAAATCCCATCCTCAAATAGATTCTATCCGAAGTTTTTAACCCTCACTTTTTAAATAATTCTCGCTTAACTGGATTTTGGAAAACGATAATACACTCATTTCTTCGTTCTTGAAGATGAGTTTAAATATCAATTCTCACATCTCTAACATCTCCTGTTCTTGAGAAAAAAGTATCCCGCATTTGTATATTAGCGGGTTATCAGCCGCTAGCATGCAAACCAAAAGTTGAAGGGAAAATATGTGGGAACATACTGTTAGTCTTAAGTCTTATATCTCTTCTATCTATCTATATCACGTTTTTTATTGAGATTTACAAATGGACTAAATCACTTTGTCTACCGTTACTGCTGCTTTGTCTACTTTAATCATTTGGTCTCTAAGAGAAACCTAACCTATAATAACATAACCTAACCTAATTTAATCTAACCTATTCTAACCTAACAGACAACCAATATACCTTTTTATGGTTGTTTAAGCGCATGCATATCTGCCAAGTTTGAAAGGCGGGAATTTGAAAGTTGGGCCGCAAACTTTCAAATTCCCGCCTTTCAAACTTGGCGGATATGCATGCGCTTAAATTTAGTAACGCTTTAGCAACGCTTAATATTTAGATAAACGTCAAAAATTTCGAGCACTTTTTGACGTATAACATGGCGGAAATTAAAACATGCGCACAACAAAATTTCAACTATTAAAAGGTCTATGATCCGATAAGTCTTACCTTGTTCTTGAGTGTTTTTAGTTGGATTTTAATTAAAGATTTTGTTAGGTGTAACGACAATGCTCAACTTTTTCACGACGTCGAACGGTTTTCGTTCGACGTTGCCAGTGGTGTCAAATCTAACGGCGATGAACGTCTGGGACGGCGTGTGCATGTGTTTCATTTACGCCTCGCTGCTGGAGTTCGTCTGCGTCAACTACGTGGGTCGGAAGCGGCCGCTGCATAATGTAGTTTATAGACCTGGAGAGAATCCCGTCACGCAGGTAACTTTCACTTTTTCCTTTTATATATTCTTAGATAACATTTGTTTGTGTATTCGTTATGTATATTCGCACCTGCGTAATATTTGCGACGGAATAGTCCGACCAGAATATTCACATTATAAAACACTACATTATATACGTTCGCAACTGACGCTATCTACAGGCGGGGAAAAATTCACGCATGCGCGCGAAGGTTCAAGGTCGGCTCATGCAAGCGCGCTTGATTCAAATCCATCAGGTTTTCAAAATGAAAAATAAGATCGGATACTTTTCTAACAGACCACGTAGTCTTGACTAGGTCTTCAAGGTTTCATCTAGATCATGGGTGGGCAAATCTTCTGGCTGTCGGGCCACATTACGCGTGAAAATTTAACGTCGGGCCGCATTAATATTTTTTTTAATAGTTCGCATAGACAGAACAATATTGTTAGGTTTCCTCATAGTTGACAATATATACTTCTTGTAGAACGAAATATTTTCAGAGAACAACAGTAAATGAGCAGTGCCTATAAAATAGTGTCTGTTAGATAATAAAGTAAACATCAGATGTGCTCAAGATTAAAAAGCATGTCATAGGTATGGAATTAAAGTGATTTATAAAATGCTTCGCGGGCCGCATATAATCCGGACATGTGGCGGGCATTTGCCCAGGCCTGATCTAGACTAAACTCTTAATAATCTAGTCTGATTATATAGACTAACAGACAAGATTGGATAGACAAGACTGGCGGTTGATTTTGGTTCAGCGCTGAGGCTACTTTCATACCATTGGTTTCATCTAAACTAAACTCTTAATAATCTAATCCGAGTGTTAAGACTAGACTTGACCATCCACATTTCATCTTTCATAAAATCTTGTTGGGTTAGATCTAAAAATCCATCTTAAACCATTTAGAACTAGATAATATAAATTTGCTGAAAATCTAAATATGATCCAATAGACCTTTCTATGGTTAGTTAAACGCATGCGCGTCCGCAATGTTTAAAATGCGGGAATATGAATGTTTCGGGTACATTTTGTTATTTTCACTGGTTATACGTCAAAAAAATTCGGGCACTTTTTTGACGTACATGGCGAAAATTGACGCATGCTCACACGAAAAATTCAACTATGAAAAGGTCTATAAGAAACGGTTAGTAAATGTAAGTTGAACTCACATTCACCAACCATTCTGGCAAAGTAAATATACCGGTAAATGTATACAATTACTTACTACTTAAGTAATTGTATACATTACTTAATATAATAATAATTACTTAATTACGTACTTCATCTAGTACTTTAAGAAAACGAATGAAATCTTGAATCTCGTATCTAAATGCACTCAATTTAAAGTAACGTTGGTAGATAGACAAGATTAGAAGTATAATCCTTGCTCCACACTCTCGCCAAGTAACACGAAGTTGAGCAAGGCATGAGAGGTTACTCGGCCCGTCTTGTCTTGCCTTCAAAAGCTGTTTTCCATACTCGAGTCAAAGGGACAACGAGGCACTAGTACGAGGAAAGCACAAATATCTGCAGCAGCAATTAAAGGCGCAAATAGCTGCAGCATTTTGGCAGCATCTGGCTTTTTTAGGGTTCCGTACCGGAATCGGAACCCTTATAGGATCACTTTGTTGTCCGTCTGTCTGTCTGTCTGTCTGTCTGTCCGTCTGTCTGTCTGTCAAGACCATTTTTCTTAGGAACGCGTAGAGGTAACAAGTTGAAATTTGTATCAAATACTCGGGTCTGCGGTCTCTTTCAGCTGTGAAAAAATCAAACTTTTAAGTCAACGCGATCAATAGATATGACCGTTTATGTCGCATATTTTGCGATTTCACAAGGGAATCAAAACCTATAGGGTACTTCCCGTTGACCTAGAATCATGAAATTTGGCAAGAAACGGTGTCTTACAGCACATGTAAAGGGAAAAATCTGAAAACCGTAAATATGTAGTTTAATTACAAGAAAAATGCGAATTTACTATTAGAAACTTATGAAAATACACTAATGTCGTCGTAGTGGTATTGTCAGGCTCCAGAAACATATGGGTTGCATACAGTTAGGTCCGAAGGTTAAAAAGTGTTGGCACCAAGCTGTTTATTCTGAATTTTCTTTGTTTATATTCGTTATGCATTTCATCACGTACGCTCTATATACATAATATATACAGGGTATATATTATGTCTAAATTTTGCTTGTTTATAACCGTCATGCGACATAGTCAACTCCCGTAACATCCTGTATATATTATATTTCGTCTAATTTTTCTTTATAATCTACATAATATGTTGATAATCTACATAATAATACTATACTATACAAGTTTGTACGGAACCCTCGGTGCGCGAGTCACAACTCGCACTTGGCCGTTTTTTTTTTTAAGTTTAGTCCGATGTGGATGCCGGGTTTGCCTAACCTACAAACACTGCGGCCTAATTGTGGCCTATCGTATTTTGCATTCACATTCACTTATAGGCCCAGAAACCCAATTGTTATTGTAAATTGCGCTTTTAATTAATATTTTTCACATTGTCTTCTGGTACAAATGCGGCCGGCATTGGGGATAGAACTCGGTCTCTCTATACTTGTTAGTTAGCGCTCTAACATGAGCCCACGAGCGTCACCACAACACCACTCGCGCCAGCAGTGGCTACTACCTGTTCGGTGTCACTCATGTTCTCTCATGGCCTCTCGAGGATCTCAGTCGCGTACAAAGGCGAGAGTGTGGATTTGAGTTCCTCGCCCCGAAGAACTTCAGCGAGGATGCAAATTCCTCCGCGAAAGTATGGAGCAGGTATTAGTGTGGAATATGCTCTTGTTTTACTAATTTGAGCTGCGATTATGTAAAAGGGTAAATAGTAGCAATTTGTAGCCGTTTCTTTGTTTTCTTGGCCTTGAATATGCAAAATATGTAAAAAAATGTGTTAAGTTATTGGAGTGCGGTTGTAGAATGTGAATGAATTTTCGTGTGAGCCAGAAATTTCTGAAATTCAATGAAAAATGTGCAAAAAGTTCGTGAGTTAGTTGCAAAACGTTTAGTGAGTGTGTTGGTAAAAGTGCTGTTGAAATTGCTGCTGCGGTGAGCGAGTTTTAGCAATGTTTTATTTACTAGATTTAAAGAAAATTTGTTGAATTTTGGGAAAAAGGTTTTTGCAAGAAAATTTCTGTTTTTTTTTTTGTAAATTTTTTTTTTCAAAAACAAGAAAAAATTTAAATTCCAAAGTCGTCTTCTGTTCTTCATGGTCTGTTACAAAATGTGGGTAAAGATTTTTCCGAAAATCGAGGAAAATCTTCTAACTTCTTCAGTTCCCCATGGTCTAGTCCAGGGATCGGCAAAATCTACAAACTTACGAGCCAAATTTTTATTTAAAATGATTTCAAACTGGATCAAGAGCCACGGATGATTTTTTTATCATAAAGTCACATTTTTGAAGTTTATTCATAATTGACGATGATTAAGTGGGTGACTTTATGATAAAAAAATCATCCGTGGCTCTTGATCCAGTTTGAAATCATTTTAAATAAAAATTTGGCTCGTAAGTTTGTAGATTTTGCCGATCCCTGGACTAGACCATGGGGAACTGAAGAAGTTAGAAGATTTTCCTCGATTTTCGGAAAAATCTTTACCCACATTTTGTAACAGACCATGAAGAACAGAAGACGACTTTGGAATTTAAATTTTTTCTTGTTTTTGAAAAAAAAAATTTACAAAAAAAAAAACAGAAATTTTCTTGCAAAAACCTTTTTCCCAAAATTCAACAAATTTTCTTTAAATCTAGTAAATAAAACATTGCTAAAACTCGCTCACCGCAGCAGCAATTTCAACAGCACTTTTACCAACACACTCACTAATTCTCGGCCACCCCAGCGGTCTCTTTCTTGCTGGGTTTCCTTCCCATACTATCTTGATCAGTCGGTCGTCAAGTGCTCGTTGGACATAATTTTGGACATACAGTAATCAAACCGATCATCTGTTATCTCTGTGAGACCTGGACCCTTACGAAACACAATGGGCTTCTACTAAAGCAGGCTGAAAGGAAGATCCCGAGGAGAATATTTGGCCTCGTCAAGGATCCAAACACGGAGCAATATAGCAGGAGGACGAATGCAGAACACCAGGACCTATACCAAAAGCCGGATATAGTCAAAAGCGTCTGAGATTGGCTGGACATGTCCAAAGAACTACTGTTAAAACATATAATAGTTGTCTTCGTGCAGGATCTTTCCGAGAGAAGAAAAACTTTACGAAAGACTATTGAAGAAAAGATTCGAAACGCACATAAACCAAACGCTCTCTCTGAGATAGTATGGCTTCTGAAAGGGGCTATCTACAATCGACGCAATCTCTACTGTTGTCAAAGCCGCAAAAGAAATCAACAGTGGTCCCTGAAAAGAAAAGGACTCTGTGCAGTGGTCACCTTTGACATAAAAAACGCTTTCAACACAGCAAGGTGGGACAAAACGATCGAAGTGTTGGAAAAAAAGAAACACTGGAATATTTGTTACAGATAATAATACAGACAAGTGGTCCAAAGTAGGCCTCTTATTAGAAAACGCCTTTATTTCTATTATAATTATAATGACTTAGCAATTGCACAGCAACATATTCTACTAATTAAAATAGTTTGTTCTTAGGTTTACTGTTGCCTGTGATACAATGTTTTTCGTTGATACGGGTACCAAAGATACTCTTTTTATTACCACCTGTTACCTAAGCAAAACAATTTTTTATTTGATTCTTCGAAATGTGTATTTACTTAAATAAACTTATTATTATTACTACTACTGTTTAGACTTACTTAGTAATCGAATTAGTAGATTATTCTTTTATAATTACGTTACCGTGCAATTGCCAAGTCATTATAATTATAATAGAAATAATGTCTAATATCTATACGGTTACTATAAATGTTGATAGGTAATTGATTAGATTACAATTTATAACAAAGTAGTTGAATGGGTGCTTCTACATACACACTAACTAAAATAACTGACTTGGTCTTACATGAGATCCCACAGCTTTTTGTAGCGAAAGAACTGCGTTACGAGACTTGGCATTTTTTACATTTTATGTTTTTGATGGGATCTCATTTCTTTTTGTAGGTCATCCTCCCTTTTTTTCTCGGGTAATATACCGTGTCCGTCAGCTACTGATTTTCTTAAAGCCCATTTCCTGTCTCTATTTTAAAGTTAGCAACCATACGCACAAGCGCGATGCTTTCGTTGAATATTATTTTCAATAATCCTTATTTTTCATTTAATGGAAAATGAAATTTAGGGATTTTGTATTTTTTTCTTCCTTAGGCTAAAGGCTAACTAATATTCAAAATTTAGAGTTTGTAAGATTGCTAGTAGTACCTTAGAATTTTGATGATCGGTGACAAAATTAAGAATTTTTTAAATAATCATTATTTTTCATTTATTGGATAATAAAATTTCCGGATTTTTGATTTTTTCCTTCCATTATAGGCTAAAGACTAACTAAAATTCAAAAGTTTGTAAGATTGCTAGAAGTACCCGACACGACAAAAGTACACGACAAAATTGTCGTGTTTCGCTTCGAGAAAAGGTAGTACGGTTGTGCTCGACTTGGCGGGGGCACTGCCGTGCCCCCAGATTTTAAATACTCAATAAACTGAAGCATTATTCAGCACGCTCCAACCCCCTCATCTAATCTAGTATGTTAACGTCGTCACTAAATTCTGCAATATTAACGCTCTGCATAGTTAACCGACTTTAGTTTTGATAACGGCCCTGCATTATGCAATCGAAACATGGATGATCTAAATTCAGATTTATTACAGAATTCTTAATACGATTATGTAACTCATAAATCAACTAAACAACAATTTGTTTGTAAATTCACGCTAATGTTAGCTCTTTGAAATTTCGCTCGCAAATACGTGATCGCTGGGGATTATCTACAAAAAAGTTTTATCGAGTAGGAAATAAGCTGATGATCATCAAACGGCCACCAGCTCATTTCCTACTTGACGAAATTAGTCTGAAACCTATTTGACACAAATGTTTGTCTAGTTCCGTATATCCGAACTTGTGTTTGAAAGCCGACAGTAGGGAAATATAGTTCCTTCTAGACCCACCGCCACCTTATGGGGATTACATGTAAATCTAGCCCCTTATGGGGGAAATTACATGTAAATCTAGCACGATGTCCCTTATGGAGATTTACATGTAAATCTAGCACGAAGCCCCTTATGTGGTAATCCTATATAAAATAGTTCTGAACGTGTCCGAGCGAGTATGTGTAGATGGCGTCGCGATTTATCAGTAGTTCTGAACGCGGCCGAGCATAGACGTGTAGATGGCGTTAGGATATATTCAAAAATGCGGGGTGAGGAGGGCCGTTCATTCCCAACTTGCCTGTAAACGCATCTGAAACTAATTAGTTTCTCGGAAAATAATCTGCGTTTTTATTTTGATTTACCATTAGACGTGACCCTATGTCTGCCGTAGATAGCAACCCCTGTTATCTTATCAACTGCATATAGCGTGGGTAACACGGGAAACACGGGGTAATTAATTTCTTGGAAGTAATCTGCGTTTTTATTTTGATTTACCGTTAGACGAGACCGAATGTCTGCCTTCTATAGCACACCCCGTATCTTATCAGCTACATACAAGCGTGGAATCAATAAATTATGGCGGTATAATTAATTTCTCGGAAATTTATCTGCGTCTAGTCTGCTGCTGATAACAATTTGAATTTCTTAGAAATTGTGCTTTTTTTTTAATACATACGCTAAAATTTTGATTTACTCTCCGGCTTGTCGATTAGGCGCGCCCCGGATGTCTGTCGTCGATAACAAACCCCTACTATCTTATCAGCGGTGCGCGAGCGGAGAAATAATCATCTCGTCGTGATAAAAAATATTTATGTGATGGTTGTTTAAACCTTTTTTTCAACTGAAACGAATTTTATGAAACACGGGGTAATTAATTTCTTGGAAGTAATCTGCGTTTTTATTTTGATTTACCGTTAGACGTGACCGAATGTCTGCCGTCGATAGCACACCCCGTATCTTATCAGCTACATACAAGCGTGGAATCAATAAATTATGGCGGTATAATTAATTTCTCGGAAATTTATCTGCGTCTAGTCTGCTGCTGATAATAATTTGAATTTCTTAGAAAATGTGCGTTTATTTTATAATAAGCATATTCAAATTTTGATCTACTGTCCGGTTTGTCGATTAGGTGGAAAGTGGATTAAAGCTATTTAAAGCTGATCGAAAGCTGTTTAAAAGTGGATTAAAGCTGATTGAAAGCTGTTTAAAGCTTATTGAAAGCTGTTTAAAGCTGAATGAAAGCTGTTCATTGAAAGCTGATTGAGAGATCTGTTCGGGGATCTCCATAAAGTATAACTAAGAACCTTCTCGATCACGTCAGATTTCAAACACAATTTCGGATATACTGAACCAGACAATTATTCCAGACCAGACAATCATCAATTGACTTAAATTGGTTGCAGATTAATTTTTTCGAGTAGGAAATGAGCTGGTGGCCATCAAACGCGTGAAAATATCTTCATAAATTATACCTAAGAACCTCCTCGATCACGTCAGATTTCAAAAACAAAAAACCGCATCAAAATCGGCCCATTCGTTTACGAGCTACGATTCCATAAACAGCCATATATACGGACAGACGGACAGACAGATAGACAGACGGACAGAGAGACAAACGGACAGACAGACAGATGGGCAGACGGTCAGATTAACGGACTGACAGACAGACACGTTAAACTTATAACACCCGTGTTTTTTGTTTTTGTTTCGGGAGTTAAAAATGAAATGGTATAGGATGTAGAATTATATGTAGAATATTCTGGTCGGATGTTTTATGTAATTTGATATGTTTATACCGAATGTGAGAGTGAATTGCATTTAAATTTCAGTCTTTCAAAACTCGAGAAACATTTTTTAAGTCTAAATTTGTCTAAAATTCCAACACAATCAACGTTTCAATCTGAATGTTATTTTGTTCCGTCAGTTTCATTTCTTAAGACTCGAACGGATAATTAAAGCGACACGTTATCATTATTTCTTTACGTATTCACTTTTTGTGTCTGTGACAGTGTTCGTTTTACACTTATTGCAAATTTTCTTCAATCTATTTCTTCTTTATCTAATTGCATGCGACCATTTATAGTGCATGCCATTCTTTCAATTCTACTCAAATATCTATTTATGACAAAATATTATCACAACCATTGTCAAACACATAACCGGTTTTGATACATACAAGGAATTACAATAAGAAAATATTGATAAGTTCAGAATCTATGGGACAAGACTATTTAAAACGAGTCAAGATCAGGCGGCAGAAGATTATATAAAGCTAAACAAGACCAGATAAAGCCAGACTAGACCGGATAATACCAGTTTTAAGTTAACTAGATGAGGCAAGACTACATTAAACTAAAATAAACAGAAATAGACTAGAAAGGATCGTATTGAAACAATCTATGCTAGGCAAGACTATAATAGATATACGTGGTATGTTAGAAAAGTATCCGACCTTTAGCCGGTAAAAAAACTGGCATACTGGGGCGTTGGAAACCTAATCAGCATCAAAGTAGTCTCCTTGGGACTCCACACACTTCTTCCAGCGGTGCCGCCATTGTTGGAAGCATTCCGAAAAAGCCTCTTTCGGAATCGACTTTAGCTTCTGTCGTTGCAGCCATAATGTCCTCTCTTGTCTGAAATCGCGTTCCTTTCAATGGCCTCTTGACTTTGGGGAATAGCCAGAAGTCGCAGGGGGGCATATCAGGAGAATAAGAAGCCTGTCGAACCAGAGGAGTCTGGTTTTTCGCCAAAAAATGTGCTGGGGCATTGTCGTGATGGAGTCGCCAATTTCCTGATGACCACAACTCCAGCCGCTTGCGCCGCACAGCAGCACGTAGGCGACATAGGACATCCCTATAGTACTCTTTGGTGATTGTTGGACCCTGTGGTGTCTACTCGTGGTGTACCATTCCGCGGAAATCAAAGAAAGCAGTCAGTTTCACTTTGATGTTGCTGCGCACTTGGCGGGCCTTCTTTGGTCTTGGTAACGTGGAATGCTTCCACTGTGACGACTGGAATTTGGTTTCCGGGTCGTACCCGTACACCCAGGACTGGTCACTAGTGATTATGGTGTTCATGGAGTCGGGGTCACTGTTTATGGAGTCCAGCATGTCCTGTGAGATTTCGACACGAACTTGCTTCTGCTCCGGCGTCAGCAGCTTCGGCACGAATTTCGCCGCCACTTTCTTCATGGCCAAAAATGTCTTAAAAAGTGCTGATGCCTCTTTCTCGGATAGTCACACGACTGTCCCGCATCACCACAAGCGTTCACTTCGGCATGTTGATGGCCGACCAGAGCGTGGCTCTCTTTCCACCGATGTGCGACCGTCTTCAAACCGGACATACCATTCCTTAATCTGTGTGATGCCCATAGCATCGTCATCGAAAGCCGTCTGAATCTTCCGAATGGTTTCCACCTGATTGTCGCCCAGTTTCTGGCAAAATTTGATGCAGTAGCGCTGCTCCAGTCGTTTCGTCATTTTACTTGCATTGAAAAATCTACGAGAGCACTTCGTCACTCGAACACTGCTCGACAGCAACGCTACCTACAGGCGTGAAAAAATTCACGCATACGCACGAAGGTTCAAGGTCGGCTCATGCAAGCGCGCTTGATTCAAATCCATCAGGTTTTCAAAATAAAAAATAAGGTCGGATACTTTTCTAACAGACCACGTATCTATACTAAAGAAGCTTGAAATAGACAGAAATTGGAGCTAATAATAGAGTTGACAAGACTCTCTTCATGTTTATGATGGACTGGGCTACACGATTTAACACTAGATTGTACCAAATGGCAGAGTAGATTATGCTAAACTAAATTAGACTTGGCAAGCAATACAAATAGTACCTATATACAAACTAAGCTAGACTAGTTAGAGTTCGACTAGACTAAACTAGACAAGACTAGATAAGTGCAGATTAGACTGGGTAGAGCTAAAGAAGCTTAGATTAGATAGTTGTATAGTCTATTATTATTGTAATTTAGAGTATGTCCAGTCTAGTAAGACTGGACAAGACTCTTTAAGATTTACTAAAAGACAAGAATAGACTAGATCAGTGGTCCCCAACCATATTCGCGCGGGCACCGTCGCGCCGGCGACCGGTTTACGTGTGCCCACCGAAAGTAAACGCCAAAACCAAATATGGTCAGTATTAAACCAAATAAGGTCTGTAAGAAATTTTTGACCTTCAAAACGGTATTTTCATAAAATTCAATGTATTAGATGAGGACTTGAATAGAAAAAGATGCCCGTCGACCGACCGACTTTCTAAAATGTGCTTTTGAGTGTAAAAAGGTTTAGGATCACTGTACTAGATGTTAATAAAATTAGTGAGATTTATGGTGAAGGTTCCAGGTCGCTACATAAAAGCTAATATTCAAAATTTAAAAATATTTGTTGCCTTCAATCCATTGATACATTGAATGAATAATTTATGTAATGAGTTCCTTGCTGATTCCTTGAAATGTAAATTTGCTCTTAGTCTTGAAATGTTTTGTATATATTTTCGATTTGAAATGTCGACACTGGGACGGATTACGAATTCACGGCGACAAAAATAAAATCCAGTTCATTTCAATTTTTGTCTCACATATTACCTTATGATGACATTCTGACGATTCTAATATAAAATTACACGATTACTTAAATACGATACACGATTAATTAAAAATGCAAATTTATGTGCAAAAAAAAAATTTTATATGACAAAAGTGCAACATTTTTTTACGTTTTTTTACGATGGACATCAGGACTACTTGGAAAAAAACGTGTAATTTTCAGTAAGGTGGAATGATGTGGACGGGATTTTTGCTTTTCTAGAATTGTCAATGTTTGTTTTGTTTAACAAAATATTTAGTTTAACGGAACTATGCGGAACTTTTTTTAAAAATCAATTTATTGCAGTTTATTATGAAATAATTTTAATTTACGATAGACAAAAGTGCAACATTTTTTTACAAATTCACAACCGTCGTTGACACAAAACTTATCTAACACGTATTGTACTAATCGTTCATTACACTTTAACGAAGAAAACTTCTAAAAACTTTCATCTCTTAATACAAAAAAATAATTCATTTCTATTCAACGTCGTCTCTTGAAAATGGTACTCATCACGACTACTTGAAAAAAAACGTGTAATTTTCAGTTAGGTGGAACGATGTGGACGGGATTTTTGCTTTTCTAGAATTGTCAATGTTTATTTTGTTTAACAAAATATTTAGTTTAACGGAACTATGCGGAACTTTTTTTAAAAATCAATTTATTGCAGTTTATTACAAAAAAATTTTAATTTACGATAGTCGTTAACAAAACTTTTTTTTAACCGTATTGATTAAAACTTTCTACAAATTTGATATTATTACATGTAAATACATACTTGAAGCTATATTCTACATATTTAAAAAGTTCACCATTTTTTAACACAAACACTAAACAGACGTAGTTACTTTGTTAAAAATCCAGCGCAACTAATTCCTTTTTGGTACCTGGGACAAGAGCGATGTCTAACACGTTCCCACAACCAATGGAATTGGTTTTTCCCATTTATTTGTTTATAGTATTATGGATGGGTTATCTAACAATAACAATGGGTTATCTACATTTGAAGTGGTTTTGCTTAATTGTGAGACATTGTAAAATTCTATTTTTGTCGCCGTAAATTCGTAATCCGTGTGCGGCGCTTAAAACTCCTGGTTTGTTTCCGTTTCATACGAACTGTGTGTTCATTGTAGTCTTGTCATAAATATATTTGAGTTTAATTTATGGAAGAAATTCTTGCATATAATATTCACTGTTTTTTTTTTTAAATTGTGTGAAAACCGAAAAAACGTGGATGTAATGTGCAAGAAGAATGTTTGTTGAATAAAAAATGACACTGTAATTATAAACTAATTTTTCTCTTATTATATAAAATAATTTACGTATTATATAATACAATTCATTTATTATATAATTTACTTATTAAATAATTTTCCTTTGATATAAATTCTATATACATTTTGCGGCTCTCGAAATGGTTACCATTAATATCATTCGGTTGGCTCTTGTATGCCTAATTAATGAAATGCGAAAAATAACTGGAAGCGAATCCAAAAGAATACAAAAACCCGGCAGCATGAAATTGTGCTCTCAACATCTGGCACTAACAGCGCATAATTATCTTGCTCCGTTTAAATAACAATACAAGGAAACAAAAAGCTCTATGCAGAGCTGAAAAATATAATTGCTGCTCATTAGTTTTGCAAGAATGATGAATAAAGGCGTTTTCTTAAAACTGTTCATCTTTCTGTTCGTTATTCTTCTATTAATTCGTGCAGCAGTTTTATCCAAATCCTGTAAATGTAATATCAACGCACTTAGCAATCATTTATTGCAGATGTATTGAGATGGCTTAACTATAAGCTATTCAAAAAACTAATTTGTGTAATAAACTATCTACTGACGTTAGAAGCAACAAAGTGTGTTTGCTTAATCTAGTCTAGCTTAATCTAATCTAGCTTAATATAGTATATAACTTACTTGATCGACAAAAGGCTAGACCGACAAGACTGGACAGATAACACTGATTCTACAAGACTTTTTTTTAATAAGGGGTGTAGATGGCACCTTACGGTTAACCATACAAGTGATCCCCTTGGAAATAACCGAGCACCCTGGGACTGCTATTTGCATTACATCAGGGTGGTTGGTTGACCTATACCTATACTGGCTCTTATCTACTTTCCCCTTCCGCTCTAGGAACGATTAGGAGTTCGATACATTTCACTTGCCTCTCATATGATATGATTTTTGTTATAATTCCAGTTATTGTGTCCCAGTCTTTCTTGGACTGGAAGAGTAGATCCATCATATTTTTTGGGTCGAGTTTTATGCCTTTTAGTTCCAGCCGTTCCTTATCCCATCTTGGACACTCCTATATAGTGTGAGTCACACTATCCACCTCACCGCAGTAGACACAGTCTGGGTCAGATGCCCGATGTTATGGAGATAATCTCTTAAGCATCCGTGACTCGTGAGTACCTGGGTTAGGTGGTATGATAATTCTCCATGCCTACGACTAGGCAACGTTTCTATGATCGGGATGAGTATTTTTGTCCACTGACCCTTTTCTGCCTCACCACCACGCCTCTTGCCATTCATCTCAGAGTTTGTTGCTGGCCTCTTTCCTGGCAGTTTTGTTTTTTCCTGCCTCGTGCAGGTCTTTCCTGCAAATATACAAGACTAGACAGACAAGTCAGACAAGACATTGGATAGACAAGACTGACGGCTGATTTTGGTTAAGCGCTTTGGTGGGGCGAAGACAATAAGAATCTGAATGTATGAGTCTTAGGGCACCGTCATATGGGATTCCAAAGAGTTGAGCCTATAACTGAACCTTGCGGGGCACCCCTACTTAGTTCCCTCTCCACTGTACTTTCATCTGCTTCCAATAATAGGGTTCTGCCACCTTTAGCGTGCTTAATAGATAAGGAGCCATGCCTCTTCTTCTCAGTTCAGACAATACTGGACAGACAAGGCTAAGAACTGGCTTTTGTCCAGCGCTGAGTCTACTTTAATACCATTGTCTGCTACTTTCGTATGTGTAGGGCGAAGCCAATAAGTGTGGCACTATCTGGAAGTCTGAGTCCTAAGACACCGTCACATAGCATGTTCCACAGAGTTGGGCCCATAAGTGAACCCTGCTGGACATCCCTACCTCTCCAGTGTACTTCCATCTGCTTTCAATAATAGGGTTCTCCCACCTTTAGCGTGCTTAATAGATAAGGAGCCACGCCTCTTCTTCTCAGTGCAGACAATACTGGACAGACAAGGCTAAGGACTGGCTTTTGTCCAGCGCTGAGTCTACCTGCTGCTTTCGTGATGTGTGGGGCGAAGCCAATAAGTGTTACACCATCTGGAAGTCTGAATCCTAGGACACTGTCTCTATAATATGTTCCACAGAGTTGGGCCCATTACTGAACCTTGCGGGACACCCCTACTTAGTTCCCTCTCCACTGTATCCAATAATCATCTGCTTCCAATAATGGGGTACTGCCACCTTCAGTGTGCTTAATAGATAAGGAGCCACGCCTCTTCTTCTCAGTTCAGACAATATTAGACAGACAAGACTTTTTTAATTTTTTTATTGTGGTTTGGGGAAACTCTCCATCAGCCTGCATGTGAGACTCTCACCCACTAAACCCCCTTTTCCACTTGACTTTAGTATGCGCCATCCCAGAATCGCTCGCGCATTCCTTTAGGGTGGGCGGGTTGCCCACTTTGGAACAACCGCGCTGATAATGATAATTTTTCAGGTTTGTTTTGTCTCCCTTTGTGGAGCAAGATGGTGGTCGCTTCATGTTACTTCTCCGGAATAGTGCTCTCCTGCAGGCAAAGATTAAAGAGTGCTTGTATTTTCTTCAGCAAGAGAAAGCCTACAGCTTTAATTGCTTCTGCAACCAATTCATCTTCTCCAGGCGTTTTGTTGTTTTTAATTTTCGACAAGGCTCCTTTAATTTCCTCGATGGTGATTTCTGGCATTTCTTCGGATTCCTGGTTTATGACACCTCTCGCCCGTGTTAGTGTATTAGGATTCAGAGGTTCCTGGTGCCGGCTTTTGTATAATTCTTAATAGAAATTTTCGACAATGCTCAGAATTTCCTCTCGATTTGAAGTGATGTAACCCTACTTGTTTTTTAGTTTGGTTATTTCAGTTTTGCCTTCAGTAAGAGACGTTCTCGACCCAGGTCGGGGCACCTGTTGCACTCCTTTGGATAGAGGCCGAAAACCAATTAGACCAACAAAAGTGGCCAGAACAAGTGGAATAATACAAAATACAATAAAGGGTGACAAAATTAAGAGAGTTGTTTTTACTTAATACAAACGAGAGGTAATGACTTATTTTCCCTAATCTTAACTGTCTAAGGATTGCGTGTGTAGAGCATTTTATTAGAACGAACTCCATTATTTAAACTCGGAGATGGTTTCGCCAACAGTTTTAATTTTCCAGCGCCTCCAAATTGCAGGACAATTGCACGATGGGTCGAAAAATATCGTCGAACAGGGTCTTTTACGGATACTAATCTTGCAGAGAGGACAAAAGCTGCTGGAACATAAGTGAATACTTTGCAAGTTAGGAACAGAATTGTAAGAAATTCCAATCAATCCGTGTGAGATTTATCGCAGCAAGTAGGAATTTCACGTGAGTCGGTAAGAACTTTCGGCCTTAAAAAATTCTTCCAATAGACCGAAACTCACACTTAGAATGCAGGCGAAGGATTTTGGGCAGAGGGGTTTATTTTCTCAACAAAATAATTAGTAACGAAGCACATTTGCAATTGCATGGGGAGAGGAACAAACGAAGTTTACGTTACTGATCTGCAGAAAACCCTCAAGTTATATTCCAAGAGCTACTTCTCAAAAGGTTAACTAACTATATGGTCTGGAATATGCTTAGCTGTAATATTGGAACCGTATTTTTTGAAGATGAAATGGAGGAGATGCTACAAATGGTCTTAATGGATTCCATCTCTCAACTCCGAATACCAACATGTACGAGATGTATTTAAATTACGAAATATATCCAACATGTTCATAGGAGTGTTACGATAAATCATTCCTGGTCGTCTGATTTCCCAGCTTGGGGACCAGTTGTGGCCTCCTCGCTCTCCAGTTTTGTCGACTTTGACGACTGCATGATCTTGCCTAGAGACTGGTTTGTTAGACTTATTAAGTCGTTCTCCTTGTGTTCCATTGTCAGAAGAACCAAGTCGTCAGCAAAGGCCACTGTCCGGGCGCCGGAACTGAAGTTGCATGTCGGCTCCCGGACAGTGACCTTTGCTGGCGACTTGGCTCTTCTGACAATGGAACACTAGGAGAACGACTTAATAAGTCTAACAAACCAGTCTCTAGCCAAGATCATGTAGTGCATGGTAACATGAAACTAACCGTAGCAATGCACAAGACGGAATCTGTGCTCCTAGTAGGTGGCAGGAGGCCGGAGACAGTGCAGTTTCAGCTGAATGGGACAATCATTAAGCCAGAGAAGAAAATTAAATACTTGTGGGTAGTAATAGACCAGCGGTTGAGCTTCACGCCTCACATTCATGATGTGTCGCCCAAAGCAAGGACGCCGGCGATGCTGGGGAGAGTCATGCCGAAATTGCTGTCCTCGGTGGTAACCTCAATTATGCTGGCTCCGTACAGAGATCTAGGGAACCGGCCTGTAACTGGGAAAAAAATAGAACAGTTATGATAAGAGCCCAGAGGAGGGCCTTGATTAGTGTAGTCTCTGCATACCGGACAGTCTCGGCAGAAGCTGTACAAGTGGTGGCTGTATCCCCACCAATAACAATCCCTGTCGACGAAAGGATGACTCAGAAAATGCCAAGGCCTATCCAAGAAAGAAGTGCGGCAGCGCACCATGACGGGTTAGCAAAATGCCTGGCAGGGTGCAAAAAACGGTGCATGGATGCGAGTATTGATACCGGATGTGCAAATCTGCTCTGAACGTAAGCACGGAAACGTTGACTACGTCGTTGATATTCTATTGCGAAAGATGGGACAAGCTGAGACTAGGGATGGCAAAGAAAACCGGTGCCCGACAAGAAGAACATGACTGAAACGATGTTAGAAAGCAAAGAAAATTGGGATTTTGGCATAATGAAGACTAAGGAAGTAGATGAGAGGAGACTTAAAGCAGGGTTACAAATTAAAAAGTAACAGAAGGGTATGAACCTAAAGTTGTCGAGTGATAATACCCCGATAGGGTGCAAACCACGGCAGCGCAAGGGACAAGATGGAGAAAAAAAAATTTGTCGTCTTTGGGATGGGGTTATGATCATGACCTGAAACTCTGGAAGACTTAGGAAGACGATACATTTGACAAGCTGTTGGTGAGATATCGCCAGAAATGTGCCAGCGTGCAATGCGATTATTGTTGCATCGATCTTAGAGATGCATCGAAGCAAACGGAGGTCATATAATCGATGTAATTTTTAAGAATTAATATTGTTAATTTGGGATTTAGACGGCACCTGTTCATGTTTGTTTAGTTGTTGAGTATATGTGTACCGTTTCTCTTTGTATTCCGGGCATTGTCGAGTGTCTGCTCGGTGACCTTTTTTGTTACAGATCGGTCTTGTGACCTTCTTCTCCACACTTCAAGCAAAGCTCATGCCTGTTCTTTCCATTACAATTTACGGCCTTGTGTCCTGTCAGCCATCATCTGTGTTAATTTTCCAAAATTAACAGAGACTGGGATTTAGATCGAATGACAAATCGAGGGGAAAATGAAATCAATTTTTAGTAGAAAGTTTCAACAACCCCAAATTAACTAAGACTGGGATTAATTGAAAGTAGGGAAAGATGTCGCGTTTTGGACCCACCTCCACCTACGACCTTGACTTGACTGGTACCTATTTAGGTTAATCCTCTCTTTGAGCCTACATTTTATCCAGCCAATCTTTATTTTTCCTAAAGCTAGGAGTTTCTGGACAGACAAGACTATGGACTGACATGTCCCGCGCTGAGGCTGCCTTCATACCCTTGGCTGCTGCCTTCCTGAGGTGTGGAGCGAAGCCAACAAGTGTGGCACCATCTGGGAGTCTGAGTTTTAGGACACCGTCATATAGGATGTTCCACAAGGTTGGGCCCATTACTGAATCTTGCAGGGCACCCTACTTAGTTCCCTCTCCACTGTACTTCCATCTTCTTCTAATGATAGGGTACTGCCACCGAGGTAGCTCTTCATCTTGCATGTTAGATAAGGAGCCACGCCTCTTCTTGTCAGTTCAGATAATACTGGACAAACAAGACCGATGACTGACTATTGCCCAGCGCTAAGACTACCTTCATACCCATGGCTGCTGCCCACGTGAGAAGCGGAGCGAAGCCAATAAGTATGGCACCATCTGAGAGTCTGAGTCTTTGGGAGAGTCTGAGTCTTTGGTTGAGCCTACTACTGAACCCTGCGAGACACCCTGCTTACTTCCCTCTCCACTGTACTTCCATCTGCATCTATTAATAGGGTTCTGTCACCGAGGTAGCTCTTCAGCATACTTAGTGTCAATTCATGCGTTATAATCGGACAGACAAGACTAGACAGACAAGACTAGACAGACAAGACTAGACAGACAAGACTAGACAGACAAGACTAGACAGACAAGACTAGACAGACAAGACTAGACAGACAAGACTAGACAGACAAGACTAGACAGACAAGACTAGACAGACAAGACTAGACAGACAAGACTAGACAGACAAGACTAGACAGACAAGACTAGACAGACAAGACTAGACAGACAAGACTAGACAGACAAGACTAGACAGACAAGACTAGACAGACAAGACTAGACAGACAAGACTAGACAGACAAGACTAGACAGACAAGACTAGACAGACAAGACTAGACAGACAAGACTAGACAGACAAGACTAGACAGACAAGACTA
Organism: Phosphuga atrata; assembly: GCA_944588485.1. Taxonomy (NCBI): domain Eukaryota; kingdom Metazoa; phylum Arthropoda; class Insecta; order Coleoptera; family Silphidae; genus Phosphuga; species Phosphuga atrata. Next base: position 69,918,952 of record OX155899.1, on the reverse strand, counting down.
GACAGACAAGACTAGACAGACAAGACTAGACAGACAAGACTAGACAGACAAGACTAGACAGACAAGACTAGACAGACAAGACTAGACAGACAAGACTAGACAGACAAGACTAGACAGACAAGACTAGACAGACAAGACTAGACAGACAAGACTAGACAGACAAGACTAGACAGACAAGACTAGACAGACAAGACTAGACAGACAAGACTAGACAGACAAGACTAGACAGACAAGACTAGACAGACAAGACTAGACAGACAAGACTAGACAGACAAGACTAGACAGACAAGACTAGACAGACAAGACTAGACAGACAAGACTAGACAGACAAGACTAGACAGACAAGACTAGACAGACAAGACTAGACAGACAAGACTAGACAGACAAGACTAGACAGACAAGACTAGACAGACAAGACTAGACAGACAAGACTAGACAGACAAGACTAGACAGACAAGACTAGACAGACAAGACTAGACAGACAAGACTAGACAGACAAGACTAGACAGACAAGACTAGACAGACAAGACTAGACAGACAAGACTAGACAGACAAGACTAGACAGACAAGACTAGACAGACAAGACTAGACAGACAAGACTAGACAGACAAGACTAGACAGACAAGACTAGACAGACAAGACTAGACAGACAAGACTAGACAGACAAGACTAGACAGACAAGACTAGACAGACAAGACTAGACAGACAAGACTAGACAGACAAGACTAGACAGACAAGACTAGACAGACAAGACTAGACAGACAAGACTAGACAGACAAGACTAGACAGACAAGACTAGACAGACAAGACTAGACAGACAAGACTAGACAGACAAGACTAGACAGACAAGACTAGACAGACAAGACTAGACAGACAAGACTAGACAGACAAGACTAGACAGACAAGACTAGACAGACAAGACTAGACAGACAAGACTAGACAGACAAGACTAGACAGACAAGACTAGACAGACAAGACTAGACAGACAAGACTAGACAGACAAGACTAGACAGACAAGACTAGACAGACAAGACTAGACAGACAAGACTAGACAGACAAGACTAGACAGACAAGACTAGACAGACAAGACTAGACAGACAAGACTAGACAGACAAGACTAGACAGACAAGACTAGACAGACAAGACTAGACAGACAAGACTAGACAGACAAGACTAGACAGACAAGACTAGACAGACAAGACTAGACAGACAAGACTAGACAGACAAGACTAGACAGACAAGACTAGACAGACAAGACTAGACAGACAAGACTAGACAGACAAGACTAGACAGACAAGACTAGACAGACAAGACTAGACAGACAAGACTAGACAGACAAGACTAGACAGACAAGACTAGACAGACAAGACTAGACAGACAAGACTAGACAGACAAGACTAGACAGACAAGACTAGACAGACAAGACTAGACAGACAAGACTAGACAGACAAGACTAGACAGACAAGACTAGACAGACAAGACTAGACAGACAAGACTAGACAGACAAGACTAGACAGACAAGACTAGACAGACAAGACTAGACAGACAAGACTAGACAGACAAGACTAGACAGACAAGACTAGACAGACAAGACTAGACAGACAAGACTAGACAGACAAGACTAGACAGACAAGACTAGACAGACAAGACTAGACAGACAAGACTAGACAGACAAGACTAGACAGACAAGACTAGACAGACAAGACTAGACAGACAAGACTAGACAGACAAGACTAGACAGACAAGACTAGACAGACAAGACTAGACAGACAAGACTAGACAGACAAGACTAGACAGACAAGACTAGACAGACAAGACTAGACAGACAAGACTAGACAGACAAGACTAGACAGACAAGACTAGACAGACAAGACTAGACAGACAAGACTAGACAGACAAGACTAGACAGACAAGACTAGACAGACAAGACTAGACAGACAAGACTAGACAGACAAGACTAGACAGACAAGACTAGACAGACAAGACTAGACAGACAAGACTAGACAGACAAGACTAGACAGACAAGACTAGACAGACAAGACTAGACAGACAAGACTAGACAGACAAGACTAGACAGACAAGACTAGACAGACAAGACTAGACAGACAAGACTAGACAGACAAGACTAGACAGACAAGACTAGACAGACAAGACTAGACAGACAAGACTAGACAGACAAGACTAGACAGACAAGACTAGACAGACAAGACTAGACAGACAAGACTAGACAGACAAGACTAGACAGACAAGACTAGACAGACAAGACTAGACAGACAAGACTAGACAGACAAGACTAGACAGACAAGACTAGACAGACAAGACTAGACAGACAAGACTAGACAGACAAGACTAGACAGACAAGACTAGACAGACAAGACTAGACAGACAAGACTAGACAGACAAGACTAGACAGACAAGACTAGACAGACAAGACTAGACAGACAAGACTAGACAGACAAGACTAGACAGACAAGACTAGACAGACAAGACTAGACAGACAAGACTAGACAGACAAGACTAGACAGACAAGACTAGACAGACAAGACTAGACAGACAAGACTAGACAGACAAGACTAGACAGACAAGACTAGACAGACTAGACTAGACAGACAAGACTAGACAGACAAGACTAGACAGACAAGACTAGACAGACAAGACTAGACAGACAAGACTAGACAGACAAGACTAGACAGACAAGACTAGACAGACAAGACTAGACAGACAAGACTAGACAGACAAGACTAGACAGACAAGACTAGACAGACAAGACTAGACATACAAGACTAGACAGACAAGACTAGACAGACAAGACTAGACAGACAGGCCTAGACAGACAAGACTAGACAGACAAGACTAGACAGACACGACTGGACAGACAAGCCTGGTCAGATAATACTGGACAGTTTAGACTGTATAGACGAAACTGGACAGACTAGACTGGACACACTAGACTGTGCAGACAAGACTGGGCAGACAAGACTGAACAGATTAGACTGTGCAGACAAGTCTGGGAAGACAAGACTGGACCGACAAGACTGGACAGACTAGACCGGACAGGCAAGGCTAGACGGACAAAACTGGACAAACAAGACTGGATAGACAAGACACGGCGGGATTAAAAGTGTCCCACCTTTTTGATGCGTAAATATGATGCTAACTGCTAATAATATGAAGCTAACTGAAGATAACTGATTCCAGAGAAGACTTCCGCCTAGCCGGATTTGTGAATCGCGATGATCTTTCCTCAGATTTGTACAGAAGGAATGCTGAATAAATCTAATAATTGCGCGCAAAAATCATTTCTATAATCTTATCTCACACGTTACACATTGCCTATTCTTTATTTAGCTATAGAGATGTTTCTAATAATATAGACTGTACTGTACATATAACTTATAACTCTGTACATTAAGCTTTATCTGTATATCAATGGTATTAGCGAAATGTTAGTGTTGTGCTGGTGTAACTCTACCAAAGTTTGATTAATGTTAACCATTTTGGAGCTAGTTGATAAAGAAATCGTTAAATGTATTTAATGTGGAGTGTGTAAGAAGACGAAGCATGTGTGGTCATAAGATGTACGTTGTTTGGTCATGTTGCAGCGACTGCCCGCTGTGCTCAGCAGGATAGGCATTATCCTGGCCAGTCCCCTGGTAAGCCATATAGAATCCCTCCGCCCTGCCAGTCAGCCTTACACCCTCACACAGCACCTTGCTAGCTTCGCACGTGCATGCAAATAGAAGTGATAAATTTAAAAACGAAATGAAATTTTGAAATCCACGCGTGTTAACAAAATCATTAGTTAGTTCACAAAATTAATTTTCACTTGATTTTTGTTTTCTTTGATTATTTCAGTGCGGAGGAGCGCTATCGCGCTTCTCTTTTGTGTTTAGTATACGCTCAAAAAACGACTCGTCAGCTTAAATAATTCATATTTAAAAAAATCGGAGGAACGCTATCGCGCTTCTCTTATATGTTTAGTATACGCCCAAAAAACGACTCGTCCGGTTAAATAATTCAAATTTTAAAAAATGTGTTAATTACTAAATGTATTGTAAATCTAATTTAAAATTCTTCCTTTAAAGCTTTTTTTATTGAAGACGCATGCAGTTTTATTACACCTAGGCATGACTAACTAGAACAACTTACCTGAAAGTAAACACTGCACAGAAAGTTTGTTGAACAGTAAACGAAACAAAATAAAAACATCTCAATCCTCATTAACAATTAAATAATCGCTTCGTAGTGATTACATAACCCGAATAACATAGTCCGTTGTAAGACTTGTAGGCTTTGTTTTATCGTTTTTGAGTTGACCATTTACTTTCGCTCTGTATCGTTTCTTTTATTAGGAATCGATCGAACAAGAATATTATTCCGCGTATTGTGAGAGCCCACAAGCTGGGAGAAACGAGGAAGGAATCCCGGCAGTAAGTTTCAACAAACTAACAAACACTGGAATTAATATTTAACGATTGACTGCCCAGGGCTGTCCAACACGGGAGGAAAACGTGAGGTCTTCTGAATGTATAAATTACCCTGAAATACGAAATATGCACGAATAAAATAACGTTATAATGCGGTTCAGTTTTTTGAAACGGCTTTTGTTGGACAGCCCTGATCTAACCGAAAGGAAAAAGAAAACGATTTTTGGTAGTAAGTTTCAAGGAGCCAAAATTAACAGAGACTGGGATTAATTGAAAGTAGGGAAAGAGGTCGTGTTTTGGACCCACCTCCACCTACGACCTTGACTTGACCTTGACTGGACCAAGTGGATGCATGTAGATGGAAAGTGGATGAAAAGTAGAAGCAAGTAGATGGAAAGTGGATGGAGGTAGATGGAAAGTGGATGCAAGTAGATAGAAAGTGGATGGAGGTAGACGGAAAGTAGATGCAAGTAAAATGAAAGTGTATGGAGGTAGATTCAAAGTGGATGCAAGTAGATAGAAAGTGGATGGAAAGTTGATGCAAGTAGATGGAAAGTGGATGGAGGTAGATGGAAAGTGGATGCAAGTAGATAGAAAGTAGATGGAAAGTGGATCGAGGTAGATGGAAAGTGGATGCAAGTAGATGGAAAGTGGATGGAGGTAGATGGAAAGTGGATGCAAGCAGATAGAAAGTGGATGGAAAGTGGATGCAACTTCATCTACTTGCATCCACTTTTCATCTACTTGCATCCACTTTTCATCTACTTGCATCCACTTTTCATCTACTTGCATCCACTTTTCATCTACTTGCATCCACTTTTTATCCACTTGCATCTACTTTTAAAGAGGGCTTGAGGTCCATGTATCCGCGCGCTAAGCTGATAAGACTGAATAAATGCTGATTAAAGCTGATTAAAAGCTGTTTAAGGCTGATTAAAGCTGATTAAAAGCTGATTTTAAGCTGATTACCGCATTAGAAGCTGATTAAAAGCAGATACATCCTAGTCCTCATTAATGGATACCTGTAACCCGGACTAGATCAGTTAGTTGGGTTAGGTTAGGAACACTTAAATCTCATTGGGATAGGGTAGTTGGGTTAAAAATGGATGCAAGTCGATGGAAAGTGGATGGGGGTAGATGGAAAGTGGATGCAAGTAGATAGAAAGTGGATGGAAACTGGATGCAACTTCATCTACTTGCATCCACTTTTCATCCACTTGCATCCACGTTTCGTCTACTTGCATCCACTTTTCATCTACATGCATCCACTTTTTGTGGATGCAAGTAGATGAAAAGTAGATGTAAGTAGATAGAAAGTGGATCGAAAGTAGATGCAAGTAGATGGAAATTGGATGGAGGTAGATGGAAAGTGGATGCAAGTAGATAGAAAGTGGATGGAAAGTGGATGCAACTTCATCTACTTGCATCCACTTTTCATCTACTTGCATCCACTTTTCATCTACTTGCATTCTCTTTTTATCTACTTGCATCCACTTTTTGTCCACTTGCATCCACTTTTAAAGAGGGTGTGAGGTCCATGTATCCCCAGCTAAGCTGATAAGGCTGATGAAATGGTGATTAGAGCTGATTAAAAGCTGTTTAAGGCTGATTAAAAGCTGATTTGAAGCTGATTACACCATTAAAAGCTGTTTAAAGCTGATTAAAAGCAGATACATCCTAGTGCTCATTAATGGATACCTGTAACCCGGACTAGATCAGTTAGTTGGGTTAGGTTAGGGAAACTTAAATCTAATTGGGATAGGGTAGTTGGGTTAAAAATGGATGCAAGTCGATGGAAAGTGGATGGGGGTAGATGGAAAGTGGATGCAAGTAGATAGAAAGTGGATGGAAAGTGGATGCAACTTCATCTACTTGCATCCACTTTTCATCCACTTGCATCCACTTTTCGTCTACTTGCATCCACTTTTCATCTACATGCATCCACTTTTTGTGGATGCAAGTAGATGAAAAGTAGATGCAAGTAGATAGAAAGTGGATCGAAAGTAGATGCAAGTAGATGGAAATTGGATGGAGGTAGATGGAAAGTGGATGCAAGTAGATAGAAAGTGGATGGAAAGTGGATGCAACTTCATCTACTTGCATCCACTTTTCATCTACTTGTAGTAGATAGAAAGTGGATGCAACTTCATCTACTTGCATCCACTTTTCATCTACTTGCATCCACTTTGCATTCTTGCATTCTCTTTTCATGTACTTGCATCCACTTTTTGTCCACTTGCATCCACTTTTAAAGAGGGTGTGAGGTCCATGTATCCCCATGCTAAGCTGATAAGGCTGATTAAATGGTGATTAGAGCTGATTAAAAGCTGTTTAAGGCTGATTAAAAGCTGATTTGAAGCTGATTACACCATTAAAAGCTGTTTAAAGCTGATTAAAAGCAGATACATCCTAGTGCTCATTAATGGATATCTGTAACCCGGACTAGATCAGTTAGTTGGGTTAGGTTAGGAACACTTAAATCTCATTGGGATAGGGTAGTTGGGTTAAAAATGGATGCAAGTAGATGGAAAGTGGATGGAGGTAGATGGAAAGTGGATGCAAGTAGATAGAAAGTGGTTGGAAAGTGGATACAACTTCATCTACTTGCATACACTTTTCATCTACTTGTATCCACTTTTCATTTACTTACATCCACTTTTCATCTATATGCATCCACTTTTTGTGGATGCAAGTAGATGAAGTTGCATCCACTTTCCATCCGCTTTCTATCTACTTTCATCCACTTTCCATCCATTTCCATCATCTACATGCATCCACTTGTTCAAATCAAGTTCAAGTCAAGGTCGTAGGTGGAGGTGGGTCCAGAACATGACATCTTTCCCTACTATTGAATATTGGTGAAACCATACTAATTATAGATACAATCATATAAACTTATTAAGGGCGAAATATAGCCTAAGTATCTAAATATATTCAACTTGTTCGTAGCTCTATAATATTACGTATTTTTAAGACAAAACCCCATGTTGAAACAACTACTTCCCTGGCTAATATCACGCAAGATATTGAATTATACAACAGGCATTTGCATGTTATTACTAGCCCCTGTGCATTTTCACTAAACGAGTACCAGATAAATAACATTGTTTTTAAGACCATTTCTTTCTATCTAACTTAAGTCAATAGCCATCTGCAGACGCGTTTCGTGATTTATCTCTCATCAGTGTGTTACACTTACTTGAACACCTCGTGCATGACTGACGAGGTTAGGTTTTAATTTAACGTTTGTGTAGAAATACATGAACTTAGTTGCAGGTTATTGATTTAACGCGTCTGCAGATGGCTATGCAGATGGCTTAAGCTAAACAGAAAGAAATGATCTTAAAAACAAACATATTTATCTAGTACTCGTTTCGTGGCATAACAATATACTGGGCAAATCTACTGTGACTAGACAAGACCACTGCAGCCGCCTTCGACTCGTTCGTAATTGGCCTCACGAACATGCTGCTTGGCATCTACCTCATCTTCATCTTCCAGCCGGTCGGAATCGTAATGACCGATATAATGCAAGTCAAAGTTCATGTTTTACTAATTCGATATATTGAGATCTATCTGACGTTGATTCCCGAATTCCTGCGAATAACCGGCATGCAGGAGTTCTTCGTCGTGTGCTATGTGCTGTGCGTCATGATGATGCAGCTCGTGAAAGCGTCGATCCTCATTCGCATGCAAGTATTCTTCGATTTTCTTCCGCGTGCCGAAGCCTACATGAAGTAAGTCCTTTTTGTGTGGTTCTTCCTCTTCATTATGTTGGTTCTTCCAGCATGTGAGCTTCTCCATGGCGCGGTTTTCGTGGCAGCAAACTTTCTTCTTCTGTAACATACATTTCCTTCACAGCTTCAAACTTTTCGGCGAAGTCATTTTGTTCTTCTATTGCTATGCCGTCAGCAGATTGGACGAGGACTTCAGCTTCGCGACGTCCATTGCGTTTTTAGCGCATCGTTTGGTACGTATTTATCCCACGACGCTGATGATAATCATGGCTTTCAGCTTGCATTTCCTAATCTTCGACGGGCAGATGAAGATCGCCTTGCTGACGTACTGGGGGCTGGTAATAACATGCAAATATCTGTTGTATAAGTTAATATCCTGCGTGGCATTAGCCTGGGAAGTAGTTGTTCCAACATGGGATTTGTTTTATAGCCTTAATAAGACATAATATTATAGAGCTACGAACAGGTTGAATATATTTATATATTCATATCTATATTTCGCCATTAATAAGTTTACTGGAATTAATATTGTAAGTTTCAACGAACCAAAATTAAGACTGGAATTAGAATTAAATGCCTAAGCGAGAGGAAGAAAAAGAAAAAATGTTAAGTATCGAACTCACGGATGAAATTTGTGTTTTAATTTCTCCCCATTTTATTTATTTTGTTTGGTATCTATCAGTTGCGTTTTGATGCTTATGTAAGAGACTTAGTATTTTTTTAGAAAACTTTATGGAAACGTTTAATCACCGTTATAACTGTGTTCTTGGTTTGTGCAGAGCGATAAGAAGCGAGAGACAGCTACAGTGGCCAACGAGATTGTGTCTTGTACGACGTGTGGACCAAACCCGTGCACGCATTCGGCCAATAACGGCTGTGCAGAGGTAAACAGAAAGAAAATTATTATTGAAAGTTTTAGTTTGTGCTTTTTGTATTTTTTTTTTTTTACTTGCACTAATTTTATTACCATTTATTGGCACAATATTTAGTTTAAGCAAATAAATCATTAAAAAATGTTATAAAAAACTGTCCTACAACTATCCTCAAATTGTTCATTTAACGCACCGTCTCGAAGATCTCTCACTCTCTAGTCGTTTCCTTCATGACTGAAGTTCAACGTGTCGTTATCCCATGCTGGCGTTTTATTGTGTCATAGCGGAGTTAGTATTTTATATATCGAGGCGAAACTCTGCCAACAACTTTTTCCCAAGGTGTAGTCCATAATCCATATAACGATATTTCTGAAAATCTAGTAAAAACTTCACTTTCCTTAGTTTAATCCAAATCATCATCATTTTCATTGTCTTTAATCCAAACATTGGTTTGCAGCAATTCTCCACTCTGCTCTGTCTTCAGCCTTCCACTTCATTTCTTGATATGTTGTGCATCCATCATCTCAAATTAGTTGGTCAATGTTTTGCTGCCGTGGTCCTTGGTCCCTATGCAGTTCTTGCCATCAAGGTTTTTGTGTTTAAATGTGCAATGTCAATGTCATCATGTCACAGTGTATGGATAATAAGTTGCATTCGTCTCTTTACAATGCTGTTCCACAGACATCTTGTTTTCTCCGCTCTCTTTAACACTTCTTCCTATGTTGAAGCAACTACTTCCATTGCTAATACCTCGCAGGATATTGAACTATACAACAGGCATTTGTATGTTATTACTAGCCCCTGTACACTTTCGTGTACAGGATGCGTTGATATATCGGTCAACGCAGCCAATTTTTAGCATCCTCCAATAACACCACATTTCTAGACGTCTTTTCTCACTGGGCCCCTTTAGTCCAGGTTTCACACCCGTACAGTGCAACACTCCACAATGTCGACACAATAGTATATTACGTAACGAAAGTTGTAAGAAGCGTCATTCCGTAATTGCCTTACAACTCGAGTTATGTACTATACTTTATCTACGACCACACTAATTTGTTTCTGTTTAATACAAAAAAATGTTTGATGTAACAAATTTATTTCTTATTAGGTACATTATAATAAACAAACAGTTGTATTTTCATATATAACTGTTACTCGACATTATTTAAAATGAAAAAAATACATTCTTAATTTGTTACATACCTTATTTGGGTTAAACTGGAATAAGAGTGCTCATAGATATAGGCAACCCAATGTACGCAATGTCAATTTCCGTTAGTTTTTCTGATCATCCGCCGATGATCATTCATCATCATCGTTGTCCACTGCTAACCATAGGCCACCTCTAAGTTCTTCTATGTCTCTCGGTTCTGGCCGTCAATATGCAATTCCCAGCGATTCTCTTTATATCGTCGCTCCAGCGTGTCGGTGGTCTACCTCTATTTCGTTCGTCTTCTCGTGGTCGTCATTCCGATATTCTTTTACTCCATCTGTCGTCTGATCGCCATATGACCTTCCTATCTCCATTTCATTCTAGTTATTTGTTCAACTATGTCTTTAACTTTAGTTCTTTGTCTGATAGTATTATTGGGTATTCTCATTTACTGATTTAAAGTTATCCTGTCTCCATTACCCTTTGACCTACTATTAGATTTTCTGCTAACTTTTTTGTTAATGTAGGAGTTTCTGCTCCATATGTTATTACCTGTAGCACGAATTGTTCGTACACTTTTCACAGCTGTTCTCGAATACGCAATGAAATCATTGTGTTGGGATAATAGAGGCATCAATATCGATGACAAAAGGCTTATATTCGCAGATGATATCGTTCTTGTCACAGGTAACATTGGCGATGCGGAGCAGATGCTTGAAGAAATAATCTCAGCAGAAGTCGGTCTCCGAATAAATGCAAGTAAAACCCAAATAATGACAAATCTAGTGCTTGCTCGAAACATCAAAATAAGCCACTCGGAGATAAAAGAGACGCATATGTACAAATACCTCGGACACGAAATACATATTGGGAAGAACAATCAAACGCACGAGATACAGCGTTGCATAGGATGGGGTTGGGCTGCTTTTGGAAAACTATTTTGCTTATTTTGATGTTTCGAGCAAGCACTAGATTTGTCATTATTTGAGTTTTACTTGCATTTATTCGGAGACCGACTTCTGCTGAGATTATTTCTTCAAGCATCTGCTCCGCATCGCCAATGTTACCTGTGACAAGAACGATATCATCTGCGAATATAAGCCGATGTCATCGATATTGATGCCTCTATTATCCCAGCACAATGATTTCATTGCGTATTCGAGAACAGCTGTGAAAAGGTTAGGCAAAATAGGGTCCCCTTGTTGAACTTCTCGGTCTACTGCAATTTTGTCTGTTGTTTCATGAAGTTTTACAGTTATGGTAGTGTGACTGTATATGTATTCTATAAGCCTTATACATCTATAGACTGCAAAAGTGCTGCTATTATTAATGTTAGTTCAACTATGATGAATGATTTCCTCTACGAATTCAAATTGAACCAAAGCGCTGCCGAAACAGCCCGAAAAATTAACCAGGCATTTGGCAATGATAGGGTTTTATTTACCTCTGTATGCCGCTGTTCTTATGTTTTCTTGTAGTGGTATCCCGGAGATCTCTTGCACCTGGTCGATCCAGCGTTTCGGAGAGCGTCCTCGAGGGCGCGTACCTTCAATTTTCTCCAAAAATAACGATTTTGACAAAATAAATTTTCTCGCATTTCGTCTTTCCACAGTCTAGACTCTTCGTGTAGATGGTATTTCTTAACTGAAAGCTTCATAGGGAATGTTATATACGTTTTCCGACTAATTTTGGGGCGTTGAATCGATTGGTGAAGACTAGAACTCTCTGTGGTGAGACGCTTAAAAGTTATGATAGCGTGAAATCAGTCAGAAATGCGAGATGGTGTATAAAATATATAAAACTTGTAATTTATATTATATAAAATATAGTTATATAAAATATATATTTATAACTTTAGAGGGAAACAAAGCAATGATTCTTGTAAACTTTTTGTTGAGATTAAAAAACTGACAACTTCAGCATATACTGTGCTGAAGAAACAATAGGATATATAACGTCGGCGCTAACACGCTTCCTTGAGGAACCCCTGTAATATAAAACTTGTCTATTTGTAACTTTAGAGCGAAATAAACTGGAAACCCGTTTTCAGCACTTCGATTTCCTTTGGGTAACCAAAAAAAATCAGGAAAAAAAATTCCAAAAAAATTTTCAACAAAATTTTTCCATCATTTCGTTCGAAAAATATGTGCTTTTTCGGTTTTTTTCGTTTTTTTTCGAGAACGGTAAAATGCAGCGAAATCATTTTCGGCACACAGAAACTACACGACAAGACGAACAAGTCGATGTGTAAATTGTCCGTAAAGATTCAATAATTCGTCGAGGAATTTCCAACTCAAATTTACCCGATTCTCGATTTGCTAAGTAGATATCTCGAAAACGGTTACAGATAATTAAAAGCGGCTTGCGGCATCGTTTTCAGAAGGTCATTTTCCTATGGATACACTAAGATTGTCCGCGCGAAATTCACGACTTTTCGAGACCTCCACTGGAGCGCCGAAATTTCATAAAAATTTCTTCAATTTTTGCAGGCGAAAGTGAACCTGAAGAGCTAGCGAAATATAATTTGCATATCTTTAATCAGCAGCAAAAATGCTTTGAGAAACGTTTTCAAATTTTGCTGTGACTCAAAAAATAAAAATTTTGACAAAATCGATTTTCTCGCATTTCGTCGTTTCCGCGGTCTAGACTTCCCGAGTCGATGGTATTTCTTAACTGAAAGCTGCCCAGGGAATATTATATACGTTATCCGACTAATTTTGGGACGCTGAATCGATTGGTGAAGACTAGAAGTCTCTGTGGTGAGCGGTTCAAAAGTTATGACGGCGTCAAATCAGTAGGAAATGTGTGATTGTGTACAGCGACAAAAAATATAAAATTTGTTTATTTGTAACTTTTGAGCGAAATAAACTGGAAAACCGTTTTCAGCACTTCGAGTACCTTCGTGTAACGAAAAATAAATCACGAAAAAAATTTGCAAACAAATTTTCGACAAAAATTTTCCATCATTTCGTTCGAAAAACACATGCTTTTTCGTTTTTTTCGATTTTTTCGAAAACAGCAAGGAGCAGCGAAATCATTTTGGGCACACAGAAACTTCACGACAAGACGAACAAGTCGATGTGTAAATTGTGCGAAAATATTCAATAATCGTCGATAAATTTCAAACTGAAATTTACCCGATTCTCGATTTGCTAAGTAGATATTTCGGAAACGGTTGCAGATAATTAAAAACGGATTACGGCATCGTTTTCAGAAGGTAATTTTCCTATGGATACACTAAGATTGTTCGCGGGCAATTCACGACTTTCCGAGATCTCGACTAGAGCGCCGAAATTTCATAAAAATTTCTTCAATTTTTGCAGGCGATAGTAAAGGGAAAGGGATAGCGCAATATAATTTGCATATCTATAATCAGCAGCAAAAATCATTTCATAAACGTTTTTAAATTTTGCTGTGACTCAAAAAATAACGATTTTGAAAAAATCGATTTTCTCGCATTTCGTCGTTTCCGCGGACTAGACTTATCGAGTCGATGGTATTTCTTAACTGAAAGCTTCCCAGGGAATATTATACACGTTCTCCGGCTAGTTTTGGGTCGCTGAATCGATTGATGAAAACTAGAAGTCTCTGTGGTTAGCCGTTCAAAAGTTAACTTTTTAAAAAATAACTTTTTTAGAATTTCGTAAACTAAAATCTTTTTCATTTAAATTCATTAGTTTGAAAAATCCGTCATATATTCGCTTCTCTTCATTTGAAATATGATAAATTCCGTTTTATCCATGTTTAGGGATGGTCTGTTCGCATGGAACCTGTTTAGTAAGTCATGAGGAAGCCTATGCACCTCTAGCAATGATTTTTGTAAACTATTTCTTGAGATTAAAAAACTGGCAACTTCATCAGTGTGCTGAAGAAACTTTCTGTGTGAGGGACTAAGTCGACCAAGTATAGGATAAATAACTTCGGCGCCATCACGCTTCCTTGAGGAACCCCTGTGCAAGACATTCTTTTTGAGGACTCGTCCTGTCTGTCTAGTCTAAATCAGGATTCAAATAAACTGATCAAATATAAATAACCGCCGGACCTATTCCGGACCGCCGATCTATTTTGTGCGGACCTTAAGTTAACAGTAGCTTGTATTACTGAGTCCATAAATTAATAAAATGTATCCAGCGTTTTGTCTTCAATGCTGCCATCAATTCGAGAACGGAGGAGCGAAGTAACATGGGGCACCAGCACCACGTCGCGTCGCTGGCAGTGCTTTTCCTACCTTACGAACTTATCTTATAATTACCTGCTAAACCATATTACCATACGGAAGTACCTTGTGAAGTGCATAATATTTGTGTTAAAAAATTAAAAAAATAACCTTGAAACTTCTTACTATGTTTTGTATAGCAGCATTTTCGAAGAAGAACTTCATTAAAAATAAATTTCGATCTCGACTTACATCTTCAGGATTTGATGACAATAGCTTCATCATCATCATGATTAGCAGGCCTTTATGTCCCATTGCTGGGCACCGGCCTCTTCTCTGCCACATATCCAACCTCAGCACTAAGAATGAATATGGGGACCTAGCGGTTTAACGTCGAATCCGAACTACAAATTTCCAGAGAAAGTGTTACGCAGTGGACCCCACAGTTGCCTAAGCCGGTTTCGGGAATTGAGTGTGATGGGTTGCAGCCATTAGTTTTAATTTTTACTGCTTTAGTTCTGGGTGGGATTTGAACCCACGCTGTCTTACTCGAGAGCCAAGTGCTTAACTATCTGAGCCACCATCACCTTCGACAATATCTTGCACCAACTTTACTCCAAATTTCAGGCACACAGTTCAAGGCAAAAAATATTATTTTCCACATTGATATGTAACAAAATTCCTTGTAACTTCTGTTCATTATATTTGCTTATTTAATAAACGCAAGTAGAAATGGACCGCGATGGTAATTTTATCTTAAAAACCGGACCCTTGAAGAAACTAATTGATGATCCTTGGACTAGACTTCCCGAGTCGATGGTATTTCTTAACTGAAAGCTTCCCAGGGAATATTATATACGTTCTCAGACTAAATTTGGGACGCTGAATCGATTGGTGGAGACTAGAAGTCTCTGTGGTGAGCGGTTCAAAAGTTATGACAGCGTCAAATCAGTAGGAAATGTGATTGTGCACAGCGAAAAAAAATATAAAATTTGTTTATTTGTGAGCGAACTTAACTTTAGAGCGAAATAAACTGGAAAACCGTTTTCAGCACTTCGATTTCCTTCGTGTAAGTAAAGAAAAATCACGAAAAAAATTTGCACAAAATTTTTAGACGAAAATTTTCCATCATTTCGTTCGAAAAATACATGCTTTTTCGGTTTTTTTCGATTTTTTCGAAAAGGGTAAAGAGCAGCGAAATCCTTTTTGGCATACAGAAACTACACGACAAGACGAAGAAGTCGATGTGTAAATTGTTCGCAAAGATTCAATAATTCATCGACAAATTTCCAATTGAAATTTACCCAATTCTCGATTTGCTAAGTATATATCTCGGAAACCGTTGCAGATAATTAAAAACGGATTGCGGCAACGTTTTCAGAAGGTCATTTTCCTATGGATACACTAGGATTGTCCGCGGAAAATTCACGACTTTGCGAGATCTCCACTAGAACGGCGAAATTTCATAAAAATTTCTTCAATTTTTGCAGGCGAAAGTGAACCGAAAGAGCTAGCGAAATATAATTTGTATATCTCTAATCAGCAGCAAAAATGCTTTTAGAAACGTTTTTAAATTTTGCTGTGACTCAAAAAATAACGATTTTGAAAAAAACGATTTTCTCGCATTTCGTCGTTTCCGCGGTCTAGACTTCCCGAGTCGATGTTATTTCTTAACTGAAAGCTTCCCAGGGAATATTATATACGTTCTCCGACTAATTTTGGGACGCTGAATCGATTGGTGAAGACTAGAAGTCTCTGTGGTGAGCAGTTCAAAAGTTATGACAGCGTCAAATCAGTAGGAAATGTGTGATTGTGTACAGCGAAAAAAAATATTTTTATTTGTAACTTTAGAGCGAAATAAACTAGAAAACCGTTTTCAGCACTTCGATTTTCTTCGTGTAACCAAAAAAAATCACAAAAAAAATTGCACAAAAATTTTCGACAAAAATTTTCGGTAAAGAGCTGCAAAATCATTTTGGGCACACAGAATCTACACGACAAGATGAACAAGTCGATGTATAAATTGTCCGGAAACATTCAATAATTCGTCGATAAATTTCAAACTGAAATTTACCCGATTCTCGATTTGCTAAGAAGATATCTCGGAAACGGTTGCAGATAATCAAAAACGGATTGCGGCATTGTTTTCAGAAGGTTATTTTCCTACGGATACACTAAGATTGTTCGCGGGAAATTCACGATTTTCCGAGATCTCTACTCGAGGGCCGAAATTTCTTAAAAATTTCTTCAATTCTTGCAGGCGATTGTGAACGGAAAGAGCTAGCTAAATTTAATTTGCATATCTGGAATCAGCAGCAAAAATGCTCTCATAAACGTTTTTAAATTTCGCTGTAACTCAAAAAATAACGATTTTGACAAAATCCATTTTCTCGCATTTCGTCGTTTCCGCGGTCTAGACTTCCCGGGTCGATGCTATTTCTTAAGTGAAAGTTTTCCAGGGAATATTATATACGTCCTCCGACTAATTTTGGGACGCTGAATCGATTGGTGAAGACTAGAAGTCCCTGTGATGAGCCGTTCAAAAGTTAACTTTTTTAAAATAACTTTTTTAGAATTTTGTGAATTTAGATCTTTTTGATTTAAATTCAGCAGTTTGAAAAATTCGACATATCTTCACTTCTCTTCATTTGAAATATGATAAATTCCGTTTTATCCACGTTTTAGGGGTGGTCTGATATCATGGAACCAGTTTAATAAGTCATGAGGAAGCCTATGTCCCTCTAGCAATGATTCTTGTAAACTATTTCTTGAGATTAAAAAACTGGCAACTTCATCAGTGTGCTGAAGAATCTTTTTGTGTGAGGGACTAAGTCGACCAAGTAACTTCGGCGCCAACACGCTTCCTTGAGGAACCCCTGTGCGAGACACTATTTTTGAGGACTCGTCCTGTCTGTCTAGTCTGAATCAGGATTAAAATAAACGGATCAAATCTAAATAAAACTAAACTAAATCAGGATTAAAATTCTTAACAGGATTAAAATAAACTGATGATCAAATTAAACATTGCACAAGTTATTCTTTCCGTTTGTATGTGAGTTTTTTGTTTTGCAAGTTTTTTTTTTATTTCTAATTTATTTAAAGCTACAAATCCTAAAGTAAGTAACTGTTTGTATAATTTGTTTTTTTAATTTTTGCACGTAATTATTGTGTGTATTCGGGTAAGTAGTTAATATCCCGTTTGTCTTATAAAAATCTAATCTAATGTCCTGGATCAGTCTTGTATATTGCAGGTGCGAAAGAAAGAGCCGCCGCATCCGATACGCGTGGCAAAGACTATAGACGTGATAGCGAGAATAACTTTCCCGAGTGCGTTCGCAGTGTTCTTGATATTCTTCTTCTACCACTACAACAGTTTCACAAACACCTACGGCGAATGAGCGAAGCAGCGAAGCAAATATTTAGAGCAAACTGTTTTTAATTTAAAACCAAAATTAGAGATGTACGGCGTGCATATCAATTTTTAAATTTACAGTGAGTGTCTTGTGATTTGTTTAAGAAAATTCTGAGAGGAAAACAAAGTTCGCAAAACGTGTAGCTTTATAGCACTGTACATAGTAATATATATAAAATGATATACTTACAATTCTTCTACTTATATTTTTCTATAGGCTGTCCAAAAATGGGATAAATTCAAGGTAATAACCATTTTTTGTGTCTTCTGCTTCTAACACGCTGAAGTTATATTTAAGCTTTTAAAATTTGTTTTGTATGTTTGGACAGCCGGATGTTAAAACAAAACGAACTATAAGTGCATTACTTCTTGTGATATAGTGGCGCGAGCAAACTAAATTCATGCAAATACATTTGATATTATATTGTTGAAGAAATTAACGCGTACGATTTTGGGTTGATTGAGATGAAATTGTCGAGCACATTGTTAATGGAGACTGTAATATTTTGTGGATGGGTTTCTATTAAAACGTAGTCTTTTGCACCTCGGATAAAATAAAAACATTGTAAGATATGAAATATGTTTGGTTGTTTGAGAGATTTATATCTTGATGGAATAGCTTTAATACTTCGACGCTTCGTTAAAGAATCTTCTAAAGATTATAAAATTATAAAGTTTTTAAAAATAAATTAGATTAGAAGTCACTATTTTTAATTTAAATTATTAACTATTTTGTATGAACAAACGCGCTGTGTTTCACGTCGACAAAGACACTTTTTTTTAATTAATTATTAATCAATTAATTAAAAATTAATTATTAATTAAATATATCGCTGAATTTTTGTGCATAAACGCACACGGCTTTGGTTATTTAAGCAATACGACCGATTATATTAATCGATTCTTTTTTGCACAATTAATTTCATGAAAGGGTGGTGTGCAAAAATTCAGCGTTTCCCTGTGATTTTTTAATTCAAAACCAAATTAACACCACGTTATAATTATGTACCTGAGTGAAACGTATGAAGAAATATCTAGATATTAGAATTTAAGAAATTTAAAAAGTCAAAAATCAAAATTTGAAACTAAGGGGAGACAAGACATCTTTTCCTGATGGTGCCTCTTGCGAGTTGGAGCATCACCCTCGCCACTACTGCAAGATCAAGGGCTGCGTCGCAGTGCGGCCAAACGACCGACTCGTTCGCCTACCTTACGGCCGCCGATCGCGACTACGTCCTGTCCCATCACAACGAGCTCCGGAACGATGTGGTCACCGGCAAATACGACGCCAACCAACGTGCGAAAGCGTGCCAGTTCAAGCCCGACGATATGCGCGCCGGCCTGAACAAGGTCTCCATCCTCTTCGTCGGCGACTACGAACACAATAGGAAGAAGTTCCTCGGTCAGGCGGTCAAGAGCTGGTTCGTTGGCACCTCCTACGAGTTGGAGCATCACCCTCGCCACTACTACAAGATCAAGAGCTCGAACACCCAGTGCTTGGGCTGCGGGCGGGCGTCGCAATGCGGTCATACGACCGACTCGTTCGCCTACCTTACGGCCGCCGAACGCGACTACGTCCTGTCCCAGCACAACGAGCTCCGTAACGACTAGGCCACCGGCAAATACGACGCCTAGCAGTTGAAAGAGCTGAGGAAAGCTGTGTAGTTTGTGGCCATGTGCTACGCGAATGCCTGCCAGTTCAAGCCCGACGATATGCGCGCCAGCCTGAACAAGGTCTCCATCCTCTTCGTCGGCGACTACGACAACAATAGGAAGACATTCCTCGGTCAGGCGGTCAAGGGCTGGTTCGTTGGTACCTCCTACGAGTTGAAGCATCACCCTCGCCACTATTACAAGATCAAGAGCTCGAACACGCAGTGCAAGGGTTGCGGGCGGGCGTCGAAATGCGGTCAAACGACCGACTCGTTCCCCTACCTTACGGCCGCCGAGCGCGACTACGTCCTGTCCCAGCACAACGAGCTCCGGAACAACGTGGCCACCGGCAAATACGACGCCAAGCAGTTGAAAGGGCCGAGGCAAGCTGTGTAGTTTGTGGCCATGTGCTACGCGAATGCCTGCCAGTTCAAGCTAAGTTGATCAAGGTCTCCATCCTCAGCGAAGAAGTTCCTCGGGCAGGCGGTCAATCCGCGAGAACCCGTTGCTCACCCGCAGCAACGCTGACCATCTCTACACCTCGTTCTCAACGCCTAGCGCGAAAGGAGTCTCACCCAGGTATTCTGGGGCAGCTCCAACTATGCACTACCTCTATGGCACTACCTCTATGGCGAGAGCCACAAATATCTTTTGGTCTGCAACTACGCGCCACCAGGCAACTTCCAGGAGAGGCCGATGTACACCGCAGGATAGACGGCTACACCTTGTTCTCGACGCCTAGCGCGAAAGGAGTCTCACCCAGGTAGTCTGGAGCAACTCCAACTTGGCTTATATGCACTACCTCTATGGCGAGAGCTACAAATATCTTGTGGTCTGCAACTACGCGCCACCAGGCAACTTCCAGGAGAGGCCGATGTACACCGCAGGATAGACGGCTACACCTTGTTCTCGACGCCTAGCGCGAAAGGAGTCTCACCCAGGTAGTCTGGAGCAACTCCAACTTGGCTTATATGCACTACCTCTATGGCGAGAGCTACAAATATCTTGTGGTCTGCAACTACGCGCCACCAGGCAACTTCCAGGAGAGGCCGATGCACACCGCAGGAGAGACGGCCTGTGCAGACAAGAACTAAAGTCATAAGTTATAGTGTATACATGTACGTGCCACCCAGCCAGTTGAATGGCTCGAGCAGGGTGCGTTTGTCCTGGTGCCGTTCTTACTGCTCCTGTAGGCGTTGGTTTAGTTTAAGACTAGCCAGACAAGACTATACAGGAGAACATTTCATCCAAAAACAGATTTCGAGATGCTGACTTGGACGATCAACCTACAGATTCTGAGGAAGAAATGTCTGAGGACGAGAGGGAACTTTTATCGAAAGACTAGACTATACAGGAGAACATGTCATCCAAAAAGAGATTTCGAAATGATGACTTGGACGATCAACCTACGGATTCTGAGGAAGAAATGTTTGAGGACGAGAGGGAACTTTTATCGAAAGCCAGAAGCAACGAAGTAGAAGATTCAGAGAGGTTTTGGGGGTGCATTCCGGCTCAGACTCCAGCGACATAGCGTTGAGTGATGTCGAGGGACAAGTCGACGATGACGGTCTGCCGAACGTCAAGGCTTGCGACAAAAACAAACGCAACTATTATTCCAACGACTATGTGGATACCGATTATGAACTATATAAACTATACAGACAACACTAGACAGACTAAATAGACCAGACAGACCAGGCAGACCAGGCAGACAAGACAAACCAGACAGACCAGACAGACTAGACAGACCAGACAGACCAGACAGACCAGACAGACCAGACAGACCAGACAGACCAGACAGACCAGACAGACCAGACAGACCAGACAGACCAGACAGACCAGACAGACCAGGCAGACCAGACAGACCAGACAGACCAGACAGACCAGACAGACCAGACAGACCAGACAGACCAGACAGACCAGACAGACCAGACATACTAGACAGACCAGAGAGACCAGACAAACCAGACAGACTAGACAGATTAAAGAGACTAGACAGAAGTAACATCTCAGCAATAGTCAACAATATGCCAAAGTTGAAAATGCAGGAGAAATAGGCCTTCCAAAAACTAAACATAAAAATGGGGGTTCCGCAAGGAAGCGTTCTAGCACCTATCTTATTCTCCTCATATACGGGTAATGTGCTTCAACATATGGGTTGTAATCATTGCGCTTTGTATGCTGATGACACAACTATCATAACTTCGAAGGCTTCTCAACTAGAAACAATCCGTGAAGCAAATAAATCACTCAAATAGCTGTATAGCTGGTTTTGCGCAAATAAACTACATCTAAATTTGGCAGGACCAGCTACATGGTCTAATAGGCCTTTCAAAAACTAAACATATAAAAATGGGGGTTCCACAAGGAAGCGTTCTAGCACCCATCTTATTCTCCTCATATACGGGTGATGTGTTTCAACATATGGGTTGTAATCATTGCGCATTGTATGCTGATGACACGACTATCATGATCTCGAAGGCTCCTCAACTAGAAACAATCCATGAAGCAAATAAATCACTCAAACAGATTTATACCTGGTTTTGAGCCAATAAACTACATCTAAATTTGGCAGGACCAGCTACATGGTCTACATTGGTCGAGCGACAAGAAGACTATCTGGATACCGATTATGAACTATATAAACTATACAGACAAAACTAGACAGACTAGATAGACCTGTCAGACCAGACAGACCAGATAGACCAGACAGACCAGACAAACCAGACAGACTTGATAGACCAGACAGACAGATTAAACGGACTAGGCAGAAGTCATATCTCAGCCACAGACAACAATATGCCAAAGTTGAAATTGCAGGAGAAATAGGTCTTTCAAAAACTAAACATATAAAAATGGGGGTTCCGCAAGGAAGCGTTCTAGCACCCATCTTATTCTCCTCAGATACGGATGATGTGTTTCAACATATGGGTTGTAATCATTGTGCTTTGTATGCTGATGACACTACTATCATGATCTCGAAGGCTCCTCAACTAGAAACAATCCGTGAAGCAAATAAATCACTCAAACAGCTGTATAGCTGGTTTTGCGCAAATAAACTACATCTAAAGTTGGCAGTTACATGGACTACATTGGTCGAGGGACAAGAAGACGATGTCGTTCTGCCGAACGTCAAGGCTTGGGACAAAAACAAACGCAACTATTATTGCACCGACTATGTTGATACCGATTATGGAGGGCAAGTACGCAACTATGGCGGAGCTCTAAGAGGAGGCGCAGAACCTTCAGAGGGAGTTTGTATGACGATGATTTTTCTTTTGGGGTCGTCGCCAAGGCGAAAAGCAAAGAAAAAATCGAGGAAGTTTTCAAAACCGATGTTAGTCTCTTGAGATGCATTTGCTGCAGAACGAGCCGCCGGAGTATTTGGATTGGTTGTAAATTTCGAAGGTAAAATGAGAATTGTTCAGGATGAACTGCGGCCATGGAGGAGCTCAACCAGAGGAGGAGGCGCAGAACCTTCAAAGGGAGTTGTCGAAGAAGTTGAAAGACGATGATTTTTCTTTGGGGGTCGTCGCCAAGGCGAAAGACAAAGAAAAAAATCTAGGAAGTTTTCAAAACCGATGTTAGTCTCTTGAGTTGGATTTGCTGCAGAAGGAGTCGCCGGAGTTTTTTTGGATTGGTCGAAGATTTCGAAGGTAAAATGAGAATTGTTCGGGATGAACTTTGGCCAGCAATTCTTATCTATAGAAGGAAGAAGGGCGAGGACAGCCAGGCGATGGACTTTCGTCAAAATATATCACGAATTGATTGCACTATTCCACATTAAAATGTACCTGCTGTTGAAAGCGAACAGAGCCAACGTTCAGACACACCCGGTGGTCAAAAGTCTGTACCAATGCCGTCAAATCTTCGAACAGATGGATCCCATCTTCAAAGAAGTCATCCAGCCCCAACTAGAACAACCACACAAGGAAGTTTTCAAAACCAATGTTAGTCTCTTGAGATGGATTTGCTGCAGAAGGAGTCGCCGGAGTTTTTTGCATTGGTCGAAGATTTCGAAGGTGAAATGGGAATTGTTCGGGATGAACTGCGGCCAGTAATTGTTCTGTATAGAAGGAAGAAGGTCGAGGACAGCCAGGCGATGGATTTTCGTCAAAATATATTACGAATTGATTGCACTATTCCACATTAAAATGTACTTGCTGTTGAAAGCGAACAGAGCTAACGTTCAAACATACCCGGTGGTCAAAAGTCTGTACCAATGCCGTCAACTCTTCGAACAGATGGACCCCATCTTCAAAGAAGTCAACTAGCCCCAACTAGAACAACCAAACAAAACGAGAAATAAGAGCCGATTGCCGAAGCCGTCAAGACAATGAAGAATGCCGTCAAGCTCCCGACCGCGGCCTGCTGCGAATATCATGGGTAGACAAAGTCCGAAACACCGAGGTGCTTGCCCGTCTTCAGAAGCAACTAGAAGTCATGTTTACCATCAAAAAACGCAAGCTGGAATATTTAGGACACGTTATGAGAGGAGAAAAGAAAAAAGAAGAAGAAAAAAAGGAAAATATCATGCAAGGCAAAATAGAAGGTAGAAGAGGTCCAGGAAGAAGATGCACGTCTTGGCTGAAAAACCTGAGAGTGGTATGGTGTCAGTCCTACAAGCCTGTTTCGTGCCGCTGTTGATAAAATAAAAATCATTATGATGATCGCCGACGTCCTCAAAGGACATGGCACGTAAAGAAGAAGAAGTAAAGCTCCTCTAGAAACTCAACTGACAGGAAGAAGAAAAAGAAACCCGAAGGCGAAAAAGAGAACCAACAGCCCAAAAAGAAAAAGAATAATGAGGCTGATATGTCTATCGACAACAGTGAAGAAGAAAATGAAGATGCAGACGATGAAAATGAGGATGGAGAGTTGGGCAAGAGGGTAGTAAAAGGGAAGTCATACCTCAGCAATAGACAACAATGTGTGAAAGTTGAACATGCAGGAGAAATAGGTCTATCAAAAACTAAATATATAAAAATGGTAGTTCCGCAAGGGAGCGTTCTAGCACCCATCTTAATCTCCTTATGTACGGGTGATCTGCTTCAACAAATCGGTGGTAGTCATTGCACTTTGTATGCTGATGACACTACTATCATGATCTCGAAGGCTCCTCAACTAGAAAGAATCCGCGAAGCAAATAAATCAAAGCCAAGATACGCAGGAATGGAGTTATTCGAGAAGTTCGAACGGAGATGAAAAGATATGGAGGAGGAATCTCTGGCATCAAGGTCTCGG
The DNA here is from genome assembly GCA_944588485.1 of Phosphuga atrata. Taxonomy (NCBI): domain Eukaryota; kingdom Metazoa; phylum Arthropoda; class Insecta; order Coleoptera; family Silphidae; genus Phosphuga; species Phosphuga atrata. The sequence continues at coordinate 69,894,295 of OX155899.1, read as the reverse complement.
TGACGAGGAGCATAAAGATAAAGTCCTGAGGAAATTTATAGAAAATCAAGACAAGACTAGACAGACAAGACTAGACAGACAAGACTATACAGACAAAACTAGACAGACAAAACTAGACAGGTAATACTAGGCAGAGAAGGCTAGACAGACAAGACTAGACCGACAAGACTAGACCTACAAGACTAGACAGACAAGACTAGACAGACAAGACTAGACAGGCTAGACTAGACAGACAAGACTAGACAGACAAGACTAGACAGACAAGACTAGACAGACAAGACTAGACAGACAAGACTAGACAGACAAGACTAGACAGACAAGACTAGACAGACAAGACTAGACAGACAAGGCTAGACAGACAAGACTAGACAGACAAGACTAGACAGACAAGACTAGACAGACAAGACTAGACAGACAAGACTAGACAGACAAGACTAGACAGACAAGACCAGACAGACAAGACTAGACAGACAAGACTAGACAGACAAGACTAGACTGACAAGAGTAGACAGACAAGACTAGACAGACAAGACTAGACAGACAAGACTAGACAGACAAGACTAGAGAGACAAGACTAGACAGACAAGACTAGACAGACAAGACTAGACAGACAAGACTAGACAGACAAGACTAGACAGACAAGAATAGACAGACAAGACTAGACAGACAAGACTAGACAGACAAGACTAGACAGACAAGACTAGACAGACAAGACTAGACAGACAAGACTAGACAGACAAGACTAGACAGACAAGACTAGACAGACAAGACTAGACAGACAAGACTAGACAGACAAGACTAGACAGACAAGACTAGACAGACAAGACTAGACAGACAAGACTAGACAGACAAGACTAGACAGACAAGACTAGACAGACAAGACTAGACAGACAAGACTAGACAGACAAGACTAGACAGACAAGACTAGACAGACAAGACTAGACAGACAAGACTAGACAGACAAGACTAGACAGACAAGACTAGACAGACAAGACTAGACAGACAAGACTAGACAGACAAGACTAGACAGACAAGACTAGACAGACAAGACTAGACAGACAAGACTAGACAGACAAGACTAGACAGACAAGACTAGACAGACAAGACTAGACAGACAAGACTAGACAGACAAGACTAGACAGACAAGACTAGACAGACAAGACTAGACAGACAAGACTAGACAGACAAGACTAGACAGACAAGACTAGACAGACAAGACTAGACAGACAAGACTAGACAGACAAGACTAGACAGACAAGACTAGACAGACAAGACTAGACAGACAAGACTAGACAGACAAGATTAGACAGACAAGACTAGACAGACAAGACTAGACAGACAATACTAGACAGACAATACTAGACAGACAAGACTAGACAGACAAGACTAGACAGACAAGACTAGACAGACAAGACTAGACAGACAAGACTAGACAGACAAGACTAGACAGACAAGACTAGACAGACAAGACTAGACAGACAAGACTAGACAGACAAGACTAGACAGACAAGACTAGACAGACAAGACTAGACAGACAAGACTAGACAGACAAGACTAGACAGACAAGACTAGACAGACAAGACTAGACAGACAAGACTAGACAAACAAGACTAGACAGACAAGACTAGACAGACAAGACTAGACAGACAAGACTAGACAGACAAGACTAGACAGACAAGACTAGACAGACAAGACTAGACAGACAAGACTAGACAGACAAGACTAGACAGACAAGACTAGACAGACAAGACTAGACAGACAAGACTAGACAGACAAGACTAGACAGACAAGACTAGACAGACAAGACTAGACAGACAAGACTAGACAGACAAGACTAGACAGACAAGACTAGACAGACAAGACTAGACAGACAAGACTAGACAGACAAGACTAGACAGACAAGACTAGACAGACAAGATTAGACAGACAAGACTAGACAGACAAGACTAGACAGACAATACTAGACAGACAATACTAGACAGACAAGACTAGACAGACAAGACTAGACAGACAAGACTAGACAGACAAGACTAGACAGACAAGACTAGACAGACAAGACTAGACAGACAAGACTAGACAGACTAGACAGACAAGACTAGACAGACAAGACTAGACAGACAAGACTAGACAGACAAGACTAGACAGACAAGACTAGACAGACAAGACTAGACAGACAAGACTAGACAGACAAGACTAGACAGACAAGACTAGACAGACAAGACTAGACAGACAAGACTAGACAGACAAGACTAGACAGACAAGACTAGACAGACAAGACTAGACAGACAAGACTAGACAGACAAGACTAGACAGACAAGACTAGACAGACAAGACTAGACAGACAAGACTAGACAGACAAGACTAGACAGACAAGACTAGACAGACAAGACTAGACAGACAAGACTAGACAGACAAGACTAGACAGACAAGACTAGACAGACAAGACTAGACAGACAAGACTAGACAGACAAGACTAGACAGACAAGACTAGACAGACAAGACTAGACAGACAAGACTAGACAGACAAGACTAGACAGACAAGACTAGACAGACAAGACTAGACAGACAAGACTAGACAGACAAGACTAGACAGACAAGACTAGACAGACAAGACTAGACAGACAAGACTAGACAGACAAGACTAGACAGACAAGACTAGACAGACAAGACTAGACAGACAAGACTAGACAGACAAGACTAGACAGACAAGACTAGACAGACTAGACAGACAAGACTAGACAGACAAGACTAGACAGACAAGACTAGACAGACAAGACTAGACAGACAAGACTAGACAGACAAGACTAGACAGACAAGACTAGACAGACAAGACTAGACAGACAAGACTAGACAGACAAGACTAGACAGACAAGACCAGACAGACAAGACTAGACAGACAAGACTAGACAGACAAGACTAGACAGACAAGACTAGACAGACAAGACTAGACAGGCAAGACTAGACGGACAAGACTAGTACCCTAGACAGACTAGACAGATTAAACAGACTAGACAGAAGTAATATCTCAGCAATAGACAACAATGTGTCAAAGTTGAAAATGCAGGAGAAATAACATTTCTATCAAAAACTAAACACGTGAAAATGGGGGTTCCGCAAGGAAGCGTTCTAGCATCCATCTTATTCTCTTCATATATGGGTGATTTGCTTCAACATATCGGTGGTAGTCGTTGCACTTTGTATGCTGATGACATTACTATCTTGATCTCGAAGGCTCCTCAACTAGAAACAATCCGTGAAGCAAATAAATCACTCAAACATCCATCATCTAAATTTGGCAAGGACTAGACAGACAACTTGTCTGTCTATACAGCTGCTTGAGTGATTTATTTGCTTCACGGATTGTTTCTAGTTGAGGAGCCTTCAAGATCATGTTAGTAATGTCATCAGCATACAAAGTGCAATCACTACCAACGATATGTTGAAGCTACGGGAATAAGATGGGTGCTAGAACGCTTCCTTGCGGAACCCCTATTTTTATATGTTTTGGTTTTGATATACCTATTATAGATATATAGACCTACATGGTCTTCCTATGTCACAGAAGGAAACTTACCGAGGATCTTCATCATAAATTGGTAACGTTCGACTAAAGAGAACCAGGGTAGTAAAGTTTCTAGGTGTCCTCTTAGAGAATCACCTGACGTGGAAAATTATGGCGGATAGCAGCATCAGAAAATTAAACAGCAAGACTTACCTAATTAGGAAAGTGCGTCAAACGGTGGGCGAGGAAGTCGGTCAGACAAGACTAGACTGAGACAGACAAGATTACTGTAATAAACCTGGAGCTTGGTAATCTGTTACCTTGTCTAGTACGCCACCACCGCCTCAATATAAATTAAATTAAAATATCTAGATATTTCAAGCAGTATCTGAAAACCGTTTATTTGACTAACCACGTGTATTGTGAAATTGAAAACGATGTCCAATTTGAATTGAATCTTTGTCGTTAAATCTCGGATAGTTTACAGACGTGTTGTATCTAAATAGTAATTTATCGAGCCAAAACAGAAATACGTTATAAGTGTAGTTAAAGCATGCTGTGTAGATCGGTTTAATTTAAAAATTTAAAATAAACATTTTCTTGATTTCACTGCCAAAATTAAAGCTACAATTACGTCTATCAAAACTCTCCCCTACGCCTTAACCCTTAATCTTTCAGTTAAATTACATTCCAGAAGAGAACACATTATTTCCCAACAAACTCTCTTCGACGTTTTCTTTTGAACAACAAACATTTAATGTTGATTTATAAACGATATATATTATAACCATGTTATTGTGTAAATCTCTGCATTGGAGCTTTGAATTCCAGAGCTGAATCTCACCAAGGTGGAACTTTTCATTTCTAATCAAATGCACGATCATAGAGCAGATAACTGTGATGTCAGACTGAAAGCTTGAACCAACTAAATTATAAATTGTACTCATAATTTTAATCGTAATTTAAAAATACATACAACACATTTTTCTAGTCACTATATATTAAGATTATAATATAAATATATATACAGCGTGTTTCATATAAGTCCGGCAGAAATTCTAGGGCGTGTTCTAGAGCCTAAAATAAAAAAAAAGTTCCAACAAAGACACGTGGTCTGTTAGAAAAGTATCCGACCTTTAGCCGGTAAAAAAAATTGGCATAGCTGGAGCGTTGGAAACCTAATCACCCTCAAAGTGGGACTCCACACACTTCTCCCAGCGGTGCCGCCATTGTTGGAAGCGAAAAAGCTTCTTTCGGAATTGACTTTAGCTCGGCTGTCGTTGCAGCCATAATGTCCTCTCTTGTCTGAAATCGCGTTTCTTTCAATGGCCTCTTGACTTTGGGGAATGGCCAGAAGTTGCAGGGGAGCATATCTGGAGAGTGAGGAGCCTCTCGAACCAGAGGAATCTGGTTTTTCGCCAAAAAAATATGAACCAAGTGCGAAGAATGTGCTGGAGCATTGTCGTGATGGAGTCACGAATTTCCTGATGACGACAACTCCAGTCGCAATTTCTGGGATAGTCACACGAGGGTCCCCCATCACCACAGCGTTCACTTTGGCAATGTCATGATCATTTCGGCATGTTGATGGCCGACCAGAGCGTGGCTCGCATTCCACCGATGTGCGACCGTCTTTAAACCGGTTGTACCACTCCTTAATCTGTGTGATGCCCATAGCGTTGTTACCGAAAGCCGTCTGAATCTTCCGAATGGTTTCCACCTGGTTGTCGCCCAGTTTCCGGCAAAATTTGATGCAGTAGCGCTGCTCCAGTCGTTCCGTCATTTTACTTGCATTGAAAAACTGACGAGAGCACTACATACTACATCACTCGAACACTGCTAGACGCTATCTACAGGCGGGAAAAATTCACGCATGCGCACGAAGGTTCAAGGTCGGCTCATGCAAGCGCGCTTGATTCAAATCCATCGGGTTTTCAAAATAAAAAATAATGTCGGATACTTTTCTAACAGACCACGTATGTCAGAAAACGCTTCCTAACTGAGGTACAGCCCTTAAAAGGTGGTGCGCCTTGGTCCAATGTTGGATAGTGGGTTATTAACACTGCGGTCAAGTGGCGTAGTATTTTGCCCACATTTTGCTCTCACAGGCCCAAAAACCTAGATGTTTTATAAACTTGCGCTAGTTAATTACACATTTGTCTTCTGCTACAAATGCGGCCGACACTCAGAATAGAACTCGGGACATCCAGATTTGTTAGCGCTCTAACTTTAGACTACTATAGCCGATTGTGGACCTTGGGGGGTGGTCTTACATAACATTTTTTGCTAATAACTCAGACGCAACTAATGATAATTGATTACTGGTGCCGATTGCTTGTACCGCCACCAGTGGCGGTACATATGGGGAACGATCTTTATATTTAGAAAGCGTTTTCGGACACAAGGACTTTTTTTCATATTTTTGGTCGTAGAAAAACGCCGTAGAATTTCCGCCGGACTTTTATGAACCACCCGGTATATATAAACGTTTCTGAATTATTCTAGTCGTGTAAGATTTTTATTTGAAAATGTTATAAGAATATTAATTCTGTAATATTTAAAACCTCCATTGAACGGATAATATAGTGAATGGAGTAAGCATGGAATTTTGAGATAAAGCACTTTTGGTATTTAAAACCGAAAAATTTGCACCTTAAATAAATTATTCTAAAAGAAAAAACGTTCGTTTTTGTACATATTGATTGATATGTAATCGTTTTGTATAAATAATGAAATATATGCGAGAACCTTAATTGAAATTCCATGCTCAAAAACTTATATATAAAGCATTAAAATATTCACGTGCCCAGCAGCTTTATGGATATTTATAATAATAAACAAACCAAGAATAAATTTGTTATTTCTTAGGCTATCTACAGATAAACGTAATATTTTTACATTGACTCATATGGCTAAAAGCTTGGAAGAAAAATCTTTTAATCTCATTCAGTGCATGTAACAACATTTTAAAATTATATAAAATATTTGCAAGAAAAGTTAGTGTCTAGATGAAAAGAAATCTTTGTGTTTGTTCCGTTCGTTTTCTATTCATTATTGTAATGTGAAATGTTTATGGATTATTCTGTATATACATCGAATTTATGATACCAAAGAAACGCGTTAAATGTATGTTTTGATCTGTTAAATAAATTTCCAATCACAACTCCTTCAAGATTTTATCCCAAATATCTTCCTGTTTATCTTATTTTGGTTTCCTTGCATTTTAATTATTCTTTCTTGAATTACAACTAGACAATTACAACTACAACTTGAATTCGTGCCAATGTAAACTTGATGTTGATAAATTAACACTAAACCTACCAAGCGCGGTCAAATGACCGTTTTTGAAATTTTGTTTAAAAATTTTCGTGTACAACGTTACTGTATCACTATGTAACTTATTGACTTTTCCTAAAAAATACATACAACCAATTTTTCAATATTTACAACTTTCTTTATTGTTGACTTTACGACGAACGATCATTTAACCGTTTGGAAAATTCATGTTATTTTCGACTATATTCTTCGGAAAGCGCACTCCTGAAATTGTTTTACGAGTCTACAATGTAATTGTGCCAACACAGTGCCGACAAAAGCGCGATAAGAACAATTGAGCGTTCTTTGTACGACAGTACGGTCCAGAGACAAATATCTAAGGACAGTCTGGTACGACTGTACGGACTGACTGGCTATCCGAACAGAGAGCGTCAAGTATGCACAGTGTATCAATAAAAATTATTACGTGGTATAAGTGATAGTTTAGACAAAGTTAACAGAGCTAACAATATTTTATGATATTGTTGTGAACTCGCGATTTTGGTTTCAACGAATTTCAGTTTCTCACGAGTCGGGAAAGAAAACTAAGTGGACACCCGATTAGTTTTTGTTTATTATAGACCATTAGTCTGCTTTATCTAAATCATGCGGGCAGACGCTCGAACTTAGGGATCGTGCCGAGACGCCGAGAGGATTTTGTTTTATGAGTTTTGGAAATTTTCCATAAAGATTAGGGGAGGACTCACACCAAGACCGAGGTGATGAGGTAGAGGGGCAGTTAAAAAGGGGCAGTCAGAATTGAGCTAGCGAGAGAGTAATTTGAGTTTTAAAGACGAACCTCCGTATTTTCGTCGAAGTAAATTCCGGGTTTCGACCACAAGTATCGTAGAATTAAGTGTATTGTTGTTAGTTAGTAATTATTGTAATAAGTTAGCGATTAGTTGTACATATTGTAAGATATTAGCAGATAAGTAGTATTTAATTACATATAAAGGACATATTTGCGTGTAATTAATTCATCCATTGTCCTGATCCTGGAGCAGCACCATACCAAATTACCAGTTCGCAACAGATATACTATATTTTTGGTGGCAGCGGTGGGATTCAAAAATATAGTATCTCTGTTGCGAACTGGTAATTTGGTATGGTGCTGTTCCAGGATCAGGACAATGGATGAATTAATTACACGCAAATATGTCCTTTATATGTAATTAAATACTACTTATCTGCTAATATCTTACAATATGTACAAGTAATCGCTAACTTATTACAATAATTACTAACTAACTTAAAAATAATAAATAATAAACAATACACTTAATTCTACGAAACTTATGGTCGAAACCCGGAATTTACTTCAACGAAAATACGGAGGTTCGTTTTCAAAACTCAAATTACTCTCTCGCTAGCTCAATTCTGACTGCCCCTTTTTAACTTCCCCTCTACCTCATCACCTCGGTCTTGGTGTGAGTCCTCCCCTAATCTTTATGGAAAATTTCCAAAACTCATAAAACAAAATCCTCTCGGCGTCTCGGCACGATCCCTAAGTTCGAGCGTCTGCCCGCATGATTTAGATAAAGCAGACTAATGGTCCTAAATAAACAAAAACTAATCGGGTGTCCACTTAGTTTTCTTTGCCGACTCGTGAGAAACTGAAATTCTTTGAAACCAAAATCGCGAGATCACAACAATATGATTTACATTTGTTTTTTTTTTAATTTTTGGCCTCAAAGTTTTAGTCCCGTTTCATTTATATTTTATGTTTTACTTTATCATTTGTATATTCTTCCCCAAAAATGTCAAGACGCTCGAGGAATATCAATTTATTAGAGAAAATAAGTAATATCGACGAGGTTTGTTCGTAGGATGATCAAGAAGTTTCCGATATCGATAATGATACAGTAGAAAATAATTGTGACTTATTTTATAGCGATACGGACGAAGAGAATATTTAAAATATACGAAGAGGACAAAAAAGAGATTTATAGTTAGTTCCGAAAGTGAAAATGTGGAAGAGATTGAAACTGCTATGGACGGAACTGTTTGGCAAAAAATAAAAGAAGGGTCTAATCGTGGAAGAGCACCGGTTTATAATATTTTCAAGGGAATAGGACCGACGAGGTACGCTAAACGAAATATTATAAAGGGCAGAGTTGATCAGCATTTTCCTTGATTATTGATCATGACATGATTGAACGTGTAAGAAAACATACGGAATTAGAGGCATTTCGAGTGTTGAAAACAAAATGGAATGTATCTAATGCAAAATTGTATGCATTTATTGGACTTCTATATGCACGCAGCGCATATGAGGCTAAAAATGGAAAGGCCTATTTATGGAATACGAAATGGGGACCGTCATTTTTCTCTACTAAACTATGAGCCGAAATGACTTCGCAGAAATCATGAGATTTATTCGGTTTGTCATCAAAAATCATCGAAGCTAACGCTTACAAAACGATAAGTTTGCTTTGATCTCTGAAGTTTGGTACAAATTTATCGGAAAAAGTCAAAATTGTTATAAACCAGGAGCATATCTTACTATAGATGAACAGTTGTTTCCTACAAGAGCACGTTGTAGATTTACTCAATACATTACCAACAAACCGGACAAATTTGGTATAAAATTCTGGTTAGCTTCTGATGTAAGTATTAAGTATATAGTAAACGACTTAATATTTGGGAAAAGATGAAGAGAGAGAATCGGAAAGAGAAAAAACGGTTTCACTTGGGGAGTTTGTAAGTTTGAAATTAGCAGAACCCAGTAGTGTATTGGTAAAATAAGAAGTGAGGGAACGCATGGTGAGAGCTCAAAAATAGTCCGCGACTTTCCACATGCAGCTTCCTGAAAGTTTTTCGGAGATTATCTTATTTTAAGCAAACTATTGTTTTCCTTGTAGGTTTTTAATTATTAGGGTTCCGTACCGAAAACGGAACCCTTATAGGATCACTTTGTCGTCTGTCTGTCTGTCAAGACCATTTTTCTAAGGAACGCGTAGAGGTAAGAAGTTGAAATTTGTATCAAATACTCGGCTATAGGGTACTTCCCGTTGACCTAGAATCATGAAATTTGGCAAGAAGCGGTGTCTTACAGCACATGTAAAAGGAAAAATCTGAAAACCGTAAATATGTAGTTTAATTACAAGAAAATGCGAATTTACTATTAGAAACTTATGAAAATACACTAATGTGTTGCGTGGTATTGTCAGGCACCAGAAGCATATGGGTTGCATATGCATTGCATATGCCAGCACCAGAAGCATATGGGTTGCATACAGTTAGGTCCTCCTAAAGATACCTTACTTACAAGTTTGTACGGAACCCTCGGTGCGCGAGTCACAACTCGCACTTGGCCGTTTTTTTTTTTATTCATACTACACAAAATATTAACAAACAAAACAAAACAAACAAAAATAAAAAATTTGAAAAAAGATAAAAATAAGAATCTTAAATATATTATTTTTATGTAGTACACTTATAGTGCACCAAAAACTCTACAAAAAACAAAATTTTCTTCTACAAAAACTCCCAAATAGGATAACACACAATTTCATTTTCCCCTGCTGTTTTAGTTTGCTGGTCCGTAGCGGATCGATGAGATCGCAATCAGGTTTTTACGTATAACATTTGATTCCAAAATTCCAAAGGTAGTCCATGAAGTTTTATAAACAATAAATTTGCAACATGATCAATTAAAATGCGTGATTTTTTTCCGTTACAATTAAATTCATGCTGCTGAAACCACGCTCGCCTTCTGAAGAACTGCAAGCTATAATTTTAGAATATTTTTTTTAACATTTCCAAATCGTCGGGAATGTTACGACCACCACAAGCCAAGGAATCTCTAAAGGCATTTAAAATTTTCCCTGAAGGTAAATTAAAACGTTGGCAGAGAGATTCTACTTCTTTTACTTCAAATTCCATATTAATTGCAGATGGCCATTCGGTTGGTTCAAGAATTCGCAATTCTTTAACAATGTTGGAAGTCAAAATACCGTCTGAACCTGAACAATTTGCAGATGTAGTGTTTAGCAGCCTATTCCTCATACTACTAATTAAGAATTGATTTCTGTGAATCAATTTTGAATCCATTTTATTATCCTTTAACGAAATTGAAGATAATTGCATTATTTCACCAGCAGAAACTACTTCCAACGACTTTTTTCCTTTCTGAGGTTCTTTTAAATATTCTAAATAAGTGATTGTGCGGTTAATCAATTTATTGAAGTTTCTCTTTTTTGCAATGCTTCTGAAAGAATAGATATCTCGTATAGAACATCATACATTAAGGCCAAATCTTGAATAAATTGTTTCGATGATATTCTTATATATAATCCATTCAACACGGATTGTTCCGTTTTTGTGCGGTTGTTGTCTTTACTCGCATTTTCGAAATGATGGCATAAAGGTGACCAATTCTGCCAAACTGCTGATACAGTCCTAAAGGAGCAGGCCATCCATCTGGCGTTAAATATACGTCCAATACGTTTAAGTTCTACACCGAGAGCAGTTGCGCATGTTTCAATTTCTCTTTGATTTTTCGGAGATTGACTATATAAGGAGTATAACTTGTCTATAAATATTTGAAAATGATTAAGCCCATTAACCTCAGAAATAGAATCTCCTACCGACAATTCGAGCCTATGGTTTAGACCAGTGTTCTTCAACCGGTGTTCCATGGAACCCTAGGGTTCCACTAAAACATCCAGGGGTTCCGCGAATCAATGCTAAGAAAATCTGAACTTTAACTGGCGCGGCGTTTACAACTAGAGACGATGCGTTGCGCCGCTCTCTGGCACACGTGTGTCGATTGGAGTTTCATATTAGTACTATTCATTTCAAGTCTTACAAATGCAAACGGTAGTAAGTTAATTATTTAGAAATCCTTTAGAAATACAATGCAGAATCGACTTAAAACTGGGAAATTGGAATCAAAATCCAAAGAACAAGCAGCTCTCTTAAAAATTCCACCAGTTTTCCGCCAATCTTGAAGCTGACGGATAATATTGAAGAAGAAAATAAATCATGATCTACTAGCCGAAAAATACGAAAGTATGATGAAGATTATTTGAATTTTCGATTTACCTGAATGATAAAAATGAGCCAAATGGTTTTTTTGTGGTATGTGAGCAACAAGAGCAGTTTAAATCCTGCAAAGTTAAAGCGTCATTTGGAAAATAAACATCCGACTTAAAACTCCGACTAAAAGGTAAAAGCGAATATTTCTAAAGAAAATGTCTTGAACTACAGCAGAAAAATCATTTGAAAGGTATTTTCGCGATTATAATAAAAATGTTCTAAAAGCATCTTATTTAGTTTGCGCGAAGTTCATACGATTGTAGAAAAAATAGACGAATTAAAGATATGTCAGATTACTGCGAAGTGGAACTAATAAGTCGTTTGAAAAATCCTAAAGATGGATTCACTCTGCAAATGGACGAATCCACAGATGTGGCTGGATTAGCAATTTTGTTAGTTTTCGTGATATACATACACGAACCCAATTTTCAGGAAGATATGCTTTTTGTGCGCAAAGCTCTGCCAACTCAAACAACAGGTGAAGAAATATTTAATTTATTTAATGCATATTTTGAGAAAACATTCAATTTCTTGGAATTTATGTCATCATATATGCACTGATGGAGCTAAAGCTATGGTTGGTATTATAAAGGGCGTAATAGCACCTTTAAAGAAGAAACTAGTTTCTTACTTTTCTTCTACTTTAGAAGCTAGTTTCAGACATCAAAGCCAGCCATTGCTGTCTTCATCGTCATGCTCTCGCTGTTAAATGGACATCAAAAGCATTGCAGAAGTTCACAATGAGGCCGTTAAGATGGTTAATTTTATCAAAATCCAGACCCCTAAAACCAGGGTATTTGCCCTATTGTACGATAAACTCACATAAATCTCCTTCTTCATAGTGAAGTAAGATGGCTATCCAGTGGAAAGGTTTTGACCAGACTGTGGGACTTGCATGATGAAATTGGAATCTTATCTGATCAAATTTATCTGAACGTGAATTTTCTGGAAAACACTAATTGGCTTAAAAATCTAGCCTACCTTGCAGATATTCTGCCTTCGTATTTGCGTACATGAACGAAGTTAATCTTTCACTTCAAGGACCAAATACTGCTGTTTTTAAGGTCAATAGCAAAGTAAACTCAATCAAATCGAAAACTAAGCATTGGGAGGAATGCATCACCAAAAGTAATACAGAATGTTTTTCTAATTTAAATGATTTCCTGGCAAACAATAATATCGCATTCGGCCAGAATTAAAAAAATCATATTTTGGATCATTCAACGGGATTGCAAAAGAAATTTTTCGAATATTTCCCCACCCCCCCCCCCCCCCCCATCTGCAATAATTTACGTTATATCGAAAATCTTGCGTCTGTAATGGAATCATAGCAGCACCAATATGCCTGCGGCTATGTGCGCACTCGCCGAGTGCGATACAATTTTCTTAACATGTATCGGCGATTGTTTTATTTAGGAATGGCATAAAAGGAAAAATAGAAAAAAATACTATGAAAAACTCGTTCTTAAGGCGTTTTTCATCAATTGTCCTCCTCGCTTCGCTCGTCGTTTTCCAAACTTGGACGCATGCTGTACAATCGCGCTTAATGAACTCGTCCTTTCATATACTATTAATGAGTATTGTGATGTGGATACCTTGCCAATTAAGGAAAGAGAGCAATTACTAGATATATGTACCGACACTGCATTACAATTTACATTTGGACCGGGTGGCATTGGCCCGTTTTGGATAAAATTAAGGGAAGAATAGCCGGAAATTTCCAAGCGCGCGGTTAAGGAATTGATGCCTTTCGAATCAACCTAACTCTTTCCAAACAACCAATCGACTTGATGCCGAAAATGATATGCGTCTCTAATTAGCACCGATCCAATCAGATACTGATAAATTATGCATTCATAAACAAGCACAACGAAGTCATTAATTGTTTTAAGAAGTTAAAATTTTGTTTGAATAAATGCAAATTTATTTATTAGGAGACTTTTACAAAAATTTTATAAGAAATGCAGGGACGAACCTTGTTCATGTCATGTAATGTGATTCCCCCCTTAATCAAAGTGCTACTAAACAGGGTTCCATAAAAAGAAAATTCTCAAAAAAGGGTTCCGCGGGATGACAAAGGTTGAAGAACACTGGTTTAGACAATGCCATGTAATTGGATTCGGATATTTCTGTGTAAGTCTTGTTCCAACTCCAGATTTTCTTCCTGACATAACACTGGCCCCATAGCTTGTAAATGAAATTAAATGGTGTTTTAAATAATTATCATCAAAACCATTTTTTTCCAAACATTTTAGAGAGAACCTCTGTTATGGTGTTAGCTGTTTAATCCTGTAATTCAATTAAATCAAGAAACAAGAAATGAGGATCTTTCATTTTATCGGTTTCGCATTTTAAATAAATAATAAGACCAGACTTTTTACTTAAAGTGGTAGATTCATCTATGATAATAGATAAGTTTCCCTGAACTTTTACTATTTGTTGACAAATTTTGGATTTCATTTGAATTCCAATATGATCAATTATTTCTGTAGCACTGAATCTAGATTGTAATTCATTTCTTGAAGTTTTAATAAATGAAAATGATCAGAATATGGACGATCATGTTTAGCAATATAATAAGCAGTTCTAAAAACCTTACTGGTGCTACAAATTTCAGAATCTTTCAATTTATCTACTATAATTTCAAGCTTTTGTTTGTATGATTCTTTTAAGATTCGCTCAGCTGTTGTATGTGAAAAACTTTTACAATGTATGTACATTTTTTTCGTAAAGAAGTTAGTTGTGCGGTTTTATCCTTTCCATAAGCTGATACCTGAGTGCCTCTCCATTCTTTTGAGATGCTTACTCCCTGCATCTTTAAAGGTCCTAAATTTTGAATAGCCGAGCAACTCAGACATCCCAATTTTCCGGAATCGCATTTTAGCCAAGCATATTTTTCTTTCTTTTCGAACCATATATCTGCAGTCCAAATACTCGGCCAATTTATTAATGGGGATTCTGCTTCTTTTTGAACATTTTCTATTGATGTTAATGGAATATCCATTTGTTTTTCCTTAGTTTCCAGCACTTTTTCACATTTTCTCCTTGTTGCATTTTAAGTATTTTTCCAAAGAAACTGTCCAAAGCGGGTTGTTTTTTGCTCATTTAAAATTTTTAATATAAAATTTATTTTGGCTGTAGATTTTTCGAAATATTACTGCAATAATAAAAATTAATATGCATTATATTTAATCCATTAAAAAATAATTAAAATACCTTATAATTTATCATGGAAATAGAAACTACCAAACTACCAACAAACCACTACAACAAACTACCCACTACCCAAAACAACGTTGGCGTTATACACAATAACACAATCTAAACAACAACGTTACTGGCACAGATTAACTGGTTACTGGCGCAATTCGCAATGAAATATTCATGGGTGGGATTCGAACTTCCGCAGACTTGCACATCGCACTATTGTTGAAGTTTATAGTTTAGTAGTATGGTATGAAGAATAGGCAACACAGAACACATGATGTTTATTTTATTTAAAAGGGAAAAAGAAACAAGACACAAAAAGCAAGATAAATCCTCCATTAATTAACAAATTAAATGTTTTTGCAAATTCGCCAATGTTAAATATATTTTTCATTTGAAATTTAAAAAAATAATACTACTAAAAAAAGTACCGGAACGCGTTCCGTTCGTGAAAAAAGGTGCCGGAACGTCGTTCCGCCACGTTCCCTCCCCAATACACCACTGGCAGAACCATATACGGGCCATGGGAGAAATATAACAGCTGACAATTTTTTTTACAAACGCGTCATTAGCGAGTAAACTTCTAGCAAAAAAAAACACGCTTGTTGCAACTATCCGTAGAAATAAAACAGAGCTACCAAAATTAGCGAGACAGGCAAAGGATAGTATGACACGCTTCTCAACAATATTATACAAATCGAATGATGTTATTCTTTCAATTTATAAAGCTAAACCCAATAAAAAAGTATTGATACTTAGTTCTATGCATTCATCCGTTGAAATTGAAAAAAGTGACACTCGTATACCAGAGACAATTAAATTTTACAATAGCACAAAATTCGGTGTATATGTAACCGATCAAATGGCCAGAAAATATAGTGTAAAATCGAAATCTCAAAGATGGCCTTTATAGGTATTTTTCTATATATTAGATTTAGCCGGGATAAATAGCTTGGATTTTATATAAGGAAACGACGGGTGAAGAAATATCGAGGCAAGAATTTTTATTTCAATTGGCAGAAGAGCTTGAGACCGAATATCAGAAGGAGAGACAGCTAAGCAAAGAACGTTCATCAAAAACAATAATAAACACTGCTACAGATTCTTCTGTACGGAAATCTTGTCAAATAAGATATTGTAAAGTCAATAAGACTAAAAAAATTTGTGTAAAATGTTAAAAATACGTATGTGGAAAATGTGCAATACAAAATGCTCTAATTTGTAAAAAATGTGCTGAAATGCATAATAAGGTAAATAAAACTTTCTAAATAGAAAAGCGAGGATTGGGTTTTTATTGTAGCACCAGACAAATATCTTGTTTACTATCCAATTGGCTAAAATCTCTTTCTATAATAAGATACATACTTTATTTTAAAGCGGTCTTTTGACCGCTCATGGTAGGATTAGGTATATATGAAATGTCGGTAGGTTTAGTGTTAAATTACTACATAGTGCTTGAAACTAGAATAGTTTACGTGAAATTAGTACAAAGTTACAAAATCGCAGTCTCGAAGTTTATCGACTCTCCGTGCTTTTTCTAGTTAGACTTCTCGAATTCGCTCTGTAACTCAAGAACTGCACTAGGTAGGTAAACTACATTTCGATCACTAATATTAAATTAAATTATCTACTTAGTATTATAAACTAGAATAGCTTACGCAGAATTAGTCCAAAGTTACAAAGTTTCTCGAATCTCAGCATTTTCTAGCTACGACTGCGACTTCTCGAATTCGCTCTGTTACTCAAAAACTACACCAGGTAGGTAGACAACATATCGCTCACTAATACTAAATTAAATTATCTACATAGTTCTGGAAACTAGAATATTTTACGTGGAATTAGTCCAAAGTTACAAAGTCGCAATCTCAAAGTTCCTCGACTCTACCTATTTTCTAGCTAGACTTCTCGAATTCTCTCTGTAACTCAAGAACTACATCAGGTAGTTAGACTAAATTTCACCCACTAATACTAAATTAAATGATTAACGACTGGTGAAAACTAGAAGTCTCTGTGGTGAGCCGTTCAAATGTTATGACAGTGTGAAATCAGGAAATGCGAGTTGGTGTACAGCGAAAATATATATCAAACTTGTTTATTTGTAACTTTAGAGCGAAATAAATGAGAAAACCGTTTTCAGCACTTCGATTTTCTCCGGGTAACCAAAAAAAATCACGAAAAAAATTTACAAAAAATTTACATCATATCGTTCGAAAAAATATGTCCTTTTTCGTTTTTTTTAGATTTTCTCGAGAACGGTAAAAAGCAGCGAAACCATTTTCGGCACACAGAAACTACACGACAAGACGAACAAGTCGATGTGTAAATTGTCTCGAAAGATTCAATAATTCGTCGTGAAATTTCACACTGAAATTCACCCGATTCTCGATTTGCTAAGTAGATGTCTCGGAAAGGGTTGCAGATAATCAAAAACAGATTGCGGCATCGTTTTCAGAAGGTCATTTTCCTATTTATACACTAAGATTGTTTGTAGGAAATTCACGACTTTCCGAGATCTCTATTCGAGTGCCGAAATTTCTTAAACATTTCTTCAATTTTTGCAGCGATATTGAACGGAAAGAGCTAGCGGAATATAATTTGCGTATCTGCAATCAGCAGCAAAAATGCTTCCAGAAGTGTTTTTAAATTTTGCTGTAACAAAAAATAACGATTTTGACAAAATTGATTTCTCGCATTTCGTCGTTTTCGCGGTCTAGACTCCACGAGTCGATGGTATTTCTTAACTGAAACCTTCCTAGGGAATATTATATATCTTTTCCGACTAATTTCGGGACGCTGAATTGATTGGTGAAGACAAGAAGTCTCTCTGCTGAGTCGTTCAAATGTTATGACAGCGTGAAATCAGTCGGAAATGCGAGACGGTATACAGCGAACAAATATATAAAACTTGTTTATTTGTAACTTTAGAACGAAATAAACTAAAAAACCGTTTTTAGCACTTCGATTTCCTTGGGGTAATAAAAAAAAAACACGAAAAAAACTTCCAAAAAATTTTTCAACAAAAATCATTTCGTTCGAAAAATGCAATGTTTTTTCGGTTTTTTCGAGAACGGTAAAAAGCAGCGAAATCATTTTCGGCACACAGAAACTACACGACAAGACGAACAAGTCGATTTGTAAATTGTCCGTAAAGATTCCATAATTCGTCGAAAAATTTCAAACTGAAATTTACCAGATCCTCGATTTGCTAGTAGATGTCTCGGAAACGGTTGCAGTTAATCGAAAACAGTTTTCAGCACTTCGATTTGGAATAAATAATAAAGTAGAGCTGAACTATCTAATAAAAGGAACGAACAATGCAATAAATACCTGTGCCATTGAAGAATTAAAACCAAAACTCTCAAACCCCAACACAAAAGTTTAAAAATTGGTTGTTTGTCAAAATTTAATTTGTCAACAAAAAAAATAGTTTTTGATAGTTTTGTACGGAATAAGTAGGCTTCAGTAAAGTGACAAACCCTAATTTTTGAACACACATTTCAAAAAAAATATGCCAGAAACGCAAAGCAATGTCACTGCTTCAAAGACATTGTTTGTAATGTCAACAGATTTGAACATAACAAACTTTAAACAATTTAAACATTAATGAAGGAAACTGTATGTAGTGGTTCAAAATCAAATTCAACAAATTTCTTAAAGTAAGAAACCGTTTACTTATACTTTCATAAAACCAAGCACATTCTTTTATAGACGCGTGTTATCAAGGTCTTCAAACACCTCCAAAACATCCACCGAAAGCAGACGGAAGTTAATGGACAAAGACAAATCCCCAGTCAATTTCGAATCAGAATTATCACTTCTAAAGAAACAAATCGACAGCTTGCAAATAACAGTGAACACGATGCATTACGAAACTGAAAAGAAGGATAAAGCCATAGCAAATTTAGCCAAAGAAAAGGAACAACTGTATGTTGATTTGAAGCGGCAGAAACGTTCAAACGTCAATTTGAAGCAGCAACTGGAAGACGAACGCGATTTCTATTACAAAGAGAAGGAACAATACTGCAACGAGATGAACACTTACAAGAAACTGAAGAAACAGGAGGGTTCGAAAGATTCCGGGAACGATTACAAAAAGGAAATCAGTCATTTGAAAAACACGCTGAATCAGACGCTGGAGGCCAATTATAATTTAAGCGTTAAATTCCTGAGGATGAAGAACACGAAATTAAGTTTAAAAAAGCAGTTGGGGAAACTGCAGCTAATTTACGAAAAAACGGTCCACGAACATCAAAGTAAATTGGACGCGTTGCAGAACGAGTTGAATGAGTTGGTTAACACACAGTTCATGAAACCTATTCCTCCTAGTAACAAAAAGTATTTGCAAGTAGGTTTTTATTTAACGTGATTATATTAGAGAAGATTAAATAGACACGAATGGACAAGACTAGACAGACAAGACTGGATGGACAGGACTAGACAGACAAGGCTAGACAGGCAAGACTAGACAGATAAGAGTAGACAGACAAGACTAGATAGACAAGGCTAAACGGACAAGACTAGATAGACTAGACTAGACAACAAGATTAGACAGACTAGACTAAATTAGTTTCCAAAACCGAGACGAAGTTATTGCTGGCGGGTAGTTTATAAACGGCGTGTAAATTACAGTCTCCGACTCGGCACGCCCGGCTCGGCTCGGCCGAGCCGGGCTGTGCCAAGTCGGGAGACTCTAATTTACACGTCGTTTATAAACTACCCGCTACACAAATATTGCGTGTAGACTTTATGGCTAGACACACAACTCTAGATAGACAAGACTATACAAACAAAACTACACTGACAAGAGTAGACAGACAAGACTGCACAGACAAGACTAGATAGACAAGACTGCACAGACAAGACTAGACAGACAAGACTAGACAGACAAGACTAGACAGACAAGACTAGACAGACAAGACTAGACAGACAAGACTAGACAGACAAGACTAGACAGACAAGACTAGACAGACAAGACTAGACAGACAAGACTAGACAGACAAGACTAGACAGACAAGACTAGACAGACAAGACTAGACAGACAAGACTAGACAGACAAGACTAGACAGACAAGACTAGACAGACAAGACTAGACAGACAAGACTAGACAGACAAGACTAGACAGACAAGACTAGACAGACAAGACTAGACAGACAAGACTAGACAGACAAGACTAGACAGACAAGACTAGACAGACAAGACTAGACAGACAAGACTAGACAGACAAGATTAGACAGACAAGACTAGACAGACAAGACTAGACAGACAAGACTAGACAGACAAGACTAGACAGACAAGACTAGACAGACAAGACTAGACCGACAAGACTAGACAGACAAGACTAGACAGACAAGACTAGACAGACAAGACTAGACAGACAAGACTAGACAGACAAGACTAGACAGACAAGACTAGACAGACAAGACTAGACAGACAAGACTAGACAGACAAGACTAGACAGACAAGACTAGACAGACAAGACTAGACAGACAAGACTAGACAGACAAGACTAGACAGACAAGACTAGACAGACAAGACTAGACAGACAAGACTAGACAGACAAGACTAGACAGACAAGACTAGACAGACAAGACTAGACAGACAAGACTAGACAGACAAGACTAGACAGACAAGACTAGACAGACAAGACTAGACAGACAAGACTAGACAGACAAGACTAGACAGACAAGACTAGACAGACAAGACTAGACAGACAAGACTAGACAGACAAGACTAGACAGACAAGACTAGACAGACAAGACTAGACAGACAAGACTAGACAGACAAGACTAGACAGACAAGACTAGACAGACAAGACTAGACAGACAAGACTAGACAGACAAGACTAGACAGACAAGACTAGACAGACAAGACTAGACAGACAAGACTAGACAGACAAGACTAGACAGACAAGACTAGACAGACAAGACTAGACAGACAAGACTAGACAGACAAGACTAGACAGACAAGACTAGACAGACAAGACTAGACAGACAAGACTAGACAGACAAGACTAGACAGACAAGACTAGACAGACAAGACTAGACAGACAAGACTAGACAGACAAGACTAGACAGACAAGACTAGACAGACAAGACTAGACAGACAAGACTAGACAGACAAGACTAGACAGACAAGACTAGACAGACAAGACTAGACAGACAAGACTAGACAGACAAGACTAGACAGACAAGACTAGACAGACAAGACTAGACAGACAAGACTAGACAGACAAGACTAGACAGACAAGACTAGACAGACAAGACTAGACAGACAAGACTAGACAGACAAGACTAGACAGACAAGACTAGACAGACAAGACTAGACAGACAAGACTAGACAGACAAGACTAGACAGACAAGACTAGACAGACAAGACTAGACAGACAAGACTAGACAGACAAGACTAGACAGACAAGACTAGACAGACAAGACTAGACAGACAAGACTAGACAGACAAGACTAGACAGACAAGACTAGACAGACAAGACTAGACAGACAAGACTAGACAGACAAGACTAGACAGACAAGACTAGACAGACAAGACTAGACAGACAAGACTAGACAGAACAGACAAGACTAGACAGACAAGACTAGACAGACAAGACTAGACAGACAAGACTAGACAGACAAGACTAGACAGACAAGACTAGACAGACAAGACTAGACAGACAAGACTAGACAGACAAGACTAGACAGACAAGACTAGACAGACAAGACTAGACAGACAAGACTAGACAGACAAGACTAGACAGACAAGACTAGACAGACAAGACTAGACAGACAAGACTAGACAGACAAGACTAGACAGACAAGACTAGACAGACAAGACTAGACAGACAAGACTAGACAGACAAGACTAGACAGACAAGACTAGACAGACAAGACTAGACAGACAAGACTAGACAGACAAGACTAGACAGACAAGACTAGACAGACAAGACTAGACAGACAAGACTAGACAGACAAGACTAGACAGACAAGACTAGACAGACAAGACTAGACAGACAAGACTAGACAGACAAGACTAGACAGACAAGACTAGACAGACAAGACTAGACAGACAAGACAGACAGACAAGACTAGACAGACAAGACTAGACAGACAAGACTAGACAGACAAGACTAGACAGACAAGACTAGACAGACAAGACTAGACAGACAAGACTAGACAGACAAGACTAGACAGACAAGACTAGACAGACAAGACTAGACAGACAAGACTAGACAGACAAGACTAGACAGACAAGACTAGACAGACAAGACTAGACAGACAAGACTAGACAGACAAGACTAGACAGACAAGACTAGACAGACAAGACTAGACAGACAAGACTAGACAGACAAGACTAGACAGACAAGACTAGACAGACAAGACTAGACAGACAAGACTAGACAGACAAGACTAGACAGACAAGACCAGACAGACAAGACTAGACAGACAAGACTAGACAGACAAGACTAGACAGACAAGACTAGACAGACAAGACTAGACAGACAAGACTAGACAGACAAGACTAGACAGACAAGACTAGACAGACAAGACTAGACAGACTAGACAGACAAGACTAGACAGACAAGACTAGACAGACAAGACTAGACAGACAAGACTAGACAGACAAGACTAGACAGACAAGACTAGACAGACAAGACTAGACAGACAAGACTAGACAGACAAGACTAGACAGACAAGACTAGACAGACAAGACTAGACAGACAAGACTAGACAGACAAGACTAGACAGACAAGACTAGACAGACAAGACTAGACAGACAAGACTAGACAGACAAGACTAGACAGACAAGACTAGACAGACAAGACTAGACAGACAAGACTAGACAGACAAGACTAGACAGACAAGACTAGACAGACAAGACTAGACAGACAAGACTAGACAGACAAGACTAGACAGACAAGACTAGACAGACAAGACTAGACAGACAAGACTAGACAGACAAGACTAGACAGACAAGACTAGACAGACAAGACTAGACAGACAAGACTAGACAGACAAGACTAGACAGACAAGACTAGACAGACAAGACTAGACAGACAAGACTAGACAGACAAGACTAGACAGACAAGACTAGACAGACAAGACTAGACAGACAAGACTAGACAGACAAGACTAGACAGACAAGACTAGACAGACAAGACTAGACAGACAAGACTAGACAGACAAGACTAGACAGACAAGACTAGACAGACAAGACTAGACAGACAAGACTAGACAGACAAGACTAGACAGACAAGACTAGACAGACAAGACTAGACAGACAAGACTAGACAGACAAGACTAGACAGACAAGACTAGACAGACAAGACTAGACAGACAAGACTAGACAGACAAGACTAGACAGACAAGACTAGACAGACAAGACTAGACAGACAAGACTAGACAGACAAGACTAGACAGACAAGACTAGACAGACAAGACTAGACAGACAAGACTAGACAGACAAGACTAGACAGACAAGACTAGACAGACAAGACTAGACAGACAAGACTAGACAGACAAGACTAGACAGACAAGACTAGACAGACAAGACTAGACAGACAAGACTAGACAGACAAGACTAGACAGACAAGACTAGACAGACAAGACTAGACAGACAAGACTAGACAGACAAGACTAGACAGACAAGACTAGACAGACAAGACTAGACAGACAAGACTAGACAGACAAGACTAGACAGACAAGACTAGACAGACAAGACTAGACAGACAAGACTAGACAGACAAGACTAGACAGACAAGACTAGACAGACAAGACTAGACAGACAAGACTAGACAGACAAGACTAGACAGACAAGACTAGACAGACAAGACTAGACAGACAAGACTAGACAGACAAGACTAGACAGACAAGACTAGACAGACAAGACTAGACAGACAAGACTAGACAGACAAGACTAGACAGACAAGACTAGACAGACAAGACTAGACAGACAAGACTAGACAGACAAGACTAGACAGACAAGACTAGACAGACAAGACTAGACAGACAAGACTAGACAGACAAGACTAGACAGACAAGACTAGACAGACAAGACTAGACAGACAAGACTAGACAGACAAGACTAGACAGACAAGACTAGACAGACAAGACTAGACAGACAAGACTAGACAGACAAGACTAGACAGACAAGACTAGACAGACAAGACTAGACAGACAAGACTAGACAGACAAGACTAGACAGACAAGACTAGACAGACAAGACTAGACAGACAAGACTAGACAGACAAGACTAGACAGACAAGACTAGACAGACAAGACTAGACAGACAAGACTAGACAGACAAGACTAGACAGACAAGACTAGACAGACAAGACTAGACAGACAAGACTAGACAGACAAGACTAGACAGACAAGACTAGACAGACAAGACTAGACAGACAAGACTAGACAGACAAGACTAGACAGACAAGACTAGACAGACAAGACTAGACAGACAAGACTAGACAGACAAGACTAGACAGACAAGACTAGACAGACAAGACTAGACAGACAAGACTAGACAGACAAGACTAGACAGACAAGACTAGACAGACAAGACTAGACAGACAAGACTAGACAGACAAGACTAGACAGACAAGACTAGACAGACAAGACTAGACAGACAAGACTAGACAGACAAGACTAGACAGACAAGACTAGACAGACAAGACTAGACAGACAAGACTAGACAGACAAGACTAGACAGACAAGACTAGACAGACAAGACTAGACAGACAAGACTAGACAGACAAGACTAGACAGACAAGACTAGACAGACAAGACTAGACAGACAAGACTAGACAGACAAGACTAGACAGACAAGACTAGACAGACAAGACTAGACAGACAAGACTAGACAGACAAGACTAGACAGACAAGACTAGACAGACAAGACTAGACAGACAAGACTAGACAGACAAGACTAGACAGACAAGACTAGACAGACAAGACTAGACAGACAAGACTAGACAGACAAGACTAGACAGACAAGACTAGACAGACAAGACTAGACAGACAAGACTAGACAGACAAGACTAGACAGACAAGACTAGACAGACAAGAGTAGACAGACAAGAGTAGACAGACAAGACTAGACAGACAAGACTAGACAGACAAGACTAGACAGACAAGACTAGACAGACAAGACTAGACAGACAAGACTAGACAGACAAGACTAGACAGACAAGACTAGACAGACAAGACTAGACAGACAAGACTAGACAGACAAGACTAGACAGACAAGACTAGACAGACTAGACAGACAAGACTAGACAGACAAGACTAGACAGACAAGACTAGACAGACAAGACTAGACAGACAAGACTCGACAGACAAGACTAGACAGACAAGACTAGACAGACAAGACTAGACAGACAAGACTAGACAGACAAGACTAGACAGACAAGACTAGACAGACAAGACTAGACACAACCAAGAAGTAAATATGAATATTAAGATTACTGAAATTATTGTTTCAGGTAGTCAAACAAAATGGTAGTTTAATGCACGATAACTTATCGCTGCAAGTAGAGTTAGACCGATTGACTTTGGAAATAACAAGAATGAAGATGGTAGAGATAAGAAACGACACAAACAGCAAATTAAAATACATTAATAATTCAAACAAAAGTGCCAGCAAGAGCTCTAAATCGAAGTCGAAGAAAACCTGTGATACCGACAGCGTTCAAACGTTAACAACCAAAACGGAGATCTCCAGTATAGAACCGAAAAGCGAGCGCAGCGAAAGTAAAAAGTCCATGAGGAAGGTGTGCGAAGGAACTCTTTCTCGAGTGACTGTGGTGCCGATAGTGAAGGAGAAAGAAACGGAAGATGTACCTAAAAGTTCGTCGAAATTCGAATTAATGAACGTATCTAATTCTAATTTATCCTCGCAGAATGAGTCTGAGAAAACGTTTTACACGAGTTTGAAGTATTGCAGTGCACTGAGAACGCAATCGGCGCCCGAAGTTGTTCAAACTACCTGAAACGTTTGGACAATTGGATGAATAAGAATTGCTGTAACGTAAAGGACAATAAAACCTTCCTTGTTAAAATACATTTATAATTCATCTTTAATCATTTCATCAATCAGGCTAACCACACTTTCTTCTCCGTGTTTTTTGCGAAGCGCATCAAACATTTTCCGAAGATTTTCTGCAACAAAACAAAAAAAGTTATTTATATAAAACGCAAAATAAATCGCAAAATCTTACTAAAATTATATTTGCATTCGGTAATAACCCCACGCATTGCTCCCAAACACCGTTCAATCGCATCAAAATCATTCTCATCCACCAAAACCAACTTAACAAAGAATCTCTCAATACTTCCACAATAACCACCATCTACCAACTTCGCTTTAATATCCACTTTATTATACTGCTCCAACTTCTCCCGGCTTGCATCTCCCTCTTCCTTAGCCGATTTACCTTCAGCAATTAAGTCATCCAACAACGTCACAACTTTAATTCCTATTTTAATTTCAGCATTGTCTAATAAATTAATCAACGTTCCTAATCCACCTATTTCTACAAACTTCAGTTGCGCCCAAGGAAACCTCCTCAAAACGCTCCCCAACGCAAAAACAGTTTCCGACTTAAATTCCTTTTCGGTCAATAGCCGTAACAAAATGTTTAAACTCCCTGTTTTGATAGCACGGATTTGAACCGTTGGGTTATTTTGAGCTAAGGATCCCAACAGAATTAAACTTTCTTTCTTAAACTCGTTGCTAATAGTTGTATTTAACGTTTTGTAAATGATTTCTTTAAAGCCTTTTAAATTCACGAAATTTAAAGCGTTGTCGTACTGATGGGCCAAAAATTCTAAATCTTCAAAGATTTTAATTGACGGGCCGTTAGCTTGGAATTCTTTAAAGAGCGTTTTGAGTACTTCGGCGTCCGTTTTGGCGGTGAGATTGATATCATCCAAGTCTTTTTTGATTTCGTCGTAGGTTTTGAATTTTTTCCTCGATTTTATTTCGATGCCGGAAAGCGGATCCTCGGGCGAGGCTGTGAGAGCGTTACTTTTCGTGTCTTCGGTTTCGTCGAGAAGTTTCGCCTCGGTGATTCCCGTTTCGAAATTCACTCGGACATGCAGACCCTTAGGTATTTTTTTACCTGAAAGCCAAAATTTAACACAATTTTAACAGAGATGGATATACATACAAATATTATGTTAAGGTGTTTGTTGTTTTTTTAATATTTTGATGGTCACTTGCAAAAGGACGTAAGTTTTTGAGATATTGAGGGAAATTCGCGATATTCCGAGATCTCTACTCGAGCGCCGAAATTTTTTAAAAAATTCTTCAATTCTTGCAAGCGATAATGAACAGAAAGAGCTAGCGAAATATTAATTGCATATCTGTAATCAACAGCAAAAATGCTTACAAAAACGGTTTTAAATTTTGCTGTAACTAAAAAAATAACGATTTTGACAAAATCGTCGTTTCCGCGGTCTAGACTCCTTCTGTCGACGGTATTTATTAACTGAAAGCTTCCTAGGAAATATTATATACGTTTTCAGACTAATCTTGGGACGCTGAATCGATTGATGAAGACTAGAAGTCTCTGTGGTGTGCCGTTCAAAAGTTACGACAGCGTGAAATCAGTCGGAAATGCGAGATTATGTAAAGCGAAAAAATATACAAAACTTATTTATTTGTAACTTTAGAGCGAAATAAACTGGAAAACCGTTTTCAACAGTTCGATGTCCTTCGGGTAACCAAAAAAAAAACACGAAAAAAAATTCCAACAAAATTTTATACAAAAATTTTCCATCATTTCGTTCGAAAAATATGTGCTTTTTCTGTTTTTTCGATTTTCTCGAAAACGGTAAAAAGCAGCGAAATCATTTTCGGCACACAGAAACTACACCATAAGACAAACAAGTCGATGTGTAAATTGTCCAAAAAGATTCAATAATTCGTCGAGTAATTTCAAACTGATATTTACCCGATTCTCGATTTGCTAAGTAGATGTCTCGAAGACGGTTGCACATAATCAAACACGGACTGCGGCATCGTTTTCAGAAAGTCATTTTCCTGTTAATACACTAAGATTGTCCGCGGGAAGTTCAAGACTTTCCGAGATCTCCACTAGAGCGCCGAAATTTCATAAAAATTTCTTCAATTTTTGCAGGCGAAAGTGAACCGAAAGAGCTAACGAAATATAATTTGCATATCTGTAATCAGCAGTAAAAATTCTTTCAGAAACGTTTTTAAATTTTGCTGTTACTCAAAAAAAACCGATTTTGAAAAAATCGATTTTCTCGCATTTCGTCGTTTCCGCGGTCTAGACTTCTCGAGTCGATAGTATTTCTTAACTGAAAGTTTCCCAGGGAATATTATATACGTTCGCCGACTAATTCTGGGACGCTGAATCGATTGGTGAAGACTAGAAGTATCTGTGGTGAGCGGTTCAAAAGTTAGGACAGCGTCAAATCAGTAGAAAATGTGTGATTGTGTACAGCGAAAAAAATTATAAAATTTGTTTATTTGTAACTTTAGAGCGAAATAAACTGGAAAACCGTTTCCAGCACTACGATTTCCTTCGTGTAACAAAAAAAAAATTACGAAAAAAATTTGCAAAAAAATTTTCGACAAAAATTTTCTCGAATCATTTAATCATGAATCATTTCATCATCAAGAATCATTTCGTTCGAAAAATACATGTTTTTTCAGTTTTTTTCGATTTTTTCGAAAACGGTAAAGAGCAGCGAAATCATTTTGGGCACACAGAAACTACACGACAAGACGAAAAAGTCGATGTATAAACTGTCCGGAAATATTCACTAATTTGTAGATAAATTTCAAACTGAAATTTACCCGATTCTCTATTTGCTAAGTAGATATCTGGGAAACGGTTGCAGATAATTAAAAACGGATTGCGGCATCGTTTTCAGAAGATCATTTCCCTATGGATACACTAAGATTGTCTGCGGAAAATTCACGACTTTCTGAGATCTCTACTCGAGAACCGAATTCTTTTTTAAATTTCTTCAATTTTTGCAGGCGAAAGTGAACCGAAAGAGCTAGCGAAATATAATTTGCATATCTGTAATCACCAGCAAAAATACTTTCAGAAACGGTTTTAAATTTTGCTGTGATTAAAAAAACTAACGATTTTGAAAAAATCGATTTTCTCGCATTTCGTCGTTTCCGCGGTCTAGGCTTCCCGAGTCGATGGTATTTCTTAACTGAAAGCTTCCCAGGGAATATTATATACGTTCTCCGACTAGATTTCTAGAATTCTCTATGGTGAGCCGTTCAAAAGTTATGAGAGTGTGAAATCTGCCTGAAATGCGAGAATGTGTAGTCTAAATATTACATATTTTATGTTATTTTCTTGTAACATAATATATTATGTTATTTTATAATACATATTATGTTATTTCGTTAATGTTATCCTATTGTTTTTATACACTTTTATTGGATATGAAGTTGTCTGGTTGGCCACGGGTGGCGCTAAGCGCGGTTATGCACGGAGCGAATAATGATTACGATGTGATGTTTTACTAATGTAATATTTACGACGTGTTTATTATGTTGCTGTGATATTTTGACGTCTCTTATTTTTGTGTTATTTTACGATGTGATAGTATGATTAGGCTCTATGGCACAACAACGCGCGACTGAACATCGCAACAAAAACATCACAGTGGCACACGCAAACAACACGCTCTGAAAACATCACCTAAAATTAACACGGTAAAAAATAAAAGATAAAATACATGTGGAAAATATTACAGAAACTTAACACATTTTGAGCGAGTATCCTAAGATATGAAACTGTGCTGCGTAGCGGGTGTAATTTTCGAGGCCTTTTTTTATCAAAAGTTGGGTATTTGACCAACGATTGCACCCTGAGAAAGCACTTCTGATTGCACCCTGAGATACTTTTTTCTAAAAAAAAAAAACTGAAAGGGATGAAATAGGGGATGTATGAGGAACCGATCATTTTTCAAGTTAGGGAGATAAAAATTAATATTTAGGCTTTTGGTAAGAAATTTAAAAAATACGTATTTCATCGTTTTTTTTGCAATATCATCCCTGAAGGGGGTAAAATAGGGGATGATTTAGGTTCTTTGTAAGCAACAATACAAATTTTGGAAAAGCAAAGTTTGTGAAGGTAAAACTGGCTATATTTTCAAAATTTTGAAGACAAATTTTAGGAGGTTGAGTCAGAATCGCTGACCCTGATGGTGGATGCTCCGGATGGATTCGTAATGGTGGATGCGCAGGTGTACGTAAAGTTGTTGACTGTTGACGGAAGGGCAAAAAAATTATAAACAAATAAAATGTTTTGTCGTTTTTAAACTTATGTAATAAAACCAGTCACTAATATTTTTCTAAAGTGTGGAATTTAAAAAAACAATTTCCCTAGTGAAGAGGCACTTCGCAAAATTGGCACATATGACATGTCAAACTTTTCTTCTTATGCGCGGCACAAACGCGGCACTGTCTCTGGGGTTTAAGTTTTATGCCGCCTGTAATTAGTTTAACTATTTTATGCTTTCTGGTATCCTTTGACAACCTTCCTGGAGGGTCATCCCTTCTGGGTGTAGCTGATGTACCAGGAACAGGATGCTCTTCATTCACATTTTCCGTAGTCGGTTCGCTTATCCACTCTTTTGTCACATTATGTAAAAATATTTTGTATTTTTTATTACAATGAGGATTTAATGTTGTATACACTCTAAAAGCATTAAATAGTGAACAGTTGACAATAAACACCACATCTCTTTGTCCATTTCTTCGTACGACGTACTATCGAATAATATGATAAATATTGATCGGCGCGGCGCGATCTACACCTTTCATAAATTTATTGTAATCCACTACGCATATTGGTTTCCAGATTTTTTCTTTTGTCGCCCAATCAATATTATGGCTTTCTACAATATCAGCTGAATGTATAGTCTAAATCATACGCACAGGCCTTTTTGATTGCCAACATTGTAATAAAATGTTTTGTCGCCGCCGAAACATAGATTCCCCCCTATTCTATATTGTAGAAGTATTTCACAAGTGTCCACACTATTGTAATAATTGTCCATATATATGTGATGCCATAAGTTTACATATGGCTGAAGAAGATTCAAAATTGTGTGTTGCAGTCGATTTCCTTCACCACAGTATATTCGGAAATTACATATGTAGCCGGTTTTCGCTTCACAAACCATTCTTATGAGAATACCACATATTTCGTTATTTTTGAAGCATTGTAGACTTTGAATGCTAGACGACCTCTCATGATGCTTTCATCTAAGGACAATTCTCTCTGTGGTTTATAAACTTCTTGAAATTTGGGTAATATGTATGAAATAATGGGGCGGATTTTTTTAAGGCGATCTCTATCATCTTTGTCATCGTTATTGGAAAAATGCCATTTATACCATATTTGCCTAAATCGATCCCTGCTCCTTATTTGAGGAAAAATAGGAGTTTCAATTGTTTCATCTGTCGACCAGTATTCATCCCTCGTATCCTTACGAACTCTTCCCATTAGTAGAAGCAATCCGAGCATTTTTTTTAGTTCTATCACAGATACATCTTTCCACTTTACGGACTTAGCACGATCTCTAAATAAAATTTCATTCTGTGCATGGTAGCGGTTTGTTTCTGTCGCCATATATTCAAATAAATCGTCTCCAATAAATAACTGAACCACATCAATTACATTTTCTGAATTATTTGGCATCACGAAAACCTCACTTTGTCCTAAGAAATCTTCGATAATTGGCACATTATCACTTTCCGACCAGTCCAATACTTCAATATCACTTTCTTCGTCGCTAGAAGGTATCGGCAAGGCTTTGTTTCTTCTTGGTCGAATCAATTCTTCCTCGTCACTTTCGCTATCAAATTCGGGAATCTCTGCATCGCTTGAAATTTGCGACAAATCATCTGCATAGACATCACTATCGTAATCCATTGCAAATAAAATTATTCAATTTGTATATATATATATATATATATATATATATTTATTCAATTTGTATATATATATATATATATATATGTTCTTTTTTAAAATTTTTAATGAAATATTGTTGCATTGAAATAGTGGTACTACAAACTGATTTATTTTGACGAGATAGGCCGTTTATATACAGATAAATGTAGGGGAGGGTGAGAATAACAAATTGGTTTAAGACCCAAAATATGACAAACAATAAACCTTAAATACTGTGTAAGTTGTAAAATGAAATAATTTAACAAATGTTTATGGAACACAAAGAATGAGTGGTAATATTTTATTGCAGGGCGATATCCGGATTAAATATGCTAAATAATCAATAATCTCGAAAATAAATACTAAATTCATTACTCCTTTATGGCCATATGCCCTTTTTAAGCAGGTAATAATATCTTGTCCCGCTTTTAGCGCACTTACTTTTAAACGGGTACTAATACCCGGCCCGCTGATAGACAGCAGTCGGCGAAACGGGTATTAATACCCGCACCCGCCTTTAATGTGTTAATAACACGAAAATATAATACTAGGTACTAGGATAATATCACATCCTAATCATTATTATCATCACATATGTTAGGATGTAATATTTGTTGCGTGTTGTTTTTGTAGTGCGTAGTTATGTCACTGTGTTGTTTTCGTCGTGTTGTTTTCTCAGGACACCGATAAAACAAAGCCTAGAAAAATATGTATATAATATAGAGCTTTACAAGTATATAATTTGTATTTATGTATATAAACATAACGCATTACGAAAAAATCACATCCTAAAATTTGTGATGATATTTGTGATAGTAATGATTAAGATGTGATATTTTATTACGACATGTTATTATGTTGCTGTATGCTTTGAAAGTGTTAATTTAGGATGTAATATTTTCGTAGCGTAATATTTTTCGAAGATTTTCTGTAAAACATAAAAAGGATATTTATAAAATGATATTTACATTCGTATATAAGTCGACGCATTATTCCTAGAACTATAGTCCATTTTTTTTAAGAATGCAGTACAGGGAAGATAGGGCTTATTTGACTATTTGTTCTCTGATTGGCTTAAATCGAGGAGAAGTTCACACCGACGATATTTACTTCTCCATCTCAACCTCTTTTCTCTCTTTCTTTTCACATACATTTGCAGCTATTAGTTGTCAATGGCTGCCATGTCAATTCACAATTGAACCCGTCATTTCGAAAAGGGCATGAGTCAGTCAATGAATTAAAACTTTTCAGAATCAACAAAAATATGTTTATTATTAAAAAAGTCATTGATGCTGGAGAAACTGAATATAGAGGTTGTTAAATAAACACCATACATGCTTTTTGGAATATTTATTTATTAAAAAAGAACAATTTTCATCAAGATATTTTGAATTAAAATTTTTGGACTTTTTTGGAAAAAGGCACTAGTCCAAAAATTTTAGTTAGTTAATCATCATTTTCCAGAAATTTTGGCTTTTTAATTTCATTATATTTATAGTTTTCACTAATCCTGCCACCAGAGACTCTTTTTCTAGGTCTAAAAGCATTTTCGGCAAGCTCACGATAAAGTGATGTTATGTCATATCTGACAGATGCGTTTCGTTTCACTTGAAAGGGGCATAAGTCCAGGACTCGTGCCATTTTCATTGCTATTTAGGTTGACTTGTGGTGTATACACATGTGCCCTTTTCGCATGGCATATGTAAAACGTTTCAATAAATAAAATGGCGTAAAAAAGTGATATTTAAAAAAAGTGTGACTCGTGCCCTTTTCGAAATGACGGGTTCAATTGTCATCTGATCTCTTTGTATCACTTAGAATTTTTGCATTTTTCTCCACTTATTTGTTTGTATTTTATTACTATCGTTGCCAATTGTTGTATTTAATCTGTATTTTTCAATACATACAATAATAGTATTCGTTCTTTTTGGTTTTGTTGTTTTATCTCATTGAAAAAAGTGTGCAGCCTCGTGAAATTTCGATTTTAATACTGCCATGGCTGATAGCAAGGTGCCCAGTACTTCCAAAGGTACAAAGAAAAAAGGGAAAACTTTTAAAAAGTGGACAAAAATAGATGGCCTACAACATTTATTTGGTCCATAAAAGTAAGGGTGCAACAAAAACTCAAGCTGTTGCTTATTTTGTATAGTTTTTATAATAAGTTATTCAATAATAATAAGATTTTCAATCAAACCATTAATAAATTAACAATTTTATATTCAAGTAATTTCAATCAACTATATTTCAATTTACCGCCAAATTTTCTAACTAGATTGATCATTTATCATAGTGTAAAGCAGGCTTCTAGTTACTGCATTCTTAAAAAAATGGACTATAGACTGCTCCATCTTTCAATCGTGTTATTTAAGATGTGATATTTTCGTTTTCACAGTGCGTTATTATATCGCTGTTGTATTTCCGACGCGTTGTTATATCACACAACCGTATTGCTTTGTAGCTATATTCACCTTTATTTACAACTTCAAAACTAACCTTTCTTAACGACTTTCCATTCCTTGGTAGCTACGAATACTTCGTTTTCTTCAACAGTTTCACCCGACAAATCCGCAATAACGAAGATGAAGCAGACTAAACCAAATATATATTTTATTTTCATTTCACTTTTGATATACCGTCGAATAACTAGAAGCGTTCAACTGCACTCTCACGTGTCAAACAAGAAATGGTTCTATGACATAACAACGCACGACTAAACAACGCATCGAGAAAAAATCACATTTTAAAATAACACGGTCAAAAATAATAGACGACAAAATACACGAGAAGTATTAATTTTCATTGCAATTTGTTTAGACAGAGCCAATAAACGAATACCAATTTGCTAAAATATTGCACAAGTAAGGTTGTAGTAGTTACCTAATTTGTGCGATTTTTTTGCAAATTAGAGACCTTTTTACGGTTAGTTATGCGCATCCGCCAAGTTTGAAAGGCGGGAATATGAAAGTTTCGGGCAAATAATAAGGTTATACGTCAAAAAGTTCGGGCAAAACTTGGCGGAAATTGACACAAAATTTCGAAATTTCCAAAAAAAAAAATTCGAAAATTTCAACTATATAAAGTTCTATTATTTTCTTCTTTAATTAAACGGCTCTAATTATTATTAGTTATCAACTTTAATTACGGATATAGAAGGCGGAGAAAGAAAGACCTGAATCGAATAGAACTTTTTACAGTTAGTTATGCGCGTGCGCCATGTTTAGAAGGAGAAAATGTGAAAGTTTCGGGCACATTTTGTTATTTTCACTGGTTATACGTCAAAAAGTGCCCGAAAAGCTTTGCGGAAATTGACACATACACACAAAAGAAATTCAAGGATTCAAAGGTCTATTCGTTACTTCTATACGAAACAGATTTGAGCTTGTCAAAAATCTGTCAACTTTTCACAAACTCACATTAGTCAAACTTTGACATACGTTGTCTTTTGATCTGTCAAATTTTGCCTAAACACAACGAAGATTTAACGAATTTTGGCGAAATATTTTTAAGTCGTCTGTCAACTTTTCACTAAACGGAATAGAAATTAAATCAATGCATGTCAGATATGACACATTACAGAAAAGGATGTGCAAAACAAATGAAATTATTTATGCCATTTCATCGTTTATAATTGTCATTTTGTTACCAGACCTGTCAAAGTTTGACAAGAACTTATCTGAAACTAATTTTAAAACATAAATAAGGGAGGCTGTCAAACTTGACATTTTTCAAAATTGTTTCTCTTTTCAATTAGAAATTCGTAGTCAAAATATGTCTGTCATTTTGACATTATATTATAAAACAAGACCTTTTTACGTTTAGTTAAGGGCATGCGCGTCCGCCTTGTTTAAAAAGCTGGAATATGAAAATTTCGGGCACATTTTGTTATTTTTACTGGTTATACGTCAAAAAAGTGCCCGAAAACATGGCGGAAATTGACACATGCACACAAAATTTTTCAAAACTATTCAAAGGTCTGTTCGTTACTTCTATGCAAAACATATTTGAGCTTGTCAAACTTTGACAAACGTTGTCTTTTGGTCTGTCAAATTTTTACAAAACACAACTAAGATTTAATGAATTTTGGCGAAATATTTTTAAGTCGTCTGTCAACTTTTGACTAAACGGAATAGAAATTATAACAATGCATGTCAGATATGACACATTACAAAGAAAAATGTGCAAAACAAATGAAATTATTTATGCCAATTGTTCGTTTATAATTGTCATTTTCTAACCAGTCCTGTCAAAGTTTGACAAGAATTTATCTGAAACTAACTTTGGGAAATAAATAAGGTAGGTCTGTCAAACTTGACATTTTTCAAAATTGTTTCTGTTTTCAATTAGAAATCCGTAGTCAAAATAGGTCTGTCGTTCTAACATTATACTATAAAACAACAGACATTTTTATGGTTAGTTATGCGCATGCGTGTGCGCCTTGTTGCACATTTGTTATTTTCACTGGTTATACGTCAAAAAAGTGCCCGAAAACATGGCGGAAATTAACACATGCACACAAAAAAATTTCAACTATTGAAAGGTCTATTCGTTACTTCTATAGAAAACATATTTGAGCTTGTCAAACTTTAACAAACGTTGTCATTTGATCTGTCAAATTTTGGCAAAACACAACTAAGATTTAACGAATTTTGGCGAAATATTTTTCAGTCGTCTGTCAACTTTTCACTAAACGGAATAGAAATTAAATCAATGCATGTCAGATATGACACATTACAGAAAAGGATGTGCAAAACAAATGAAATTATTTATGCCATTTCATCGTTTATAATTGTCATTTTCTTACCAGACCTGTCAAAGTTTGACAAGAACTTATCTGAAACTAATTTTAAAACATAAATAAGGGAGGCTGTCAAAGTTGACATTTTTCAAAATTGTTTCTCTTTTCAATTAGAAATTCGTAGTCAAAATATGTCTGTCATTTTGACATTATATTATAAAACAAGGCCTTTTTACGTTTAGTTAAGGGCATGCGCGTCCGCCTTGTTTAAAAAGCTGGAATATGAAAATTTCGGGCACATTTTGTTATTTTCACTGGTTATACGTCAAAAAAGTGCTCGAAAACATGGCGGAAATTAACATATGCGCACAAAAAAATTTCAACTATTCATAGATATATTCGTTACTTCTATACAAAACATATTTGAGTTTGTCAAACTTGTAAAAATCTGTCAACTTTTCACTAAACTGAATATAAATTATATCAAAATATGTCAGATATGACACATTACAGAAAAGAATGTGCAAAATTAATGAAATTATTTATGCCATTTGATCGTTTATAATTGTTATTTTCTAACCAGTCCTTTCAAAGTTTGACAAGAACTTATCTGAAACAAATTTTGGCAAATAAATAAGGGAGGCTTGTCAAACCTGACATTTTTCAAAATTGGTTCTGTTTCAATTAGAAATTCGTAGTCAAAATATGTCTGTCATTCTGACATTGTATTATAAAACAAAGGACCTTTTTACGGTTAGTTAAACGAATGCGCGTCCGCCTTGTTTTAAAGACGTGAATATGAAAATTTCGGACACATTTTGTTATTTTCACTGGTTATACGTCAAAAAAGTGCCCGAAAACATGGCGGAAATTGACACATGCACACAAAAAAATTTCAACTATTCAAAGGTATATTCGTTACTTCTATACAAAATATATTTGAGCTTGTCAAACTTTGACAAACGTTGTTTTTTGATCTGTCAAATTTTGTCAGAACACAACTAAGATTTAACGAATTTTGGCGAAATATTTTTAAGTCGTCTGTCAACTTTTCACTAAACGTAATAGAAATTATATCAATGCATGTCAGATATGACACATTACAGAAAAGAATGTGCAAAACAAATGAAACTATTTATGCCATTTGATCGTTTATAATTGTCATTTTCTAACCAGACCTGTCAAAGTTTGACAAGAACTCATCTGAAACTAATTTTAGGAAATAAATAAGGGAGGCTTGTCAAACTTGACATTTTTCAAAATTGTTTCTGTTTTCAATTAGAAATTTGTAGTCAAAATATGTCTGTCGTTCTGACATTATATTATAAAACAATAGACCTTTTGTTTAAAAGGCGGGAACATGAAAATTTCGGGCACATTTTGTTATTTTCACTGGTTATACACCTAGGTGGGCATTAACTCGTTAATCCGTTAATCGTTAATTAACGAAGTAAATAAAATGCTTAACTGATTAACTTTTAAGTTAACTCTTAAACTCTTTAACTTTTTTAAAAAATTTAACGCTCTTGTTAACTTCCGTTAAATTGAACTTCCGTCAACTATAGTCCGTTACATTGGTTGTTTGTTGACATGTTGTCATTTTTTGTTGGAATTGCGCGCCACGCGGGCACACCGCGGCGCGGCGCTGTTGCTCAAGAGAACAAAAATCCAGAATACGACAAGCTTTTTTAGCGTTTGCATCCTTTTTAACCGACTTCATTTATATTTTATCATTCTTCATTTATTTATCTTTTTCATGTGTTGGTTGTTGGTGGAAATAGTTGATGGTGTAACATTTACAAGTTAACATCATTAACACTACTGTTGCCACCAGTGGCGGCTCGCCCATAAGGGTTGCAGTGCTGCAGCCCTCCCGCCAAAATGAAAACATTTTTTTAATTATTATAAACTATTCCATTAGTATACAATTATTTTGCAAAAACATATTTTTCCGTTCGTAGTATATTTATTTTTTGATTTGTAGGTAATAAATACTTCGCTCTGTATATGTGTATTGTGTAATTTAATGCGGTTGTATATTCATATCTCGGGCTGCAGTCAGTGCAGACCGAGTTTCGCCGCGTAGTTATTGAGCTGGTTACCCCCACTCGCGATATACGTTTTTGTATTATGTATATCGTGGGCTGCAAACATTGCAGTCCGCACGCTATATTTTAGGCATTTTATCAGTTTGTTTCTAAGATCTCGAGTTTCGGCAACGGCAAAGAACCTTAAGTGGACAATCAATTGGTGGACAATTGTGCCCATTATTATGAAAGTGGTCTAAGTCAAAATTAAAAAAGAAAATAGTTTGTCAGTTGTTTCGCACAGCATTATTTTAAACTAAATTTATTCAATGTAATTTTGACGATATCGTCAATAATGAACCATTAGGTAGTGGTTGTAATTTAAAAAATATATGGAATTCATTTAGTGTTGATAATGTGGTGTGAAATAACTGATGAACTAATTTTTTTTTAATTTTGACTTAGACCACTTTCATAATTATGGGCACAATTAAAAAGTGGACAATTTAAAACAAAGTATTAATCAATAAGTAGTTCTTAGCTATACACATAGAAAGTAAGATAGTTATTTTTGAATTTATTTATTGAATTTAATTTTAATTACATTTTTATAGAAATGAACGAAGCAAAAAAATCAGTTATGCATTTGAAAATGATCAACTTTGCATGACTGGAATTTCAAGAAAAAATTTAAACTAAATTATTAGGACGGTTAACTCCAGATTTAAATATTTGTCCAGTGTCACAAAGTCGTTGCGGGTGAGTCGTTGGGTAAATGCGGGTTTTTCAACTCGTAGAAATACTTTTTATTATAATTTTTTCCAGCACTCCCACAAACATTATCCACGAGCCACCACTCAAAGTAAGCAAAGCTCTGAAAGTGAAACTGAATCAAATCCTTGACCACACTTGCGTGATTACTTTGTATTCCAATCAAAACTTGGAGAACAGAAGTTGATTTATGAATGCAAACTGTATTTGCCTAAAGCTTGTACAATAAAGGCTCGCAGTCTAGTCTTAATAATCTTAAACAACATGTGAAAATGACGCATGCATCCAAATATGTGCAGTTTGAAGAAAACGTAAAAGTGGCGTCAACTCGTGGGAAAAAGAAAACCGTTCTGAAGCCCTCTTCAAGTGCTGGGAATTTGAATTCTTCTTTGAATTCTCAATTTGATGTTATTGCAGATAGCATTAGCAGTAGAAGCGATTTTCACCTCGACTTGTTAAAAGATTATGTCAACGAGTCGCATCTGTCGCTTGTAATAATTAAATCAATTAATCTATCTACTTATTTTTGTTTTATTTAACAATGTATCCCATCCCAAAAGGTACCAAAAGCAGTATACGTTTTGGATGGTTAACTTTTAACGGTTAACTTTAACTTGCGTTAAATTTTCCAAATTTTAACGCTTTAACGAAGTTAACTTTTTTATTAACGAGTTAACGATTAAAGAAGTTAACTTTTAGATTAACTATGCCCACCTGTGGTTATACACAGTGGTGTATTGGGGAGGGAACGTGGCGGAACGACGTTCCGGCACCTTTTTTCACGAACGGAACGCGTTCCGGTACTTTTTTTAGTAGTATTATTTTTTTAAATTTCAAATGAAAAATATATTTAACATTGGCGAATTTGCAAAAACATTTAATTTGTTAATTAATGGAGGATTTATCTTGCTTTTCGTGTCTTGTTTCTTTTTCCCTTTTAAATAAAATAAACATCATGTGTTCTGTGTTGCCTATTCTTCATACCATACTACTAAACTATAAACTTCAACAATAGTGCGATGTGCAAGTCTGCGGAAGTTCGAATCCCACCCATGAATATTTCATTGCGAATTGCGCCAGTAACCAGTTAATCTGTGCCAGTAACGTTGTTGTTTAGATTGTGTTATTGTGTATAACGCCAACGTTGTTTTGGGTAGTTTGTTGTAGTGGGTAGTTTGTTGTAGTGGTTTGTTGGTAGTTTGGTAGTTCCTATTTCCATGATAAATTATAAGGTATTTTAATTATTTTTTAATGGATTAAATATAATGCATATTAATTTTTATTATTGCAGTAATATTTCGAAAAATCTACAGCCAAAATAAATTTTATATTAAAAATTTTAAATGAGCAAAAAACAACCCGCTTTGGACAGTTTCTTTGGAAAAATACTTAAAATGCAACAAGGAGAAAATGTGAAAAAGTGCTGGAAACTAAGGAAAAACAAATGGATATTCCATTAACATCAATAGAAAATGTTCAAAAAGAAGCAGAATCCCCATTAATAAATTGGCCGAGTATTTGGACTGCAGATATATGGTTCGAAAAGAAAGAAAAATATGCTTGGCTAAAATGCGATTCCGGAAAATTGGGATGTCTGAGTTGCTCGGCTATTCAAAATTTAGGACCTTTAAAGATGCAGGGAGTAAGCATCTCAAAAGAATGGAGAGGCACTCAGGTATCAGCTTATGGAAAGGATAAAACCGGACAACTAACTTCTTTACGAAAAAAATGTACATACATTGTAAAAGTTTTTCACATACAACAGCTGAGCGAATCTTAAAAGAATCAGACAAACAAAAGCTTGAAATTATAGTAGATAAATTGAAAGATTCTGAAATTTGTAGCACCAGTAAGGTTTTTAGAACTGCTTATTATATTGCTAAACATGATCGTCCATATTCTGATCATTTTCATTTATTAAAACTTCAAGAAATGAATTACAATCTAGATTCAGTGCTACAGAAATAATTGATCATATTGGAATTCAAATGAAATCCAAAATTTGTCAACAAATAGTAAAAGTTCAGGGAAACTTATCTATTATCATAGATGAATCTACCACTTTAAGTAAAAAGTCAGGTCTTATTATTTATTTAAAATGCGAAACCGATAAAATGAAAGATCCTCATTTCTTGATTTAATTGAATTACAGGATTAAACAGCTAACACCATAACAGAGGTTCTCTCTAAAATGTTTGGAAAAAAATGGTTTTGATGATAATTATTTAAAACACCATTTAATTTCATTTACAAGCGATGGGGCCAGTGTTATGTCAGGAAGAAAATCTGGAGTTGGAACAAGACTTACACAGAAATATCCGAATCCAATTACATGGCATTGTCTAAACCAGTGTTCTTCAATCTTTGTCATCCCGCGGAACCCTTTTTTGAGAATTTTCTTTTTATGGAACCCTGTTTAGTAGCACTTTGATTAAGGGGGGAATCGCATTACATGACATGAACAAGGTTCGTCCCTGCATTTCTTATAAAATTTTTGTAAAAGTCTCCTAATAAATAAATTTGCATTTATTCAAACAAAATTTTAACTTCTTAAAAAAATTAATGACTTCGTTGTGCTTGTGTATGAATGCATAATTTATCAGTATCTGATTGGATCGGTGCTAATTAGAGACGCATATCATTTTCGGCATCAAGTCGATTAGTTGTTTGGAAAGAGTTAGGTTGATTCGAAAGGCATCAATTCCTTAACCGCGCGCTTGGAAATTTCCGGCTATTCTTCCCTTAATTTTATCCAAAACGGGCCAATGCCACCCGGTCCAAATGTAAATTGTAATGCAGTGTCGGTACATATATCTAGTAATTGCTCTCTTTCCTTAATTGGCAAGGTATCCACATCACAATACTCATTAATAGTATATTAAAGGACGAGTTCATTAAGCGCGATTGTACAGCATGCGTGCAAGTTTGGAAAACGACGAGCGAAGCGAGGAGGACAATTGATGGACAATTGATGAAAAACGCCTTAAGAACGAGTTTTTCATAGTATTTTTTCTATTTTTCCTTTTATGCCATTCCTAAATAAAACAATCGCCGATACATGTTAAGAAAATTGTATCGCACTCGGCGAGTGCGCACATAGCCGCACGCATATTGGTGCTGCTATGAGTCCATTACAGCCCAGGTAGGAATTTATAACCGGCCCACTCTTGTTCCAAGCTTGTGCCAAGACTTGTTATAGTTGGGCCTAGTCCGGTAGCCAGCTTAGGCCCAAGCTTGGCTTAACTTCGAAATGATATCCACGGGCCAGGCCTGGCAACCAATCTTGGCCCGAATCTGGTAACCAATTTTGGGCCAGGTCTAGTAAAAAATGTCGGGCCAAGTCTG
Organism: Phosphuga atrata; assembly: GCA_944588485.1. Classification (NCBI taxonomy): domain Eukaryota; kingdom Metazoa; phylum Arthropoda; class Insecta; order Coleoptera; family Silphidae; genus Phosphuga; species Phosphuga atrata. The sequence goes on along the minus strand of OX155899.1, from coordinate 69,851,408 downwards.
GCAACTAGGCTTAGGCCAGTTCTTAAAACGTGATAAGCTTTTTAATGATTAGCTAATTTCACTAGTCATTTTTACTAGGTAAATAAGGTATAAATTTAATATCAATTAATTTTATTATAGATTTATTTTATATTTTTAAAATTTTCATACATAACAGCTTTAAGGAGGTTCGAGCGTAACTAATGAATCAAAATAGTGCTTGAATTTTTCTATATTTTCAGTTATCCTAATAGTTGTTAAAATTCATTATTTTTATTTATAATAACATAACAAATTTAAAAATTGGTAATTATTATTCATTTAATATAATAAAGTTATTAAATGACTTCGTTATTTTTGACTTATAAGGTGACATAAAAAGATCTGGCAACATCAGTGTTATTAGTCGGCTGGTTGTAAAGGGATCAGAATGTTATAAGCCCAAGATGTTGGCCGAAAACCTCGAATTACCAAAAGACAAAAAAAATTGATAATCGATGTAAAAAGCTGGAGTGTATTCTATCAAATAGTTCCACAGACGTTCAAAAGTTCAAAATGTTTTCATGTTTTTCTTTTCTCTCACAATCAGCTGTTATCGACGACGTTGCCAAACCATCTGTCATGTGAATTACTGGCGATAAACAAGTTTCAAAAAAATTTAACTTTAATTATTCAAATAATTACATCGGGAACATCACATTGCTTTAATGTTATCGTGTTTTAATATTATCTAAGTTTATTGTCTATAGTTTTTTATTCCCTAAAATTGGGAAATTAATACCGAAAAAAATAAATAAAGACGTGACGGAAGCTTGTCTGCCATAGGCCCTGTGTATAAGATTCGAAAAATCATAATTTTTTAATTTTTTTTCCGGAAAAACGAAACGCAGGATCACTTTCAAATTTTGAGAGGACATAAATAAAGTATTGATCTTCATGTATAAAAAGTTTCAAAGCTGAAACTTGAAAAAAATATTTAACATGGGATTCGCTCGAACCTCCTTAAGCAAGTGAAAACAAAACTTTATTTTTTATTTCTTAATTTTTAAAACTTTTTTTTTTTTTAAATATGTTTATTTAAAATGAATTATGGCGTTGTTGCCTTCCTCTCTCTCTATCACCACATCCAGATAAATAAGAGCTAGTGACTTGTCTAATTTTAAGTTCCTTGTCAGCTCCTTGATATTTTTCTTCAATAAATTCTGAAACGTGGATAAAAAATTAAATTAATTATAATTATTATTGATTACTACTCATTTATTAATTAATACTAACCTTTCAAGTATTGATAAACTTGAGTACTTGAAAAATTAATCTTTCCCATTCCTTTAGTCTTCCGGCCAGTCGCACTGTATTCCTGCTGTACCGCTTTTTTAATTACGCTTGGGATAATATGTTTGATATGTTTTTCATAATCCTTATTGAAACCGATAGTCTCAATTTTAAAATGCAGCTTCTGAAATAAACAATTCTCAATCAAAATAAATTAATAAATAATGGAATAAATATTTACGATAGTTATACGTACAAGAGCATGCTGTTTTTCTGTATTTCCTCTCAACTCATCATCAAATTTAGTAAATTCATTCAAACTATCAATAGGTAAAGACGCTGCTATTTTTTTTTTCGTGGACAATCTCCTGTGATGAGGCTTGGGATCCAGATGAAACGATAGCTAATTTCCATTCATTTATTTTAGATTCGAGATCATATTGCAAACTTAATTTGGCACTAGTAACTTTAGACGTAACCGGAAGATCGATGTATTCAATCACATTTTCTAAGCATGGAAAGAAATGTTGTAAATTTTTGTTTTTAATTATAATTTAAATTGACTTACGTTCAGAGGGACTCATTTTATCATACATTTGTTTTAACTTATTCTTGGTACTATTGCGTAATGACTCGTTCGTAGTATCAACTACACCTTAAATAATTAAAAAACGTTGTAAAAAATACATAGAAGACATTATTCACTCAATTTTCATTTTTTTTTCTTGAGACTTAATGTTAAATAACTTACGTTGAGATGCATCCCTTTCTTTTTCAAATAAACCTGATCCTTCTATTATATGATATATATATATATATATATATATATATATATATATATATATATATATATATATGTTTTATTTATACTTGATTTTTGAAATTTGTTTTTATTTATTTATTAAATTTAACTTTCATGTGAAATTTAATGTGATAAGACTTACGTGCAGATTCCAGAATACGAATGGTCGGGCTGATTAACTCTATTTTGATCACAATCACGATTTACTGAATAATCATTAGCCCTTATTGTACCTAAAATGATGAATAATTATTTTTTTTCATTTCAAAATGCATTATATAAAAATTATTAAAATAATATTAGAATAATAGTTTATTTCCAAAATTTACTAGTCTTGTCAGAAAATGCGTTTGGGTTACAAGTAATCAAACTTTGGGATTGATTCAGCATCTCTTTAATTTCTCCCTTAGAAAAATGAGGCTGTATTTTTAAAGTTTTTTCACTTTCTACGTCAGTGCTTTCTGTTTGTGATAGTGACTTAAAAGCTTGTTGCGTTCTTCTTTCCCCTTGTTTGTAATCATCTGCAATTTTAAACGGTAGTCAAATAATTAGATAATTTAAAAAAAGTTAGTAAAAAAATAATTCAATTTTTAGAATGTGAAATTTTATTTTAGGTTATGAAATATTTATAATATAAGATGGTAAAGTACATGAATTTCCTTCACTTAAAAAATCTTTATACGCGTTTAAATTTTTTTTTATTTATTGACATTCAATTTGCTTGTATGAAAACTTAAAAGTCATTAGACATATGCTAATTTCACAAAAATAAAATTTTGTAGTAATTAAAATCAGATCAAAAAATTAAATTACTTACAAGCTCTGGCAATTATTGCCACGTCTTCAAAAATTTCCCAACTATCCATTGGACTCTTTTCTTGCTTAACCCAGGATTCTATTAATTTATAATCACTCTGAGGAGGGTATTTGCACATCCATACATCATTACGAGCAAAAACCCAAGACTTTGGAACAACATCAATGATAAATTTGCCATTGCTCATCTCATCGAATTTCACGATGACAAATTTTGCGTCACCAATATACTCTTCCATATTAAAAAAAATTATTAATATTTATTAATTACTTCGTCAGTAAATAAATGCTCACTATAAATAAGTTAACCACATGGCGAAGTATGACGCTAACTTTCACGTATGATGTTTCTGCGCATATACTCTACCAGTGCGCACATAGTCGGAGCATACAACCACGACGGGATTGCTTAAGATATAATATATATATATTAAGATATATACTTGGGCCAAGCCTTGGGCGAAGCTTGGCAAGGCTTGGTTTGGCAAGGGCCAGGCTTGGCAATGGGCCCAAGGCTTGCCCTGTTGTGAGTATTGGGAAATCTTACCTGGGAGACGCAAGATTTTCGATTTAACGTAAATTATTGCAGATGGGGGGGAAATATTCGAAAAATTTCTTTTGCAATCCCGTTGAATGATCCAAAATATGATTTTTTTAATTCTGGCCGAATGCGATATTATTGTTTGCCAGGAAATCATTTAAATTAGAAAAACATTCAGTATTACTTTTGGTGATGCATTCCTCCCAATGCTTAGTTTTCGATTTGATTGAGTTTACTTTGCTATTGACCTTAAAAACAGCAGTATTTGGTCCTTGAAGTGAAAGATTAACTTCGTTCATGTACGCAAATACGAAGGCAGAATATCTGCAAGGTAGGCTAGATTTTTAAGCCAATTAGTGTTTTCCAGAAAATTCACGTTCAGATAAATTCGATCAGATAAGATTCCAATTTCATCATGCAATTCCCACAGTCTGGTCAAAACCTTTCCACTGGATAGCCATCTTACTTCACTATGAAGAAGGAGATTTATGTGAGTTTATCGTACAATAGGGCAAATACCCTGGTTTTAGGGGGTCTGGATTTTGATAAAATTAACCATCTTAACGGCCTCATTGTGAACTTCTGCAATGCTTTTGATGTCCATTTAACAGCGAGAGCATGACGATGAAGACAGCAATGGCTGGCTTTGATGTCTGAAACTAGCTTCTAAAGTAGAAGAAAAGTAAGAAACTAGTTTCTTCTTTAAAGGTGCTATTACGCCCTTTATAATACCAACCATAGCTTTAGCTCCATCAGTGCATATATGATGACATAAATTCCAAGAAATTGAATGTTTTTCAAAATATGAATTAAATAAATTAAATATTTCTTCACCTGTTGTTTGAGTTTTGGCAGAGCTTTGCGCAAAAAAGCATATCTTCCTGAAAATTGGGTTCGTGTATGTATATCACGAAAACTAACAAAATTGCTAATCCAGCCACATCTGTGGATTCGTCCATTTGCAGAGTAAATCCATCTTTAGGATTTTTCAAACGACTTACTAGTTCCACTTCGCAGTAATCTGACATATCTTTAATTCGTCTATTTTTTCTACAATCGTATGAACTTCGCGGAAACTAAATAAGATGCTTTTAGAACATTTTTATTATCATCGCGAAAATACCTTTCAAATGATTTTTCTGCTGTAGTTCAAGATATTTTCTTTAGAAATATTCGCTTTTACCTTTTAGTCGGAGTTTTAAGTCGGATGTTTATTTTCCAAATGACGCTTTAACTTTGCAGGATTTAAACTGCTGTTGTTGCTAACATACCACAAAAAACCCATTTGGCTCATTTTTATCATTCAGGTAAATCGAAAATTCAAATAATCTTCATCATACTTCATCTTCAAGATTGGCGGAAAACTGGTGGAATTTTTAAGAGAGTTGCTTGTTCTTTGGATTTTGATTCCAATTTCCCAGTTTTAAGTCGATTCTGCATTGTATTTCTAAAGGATTTCTAAATAATTAACTTACTACCGTTTGCATTTGTAAGACTTGAAATGAATAGTACTAATATGAAACTCCAATCGACACACGTGTGCCAGAGAGCGGCGCAACGCATCGTCTCTAGTTGTAAACGCCGCGCCAGTTAAAGTTCAGATTTTCTTAGCATTGATTCGCGGAACCCCTGGATGTTTTAGTGGAACCCTAGGGTTCCATGGAACACCGGTTGAAGAACACTGGTCTAAACCATAGGCTCGAATTGTCGGTAGGAGATTCTATTTCTGAGGTTAATGGGCTTAATCATTTTCAAATATTTATAGACAAGTTATACTCCTTATATAGTCAATCTCCGAAAAATCAAAGAGAAATTGAAACATGCGCAACTGCTCTCGGTGTAGAACTTAAACGTATTGGACGTATATTTAACGCCAGATGGATGGCCTGCTCCTTTAGGACTGTATCAGCAGTTTGGCAGAATTGGTCACCTTTATGCCATCATTTCGAAAATGCGTGTAAAGACAACAACCGCACAAAAACGGAACAATCCGTGTTCAATGGATTATATATAAGAATATCATCGAAACAATTTATTCAAGATTTGGCCTTAATGTATGATGTTCTATTCGAGATATCTATTCTTTCAGAAGCATTGCAAAAAAGAGAAACTTCAATAAATTGATTAGCCGCACAATCACTTATTTAGAATATTTAAAAGAACCTCAGAAAGGAAAAAAGTCGTTGGAAGTAGTTTCTGCTGGTGAAATAATGCAATTATCTTCAATTTCGTTAAAGGATAATAAAATGGATTCAAAATTGATTCACAGAAATCAATTCTTAATTAGTATTATTAATAGTATGAGGAATAGGCTGCTAAACACTACATCTGCAAATTGTTCAGGTTCAGACGGCATTTTGACTTCCAACATTGTTAAAGAATTGCGAATTCTTGAACCAACCGAATGGCCATCTGCAATTAATATGGAATTTGAAGTAAAAGAAGTAGAATCTCTCTGCCAACGTTTTAATTTACCTTTAGGGAAAATTTTAAATGCCTTTAGAGATTCCTTGGCTTGTGGTGGTCGTAACATTCCCGACGATTTGGAAATGTTAAAAAAAATATTCCAAAATTATAGCTTGCAGTTCTTCAGAAGGCGAGCGTGGTTTCAGCAGCATGAATTTAATTGTAACGGAAAAAAATCACGCATTTTAATTGATCATGTTGCAAATTTATTGTTTATAAAACTTCATGGACTACCCTTGGAGTTTTGGAATCCAATGTTATACGTAAAAACCTGATTGCGATCTCATCGATCCGCTACGGACCAGCAAACTAAAACAGCAGGGGAAAATGAAATTGTGTGTTATCCTATTTGGGAGTTTTTGTAGAAGAAAATTTTGTTTTTTGTAGAGTTTTTGGTGCACTATAAGTGTACTACATAAAAATAATATATTTAAGATTCTTATTTTTATCTTTTTTCAAATTTTTTATTTTTGTTTGTTTTGTTTTGTTTGTTAATATTTTGTGTAGTATGAATAAAAAAAAAAAACGGCCAAGTGCGAGTTTTGACTCGCGCACCGAGGGTTCCGTACAAACTTGTAAGTAAGGTATCTTTAGGAGGACCTAACTGTATGCAACCCATATGCTTCTGGTGCCTGACAATACCACGCAACACATTAGTGTATTTTCATAAGTTTCTAATAGTAAATAGGATGGTTGCGACAGTTACTACGTGGTAATCCATACTTACATTGAATTGAAAAATTCACGTTGTTTTTTACCACACTTATATTATGTAAAAATGTTATATAACTTATTATTCACAGTTATATAAATTTATACACATATCACGACTCGAGTTTCGACGTTTGACGGTCATTTTCAAATGTCCTTCGAAAGCAAAATCTTCAAGTAGCATTTAAACCCTCCTCTAAGTTGTCCAACATATTGTTTAATGCCAAAGACAAAATCGATCCCATTAAAAAATCCGGCGTATACGAAATTCATTGTTCCGAATGCAATAGCGTGTACATAGGGCAGACAGGACGAAGTTTTTCAACACGGTTTTCAGAACATTCTCGCGCTTTTCGTCTGAAAAAAGACACTAGTTCTTTTTCAAACCATTTTCTCGAATGCAATCATAAATTCCCAGAAATAGATAATCTAAAAATCTTGCATAATTGCAACAAAGGCCCGAAACTAAATCTCCTAGAGTCATTAGAAATTTTCAAAAAAACCCGTAATCCCTCAGTTAATCTCCTAAACGAGCAAACTGACCTAATCTTTTCCCAACTTTTTAATCTCACCCAATCTCAAACAGATAAGTCCTCATCTTCGGACAAACACCGCCCATCATCAATTTGTTAAGTCACTTGAAAATGACCGTCAAACGTCGAAACTCGAGTCGTGATATGTGTAGAAATTTATATAACTGTGAATAATAAGTTATATAACATTTTTACATAATATAAGTGTGGTAAAAAACAAAGTGAATTTTTCAATTCAATGTTCTAATAGTAAATTCGCATTTTCTTGTAATTAAACTACATATTTACGGTTTTCAGATTTTTCCTTTTACATGTGCTGTAAGACACCGCTTCTTGCCAAATTTGATGATTCTAGGTCAACGGGAAGTACCCTATAGGTTTTGATTCTCTTGTGAAATCGCAAAATATGCGACATAAACGGTCATATCTTTTGATCGCGTTGACTTACAAGTTTGATTTTTTCACAGCTGAAAGAGACCGCAGACCCGAGTATTTGATACAAATTTCAACTTCTTACCTCTACGCGTTCCTTAGAAAAATGGTCTTGACAGACAGACAGATGACAAAGTGATCCTATAAGGGTTCCGTTTTCGGTACGGAACCCTAATAATAAAAAACTTACAAGGAAAACAATAGTTTGATTAAAATAAGATAATCTCCGAAAAACTTTCAGGAAGCTGCATGTGGAAAGTCGCGGACTATTTTTGAGCTCTCACCATGCGTTCCCTCACTTCTTATTTTACCAATACACTACTGGTCAGCAATACACTACTGGTTATACATCAAAAAAACCCGAAGACATTGCGGAAATTAACGCATGCGCATAAAAAAAATTCAACTATGGAAATGTCTATTGGCTCTCTCCAAACAAATTGCAAAGTAAATTAATACTTCTGGTGTATTTTGTCACCAATTATCTTTGACCGTGTCATTTTAAAATATGTTGTTTTCTCGTTGTGTTGTTTAGTCGCGCGTTGTTATGTCATAGAACCATTTTGTTTGACACGTATAAGTGCAGTTGGAAGCTTCTAGTTATTCCTGTTAAAATTTTATTGTTTTTATTTTTACAGTTCGAATTCTCGCGATAGTTTTGCAAACTGATCAAAGGTTTTCGAAAAAATTTACATTTTCTGTGAAATTTTGCAGTTGGAGAAGAAACGATGAAAAAATTAAAAAAAAGACGAACGAATATGTAACATGAAGTTAGTTGAGAATACTCACTTTTAGTGTAAGATTTAAGTCTATAGTCTAAGAAGTTTTAGTATAAGGAAAATAGAGAAAATATAATTTTAAAGGTATGTTTGAACATTCAGTTAGAGTCCCCCGACTGTATAAAACCGCGGTTAATATTCTGAAACAAGTAAAAAATGATGGGGCCAGCCTGAAGGGTCTAATTCTGGAACGAAAATTTGAAGTAAGTGGACTTGTAGGTTATGTTCCAGAAAATTTCCGCATTTTTTGTTTTGTTTGCAGAACATTAAAGCCCTGTACGCCTTGATTTCCGAAACGATGCGAAGACAAAGCGATATCAATTATCTTTTCAAAAAAACGCAGCTTCTGGAAAAAGAGCCTCGTTTGGACCCCTGGCTGGCCAGCATCTTAATATGTGAACTGCTTTGGGGAAAAGGGACTTTACTCGGGGAATGCAAACCGATAAAAACGATCCTCTCTTATAAACAAACGCTTTTAGCTCATTCCACCGAACTGAACGGAAAAAGTCAAACTGAAGGTAATTTTGTTATTTTTCAGAATGGATGGACAAAATGAACCTCTCATCCCCGAACACACTAAGCAAGCTTCAAAAGCCATTTTGCTTCTACTATTTTATAGTTTCTTAATGTTCACCCTTCCATTCGGCTCATTTTACGCAACAAAATACATTTTACAAGATGAGTTTCAAATCAATGGGTTTACGAACACTGTGTGGTCGGTAATAGCTGCTGTAATCACAGTCAATGCCATCATTTGCTTATATGCTTACAATGCATTCCATGAAGTTGAATATGATAACGAAGGCAATAAGATAGACACTCTAAATACCACTAGACATGTTGCCAAACAAGATTAAATTAACATTCCATTTTGAAATTTTTATTTTTAGTTGTAGTCTAGTCGTACGACTTAACTCTTAGGAATTTTAAGAAGTGTATTTATGTATATTTTATATAATAAAGTTTATTTGAGGCTTATTAGTTTTTTCTTTTCTCTAACAAACGCTTCTTAAAATTTCTTCTACATCAAAACAAACTTAAATAGATACAGTCAAAGCAACTTCATCTATCATTGTAGTTAACCTTTAACTGGTGACGTGGTATTTGTGTAACTTAACTGGTGAGGAACAGCCTGTGTCTTATCTGGTCTATAGCATAGAAATTAGGTGGGGTAGCTCACTGCAGTCTTTAAAAACAGTTTAATAACATATGAGAGGAGAATATAAAACTAGCCAATAAACTCTAAATGTAATTTTTAATTCAAAACTTGTTGTTACAATATATGTAGTCTCCTTTAGAGCAACTAAAGACGAGATCTACAATAAAAACAAAAAATATTATATAAACATAATATTTTAACAAAAATATATTTTTTCCACAAAGTTAACACACTAATCAATGTAAAAAAAAATAATGCACTAATCAACGGGATCATTTTACAAAACTGACATTGGTTAAACTTTGGTAATATTTATTGGCAGTTAGGGCATAATTGTTTCACGCACTGCAAGCACACATGTTTTTCACACGAATCACATTTGTGATTTAATTTAGGATAAGTAGCACAGGTTTTCCGTGTTTTTGGTCTGTTCTCGGAGTTTTCTGATTCAGGTTGCAAATCAGAACTCAAAATACGCGCTAAGTTGATTCGTATATCGCGTGCAATATGAGTATTATAAACTCTGCGCTGCATGTGTTGTAATACCGCGTTTCTGGCCAGTATTTTTATGAATTGTCCTCGATTAATAGCATTGGTCATCAGCAAGTCCTATATTGAAAACTGTGAACTTACTGTCAATCAAGAGCCAATCGAACGGGTGGAGAGGTATACATATCTTGGCACAAATGTTAATGATCGGTGGGATCACTCTCAGGAGATAAACATTCGCATTGAAAAGGCAAGATCTGTTTTTACCAAAATGCGATCTGTACTAACAAGCCACAACCTAACAATGACTACAAAGCTGAGAATGATGAGATGCTATGTGTTTTCGGTTCTTTTTTACGGAATGGAATCGTGGACACTGACAGAAGCCACCAGCAAAAAGTTAGAGGCATTTGAAATGTGGATATATCGCAGAATGCTGAGAGTCTCCTGGAGGGATCGAATAACCAATGATGAGATCCTCCATAGAATGAACAAGGAGAGAGAGGTTCTAAACACAGTCAAGTGCAGAAAGCTAGAATATCTTGGCCACATCATGAGAAACGAAGATAGATTTCATTTGCTGCAGAAGATTATCCAGGGAAAGGTGGCAGGAAAGAGGTCAATCGGCGCCAGACGAATATCTTGGTTGAAAAACCTAAGAACCTGGTTCGGCATGACGACAACAGAACTTTTCCGTGCCGCAGTGAATAAAGTCATCATAGCCCAGATGGTTACCAACGTTCGGAACGGACATGGAACTTAAAGAAGAAGAAGAATAGCATTGGCACCATCAGCTTGATATAAAACATGTGCGTTCACTGTACTTATATCCAACATTCGACAAAATATCGTCATAGGCCACCTTCGCGTTCGGCGACTGCAGGTGTAGATGGAGCATTTTTTATCTATCTCGTCAACGCCTCTTTTTGTCGAATTGTAATAGGCAATAATTTCAGGTTTGCCCGTATTTTCATCAATAGCATCACAATGATGCATTGAAGAAACTAAACACACAGCTTTATTTTTCTTTGGCACGTGAGAGATCAAAGTCATTGAATTGGTAAATCCGTAGAGTGTAGATCCGACATTTCTTGATCTTGGCACTTCAAGGCAACAAAACCAATCTTCATATAAGCAAGCATTAAAACCCAATAAACCTTCGCATGATCCAGCTGGCGAGCAAAGTCCAAATGAATTACCAAAAGTCCAAACAAATAACAATGACATGAAAGAAATCATGAATACTATGATGCAACTAATGCAACAATTAACTTCAGTAACAAACCTTCTAATGGAAATCATGACCAAACTGAAACATTCGGTTCATTAAAAATAGCCCTGTGGAATGCTAATGGGCTCTCACACCATCTCCCAGAAGTGGAGACATTTTTAAAAATAAACAAAATTGATATCTTACTTGTATCTGAAACACATTTTACAAAAAAGAATTACCTAAACAGCTTCAATTACAAATTCTACCAAACAATGCATCCGGATGGCACGGCACACAGAGGATCCGCAATTCTCATTAGGAATAATATCAAACATCATGAGACCGAGCAATTTAAAACTCCTGAGATACAAGCCACAAGTGTTGTTATTGAGGATTGGCGGGGACACTTGACTGTAACTGCACTATATTCTCCCCCAAAACATACAATTAAAAAAGAAGACTACGCCAAGTTTTTTAAAACGCTAGGACCTAGGTTCATAGCAGGTGGAGATTATAATTCCAAAAATACCCAATGGGACTCTCGCCTAACAACTCCCAAAGGTCGACAATTACAGGCAGCTATAAATGATCTCTAAAATGATTCAGATGGTCTACCCGCAGAAATATTAAAAGCCAATGCTGAAACATCAGCAAAATTATTATACCCAATTATTAAGCAAATATGGGAAACGGAATACGTTCCAAAGGAGTGGAGGGAAGGGGTAATTGTCAAACTCCATAAAAAGGGAGACAAAAAGATCTGCAACAACTATAGGGGTCTTACTCTACTCAACACAGCCAGTAAGGTGCTCACATTAACAATCCTCCATCGACTGACAGAATCACTCGAACCTACAATTAGGAGCGAACAAGCCGGTTTTAGGCCTAGAAAATCATGTATCGACCAGATCAACTCGCTCCGAATTATTATTGAGCAGTCCGTGGAATGGCGCTCTCTACTTTACATGCTTTTTGTGGATTTCGAGAAAGCTTTCGACTCTGTTAGCCGCAACGCCATCTGGAAAGTCCTATCACAGAACGGCGTCCCTCAAAAGATTGTTAACATCAACCGGGCATTGTACGCGAACAGCTCTAGCCGTATCAAACACAAAGGCAAACTAAGTGACGAATTTGCTGTCTCCTCGGGGGTCAAACAAGGTTGTGCATTATCGCCTCTCCTATTTATAATCGTCATGGACCACATAATGACTGCAGTTAACGAGCGTCCCCGCGGCATCAGTGGGCGTCTGAACTCCCTGTTCGAAGACCTGGATTACGCTGATGATTTGTGTCTCCTCACGCACACCTACCAAGATATGCAGGAAAAACTAAACCTACTGGACTAAAACGCAACGCTCACTGGCCTCAAAATAAACATCTCTAAGACCAAGGAAATGCGTATCAATGCTCGTAATAACACCCCGCTCTCTTTAAATAACATCCCAATCGATAATACTGTCAACTTTTGCTACCTGGGCAACCAGATAACTCCTGACGGAGGAGCTTCAGAGGATGTCAAAATACGAATTCGTAAAGCAGGATACGCATTTGCTCTATTGAATAATTTCTGGAATAACCAATGCATCAAAAGAAGTACCAAAATCAAGGTCTTTAACAGCAACGTCAAATCAGTTCTTTTGTATGCCTGCAAAACCTGGAAAGACACTCTAGCGGTTACTCCCAAGATTCAGACCTTTGTCAACAAGTGCCTGCGGCGCATTATTGACATACGCTGCCCGGAGGTTGTCTCAAATGTTACTCTATGGAGGTTAACAGGTCAACAATCAATTGCCAAGGAGATCAAGAGGCGCAAATGGAGTTGGATAGGCCACACGCTAAGGAAACCCAGCTCAGATATCTCCAGGGAAGCATTAGAGTGGAGCCCTCAAGGCCAACGCAGGGTAGGTAGACCTCGCTCTACCTGGAAGCGCACAGTGGATAGCGAAGCCAGGAGTAATGGAAAGTCCTGGAATGAGGTTTAGTGCTTGGCGTCGAACAGGACAAGATGGAGATGTTTCGTGGAGGCCCTTTGCTCCTCTTTGGAGCCATAGGAATCAATATATATATATATATATATATATATATATATATATATATATATATATATATAAATGATCTACACCTAAATACAATATCGAACGGGGAACCAACGTACTGGCCTACTGACCCAAAAAAACTCCCAGACTTGGTAGACTTCATTGTCATAAAGGGGATTCCTACTAATTGTTTTAAATGTACTTCCCTTCAGGAACTTTCATCTGACCATAGTGTAGTTCTACTAGAGGTTTCCCAAGAGTTCGTTAATACTAACCCGTGATAAGGACGATTAATAACAGTTACACCAGGTAAAAAGTCCATAACACTAAATTTCAATAGACCCGTAAACTCCATAAACTCCCCGATTTTTGCCATAGAAATATCTAACTACTCTTAATACAGGTTCATCATCACTGTCACTTTCTGAAGGCCTGTATTGATTCTTTATATCAAGGCCTTTATATTAAGGCCTGTATTAATTTCCTGTATTGATTCTTTATTTTCAGTAGCACTTTCTTCTGTTTTCGAGTCATGATCACTTTGGTCCGGGACGAAGCTTTCGGGAATATTTTCTGCTTCCGATCCACTTGAGTGTTCCTGTGCTAGCCATTCTTCAATTTGAGGATTTTAAAACCGTTTAGTAGTGATTGGCACTACTTCCGTGACTCCCGACTCCCTACGCTTCTTCTTTGGAGGTCCGGAATTATTCATTGCAAGTAATAACTGTAAAAATACGTCGGTTTGTGTCACTTGAAGTAACTGTATGACTGTCACACGTTGACTGTCCTACCTTGACTGATTTGTGTTTTTTTATGGGATCCTTTGTTTTATGGCGGTTGTGGGCGAGAGACCGTGCTTCCGCCGTCGTTTGTTTTGTTTTTCGGTTGTTGTTTTGTTATTTAGTCTGTTGTTGTCGTCTGTTGTTGCTTGTCTTTCGGTTTTTTTTTTCTCGGTTTTTTTCAGTGGGCTATGTTCGGTTCTGCTTGGCTACGGGTGGGTCCTGTTTTCTTGGTTGATTCTTGGTCTTCTCCAGTTTGGCTTTTTTTCTTGATTTTTCTTGGTTTGATAGCTTACTCTTGGTCGGGTTTGCGCATCAGGGCGGCTTCGGTGGGGCTGTATGTGTCCGTCGGTGTGACTTTTCTCCATGGAGCGGCTTCAGTTGGTCTTTTGGGAGCTTCAGTTCTTCTCTTGGTGGCGGCTTCGGTTGTACTTTTGGGGGCGGCATCGGTGGTTGTACTTTTGGGGGCGGCATCGGTGGTTTTCCTTGGGGCTGCTTCGGTTGACTTCTCGGCAGCGGCTTCAGTTGTCTTTTCGGGGGCGGCTTCAGTTGTCTTTCCGAGGGTGTGCTGCGGTTGTCTTTTCGGGGGAGGTTTCGGTGGGCTTTTCGGCGGCGGCTTCGGTGGGCTTTTCGGCGGCGGCTTCGGTGGGCTTTTCGGCCGCGGTTTCGGTGGGCTTTTCGGCGACGCTTTCGGTGGTCTTTTCGGCGGTCTTTCTCCTTTTCTTTATGTAGGTTAACATTTCCTCGATGACGCTGTCCTCCAGGGTGTCCAGGTAGGCTGGGTCAAGATACATTTGGCTTCGTTGGGGGTTGTCGGTATAAAAGTGGTAATGTTGCGGCTGCGACGGTCGCTGTGACTATGATGATGAATGATGATTTGTGTTTTCGGGGTGATCGTATTTATAATAAATCTTCAGGTATTCCAAGCCGTTCGTTGGGTATTGTTCCTCTAAGTCCGGTTGTAAAATGTTCATTACTACATTCGTAACCGTTGTGTGGAATTATAGAAACAATCCCGTCGTAAACGACCCAAAATAAAATGCTTGAATGTAAATTATTAAAAATATCTATACTTAGAAATTGTTTGTGGGTTTATGGAAATAAATCCCATCGTAAAAGACCCTATTAAAATATTTGTATGCAAATATGTAAATAATCAATAAGTAAATATCTAAACTTAGATATTATTCGTGAGATTACGGCAAAGTACCCTATCGTAAAAGTAATCCCTTTTGTTGGATAGATTATCTCTGCGCCGCCTATGGTCGCTACAATAACAAAATTACGTTAAAAAGTCACTTAAGTGATGAGGTAGGGTCTGAGAGGCCGTTGCCGAACTTTACATCGATTTAGCTTACCGATTTGGAACTAGATGACGCAACAACCCCTCTCTACAGCGTAGAGGCAACAAAACTCGAAGCTACTCAGGCGCTATAACAAAGAAAGCGCGAGGAAGGAGGTAAAATTATATTTCGCTGACGCCGCTCGGCCTGTGAGACCGCTGGTCACCAGTTAAAGGTTAAATAGCTAGTTTCATATTTGGGTACACAAATCAATCGTAATTTGTATATCATGGTGTATTGAAGCACCCATGGCACCATGCATTGAAGCACCCATTGGAAACACCCATTGAAGCACCCATTTAAACTTTAAAATCCATATAGCTATGCGTTGAAGCATCCATGGCTAGTGAACGCTTGTGTAAGCTGGTAACTCATGTCCGTGTGTCCTGTCGTACCATGCTGTCGCGTTAGGGATAAGGCTGTGTGTCCACCATCCACTAGTGTCGCTATCCCATCTTGTTTGCCATCAGTCCATGAGTCTCTTGCGCGCTCTCTCCTTGGCGGCCGCCCTCTCATGCTTTACATCGTTTTTCGTTCTGTGCTGCTGCAGTTCTTCGTAGACTTCTTGTTTCTCGCGAATCAGTAAGTCTATTTGGGGGCGTGCTTGCAAGTACCAGCACCGCGGCTTCCGAAACCGTAAATTACTCTTCCCGGTTCTGTAGGCAGAAATTACGCACTTCTTCTCCATACTTCTTTCCGTAGCTCTATAGCACTATGTGGGTTATGGCTGACTGTACAATGCGTCTCCACCCCTGTCGGTCCATCAACATCTGAGGGTCGTAGTCCAATCCCATGGTACGTAGGTTATTGATTACGTCTCATTCGCGACCTTCCCAGCGGTCGTTTTCCAGCGGGGTAGTTCTCCCATAGCAATTTTGCGTTCGTTCGGCAATCTTTGGACATGTCCCGCCCATCTCAATCTCATCCCTTTGATGATCTCAGTGAGTTCACTATTTTTTCTAGTTCTGTGGACAATAGGGACTACATCCAGTATCCAGTGGAGATGTACACTAATGATGGACTAAAACTTCCACTTGCCTTTGTGGATGACATCGATGTGATGACCAGGTCAGTTCTTAAAGTCACAGAACAGTTCATCAAGATAGAAAAGGATTAAGGCCCAAACATTCTCCGGGGTACCTTCCGCTCGAAAACTCAATTTTCGTTCGCTACCTTTTGTGAGTGTCTACGTTTCACACCCATACATAACCACTGGTCGTATAATCGATTTGTAGATTCGTATTTTGGCTCTCCAGTAATACGTTTGGATCTCAGTGTTTTGTCCAAAGCATACATACATCTGTTGCCACTCTGAATTCTGGCTTTGACCTCTTCTGTTATGTCATTATCGGCCGTTATTACCGCACCTAGATATTTGAAGCTATTGACCCACTCGAAATTAAATCGTCAATCGTCAAATTTTGGCCTATACGATCTCTTTGTGCCTGCCTTGATACGTACATGTATTTGGTGTTAGTTTCATTTATGGCTAATCCCATTTTAAGTGTTTCCTTCTCTATCTTGATAAACTGTTTTAAGAACTGACTTTAAGAACTGACCTGGTCATCACATCGATGTCATCCACAAAGGCAAGTGGAAGTTTTGGTCCATCATTAGTGTACATCTCCACTTTAATATTTTCCGCTTTTATGGCTTTCTCCAGCGCTATATTGAAGAGCAGTGGAGATAGTGCGTCTCCTTGTTTCAGCCCGTTTTTTATGTCAAATGCGCTTGAGACAGTACTTCCAATTCTAACTCTGCTTTTGGATCCATTTACACACATTTGGGTAAGTTTAATTAGCTTTTGCGGGATTGATAGTTCTAGCATTGCCTGCCAAAGTTCTACTCGCAAGACACGGTCGTAGGCTTGTTTAAAGTTGATAAATAAATGGTGTAACCTTTGATTAAACTCCCAGCACTTTTCCAGAATTTATCGAATAGTGAATATTTCGTCGACTGTAGACCTGTTTTTAGGGTTCCGTACCGAAAACGGAACCCTTATAGGATTATACTTTGTTGTCCGTCTGTCTGTCTGTCCGTCTGTTCGTCCGTCCGTCTGTCTGTCAAGACCATTTTTCTCAGGAACGCGTAGAGGTAACAAGTTGAAATTTGTATCAAATACTCGGGTCTGTGGTCTCCTTCAGCTGTGAAAAGATCAAACTTGTAAGTCAACGCGATCAAAAGATATGACCGTTTATGTCGCATATTTTGCGATTTCACAAGGGAATCAAAACTTATAGGGTACTTCCCGTTGACCTAGAATCATGAAATTTGGCAAGAAGCGGTGTCTTACAGCACATGTAAAGGGAAAAATCAGAAAACCGTAAATATGTAGTTTAATTACAACAAAAATGCGAATTTACTATTAGAAACTTATGACAATACACTAATGTATTGCGTGGTATTGTCAGGCACCAGAAGCATATGGGTTGCATACAGTTAGGTCCTCCTAAAGATACCTTACTTACAAGTTTGTACGGAACCCTCGGTGCGCGAGTCACAACTCGCGCTTGACCGGTTTTTAATTTTCTAAAGCCGCACCGGTTGTCCCCCACGACGCCTTCCACCGCTGCAGGATAATTATCGATAGTATCTTGTATGACGTATGTATCAATGAGATGCCCCTGTAATTGGCACACTTCATTTTATCCCCTTTCTTGTGTATAGGGATTATAATACATCCTTCCAATTGTTCGGTATTTCTTCGTTTTTCCAGATTGTGGTAATTAGCTGGTGTACATGCCGATGCAGATATTCACCTCCATATTTTATGCATTCCGTTTGTCTTTCCCCGGCGCTTTGTCGTTTTTCATCCGCATTATGACATTTTGGACCTCCTCCAGGTTGGGGTCTTCTACAGGAAAATCTGCCGTGTGGTAAGCTTGTGCATTTTGGTTGTCGCCTACTTGAAGATTGAGAAGTCCATTAAAGTAGTTATGCCATTCCGTTATAATTTCTTGCGCATTTGTAATTAGGGTCCCATCATCCATCTTCAGGATGTTCCCTGTTCCTGGTCTGAACCCAGATCTTGCCTTCCTTTAGAATTCCTTTGGTTAATTGCCTCTGAAATTGGTTTCCAATTCTTCCAGTATTTATTGTTCATGTTTCCTTTTCTTTGTCCTTATTAGTATTCTGGCTTCCCTTTTTATTTCACTGAGATATCTTCTGTTTGTCTCATTGGGCCCTTGTGTTGTTAGCATTCTGTTCTAATGCCTTCCAACAGTCATCGTCGAACCAGTTCTTATGCTTCTTCTTTTGTGTTGGACCCAGTATTTCCTTGGCAGCATTAGATATTGATCGCTCTATTATACCCCAGATCTCATTCACGTTCTCATCTTCATAGGTTTGTGGAACGTTTTCCGATATTTGTTTTGGAAACTCGTTTTTGGTTCTTTCGTCATTTAGTTGACATACTTCCCACCTATTTGATGTTTCCGCTCTTTTATTTTTGTGGTTAGAGATGCCCATTCTCACCTTTGCTCTTACTAGGATGTGGTCCAAGTCTGTATCTGCACCTCTCAAGCTCCGTACATCGAGGACGTTGCTTGTCTCGCGTCTACTAAAATGTGGTCTATCTGATTCCTTGTGATACCATCATTTGATATCCAAGTTTGTTTGTGAATGTCCGTGTGTTCAAACATTGTAGACTTGACTAAGTTATTGCTAGCTGATAGTTGGATGAGCCTCATACCATTGTCATTACTGGTGTGGTGTAGGCTGTGTATGCCTATGGTTGGTTTGTAAATTCGCTCTCTCCCAATCTTTGCATTGAAGTCCCTACAGAGTAGTATCATGTCTTGTTTGGGTATTTGCATAATTATTATTTAATAATTGGGTATTTGCATATTACGCCAAGGTTTCTAGTTGATCTGAGAAATCTTCTTTGGTGTCTTCATCCTTCTCCTCCGTAGGGGCATGATCTGATGAATAGTTGTACAATGGTCCCTTTAGTCGGATACCGCAAATGCGTTCACTTACTGGGTTGAAGCCTATTACTCTGTTAAAGAACTTCTCGGAAACTACAAACCCTGTCCCAAATTCATGTTTTCCGTTTTGGCTTCCGCTGTAGAAAATATTTGACTTGCTAATTCTAAGCTCCCCACTGTCGAGCCATCTGATTTCTTGGACTGCTGTGATGTCCATTCCTAATTTTTCCAGTTGTCTTACGGCGTGAGTAGATGCTCCTGTTCGGTGCCAGCTGAGAATATTCCACGTACCGATACTCATATTCCTTTTTCGATGCGTTTGTCGTTTTCCTGTGTGATCCGTCCGGTTCCGAGGCGCATTTGTAGTTTAGTAGGCAGAGTAGTTAAACTTATGCCCGCTCCACACTCTCGCGGAGTAACTTCGCGTAACTCGCCTTACTTCGCGAGGACCTCAGTGTCATGACTGACATCGAACAGGTGGTAGCTGCTGCTGCAACTATTTGTGTGTATAATATATAGGAAATGACGAGTAAACACGAGAGTGTAGACGTGATACTCTCCTTCCTCGTACTCGCGCCTCGTGTCCCTTTGACTCGGGTACGAAAAACCGCTTCATGAAGCGAAGTTAGCCAAGGCGAGGCGAGGAAGCACAAGGCGGACCGAGTAACCTGACCACATTCTCGTTCCTCGCTCAACTTCGTGCTACTTCGCAAGAGTGTGGAGCGGGCATTACACTCAACCTTGTTTTTGGTCCGTGGAGGGTATTTTATTTCACCCCTACCCTCCAAGCTAGACTTGGCGGGCATTCCCCTATCCGCCACCTGGGGACGCGCCTTCTAGGGGTTAAGATTCCCCTAGCTGGCCATTGCGGGTTGGTAAGGTTGAGAATTACATTTCCTTAATTCTCGATAGAATGGTTATACCGCCATCACTCGGTCGCCAGAGCTTCGTTAGTTATCTAGCAGCGGGTACCGCGTGCAGGTGAGGTTGACATTTGGTCCGCTCTTGTTTGAGTGTTTTGCCGTCACCCCTTACCCACCTTCCTTATCATTATCCACCTTACCCACCTTCTCCATAAGCACAATAGATCAAGTTGGGCGCAGTGCAGAAAGCCTTTTCAGCCAAACGACCCCACATTCTCCATCTTCCTGTAAGTTATTTTCTTGCTCCTACCTTTTTCGTTACGTCGGCCCATATTTCCGGCGCGTAAAGGATTTTTGAGTGTACCATACTGTTGAGTAGTTTCCGTTTAAATTCCCTCGGTGTTCCTCCAATATTCAGCATCTAAATGAGATCTGTCATAGTAGACGCTGCCTGTTTCGCTGATATGGTCTGCGCACCGCAGACAGTTGTCGAGTTGGACGCCTAGGTGCCTCAATGTTATCGAAAAGGGGATATTTTGCCCTTCGAAGGCAACGAGTTTCGTTGGTGTGAATAGACCGTGATGAATATCGCTTCTGTGTTCTGGACTGCCTTTGTTAGATCCTGTTCTTTTAACCAATTATTTGCCCGTCGGAGGGTTTCGCTAGTTGCTATTTCCTTTGCAGTCACCACCACTGCGACGTCATCTGCGAACCCAACTTTTCTCGCTGTTCTCGCAAGTCGAGGTTTAGCAAGCCATCGTACATAATATTCCACAAGAATGGTGCCAGTACCGATCCTTGCGGAACTTCCGCCGTTACTTGATACTCTTCTCCTTCGTCCGTGTAGTATATCAATCGTCGCTCGTTTTAAGTAGCTGTCTATCATCTTTCTCAAGTATTATGGTGTCTGTCTTGATGCTAGACGATTTTTTCTTCAAGAGCGTTGGGTCTTCATGATGAACGCCTTCACGATTACATCCCACCTGTCAAGTCTTGTCTGTCTCGGTATTGGATTGTCCAAGGAACAATTTGGATTCAGAAAGGACAGGTCCACTATCAGCACAATATAAGCGGTCCTAAAACACAGAAGAAGCTAGAAATGGCACAAAAAGGACAAGGAAGATTTGTGCACAATTACACTCGACGTTAGAAACGCTTTAACTGTGCCAGTTCTAATATAATAATAAAGGAACTAAAAGAAATGAATAAATGAAGAAACTAAAGAAAGAGCATCATTATCCAAGAGAGTCAGCATGTTAGAACTAGCCTATCGGCTGACTAAGAACACTTACAATAAGAAATGCCTGTCACACAACCTGAAACTTAAGCACTACACATCAGTCTTACGACCAGAAGCCCTGTATGCCATGGAGTGTCTTTCCTTGAACCGAAGGGGTCTATTAGAGAAATTGGAAATCAGAGAAAGGAGAATTCTCAGGAAGATTCTAGGTTCGGTAAAGAAAGATGGGGAATTCCGAAGACGGCATAACTCTGAGCTCTACGAACATATCGAGATGCTCTCTGACTGTGCAAGGAAAAGAAGGGTAGCTTTCTATGGCCACACTGCAAGATTGCCTACAAGCCGACTAACCAACCGTCTGTTCACCTTCTGGCAAAACAAGAAGCTTCGTACCACTTGGTTGACAGAGACCGAGAAGGATATTAAAGAACTGGCAATAACAGATCTCAAAAACAGACAGTCTGTGAGACGCACCCTGAAGGAAGTCCGTGGATTTCAGGAAAAACCTCGAAGGAAAGGTACCCCCTAGACAGAAGAGAGAAAGGAGTTACACCGGCAGAAGATGCGACAATACTGGGCAAAGGTCAAAGCCCAACAGTTCAACAAGCGTGATCCAAAGTAGGCCTATTCGAAAGAAGAAGAGGAAGGAACTAACAGAAAGAGAAATAACTCCCTAAGGAAATGTCTGAAGTAATCTTACTAACCAGAATAAAAATACTTCAAGATAAATAAATATATAATCCAAGAGAATGATATCACATACCTCAGGGTAGTCATAGACTAGAGCCTTTCCTTCAGTCCACACCTCACGAAGGCAGCAGGGAAACGCATGAAAGTAACGGCGGTATTGGACGGGATTAAGCCCAACCTGTGTGAATACTGTGGCGAAGTGGACACAATATTTGACTGCTGGAGATGGAAAGCAGAAGTAGAGAAAAAACACACATGGACGGTAATGAGATAGGTACATGCTGCAAGACAAACAAAAAATGGGATAGGATGACCGGGCTATTTAATCTCATACTGAAAGGAAAACGACGAAAAACTGAGGCGCAATAGAAAGATCAACCAGTAAACCCCAAGAGGATGAAGTAACAATCATCTTAAACAACCACACTGATGATATGCTACCTGCGGTTCCAGCGTGATTGGTGGTGTTCGTAAGGGCCACTTGTCTATTCAGCTCTCAGCTGCCAGTTACGTTCGTGAAGAATAAGTTGTTTGTCTTATCTTGTATGTCTAGTCTTCGTTTTTTTATTTATGGTTTAGTTTAAAATATATTAGTATATACAAGCGCACGAATAATCATAAACGGATAAACTTAAACAATGACATTTGCACATAACCTGAGCGAAAATAGTGTCAAAATGATCTGCTGTAAGTGTAAATTGGCGATTCAGCGGCAAGCAATGGTCGTAGTTTTTTTTTACCTGGAGTGCGAATCCGTTGATGGATTTGAGAAATTCAAACGCCATACTGTTGGCCTTTTCACCGGGCATGCACTTGTCAGACTGGAAATGTAAATTTTCTTTTTCGCGTTTACATTTGAAGAGGTGAAAAAAAGTGACTTTGCGAATTGGGGTCTGCGGAACGTCCCCGGAGGTGTAATGCGCCGAGAGAGGTGTCGTTCGAAAGTAGACACATGGGGCTATAATCCCTGAAAAGAGCAATACAATAGACCTTTTCATAGTTGAAATTTTGTTGTGCGCATGCGTCTATTTCCGTCTGTTATACGTCAAAATTGCCCGAACTTTTTGACGTATAACCTTAATATTTGCCCGAAACTTTCATATTCCCGCCTTTCAAACTTGACAGATGCGCATGCGCTTAACTAACCGCAAAAAGGTCTATTCTAAAATATTTCACCGAATATTGAAGGTTTCAATTTGATCAATTTTGAAAAATTCGTTTCGAGTGGACGAGCGTCGAGACCACAAAATGCGATCGAGCGGTGCGTCGTTCCTATCGCCTTATAGACCCTCTCGTTCTCTATTTAGCAACCGCCACCGCGACGCCCTGCTATTTAATGTCGCGAATCCCGGAGGATTCGCGATGCGTCTGCTAAACATGGTTTTTCGGGCGTCCCGGCGCCATCCGGCGCGCAATCGCAATTAAACTCCAAAACAAACTAAAAGGCACTATGCCGAATCGATTGGTGCCGGTCCGGTCCCGATCCGACTGTTGGGTATCCCAGGAGAGGGATCCCCGCAAATTAGGTGAAAAAAACACCGCGTTTTTCCGATTTTTGTGTTAAAATTGACCCAGAGCGGGAAGATTCTTCCAGTTGCGGGTAAACATCTCGCATCGAACGAACCGGTTTGGAGACACGGCACTCTTCAATCAAGAGAAAGGCGTCCACAGATGTGATGGAAAAAACGTTTTTTTTTTCGCTTACATTTTCCGCCGCACCGGGTGAACCGACGGTCGCGTACTTTTCCGCATGACGTCAAAAAACGTGAAATCGACGCGGCAAGAAGACGCAGTAAAAAAATCGAGTCGCTGACTAAAATTGCTCCTCAAAGATGCTAGAAACGATCTCCTGTTTTTGGCACCTGGAGGACGCCGTGTGGGACTTGCGAGCGGCAGACACACATGGGTCGAAGGCCCGTTCAGTTTTACAACAGAAAATGACAATTTCCCGTTTTGACGCGCAAGAGTAACGGATTTTTTTAAGAAAAAGTGAAAAATTTAAAACGTACTTACAGTCGCCCCCTGCGGGGGCGGAAGTTAACTGTAAAGCTCTTCTAAAAAAACTTATTTTTTTGTTCAATTCACCGGAAAAAAATCAAGACGTAAACCGCAATTTTACATAATTTTTCTTAATTTTCAAAAAATCTTGATTTTTTTTACCCCTTTTTAGTTCAGGGAAGGCACCTTTAGACTCGATTAGTATATTTCAACTATTCCAAGTAAATGTTAGAATTTGTTGAAGCATGATGTTTAAATATGAATATTTGCACTCTTATATTTGAAAATAGTATATTTTGCAACTAGGGCGGTAAGTTGTCAATTGCTCACGGGAGCGAAATTGAACTAAATGAGTGTGCACATTCGCTCTAGAGGGCAATTGACAATACCGCCCCTGTTACAAAAAATATTTTTTATTCATGCGAGGGGATGTATCTTACAAGTTTGGGATTCAGTGGCCATCCAAAAAAAAAATGAAATCAAGAATTTGCTTTTTCAATTGTCTCCGGTGGTGTGGATTCGTCATAAGAACTCTCCTCAATCTGCAGTAACGTTTTCGTTTTTCGTTAAACGTTTTCTTTAATTTTAATTTTGTATTGAAAACAAATTTCTGTCACTTTCACGTCACTTTTTTAATATTGAGGTCTTGATTGTGTTTATTTTATTGTTTTTTTTAAATGTAACTTCGTGATATTGAATAGTTGCGTGCGTTGCCCAAGTTTTGTGGTAATATAACAAAAAAAACCGGCCAAGTGCGAGTTGTGACTCGCGCACCGAGGGTTCCGTACAAACTTGTATAGTATAGTATTATTATGTAGATTATCAACATATTATGTAGATTATAAAGAAAAATTAGACGAAATATAATATATACAGGATGTTACGGGACTTGAGTATGTCGCATGTCGGTTATAAACAAGCAAAATTTAGACATAATATATACCCTGTATATATTATGTATATAAAGCGTACGTGATGAAATGCATAACGAATATAAACAAAGAAAATTTAGAATAAACAGCTTAGTGCCGACACATACTTTTTACACAAATATATAATGAAAAGTTTTTACCGTTATGAATAAAATATCGGGAAGAGTAACTCTTATCACAAATTGAATACATTCTTAAAAACACTGATTTTAAAAATTCGGTATGTTTTTACCACAAATAATAATAAGTGTGATATATAAGTAAAATAAAGTTTTATCATAATTAGGGTTTATACAAAAACCGACTTTTTGAAATTTCGATTTTCGAATTTTGATTTTCCGAAAAAACGGTTTTAGCCGGTTTTCGAATTTTTGTCAAAAAAAAATAGAATAGGGAAAAATATTTTATATAATTTATATAAAATAACAAAGAACTAAATCAATATCAAAGCCATAATATAAAAAAAATAAGGATTGCACATTACTTACAGAAAATAACGAAAGCTTAAACAAAAATTCAAATGGTATTTATATTTATTTCACTACATTTAATTTCTCCTAAGAAAATAGGATTTTAAAAAACAGAAAATATCCACTGAACGGTCGCAAAGTCTTATTTTGGACACAATATTGCCTGAAATTGAGAATACTCGTTCACTAGCTACTGAGCTTGGTTTTATAGTTTTCAGAGCATCAAATGCCAAATCTAAGTTATTGGTTCTTTTATTCGTTGACAAACTAATAGACACACAAAGACACACTAATACTGAGTTTTAGAAGAACCCTCATCATAGCACTGAAAATATTTACCCTAATGCAAATAAACAATCGGCCGTAAATTTCGAATTTACATTTATTATCGTGTTGCTAGCAAATACCATAAAAGTGTCGGCTGCGGTGGGAGGAAAGAGGAGAGAGAAGAATCATAACATCGTACGGAACATAAACGGACTGCGAAGTAAATTCGCATTTTTCTTGTAATTAAACTACATATTTACGGTTTTCAGATTTTTCCCTTTACATGTGCTGTAAGACACTGCTTCTTGCCAAATTTCATGATTCTAGGTCAACGGGAAGTACCCTATAGGTTTTGATTCCCTTGTGAAATCGCAAAATATGCGACATAAACGGTCATATCTTTTGATCGCGTTGACTTACAAGTTTGTTTTTTTCACAGCTGAAAGAGACCGCAGACCCGAGTATTTGATACAAATTTCAACTTGTTACCTCTACGCGTTCCTGAGAAAATGGTCTTGACAGACAGACAGACGGACAGACAGACAGACAGACAGACAGACAGACAGACGGACAACAAAGTGATCCTATAAGGGTTCCGTTTTCGGTACGGAACCCTAAAAATGGCATTTCTCGCACTAAAAATCGTGCGCCAAGTTAGTACTTTTAACGCATGAGAACTAAAATATTGTTATTGAAAACAGTTTAAACCATATAATAAAGTAAGCAAACGTCTTGGGTTATACAGAGTAGAGATGAGCATGGGATCCCATCGACCTCGGGATGAGTGGTATGAACTAGAGATGAGCATGGGATCCCATCGTACCATCCCATCCCATCCCATCGTACCATCCCATCCCATCCCATCCCATCGTCCCGTGGGATGGGATGAGTGGGATGGACCTCGCGTGGGATGGGATGGGATGGGACGACAATTTTGTAAGGGACGGAGTGGGACGAGTTTTGATAATCTAGTAAATCTAGTTCGTGCATAATTAATTGCATATCGTGCCAATACGCACATTTTCCATGATGTCCAGCCCAGGAGGATTCTGTGATAACGACGTAGTTCCTGAAAAGTCTTACGATCCGTTTGCGACGAAAAATTATTACTCAATGTCAGATAAAGAAATTACGGAAAATTTAAATTTAAACGAAATATCGTTAAGAAAGTCTGAACCGACTTTGCGAGAGTTTGTTGTATGGAAAAAACTGGGATGAATGGGATGGGACAAAAATTTTAGGTTTGTGGGATTGGACAGTGGGACACACATGTGATGGGATGGGACAGTGACAGGGATCCGTCCCACGGTTCTGTAACGATTTTAGAGTTTCATAATCGTAGGATTTTATCTAATTTTTTTGCTTCAAAATTTGCAAAACATCAGAAATTGTGGGCAAGAAAATGTTGCAATAAATTCTTCTGTTTTAAACAATCTTTTGGCTTCGCCTAGATGAGGTTCCACGTCCCAAAATTTTGCCCCATCTAGGTTCTATGGAATCGAAAATCGATCTATCAAAATTTCCTCAGTTTTCAAAATTTGCAAACCTAGACGCAAACAATTTCCAGTTTCCGAGTCATCGTTCAAACAAAAACATTCGGCGTTTGTTTTAGGTCTAACCTACGTTAGTTTAGTTCAGTATTTTCTCTGTTTGCAAAATTTGAAAACTGCAAGTTTCTACGATTCCTGGATCTTGAATTATCGGCGAAAAACTAACGACGTTTTGCAAATTTTGATTTTAGAAAATTTGTAACTTTGTTTCTCTGCGTCAAAATTTTGCAAAATCAAAGTTTTCTAAATCGAAATTTCCTCTAATTTCAAGATTTGTAAACCGTAATCCTCCACGATTTATACTTTTCGATTAATCGAGCAATTTCCAGTTTACGAGTCATCGTCCAAACTAAAACTTGCGGCGATTGTTTTAGGTTTAACCTAACCTACGTTGGTTTAGTTCAGAATTTCCTCAATTTGCAAACCGCAAGCTTCTACGGTTTCTGTTTCTTGTATTATCGGGGAGAAACCAACGTCGTTTTGCAAATTTTTATTTTAGAAAAATTGCTACTTTGTTTCACTACGCCAAAATTTTGCCAAATCAAGGTATTCTAGACCGAAATTTCCTCAGCTTTCAAGATTTGAAACCGCAATCCTACACGATTTATACTTTTCGATTAATCGAGCAATTTCCAGTTTACGAGTCATCGTCCACACAAAAATTTGCGGCGATTGTTTTAGGTTTAACTTAACCTACGTTCATTTTGTTCAGAATTTGCTCAATTTGCAAAATTTGAAAACCGCAAGCTTCTACGATTCCTGGTTCTTGAATTATCGGCGAAAAACCAAGGACATTTTGAATATCTTGATTTTAGGAAAAATTGCAACTTTGTTTCCCTGCGCAGAAATTTCGCCAAATCAAGGTTTTCTAGATCGAAATTTCCTTCGCTTTCAAGATTTGCAAACCACAATCCTCCACGATTTATACTTTTCGATTCATCAAGCAATTTCCAGTTTACGAGTCATCGTCCAAACAAAAATTTGCGGCGATTGTTTTAGGTTTGATCTAATCTATGTTATTTTTGTTCGGTATTTCATTAATTTGCAAAATTTGAAAACCGCAAGTTTCTACGATTCCTGGTTCTTGAATTATCGGCGAAAAACCAACGACGTTTTGCAAATCTTGGTTTTAGGAAAAATTGCAACTTTGTTTCCGGGATATAGTACGAGAAACTCATGCTCATCTCTAATACAGAGGTGTTTCCGTTATTTGAAATTTATTCTTGGATCAATCAACTAACTTTGTCTTACCATAAACATAATACTCATTTGCAATATAACCTTGCAATCATAAGCAAACCAATTTTAATTTCAAATAATTATGAATATACAGGTATTTTAATCATCCATAAATATTTTCAAGTGTAGGCAACATGTAATTTTCATTAAAATTCCAGTTGAAAAACCGAGGTACGTTCGAGTAAACACTTTAAAACTCTCGGTAACCGAAGCGATTAATGGATTTATAGACGAAGGTTGGTTCCTTTCAAAGTTGACCGACGCTTTGGACTATGAAGCTTTCCTCGAAAAACTCGCAAACCTCGAAGAAAGCGAGTTCATGGTTGATTTCCACATCAAAGATCTTCTGATATTCCCGAAGAAAACACGATTTTACAGACACAACGCTTTCTTGGACAGTTCCATAATCCTCCAAGACAAAGTATAAACCTTATTATTATACACGTTACATTACGTTACATTACATTATTACACGTTTATATACGTTATAAATGTTTGTTTTAGGCTAGTTGTCTACCTGCTAGAATTCTTAACCCTCCACCAGGCAGTATAGTTTTGGACATGTGTGCTGCACCAGGGATGAAAACCACACAGTTAGCAGCTATCATGGAAGACAAAGGAACGATATTTGCTGTAGAAAGACAATTAAAGCGGTTTGAAACTTTGAAAACATTGGTAAACAAATCTGGAGCAACTTGCGTTAAGACTTTACACAAAGACGTTTTGAGTGTTACCAATGAAGATCTGCCTGGCGTTGAGTATATTTTAGTTGATCCGAGCTGTTCAGGTTCAGGCAAGTAAATTATTACAATATACAATTATTATAATATACAATTATTATAATATACAATTATTATAATTAAAATAATATTATAATATACAATTATTATTTATTTATATAATTTAAATTTTAGGAATGGTGGATATAGTGGAACTTGAAGTGCATAATTTAAGCCCAGAACGAATACAACAATTGGCTCGTTTCCAAATAATCATTTTAAAACATGCCCTGCGTAACTTCCCGAAATGTAAACGTGTAGTTTATTCGACATGTTCGATTCAGCCGGAAGAAAACGAAGAAGTCGTTAAAGAAGCCATCTCGAGTAACAGATACTTTAAATTAGTTTCAGCGCACGAGCACCTCGATGCGCCATGGTTGCACTTCGGTTCATCTAAATACGGAGATCTTGGCAAACTGTGTTTGTACGCAAAATCCGAAGTTGATAAGACAAACGGGTTTTTTGTCGCTGTTTTTGAAAGGTTAGAAGATGGAGAGGTGAATCAGTTTTATAATATTTCGAATACCTACGATCCTACGTTTAAACATACGAAGAAAAGAAATAATAATTATAATAACAGACAAATGGAGTATAATGGAGAAGAAAATTATGGATCAGAGGAAATTTCTGAGATGAAAAATGCGGAAATTTGTAAGGATAATGAAGAGGAAATTGTTGGTGGAGGAAGCAAAGAAAATACGGAAATGATTCGTAGCAAGAAGTGTAAGCGTAAAAAGAAAAAGGAAGTAAATAATGAGGGTTTCGATGTTTATGTTGAAAGTGGGAAAAGAGTTGCAGAAGCTGATGATGAAGTTGTAACTGGAAAAACGAAGAAAAAGCTAAATACTACTGATGTTGGAAGTGAGAAGAAAGATGTTTTGAAAGCTGATGGTGAAGATATGGTTGTAAATGTGAAAATGAAGAAAAAGCAAAATAGTACTGATGTTGGAAGTCAGATGAAAAATGTTTTGGAAGCTGATGATGAAGATGTGGTTGTAGCTGTGAAAATGAAGAAAAGGAAAAAGCAAAACAGTACTTATGTTGAAAATGAGATGAAAAATGTCTTGGAAGCTGATGGTGAAGATATGGTTGTAGCTGTGAAAATGAAGAAAAAGAAAAAGCAAAATACTACGGATGTTGAAATTGAGATGAAAAATGTTTTGGAAGCTGATGCTGAAGATATGGTTGTAGCTGTGAAAATGAAGAAAAAGCGAAATAGTACTGATGTTAGAAGTGAGAAGAAAAGTGTTTTAAAAGCTGATGAAGAAGAAGTAGTTGTAGCTGGGAAAACAAAGAAAAAGAGAAAGCAAAATAGTACTGATATTGAAAATGAGATGAAAAATGTTTTGGAAGCTGATGGAGAAGATGCAGTTGTAGTTGTTACAACGAAGAAGAGGAAGAAGGAAAAGGAAATTATTGTTGATGTTGCTTCTGAAGTTTGTAAGGAAGATCGAGAAGGTCATGATGTACCTAAAAAGAAGAAGAAGAAGAAATCTAAAGATTGAATGAATTGGGAACATGAAGATTATTATAAAATAAATGTGTTATATTTTATAACTATTGACTTTTGATACTACTATTTGTAACTATTTCATGAATCGTTAATAAATAAAATGTTGAGATATGATTGAATGATTTTAGTACTCTGTAAGCATTCGAATCGAATTATGAATGATCAGAATCGGGCGTTAGTAGTCGGCGGTGTCGAGATACGCATAATCGAGTAACAATAATCGAATGAATTTAGAACGCGAATTTTTGAAGGCAAGAATTTGGCAAGACTAGATAAGATTAGGCAAACTAGATAGGACTGTGCAAACTAAACACGACTAGACAAGACTGGACAAACTAGACAAGGCTAGATTGAACTGGGCAATTGAACTTTCAAGGACCTAGACGCTGTTACTACAGCAGCCAAAGTAGAAGACGCTATAAGAGAACACCTCAACATTGGTGAACATGAGAAAAATGAGGTAAGAAACCTAAGACCGTGCTATGGGGAAAACCAGATTGCAACAGTAGCACTTCCAAAAGTCCAAGCTCTAAAGCTACTCGAAAGAAACAGAATTAGAATTGGACTTGTTGAATACAGAACAAGGCCACAAATAAATCAAAGAAAGAGTGCAATGAACCTGAGAGACAAAAACTCAAACAGTTTAAGATGCTGCCAAGAAGGCCACATTGCCAAACAGTGCGAAGAATTCTGTTTGTTTTGTCAAAGAAAGGGACACCGGGCAAATTCTGGCATGTGCCCAAATTTCCAAAAAGCGCTGGCGGAGGCAAGGCAACACCAACAAAGTTCAAAATGTTGAAAGTCCTCCAATTAAATGCAATGAGATCCCGTGGGGTGCATGACCTGCTGCATGCCACAGTGTCTGAGCTAAATATTGATATAATAATACTAAGTGAGCCAAACAAAAAAGTAATACAAAATGGTATGCAGACCAAAATAAAGACACCACAATAAGAGCCAAAAACAAAACTATTCCAATATTAGGCAGTGGATGTGGAACGGGTTAAGTTTGCATAGAGACTGCTGAAATGATATTCTATAGCTGCTACTTTTCGCCCAACAAAAATCTGGACCACTTACAAAAGGCATTGGACGATCTGAGCGACTCCATGCGAAGCCAACGAAAACCAAAACTTATAAATCACCATATTGGGGTTCACCAAAAATTGATCCACGTGGCGATATTGTAATGGACTGGAGACCTGTATATAAAAAATGAAGGTAATGAACGAACTTTCCAGCGCAGGAAGTCCCAGTCGATTATTGACCTCACACTCACAACTAATAATTTAACGAACAAAATAGGAAACTGGAAAGTCCTACAGAGGAAATCCTTAAGTGACCACAATTACATCTTCTACACGATTAAAGACTGTCAAACGTGCATCTCCCCCAGGTACATGGGAAATAGGAGATGACCCACCAGAACAACGCCCGCAATATTACAAAACTTCGGCCTTAACCTCGAGGAGCAAATTAAAAAGCCACAAGACCGCAAAGCAGAGTGCTTACTGGACTGTCTCTAGGGATGCTGCCCTAGTGTTACTACTCGATAAAACATTGTAAAACGTGCATCTCCCGCAGGTACATGGGTAATTGGAGATGACCCACCAGAACAACGCCCGCAATATTACAAAACTTCGGCCTTAATCTTGAGGAACAAATTAAAAAGCCACAAGACCGTACAGCAGAGTCGTTTAAAATGACACTAAGCAAAGCATATGAGGCAACATTCCTACAAAAAAAGCGGTTCGTAAAACCCAGGCGTATCTATTGGTGGAACGATGAAATCGTCTCCTTAAGGGCAGCTTGCATTGCGTCTAGACGCATATATCTGCGCAAAGGAAGTAAGAATTCTAACCTAGCTCTCTGGGAAAAATACAGACAAGAATATGTAACTGCCAAAAGTCTCTCAGACAAAAAATAAACGTTTCTAAACGTCTTCACTAGCAAAACCTGTGCGAAAAAATTAACGAAGATACCTGGGGGGATGTGTATAAAATCGCAATGCGAGGGCTGAAAATAAGGCACCCAATTTTACAGGTTCCGATGGAAAAGATGTTGGAGGTGGTAGACGCACTGTTCCCCACTCATGAAGAGCCGAGCTGGGAGCAACCCAACGTGACGGAGGTAGTTACACTTACGGAAGATGAATTACTAAGAGCCAGCCAACGTATTCGCAACGGTAGAGCGCCATGACTAGATGGACTACCACCTGAGGCTCTAAAAGCCGCAGTGGATAAGTTCCCAACATATGTCCTAAACGTAATGAACCATATAGTTAGCGATGGGATCTTTCCCAATGACTGGAAAAAAGCCAAGCTGGTGCTAATTAAGAAAGCTGATAAAGCACCACAGGAACCTTCCTGATATAGGCCCCTCTGCCTCTTAGATGTTTCGGGCAAACTCTTGGAACACCTGATACTTTGCAAACTAAAACTAGAACTAAACAACTGTCAATATGGCTTCCGAGAGGGAAAATCAACAGTAGACGCTATAGCAATAGTCATTGAAGTAGCAAAAAAATCGCAAGCTGGCACACATAGAACTAGAAAGGTATGTGCCCTTATCACTCTTGACGTAAGCAATGCTTTTAACTCAGCTGTCTGGCAAAACATTCTTGAGGAGCTCTCAGCAAGAGGTATCTCACATACCTGCTACGTCTGGTACGAAGTTACCTACATAATAGGAAAGTTGTTCTCCAAGAAAACAACAAATTAGTGGAGCGTGATGTCTGTAGTGTGGTGCCGCAGGGCACTGTTTTGGGACCGGCACTATGGAATGTCCTTTACGACGGAGTACTCAGATTAAAGCTACCGGAAGGTGTGGACATCGTGGGGTTCGCTGATGACTTGGCACTTGTAGTATCGGGGAAGACGGAAATGGAAACTATGTCTAACAGGTGAACAAATGGATGGAAATCAAGAATCTGAAGCTTGCACCAGAAAATACAGAAGCTGTATTGCTAACTAGACTACGAAAAACGAAACCCATCACATTTAAAATTTAAAATAAAAAAAATAACCCCAAAGAAATCGCTAAAATATCTAGGTGTAACCTTTGACAAGAGCCTATCCTTTAATCGTCATATCACCACAGTGGCAGCCAAAGCACTGAAAACTGCAGAAGCGTTAGATAAATGAATGCCCAACGTAGGAGGACCCCGCAGTAGTAAGCGAAAACTTCTTTGCTCGGTGGTTCAGTCCACAATGCTCTACACAGCCCTGATTTGGGCAAAGGTTTTGAGAAAACATATGATTAGACAAAACTTGGTAACCGTGCAAAGGAAAATGGCGCTAAGAGTATGCTGCGCTTACCGGACTGTCTCTAGGGATGCTGCCGTAGTGTTGGCCGACATACCACCCATAGAACTTATGGCATAAGAGAGGGTAGAAGTCTACAATGGCAGATCAAACGGCGATGGCACACAGGCTGACAAAAAGGCTCTAGCGAAGGCCCGAATGTACCAGGCCTGGCAAAACCAGTGGAGTCTATCCACTAAGGGATACTGGACCAGAATCCTATTCCCTGATGTGCAGCGTTGGGCAACTAGAAAACACTGCGAAACAAGTTTTTATGTCACCCAAGTT
Organism: Phosphuga atrata; assembly: GCA_944588485.1. NCBI lineage: Eukaryota > Metazoa > Arthropoda > Insecta > Coleoptera > Silphidae > Phosphuga > Phosphuga atrata. The sequence continues at coordinate 69,817,001 of OX155899.1, read as the reverse complement.
TTGATCGGACATGGCTGTTTCAGAATCTTTCTGAACAGGAAGGTCACAGGTCTGAGAGGCCACAGATTGCCTCTGTATTTACTGTGGACTCACAGACAGCGCAGCGCATACTGTTTTTGAGTGTGACAGGTGGATACCTGATAGGGATAAATGGAACGATAAGACTGGACAAACACTAGACCCATCAAGTATGGTTGAACAAATGATCTCTTCGGACGACTTACGGGCAGATACATCAAGCATGATCCAAGACATCATGACAATAAAAATGCTAGACGAGCGGAAAGGGAAAGAATCCGAAAAGATAAAAAATGTTAGTACCTGAACCTCTAATCACTGTAAGTGGAGGGGGGCTGTAAGGGCAACACTATGCAGCAACATCTTGAAAGTTGCTTGCGAAAAGCAGTCCCAAGATGCTTGTGATATTCCGGAGGGTCCACTTAACCGTGAGGTGCTTACTACGACCCAAAAAAAAAAAGATTGAACTGGGCAACTAAACAAAACTAGATAAACTCTGGGCATCCCGCAAATCTAGCAAACTAGAAAAGAGTCTGGAGATCCCTGGCCTTCCCTGGCCTTCCTGGCTTCCAGAGTCTGGAGATCCATTATTCTCGTCATATTTTATCATTTCTTGTTTATACTCGGACCGGTGAGAGAATGCAGCTGTACTGCGCCGAGTTATGAGAGACAAGGGACGCGCCGAGGTACGCGCAGATTAGTGTGTGTTAAAAATTATGCGATGCTGGGAATCACTAAAAGTGACAGAATGCCGAACATAACAATAAGAAACAGAACAAAAGTTGCCGATATTATCGAACTTATCACAAAATCCAAGTGGAGCTGGGCTGGACACGTGGCTCACACTAAAGACAAGCGATGGACAAAACGAATCCTGGAATGTAGACACAGAGATGACAAGAGAAGCAGAGGATACCACCCACCAGATGGACGGACGACGTTAAACGTGTGCCGGGAAACTGGATTAGCACCGCGCAAGACAGAAGACAGTGGAAACACCTAGAAGAGGCTTCTGTCCAGCTGTGGACGAGAAATGAGGACAATGAAAGAGTGGGGTCTTGGTAGGTCGGTCATGTCCACTATATATAAGGGAGCTGTCGAACTCTGTCTGCTGTACGGGGCACCGGTATGGTACAGCCCATGCGGAGTTCGAGAACGGAAAAAGCTCCTTGGTGTGCAACGCGTTTGCACACTAAGGGCCGCGAAAGCGTACAAAACCGTCTCGGGCGACGCTGCCTGCGTCATATCGGGGCTCTTGCCGGCAGACTTGCGAGCGGCAGATCTAACAAAGAAACATCTGCTGCGCGAACTAAATGAAGTTGAGCTTAGAGAGGCCACGGGCCTCACAATCTCTCCGGACGAAATCGAATCTAGAGTCTGCATTCAAGGGGTGGTGCACCCCGCGGAGATCGGGTTGATAAGATATACACAGGGTGAGGAAAATGTACAAGCTATCAAGTTATTCACAGACGGCTCAAAGTGGGAACAGGGAGTCGGTGCGGCTTTCGCGGTGTACTCAGACGAAACAGAAATACACTGCGAAGGCTTGCGGCTCGCAGACCACTGCTCTATATTTCAGGCCGAATTAATCGCGGTAAACCGAGCGCTTGTGTATATTAGAACCAACATTAACGACTTCGTCGGATGCTCCATCCTGTCTGACAGCAGATCCGTTCTAGAAGCTCTACAACACCTGTCAGCTCCCACGGAGCTGCTTTTGGAAACGTGGGAGATCGCGCGCGAGATAACGCAGCAAATAGAACTGCGCTGGCACTGGGTACGAGCTCATAAAGGCTCAATCGGCAACGAGAGAGCAGATGCGTTGGCTAGACTGGCCTCGGGTATAGATCCTCCTCAGGAGCCAGGAACTCAGCTTCCTGTTATGTTTAATAAAGTATCCCACAGAGATGTGAGGAGCAGAATCTCTCTCTTCTTTTTCAGGAAATGGCAGATACACTGGGAGAACACCCAGAACGGAAGCTGGACCAGGAATTTCATCCAATCGATCAAAGAGTGGATGGAAATGGACCTGGCCCTTTCACACCAAGCGGTACAACTCATCACGGGACACGGGAACTTCAACTCCTATCTCCATCGCATTGGAAGGAGGGAGTCGCCGGCCTGCGGCTGTGGTGAGGTGGACTCCGTTGCCCATGTATTATTCAGCTGCCCGATGACCAGAGAAAGGAGAGACCAGACAGAGATCGCCATGTTCAACGCCGGATGCACTTGGCCCAGAAGAAAAGAAGAAATCAAGGACACAGAGCTACACAACACCTGGTGGAAGATTTCGACAGCTGCGCCCGACGCCTCACACGACTGGACCACGACCTGCCCTGATACCCCCGCCCCACAGAAGAAGCAAACCATCAAGGAGATTGTATAGAGATTGTATATTAAATAAAAATACTGGCGTCAATTTATTTTACCTACCCTATTTCTTTTAGGTTTCTCTCTAGGCCACGCCAAACGGCGATACAAATGTATATAATCTGTCACCATTCTGCACACCTTCCCCACCTACCTCCCTATCATACCCATCCTACCCCATCCCATCCTCCCCCTCACCATTCCCCGTAGCATAGCTTAGGTTAGTTTTAGGCTTAATTTAGTCTAGGCTCCTTAGGTTAGTTACAGATATACTTATGTTAGTAGCATGTTAGCCATTAGTAAAATTAGACTAAGATAACCGGCTCAGTGCGAAAGCGGAGAGCCGGCATTGTATTGCACAAAAATAAACAAATAAGATGTGGACGAGAAATGGCTGATGATGATGATGTTTTCTTTGCACTAAATCTTATTTAGAAAACATGATCCAATCCTTAAAGTGCCAAGAGTGGATACATGAAGCTTATGGTGGAGTTTCTAAAGAAGACCATATTAATCAATAAGAAGACAATATCCTAATTGTATTTCAGTTAAGTAGTGAAATATTACATTTTCTTTTTTGTTGTATTGTATTGTATATTAGACTTAAATTAAACTCAAAATACAGTTTCTCTTATGATTTTTTTGTCTTTAATAATCTTTTTAATCCAGCAGATGAGGTACGATTTTGGAAAGCGGCTGGTACCATTTAGGATACTGGTTGCCTAAATCGTACAGTTTGCTTGATCTGATAAAAGTGTTTATATCACAATGATATATCAATAAATATTTAAAAATTCATATTAAAGTGCAACTTCGATAGTTAATGCATAGATGCAACACATTATATTTAGTCAAATTCCTACTAAAGAATTTTTAAACTGCGTGGTACGAATTTGGCAACTCTCCCTTTATTAAAAAATTTAGCATAACTTTAATTTACAATAAGTTGCTTCCGTTTCCTACAATAACAGGTTTACAGGACTTCACAGGATTACAATAACGGATTTCACCATAAAATTTTCCGACTTAATAGCGCTTTTCCGTTTATTTTATTTTTTGTGTAAATCGGTTAAATTATTAAATTTCCTTTTCATGTGGAAATGCCCCGGCCACAATTATAAACTAATTTCAATACAAATTTAGGTCACTATACATCGTTCACTTTACTAGAAGAAACAAAAAAAGGAAACTCTTGTGTTTGTCACACGTGAACTTGAGGCAAACGTATACAATCACGCAATCGGCATTACTTTTCGCGACTTGGAAATCGTTGTAACACTTTCCTCGAATATTCGATATACTTATTAGATGGAATGATATTTCTGCATAATAATTTCCTCTTGTATTACAATCACATTTTTCTCAACTTTTGTAAAAAAAAATATCCATGGTAAAAATGAAGTGTCGACGAAGTGTCGTTTAAGAAATGCGTTATCGTCGAAAGAAATAGTATCGAAAAACTGTGAGTGAAAACGCCAGGTCACACACGTCTATAGGAGTTTGATTTATAAAGTTTTAATGCATTCACTATGTAGTCCTGGGATCAAGCGATTACCATGTTTTTCTTGCATTGCAAAACTATTGGTGAAAGGAATTGGCATCAAGAGAATATGTGAAAATCGATAACTAGAGTTTCTCACCATTAGGGACCAAGATTTTTGTGAGAGAGGCATTGCCATTAAAATGGCAACAAATTATAAAACAAAACTGCATATTTAACCAAAATTGGTAAGCCAAAACGTGTTTAATAAAGTCTTCACGTAAAAATAATTTAATTCTTTTTCTCCAACCATATATACCGTGTGTTTTTTTTCTCGACCTGGCAACAGTTTTTAATGAGAGTCGATTTGATGGTGACAGCTTATTTCTGTTCCGTGCCGTTCCATGTTTTGCCATTTCATCGTGAATAGACTTACACTGGAACAACGCTTGCAAATAGACCTTTTTAGTGTTAGTTATGCGCATGCTCATCCGTCAAGTTTGAAAGGCGGGAATATGAAAGTTTCGAGCTCATATATAGTTATACGTCAAAAAGTTCGGGCAATTTTCGGGCGGAAATTGACGCATGCGCACAAAAATATTTCAACTATGAATAGGTCTATTGTACAAATTTACCTCGAAAGTCGTGGTTTAGTTCGCGAAACTTACGTCCTTTTTATGGTCGACGTAATCATCCATCCGAGCAAGTTATTCAGAAAACCATGGATCGTTTTCGCACTAAGCATAGTCTGATTGATAATGTGCATCCGCAGAGACGTCGTACAGTGCGCACCGATGATGTTGTTGCATCTGTGGAGCGTAGTATTTGATCCAAATGAGTCGATTCGCCATCGTGGACAGAAATTGGAGCTGTGTCCATCCACCTTATGGAAGATTTTGCGAAAAGATCTCGATTTACGAACCTTCAAGATACAACTTGTGCAAGAGCTGAAGCAGAGTGGCCATCATATGCGTCGTACGTTCAGCGAATGGGCCGATTTTTCTTTATCCTCATTTTCACCACAAAATTTTGTTAAGCGATGAGGCTTATTTTTGGCTCAATGGCTACCTAAACAAACATTTTTCAAATTGCCGGATTTGAGGCGAGGAAAATCTAGAAGCCATTATTGAGACGCCGTTATATCCAAAAAAACACACAGTTTGGTGTGCGGTAAGGGCTGGTGGAATCATTGGCCCATATTCCTTGAAAGATGATGCCGGCTAGTACGTGACAGTCTCCATACCGATCCATGATTGCTGACTTTTTCGTTCTCCAGTTGAATGGCGTTAATGTGGAGGAGCTTTGGTTCCAACAAGACGGCGCAACATGCCACATACAAATCTACAGTGGACGCTCTACACGAGTTAACGACCACATTGGAAGCAGTATTGGTCTGTAAAGAAATTACAGTAGGTATCTTTATAGATAGGTACAGAGGGAGTGTTTGACAACACAACCCGTTTATCAATAAAGAATGCAGCCACCCAACAAAATGCACCCAACAAAAGGATCGCAAGACCCTATCATTGAGTGAATTCAAGACATGCTGATCAATCGTAAAATTACCGCTGCACTGGGGGATCAACGAGAACGGTAACTACAGAGAGAGGGTGGCCACAAGGGGGGTGTTATCGCCTTTGCTGTCGTGCCTGGTCGTTGATGATCTCCTAGATGTGTTAACAAAGAACGGGTATAAGGCGGTTGGTTATGCAGACGATGTTGCTATCATAATAAGGGGTAAGTTTGGTGTACAATCATGAACCTTGCACAGAGTGCACTTAAAATTATCAACTGTTGGAGCAAGAAGGAGGGCCTTACTGTTAACCCGAGCAAAACAGTAATGGTCCCCTTTACCAGAAAGAGGAAGCTGAATTTGAAAGCTCCGAGCATTGGCGGTCAGACGTTAGAGTTTTCCTAGGAGGTGAAATATCTAGGGGTAACCTTGGATAAGAAACTAACTCAACAAAACAATACGCTCTCAAAAACTATAGTGGACTTTTAGATCTGCCGTAAGCTTTTTGGGAAAACATGGGGACTAAAACCCAAAATGGTCCTATGGTCTATGGTCTATCATACTCGTATGGTGGCACAAAACAAAGGAAAAATAGACCAAAAGCATGCTACAAAATCTTTAACGGCTCGCGTGCTTGGGTACAACAAGAGCGATGCAATCCACTCCAACCACAGCAATGGAAGTTTTGTTGGACCTACTTCAACTGTACAAACAGGTAGAAAAAGAAGGTCTTTTTAGTACTCTGAGACTAAGGTGTACATCGCCTATTCAGATACACATGGAAATAAGGGAACAAATCGGAAAGCAATTTCTGAAGCATCCCTGGGACACGATGTCTCAGAATACGACTTTGACACAGCCGTTAAAGTGGTCATTAATGACCGCCAAAGCAGTGTTCAAAGAATCGAACATCTGAAAGACAAAGCGTCCATGTGCTACACTCACGCATTGGGCCAGGCGTCGACGGCATTGGGCCAGGCTCCCACGCTACTACAGGCTGAAATTATAGCCATTGAAAGATGCGCACAAATCTGACTAACGAAACGTCTTAAAAGAGTGCTAATCTACATCCTATCGGACAGCCAGGTAGCATTTAAAAGTCCACAACTTTAATTCCAAGTTAACCTGGAACTGTAAACAAACCCTGAAGCAACTGGTGAAAGGTAACAGACTCACGATAATTTGATCACTAGGGCATATATGGGAACGAAATGGCCGATGCACTCGCCAAAAGCGGGGCTGAGGCTCCCTTCTTCGGCCCAGAGCCAACTTGTGAGCTTACAAAGGCCCTCGTAAGGCAGGGGGAAATAAGAAATACTCGCTGGCGCTCGTGAGCAAACTCCCACCTCACCAAAAAACGCCACTTTCATCTCTTGCTGTAAAATATACTATAAAATATTTTCAATACAAGTCTAAAATATTCCATTTTATTGTGCAATATTACATATGTTTTTTTTTTTTTTGGTTTTATCATTCTTAACATCTAATTTTTTCTCCATGAAATCAATTTAAACGACAACACACTCACTTTTAGTGTAATGTAAACCTTTAATTTTATTCCCCTGTTTTTTTTACATTTGTCGGACTTTAAAAGCAAACGTCTGCGTTGTTATTAATTGCGGGCGACATGCAAAACAAAAAAACTTTTCCTAACCCACTTTCACCGTTAAATTACTGTTTTCACAGCGCACATTTCCAAGTAAAATGAAGAATGGGGAAAACACGTCGTTATCAACAACACAACAAAAAACTGAAACTTAACACTTATAATACCAACAAAGAAATTTAAACTAATTTACATTTTAATTTACGCTAATAACAAATTAAACATAACCGTTCATTTTCTCAAAATAAAGTTTAACTTAAAATCTTATTATTCTTGTTATTCAAGTACCTATCCCGTCCGGATGCTGGCGATCATGTTAACTACCTTGATTTTGTTGTCTGTGGCTTTAAACGGCTCTGCAGATCAAATTGTAAGCCATGTATTAATTAATAATCCTATAAAATTATCATTTTGCGTATCCGGAGCTGCTTTTCTATGACACATTTTTTTTATCCGGCACGCAAAGTGCGATTTATAAAGAAAAATTCGTCAATTTTTCCGAGTATAATAAGGGATGGAATTGCGGTCTGCTTATGATTATGCATTTGTTATTCTAGTTAAAGAATACAAAAACTCATATAGGCCAAATATCTTGGATCATGTATAATAATAAAATATGTAATAGAATATGGGGGTGAAGCTAAACTTTTTTGACCCACATTGCAATTGTCCTGCAATTTGACAGCGCTGGAAAATGAAACTGAACAATCATAACTAGTCACTCTTTATATAGACCAGACACATTACATATTCTAGTTTAAATATATGGAGTAGACACAAGATTACATATTCTCTCCAATGGCGCTACAGCCCGAAGCGAGCCCTGGCCTCCACCAAACGTTGTCTCCAGCGTTCCCTTTCCTCTGCCGCCGCCCGCCAGTTCCGCACCCCCAGCATCTCTCTCGCATCCCTTTTCACACTTTCCTCCCATCTCGCCCTTGGCCTGCCCGCTTTCCTTCTACCTTCCGGCACTCTGAGTATTTGTCTCGGCACTGCTGTTGGAGCCATCCGGCACACATGTCCCGCCCATCTTAGCCTGCTTAGTTTTATGTGGGATACCACATCTGGGCTTTTGTATAACTGATATTGCTCGAAGTTCATCCTAATTCTCCAGCCCTCTTCGCTGTTAATTGCCCCATAAATTTTCCTCAGGATCTTTGGCTCAAAAATCTCCAGCATCTTTTCCGATTTCTGGGTCAGCGTCCATGCTTCGCTTCCATATGTGAGGATGGGTCGTATGATTGCTTTATATATATATTAAACTTCGTTTGTCTGCTAGCTAGCTTCGAGTTAAGGATGGATTTAAGAGTGAAGTATGCCCTGTTGGCTTGCATGATTCTATGTTGTACTTCCACCCCTTCGTCGTTCTGATCCGTGACGGTTGATCCCAGATATTTAAAGTTGTTGACGACTTCTACAGTGTACTCTCCCATATCCAGATTATTTACTGCGTGTACTGGCGCTCCCGGTCTTACCATCATTACTTATTTTTATCCTTGTTTATTGACAGACCTATCTCCTTGGCTCTCTTCTCCATTTTACCGTAAGCATCTTTCATTGCCGTTAGCGATCTACCGATGATGTTTAGGTCGTCAGCATAGCCCAAAAGTTGCGTGGATTTATTGTAGATGGTACCGTTGCATTCTATCTGAGCTTTCCTTATAGCTTTTTCGAGCCCGATGTTAAATAATATGGGTGATAGACTGTCTCCTTGTCTCAGACCTGTAATGGTTTCAAACTTGTGCGATGTCGTTTTTTGGATACCGACTTGGTTCCAAGTCTTTTTTAACGTACAATTTACCAATTTAATGATCTTTTGTGGTATCTCGAATTCTTCCATTGTCTTCATGAGAGTTCTTCTATCGATAGTATCATACGCTTGTTTAAAGTCTACGAAGACCTGGTATGTGCTGATGTTCATTTCCCATGTCTATTCTAGTATTTGTCTGAGTGTAAACATTTGGTCAGTCGTCGACTTTCCTTTCCGGAAACCTGTCTGATACTGTCCTATAATGCTCTCTGCGTACGGTTGGAGTCTTTGTCCGATTATCCATGACAGCACCTTGTAGGCCGTGTTAAGAAGAGTTATACCACGATAGTTCTTGCACTCCAGTTTGTTTCCTTTCTTATAGATAGGGCATATCTTCCCCTCCCGCCATTCCTCGGGTATCTCTTCTGTCCTCCAGATTCTTCCTATCAGCTGGTGTAAAGCACAGTTCAGAGCGTCTCCTCCCATTTTGATCATTTCAGATGGTATCATGTCCGGTCCCGGTGCTTTGTGGTTCTTTAGTGCCTTTATCGCCCTCGCTTATTTCTCTTTGTGATGGTTCGTTATCTTCTCTCAGATCTCTTACTTCTGGTGTGTGAATTGGGTCGTCTTCAGCTGTTTGTCCGGTTAATTCCACTCGTAGTGAGGTATTCAGGAGTTCGTTAAAATATTCCGCCCATCTACCTACCACTTTACTTTCTTCAACCAGTAAGGTGCCCTCTTTACTGTTGATTATTGTTGCTCTGGGCTGAAATCCATTTCGCAGGTTGTTCACTATCTTGTAGCATTCTCTAATTTCGTGTTTCTCTTGGTGGTGTCCTATCTGTGCCACCTGGTCGTTAAAATGGGCCCGTCTCTTCTTCCGAAATAATTTGGATGCTTCCTTTCTTTGCTTGTTGTATTCAGCTTGTTTGACTCTCGTGGGTCTCTGCAAATTCTCTGCCCTAGATTTCTGTTGTTTCTCGCGTGCTTCTTCACACTCTGCATCGTACCATTGGTTTCGTTTTTTCCTATGGACTTTCCCGAGAGCCTCCTCTGCCGATTCCTTAATCCCCTTTGCAATTTCCGTCCATTGTTCTTCAATACTATGATTTTCCGTCAACACAAGATTACATATTCTAGTTCAAATATACAGACTAGACTCATTATTACATATTTACAAACTTACTAAAGCGGAATATAGCTTGAATATATAAATATAAAAAACCTTTCCGTAGCTCTATTATATTATTAAGTCTTTTTGAGACTACAATACAAATCTCATGTTGAAACACAACAGATATTTGTATGTCCACTTTCGTAGCACTAAACAAAAACTAGATAAATAACTTGTTTTAAGATCAGATTTTTCTATTTAACCCAGGTGAATAGCCATCCGCAGTCGCGTTTCTAGATCTATCTCTCATCAGTGCAGCTTTGCTCATTTGATTTATAAAATGGAATACACTTACATTACTCGCAGTACATCTTAAAATTAATCTCTCTCTTATAATTTTAATTATAACTTCGGGCACGGGCGTAGTCAGGGTTTAGTTTCGGGGGGTGGTTTAGAAAATATTTTCTACCTTTGACATGTTGCTTCTAAATTTTAAATTTTGCTTCAGATTTTAAAATCTTGCTTCTAAACTTAACATTTTGCTTCTAAATTAAAAATTTTGCTTTTAAATTTTGGTTTAGATTTGAAAATTTAGCTTCCAGATTGAACATTTTGCTTTTAAATTTTAAATTTTGCTTATAAATGGCACATTTGGCTTCTAAATTCTGCTTCTAAATTGAACATATTGCTTCTAAATTTTAAATTTTGCATATAAATTGAACAATTTGTTTCTAAATTGAAAATTTTGCTCCAAAATTTTCCTTCAAAATTGAACATTATGCTTCTAAATTTTAAATTTTGCTTATAAATATTTTGATTTAAATTGAAAATTATGCTTCTAAATTTTGGTTAAGATTTGAAAATTTTGCTTCTAAATTGTGCTTTAGATTTGAAAATTTTGCTTCTAAATTTTGGCTCAGATTTGAAAATATATCTCCTAAATAGAACATTTTGCTTATAAATTTAAAATTTTGCTTGTAAATTTTAAATGTTGCTTATAAACTGAACATTTTGCTTCTAAATTTTTGTTTTAAATTGAAAATTTTGTTTCAGATTTGAAAATTTTGCTTCTAAATTGAACATATTGCTTATAAATTTTAAATTTTGCATATAAATTGAACATTTTGATTCTAAATTGAAAATTTTGCTTTTAAATTTTGGTTCAGATTTGAAAATTTAACTCCTAAATTGACAATTTTGCTTCTAAATTGAACCCCCAAAACCCCCCCCCCCCCTCTGGCTACGCCCATGACTTCGGGATAGGTCAACCAGTAAATACTTAATAACCGTATTTAGTATTTGCTCTAAATAAAATTCCGTAAAACATGAATATTATCATTAAACCAAATCTCGGCTCTAATTAACGCGCCACTGAATCAAATTCTGAATAAATAATTTCGGAAATATCTCGGTGAAAATTTAGTTCGGTGTGCTGAATGTCAAACTAAATAATACATATTTGCCGAGTGGAAAAGTGTTATGAAAATCGCATGTGTACTAGGAGCAAAGTGGAGCATGGCGTTGCGGCAATCAGTTCTTTGTCCTTATTTTTTATAACTGATAGCGGTAATAAATAACAAACCGTTTTAAGGACAAAATAATCGTGTTATTTAAAAGAAAGGCATTTGGGAAAATTGCGAAGGACAAGAGTTATTATAAAAATATTGATAAAACCACACTATATTATAGATAATCACATAAACTTAATAAAGCCGGAACATGGTTTGATTTTTTAAATATTTATTGATATATCATTGTGATATATCACTTTTATAAGACTATGCAAACAGTACGATTTAGGCAACCTGTATCCTAAATGGTACCAGCCGGTTTCCAAAATCGTAGATGTATAAATAAAACCGAAGCTCTATAATATTATTGAGTCTTTTTGGACTACTAAAACAAAGTTTAGTGCCACGAAAGTGGACTGAGGGCTAGTTAATAACTTACCAATTTCACATGAGATTTGTTTAAGCAGTCCTAAAAACACTCAATAGTCCAGTAGTCCTAAAATAATATTATAGAGCTCTGGAAAGGTTGAATATATTTATATATTCAGGCTGTGTTCCGACTTCCTAAGTTAATAGAATTAGAAAACTTTGCCCCTTTATAAAGATGTTCATGCTGCACACGCGAGGAAACGTTTGTTCACTCTAAAAATTAAAATATTTCGCAATTCGTCTGCATCAACTGAACAATCGAGAAAATCGATGTATTACAAAAAATATTTAGGTTATATTTGTTACACCTTAAAGAGCTTATCCATGATTTCCACATAATATGCAGACTGTAAAAAGATTATCTCCCTTGTTTTGTCGTGTTTAGTCCAGTCCAGTCAGTCTTGCCTAGGTCTTGTTTTGTCTCTAATCCTGTCAAGTCTTGTCTAGTTTTTTTCTAGTCTTGCTTAAGGTAGACTTCCGAGCAAAGCGGCTCTGGCATCACTAACGCAGCGATACTGACGCGGTGACATAGTGATAGTATTATGCACTATGGAAACGTATGAGGAGCCATTAGTGCGCAGCTACACTGATGCGCTCAGCGTCAGTGTCGCTGTGGTCGAATTGCGCCTCATACGTTTCCATAGTGCATAATACTATCGCCATGTCCCCGCGTCAGTATCGCTGCGTTAGTGACGCCAGAGCCGCTTTGTCTACCTTTAGTCTCACATGGTCTTGTCCAGTTTTTTCTAATCTTGTCTAGTCTTGTCGAGTGTTGTCTAGTATTTCTAGTCTTGCCTAAACTGGCTTTGTCTTGTCTTTCGTACTCTTATATAGTCTTGTCTTCTCTTTTCTAAGCTTTTTCATCTTCTCTAGTCTTGTTTCATCCACCTTGTGTACTCTTGTTAGTGGATCCAGCAACAAGATGTAAAGTCAGGACTAAATACTAAATCTCGAGGTTTAATATAATAGAGAATATATTAGGATAATATTAATATAGAAAATAATAATTCTGGTGTTGCAAAATAGGGCTAACACAATTCACGTTTTGCTTCTGAGGAAGTCTCTTTAAAAATAAGGTCCGAATCTACCGGCGATGCTTGTCTGGTTTTGTGCAATCCTGTGAACCCTGGTGAAAATTAAATGTCGTTGAAGTGCAACAAAGTATTACCGAGACAAATTGTCGTCGCAGTGTAACGACTCGTTTCCGAGACAAACAAAGTGTTCTTGAAGTGCAACGAAGTTTTTTCGAAGTGTAGGTCGAATTATTAAAATTTGCTTAAAATTGGCATTAATTGTTGAGTAATTTAGTTGTGTATTATATCAAATTACAGATAATTTAGTCTAGTTTTACGTGATGTTACTTAAAATTGGTTTTGAGTAATTGTTTTTGAGAAAATTTCTAAAAATTTTCGATTATAAAATTATCTAAATTTGCTTAAAATTGGCATTAATTGTTGAGTAATTTATTTGTGTCTTATATCAAATTGTAGATAATTTAATATAGTTTCACACGATGTTGCTTAAAATTGGTTATGGGTAATAGTTTTTGAGAAAATTTGAAAAAACAAAAAATTTCGTTTTTATACAAAATTTGCTTAAAATTGGCATTAATTGTTAAGTAATTTAGTTGCGTCTTATATCGAATTGTAGATAATTTAGTCTATAGTTCATTTTTAGGGTTCCGTACCGAAAACGGAACCCTTATAGGATCACTTTGTTGTCCGTCTTTCTGTCTGTCTATCTGTCCGTCTGTCTGTCTGTCAAGACCATTTTTCTCAGGAACGCGTAGAGGTAACAAGTTGAAATTTGTATCAAATACTCGGGTCTGCGGTCTCTTTCAGCTGTGAAAAAATCAAACTTGTAAGTCAACGCGATCAAAAGATATGACCGTTTATGTCGCATATTTTACGATTTCACAAGGGAATCAAAACCTATAGGCACATTATTACAGCACATGTAAACGGAAAAATCTGAAAACCTAAATATGTACTATAAGTACTAAATATGTAAATATGTACTTTAATTACAAGAAAAATGCGAATTTACTATTAGAAACTTATGAAAATACACTAATGTGTTGCGTGGCATTGTCAGGCACCAGAAGCATACGGGTTGCATACAGTTAGGTCCTCCTCGGTTACGTCTTCCTCGGCTAGGTCCCGCCGAGGAGGCATTTTCAACCAGGGAGGCACTAACCGTCCGGGCAGCCCATCCTGAAGGAATGCAAAATACCCGTAACCGGGGTGGGGCATACTGAAAAGCCAAGTGGAAAAGGGGGTTTAGTGAGAGTTTCCACCAAACCACAATAAAAAAAAGTTACTATGGTTAGAGACAAACTAATCCCCATTATGCAACAGCAGGATGCAGAGGCAAAATTGAGCAGTAAAAACAAATAGAGAAGTTCCAGAACCCCTAAACACTCATAGTGAATGGGGGATGTATGGTAATAAAATATAGGGTAGAATTCCATCGTACGACAGCGACATCTTGAGGTTATGCTTGCAGCGGTACTAAGATGGTCGTGATTTCAGGAGGGCCACTTGTCAAGTTAACTGAATGTGCTTGCTACGTCCTCCACAAAAAAAATATACCTTACTTACAAGTTTGTACAGAACCCTTGGTGCGCGAGTCACAACTCGCACTTGGCCGGTTTTTTTTTTAAGAATGCAATAAGTAGAAACCTGATTTACACTATGACAGATGTTCAATCTAGTTACAAAATTTAGCGCTAAATTCAAATATAGTTACTTGATTATAAAATCGGTAGTTTATTAATGGTTTTATTGAATATCTATTAAATACACCAAATGGCAACAATAGTAATAAAATACAAACAACTAAATGGATAAAAACGCAAAAAAACTTAATGATACAAACTGATCAGATGACAATTGTGATTGACACGGCGGCCATTGACAACTAACAGCTCAACATGCATTGGCATACGAAAAAAATATATGTGGAGAATTTAATTTTTTATCTTTAATTTTAAAATTGAATATTAAATTATATATAAAACATTATTGTATGATATATTGATTGTAGATTGTAGATATGGTGGTGACGACTTGTACTGCGACCTTTATAGATCTATTGTACCCCACACTCCTCCTCCAAGTGTTGGTGTACTTACCCATTTAGAGCGCCTCCTCTAATCCTGATTCCTTTAGGAATCTCAGGATCTGGGTGGGATTCAAGGCCTGCAGCTCCTCTGTGTTCAAGCAGTGAGCCCCAAGGTACATCTGTCTCTTGCGGCGTAATGCTCCGCAGTGTTTGAACAGATGTATGGGGGTTTCCTCTGCTGAGCCACAGAATCTGCATCCATCATCCTCCTCTAGGCCTAGGGCCTTGAGATGTTTCCTAAGTCTGCAGTGTCCCGTCAGGGCTCCTGTCAGAATTCTGAGCTTGTTCCTGCTTAGTTTCAGGCAAGCTTTAGTTCTCTTCTGATTAAAAGATCCCAGCATCACTTTGGATTGCCTTAGCCCTGGAAGTTTTTCCCAAGTTTGCATCCATTTTTCTCTTATTTCTTCATCTAAACTTTTGCGGATGGTGTTCACGCTCATACCGCAAAAGGGTTCCGGACCTATAAAGGGGCTACTGGATCCCTTGTTTGCTAGGTGATCGGCTTCTTCGTTTCCGTCTATACCAGTGTGTCCTGGTACCCAGTATAGCGTTACTTTATTATCCCTGCCAAGCTTGTTCCGCTTCCCCACACAGTCCCATACCAGTTTGGATCTGATGGTGTATGAGCTAATGGCCTTGATGGCTGCTTGGCTATCTGACAGGATAGCAATTCGTTTTTTGCGGTAATTCCTGTCGAGGTTAAACTGTGCACATCTTTTGATTGCGTGTACCTCTGCTTGGAAGATACTTGGGGATGTTCCCATGGATTCGGAGTATCTGGTACGAGGTCCAAACACTCCTGCGCCAGTGCCTTCCTTTGTCTTCGAACCATCTGTATACCACTTGATGGCATTTTGCTCTATGTGGTATGCTGAGGATTCGTCGCTCCAATCGGCTTTACTACTACACATTGCTGTGTAGTTTTTCTCGAAGTGGTATTTGCATACCATTTCGTCTTTTGGTACTTCCAGCCAGGGGATCTTGGCAGCGAGGCTGTTTCGGTCTCTGCTCCCGATTATTTTGCCTCTGCCCATTCCTTCCTTGCTGAACCTTACGATCGCCGATCTGGCGGCGCTCTCCACCACAAGGTGCAGCGGAGTCAGATCCAGCAGCAGCTCCAATGCTGCTGTCGGACACGACCCGATCGCCCCCGTGATACAGACACACGCCAGTCTTTGAAACTTCTCAAGCTGTTTCCTCATAGAGGCCAGCTTGATTCTACTTCCCCACGCAACCGCCCCATAAGTGATTGCAGGTCTCACTATCATGGTGTACATCCATCGCAGGATAGTGGGGTTACAACCCCAAGTTTTTCCTGCCAGATTTCTGCACACCATTAGGGCGCGTTTGGCTTTACCTACCACTGCCTCAGCGTGTCTATTCCATAGGAGTTTGCTATCTAGTGTGATAACCAGATACCTTATCTCCTGTTGGTATTCTACTGCCTTCCAATCTATGAGTATGGGATGTAGGGAGTTTAGTTTTCTCCTTCTAGTAAATGGTATCACCGTGGTTTTGCTCTGGTTGAGTTTCAGTCCCACTGTTTGACACCATCTACTAGTTACTTTGAGGCCTCTCTGAACAATTTCACAGAGCGTTCCCTCAAATTTTCCTCTGGCCATTATGACTATGTCATCGGCGTAACCTTGAAATTTGATGTCTAGGTCGTTTAGCCTAACCAGTAGTTCATCAGATACCAGGCTCCACATTAGCGGTGATAGTACACCTCCCTGTGGGCACCCTCGAGTTGTGGAGATCTTAATGGTGTCTTTTCCCACTTGTGTCTCCGCCGTTCTAGTTCTCAGCATTTCTCCCATCCACTTTGAGATAGTGCTGTCGATATTCCTTCTTTCGAGGGCCGCCCTGACAGCCTCGTGTGAGGTGTTGTCAAAAGCTCCCTCTATATCCAAGAAGGCACATATCGCTACTTCCTTTATCTCTAGTGCTGCTTCTATTTCGTTTGTCAGCTGATACAGGGCGGTTTCTGTGGATTTCCCTGCTCTGTAAGCATGCTGACTCCTGTGTAGTGGTGTACCTATCAGCACTATAGTCCTAAGGTAATTATCAATCACCTTTTCCATTGTCTTTAACATAAAAGATGTTAGACTAATGAGTCTAAATGACTTCGGTTGAGTGGTGTCTTTCTTCCCCACCTTCGGTATAAATACCACCTTAGCCCTTCTCCATAGCTCCGGTATATATCCGAGCGCTAAGCTACTTCTAAAGATATTTAGAAGATACGGCATTAGTTCTCTCTCTCCCTTTTGTAGGAAGGCAGGAACTAGTCCGTCCACACCTGGGGCCTTAAAAGGCTGGAAAGTGCCGATAGCCCATCTGATTCGGTTTTCCGTACAGATGTACGCTGCCCTCTTCCAGTCGGCCCGACTTGGTTTCCGTGGTTGCATCAAGCCCTCGGTCTCCCTGTATCCTCTACATCCCGGAAAATGGGTTTCTAGTAGGAGGAGAGCTCTTTGCTCTTCATCCTCCATGAAGGTCCCATCCAGTTTCTTGAGAGTGGTTGTCATTTCCACTCTATCCTTCGCTAGTGCTTTGTGCAGTCTAGCTGCCACCGGCGTGGATTCTATGTTTTCACAGAAGGTCCTAAAGTTTTCCCTTTTTGCCCTTCTGATCTCTTTGTTGTAGGTGGTAAGCACCTCAGAGTATTCTAGCCAATTTCCGTATTGCTTGGCTTTGTTGAAAAGCCTACCTACTTTTGTTCTTAATGTAGACAAATTTTTGTTCCACCTCTTCTGACGAAATTTTTCGTCCTTATGCTCCTTCACGGTTTTTACCGGGCAGCTGGATTCAAATGCCGTGGTGATTGCTACATTTATTTCTCCTACAGCCTGCTCCAGCACGGTGTAGTGTTTGATACTACCCCGCACTGTCACCTGCTCTAGGTTTTCTTTTAGTTGGGAACTAAACATAGGCCACACAGTTTGTCTGGGGTTTCGAATGGGGGTGTTTTCCTCACTCGCTCCTTCCAGCTCAAACTCTATGATCCTATGATCTGACATTGAGGGCTCACTTGAAACCCTCCACTTTTTAATTAGTTTACTTACGTTAGCGCTACCTACCGTAATATCCAGTACCTCATTTCTGACTTTAGTGACAAATGTTGGTGTGTTCCCAACGTTGTACACAATTAAGTTCTCTTTAATGAGGTATTCTAAAAGGTACTCACCCCTCTTATTAGTGTCCGTGCTGCCCCACATCTCATTGTGTGCGTTCGCGTCACATCCCAGGATGAGTGGCAGCCTTCTCCTAATACAGTGTTCCACCAGCTTTTGTACTTCAATGGGTGGTATGCTGGTACCATCGCCAGGGAAGTATGCTGATGCGATCACTACTTCGCGGTGGAGACCCTCGATCTTGATGAGAATCGGTACTAAATCCCGCGTTAAAAATTCTGAAAGACATAAGTAAATTATGCCATTTCTTACCATAATGCAAGTTCTAGGGGAGACCTCACGGCTGTCCCATACCAACTTACATTCCCTGTTGCTAAGGTCTCTGATCTTACCTCCGTAGGTCCAGGGTTCTTGAAGCAGCGCTAGCCCTAGGTGCTGCTTGGTGAACATCCTAGCCATCACAGCTGAAGCTGCTTTGGCATGATGGATGTTCACTTGGGCTATTTTGGTGCGCCTGCTGGTCATTCTTGTTTTGTGACAGGAGGCGGCAAGTCCTCCTCTGTCCCTACAAGAACATCTACCTCTGCCTCTGTAGACATGGCTGGACTGCTCATGTCTACGAGTGTGAGGTCAAGGTCGTCTTCCCGGGAATCCGGGCTGACTTCCTTGTTCTCTGTGTCGGTTAGGTCCCGTACACATGGATTATTTTTACTTTTGGAATTCATATAAATCCCACGAGTCGCAAGGGAACTAAAGGTCCACCACATCAGAGCCCCGTTTGATAGTGGTAAGGCTGGATACCCTCTGAGGTCGCCAGGTATCAGAGGGGCTCCGTAAGCGATGGCCGGTTGCCATTGGCCATCAACCAGTCCCTTTGGCACGGGTCGCATGACACCTTGGGATTAAGGGTTTGGAAGTTCTTGGTTTTTCGCCCTCCGGCGAACGCCCCGACCGGAGTTGTTCCCGTTGTGACGTCCAACGGTATGTTGCGAAACTAAGCCCTCACACCGCGACAAGGTGACTTCCACGTGATGGAATGATATATTACTGTAGCGGCAACGAGCCGTTCCATTTTTATTTCTTACTTTACGAGGGCATTACAATAATTACCCAAATATTTTCGGACATTTTCCGAAAATATTTTATTAGGGTCAATGGTGTAATCCCCGGGGAAATTACGACAAGATGTTTTTTTTCCCGAGAATCGGTAATCGCCAAAACAACAAATATAGAAAAATAATTACCCCCAGATGAGGGACCAATATACCTGGACATGATATAAATACCTGGACCCCCGAATAAACAAGACAGTCAGGCGAAACCAGTGAGCAAGTAGAATCCAGTTCAGTGCAACATTCAAGCGCAACCAACCAACCAGTCCAGTTCAGCCCAGCGAGTGGACTCAGACACACTAGTCCAACCAGTGGACTCAGTCACACCGGTCCAGCCAGTGGACACGGTCAAGCAAGACAGTCAGCAAGTCGACTCCAGTTCAGTTCAACTGTCAGGCGCAACCAACTAACGAGTCCAGTTCAGTCCATCCAGTGGACACATTCACATCGGTCCAGCTGGATCAAGTCAGACGAGCCCAGCCAGTTCAAACAGACT
Source organism: Phosphuga atrata (assembly GCA_944588485.1). Taxonomy (NCBI): domain Eukaryota; kingdom Metazoa; phylum Arthropoda; class Insecta; order Coleoptera; family Silphidae; genus Phosphuga; species Phosphuga atrata. Next base: position 69,797,348 of record OX155899.1, on the reverse strand, counting down.
CAGCCAGTTGTCAGTTCAACCAGACCAGCCGAGTCAATTTCAGAGAGTCCAGCTCCACTCATTCCCTCAACAGTGTTATCTCTTGTACATTTATATATATATATATATATATATATATATATAAAATTATTATAAAATTATTATACAAAATTATTGCTCGTAAAAATTATGTAAAAATTATGTATTTTAAGTGGTTTAAGTGGGGTTATAGGGAGAGAGGTTTATGGCGAGGGACAGAGGGTTAACATTGGATTGGTGTTAGTGAGAAGAAAAAATGGTGTATAAACGATGTGAAAAAATGAATTGGTTTTTATTTCGAAATGTCAAATTAATTTATTGTCAAATTTTCTTTTTATTTGTGGGATTTAAAAAAATATAAATAGTAATATAATAATATGTGGGATTCTATATAGAGGAGTAACAACCTCGTTAAAAAACCTGGGTCCATCTGGCTCCGGATGGTAGCACCCTGTAAGGGCCCCTGCCTAGGGTTACTAGGTGAAAAATGGTCAACGGTCTTGCCAGCGGAAGAGGATTCTTAAATTCCCAACGCTGGATGGAGCGGAAGAGCCGGGTGGTTACACCAATAAAAATCCGCTTTGTGTCTGTCTTAGATTAAGCGACAAAGTGGTCAGCGTCTGTTCACCAGTGGTGCGGCTGTCATAACATCTTCTTGATCTCAACAATCAAGTCGAAACCTTGTGATCTTCTTCGTGTTGATCACCTCATCTTTAACTTCAACTTGAAACAAACATGATGATAACAGAAGGTACAATTCCACTACCCCGGGCATCAGTCAATAGACTGATTACTCCTGGTCGTCGGATTCCGGGGGACCAGGAGCGTCATGTTGAGAAGGATCGGAGCTTCTCGAATCTTCTACGCGCTAAGCGTAAGTACTTTATTGGCACGCTCAACTCGAACACTCTTGTAAAAGTTGGTAAAATTAAACATCTTGTAAACACAACGGACAAATTTAATATCAAAATCCTTGCAATTCAAGAAACTCGTTTCCTTGATGAATACCACTTTGACACGGATGATTATCGAATATACATAGGGAAACCCTCTATAATAATTAGGACGGGCCCCAGGCAATTTAGTACAGCGTTTGCAATCCACAAATCAATAGTAGACTCACTCATTGACTTTACGTCTACATCGGAACGCATCTCCACTCTATCACTGATATCGGCGAACAAAGCGTATACTCTCATCAACGCACACGCTCCCACAAACGACTATAATAAGAAAGATCCTAAAACATCGGATACCTTCTGGGAACAGTTAGAAGAGGTCACCAACCAAATTCCACCGCACCACGTCAAGATTCTGTTAGGCGATTTTAACGTCCAGTTGGGTATAGAGAAACAATTTAGGAAAACAACAGGTATTCACACAGCACATAAAAGAACAAATAAAAATGGTGAAAGACTAATAACTTTTTGTGAAAATTTCCAACTTAAAATCATGTCAACACAATTTAGAAAACCCAGACAAAAGCTTTGCACGTGGAGGGCACCCAACATCAATATGGGTGAATTTCAAATCGACCATGTTGCCATCTCTCATACAAACCAAAAGGAGGTCCTTAATGTAAAAACAAGGAAAGGTTTCTTCGATTCTGATCACTACTTGTTACAAATTAAAATTAAACTCCAACCCAACAGGAGAAGACCACGACAACCACGAATTTTTAAGCCTGACCCTGAATATTTAAAAATAAACAGGGACAGTATTTTGCAAGGAATCAACGAAACGAACTCGTTAAACTGGACAGAATTATCGGATGTTCTCAGGAACGCTATGAGGATAGGCCAACCCCCACGTAAACGTAAGCACAGATGGTGGAACAGTATATGCAACCAAGCAATAGAAGACTAACTTAACGCTTGGAAAAAATTTCATAGCAACAAAACGCCAGACAAATGGCAGGAGTTCCTGTACATTCGGAAACAATCATCAAAACTAATTAGAAAAGAAAGACGTAGCTATGAAAAAACAAGACTGGAGAAAATAGAACAAGAATTTACAAAGAAAAATACTAGGAGCTTTTACAGAATTTTTAAAGAGAACCTGACGGGATATCGACCATCCAGCCTATGCTTTCGTCGATCTGATGGTTCAATAGAGACATACACCAATGCGAATTGTCAAATTTTAGCTGAGTACTTCAACAATCTTCTCAACTGTGACCCCCCATCCAGCAAGTTTATTTTTGAACAATCTGAATGCTATCCAGATTCCTTCCAGGAGATAACTGACATCATTCATTCATTGAAAAACGACAAAGCCCCTGGGGAAGATGGAATCATTGCCGAGTTATGGAAACTGGCTGACGACAACCTCATTCACAGAATACACAATATAATATGTGATATTTGGGTGACCGAACAAATCCCCCCAGAATGGAAATGTGCACTTATACACCCGCTTCATAAAAAAGGTGATAAAATGGACCCGAACAATTATAGAGGCATTTCACTTCTACCAGTAACGTACAAAATTCTTTCGAAAGCTCTTTTGAATAGACTTGAACCTCAAGTAGACCCACAGATAGGAGAATATCAGGCAGGTTTCCGTAAAGGGCGCTCATGCACGGAACAAATTTGGAATCTGAAGACAATCTTACAAATACGATCTTGTAGAAACACCGTGGTTACCTTTGTTGATTTCAAAAAAGCCTACGACTCCGTCGACAGACCAACTCTCTTCAGCATTCTGGAGGAATTCAAAGTTGATAGAAAAACCAGGGCATTAATTCAACAAATTCTCATTAATACTACATCAAAGGTTAAGTTTGATGGAGCAATTTCTCAACCTTTTGAAATACATACGGGTGTTCGACAGGGAGATGGACTTTCATCCATCCTTTTTAATATGGTCCTGGAAAAAATTATCAGAACTTGGGAAAAAGAGATTGAGGGAATACACATTGGTAAGAGAAGAGATTATAGAGCTAATATCAAATGTTGGCATGTGGCGTTTGCTGATGATCTTGCAATATTATCGAATACCAGAGAAGAAGGAAAGCATGCACTTGAAAAATTACACGAAATTTCACAAAAGGCTGGTCTCCTGATATCTTATGAAAAAACACAGTATATAGAACGATCCCCGTCCGACAATCTACCCATCAAGACACAATGTGGTTCTGTATCCAGAGTTTCCCAGTTTAAATACTTAGGAGAAATCATCCAACCGTCCGGTCTAAATATAATAGCAAAGCAAGAACGAGTAAAAAAATTACAGAGAGCCTACCGACTTACTTGGAATCATTATAACAAGAAATCAATATCTCTTAATGCAAAATTACAACACTACAAAACAGTCGTTCTTCCTGAAGCACTTTATGCCGCAGAAACAACATTATTTCATGGTCACTCAAAAATCAAAGAAATAGAGAAACAAGAACGTAAAATTCTCCGAAAAATTTTTGGGCCGGTGAAGAGGGAATATGGATTAAGAGACCATCGTCAGAAATATATAAAACCGTAGAACCCATCACTGACACTTTCAGAAAGAGACGAGCTAAATTTGTTGGTCACATATACAGAATGGACCAGAACAGAATTACGAAACAAATTTTCAAAATTACCTTTAACAGTAAAAATAGGTCCAAATGGATACAGGAAACTGAAGAAGACCTCAAGCAGCTAAACATCACGATACACGACATGAATGATCGAGTTAAATTTAGAAACACCATAATGCACCATAAATTTGAATAAAGAACTGCTCCCAAAGATACCAGGAAAAAAGTGGACGGACGAACGGAAGAAAGAACATAGTGCACGAATGAAGAGGATTTGGGAAGAACGTCGCCGCATGACTGAGTTGACATAATTTTTGTTCAAGTTTACACGCTCTCTTTAAAGGGATTTACGATGGTAATAGTAATATAAAATATATATATTTATATATATATATATATATATATATATATATATATATATATATATATATATATATATATATATATTATATATTTATATATATATATATATATATATATGTATATATATATATATATATATATATATATATATATATATATATATATATATATATATATATATATCGTCCATGTAATAAATTCCTCTGCGAACCGTGAGTGATACATTATTCTATCGTGTACCACCAGAGTACTTATTAGCCGTAGTATAATTTAACGTTCTATTATATTTAGAAAATATTTGTAGTATTATATTCATACAATTACATATCACCAAATTCTACGCCAGTGACTGCAAATGTATGTGAAAAGAGAGATGGAGAAGTAAATATCATCGGTGTCAATTTCTTCTCGATTTAAGCCAGTCAGAGAACAAGGTCAAATAAGCCCTATCTTTCCTGTACTGCATTCTTAAAAAAAATGGACTATAGTTAGCACTACCAATTTTGTCACCGTTGTGGCTGTGTACTGAAACGTTGAAACTTTATCGCGACCTTACTACGTAATTTTTTGAACAAAATTACACACAAAATTATTGGAACCCGCAATTACATTCGTTCTGATTCCAGGCGATGAAGGTTAAAACATGTGTTTTTTTCTTTTTGGTAGGTATATATAAAATTAATAATGTATTAATCGTAAGTTTTCGGCGAGACGATAACGATCCGGTCCTTGTTTATAGACATTGCATGCGCCATTTCGTGCGGGAATTATTCATAATTTTTTGCAATTAACCAAATCAAACGTTACTGAAACCACACCCAAATTGATATTAAATTGGTGCGCCGTGAAATAAAATGGAAAAAAATTGCAAAATGTTACATATCCTAATCTATTGCATCTAGGCTTGTTAACATAATTATCAGTTTTTCTCTCTCTTACAATATTTCATTGTTATTCGCCAATTAACTTGGTATTAGTGCGCCTCGTTTTCTCATCAGACTAAATATTCCAGTTCAGATAAGTTTAAATTGATATAAGGTTATATTTAAAAGATTATAATACACTGGCGAGCAAAATATTTAGAAATTACAAATAATTTGCTGTTTTCACAAAATTTTCGGTTTGTAAGGCTATATACAGTATAATCTCGGTAATTCGGCCGTTGCTTAATCGGACTAAACGTTCTGTAATCCGGCGATCTTCCCTCCCACCTCCCAACTTTTTCTGATAATCCGGCTGGATCTGGTCCCACATGTGTCGGATTATCGAGATTATACTATATATTAAAAATTAATAAACGAGTAAATTTGTAGATTAAATTAAAATTTCTCGTATTAAATCTCGTATAACAATTAAATATTCAGTATTGATTGCAAAAATATGCATGGTTTATAATTTATTATGAAACTGCAGCAAATTTACGTTTAAAATGTAGTTCGATTTTTTATTATGAGGAACAAAGAAAAAAAAACAAGCTTAACATAAATTAAAAAGACTTTCGTTAATAGCGACGAAGTCTACTTCCAATTAAATTAAAAATCAAATGTTGGTCAATGTTATTCCATACCTGCAATAGCAACTCTCTTAGCTCCTGAACTCATCCCAGACAGGTTTGATGAGAATCATGTCTGGACTGAGTGCTGGTCATTCAAACCGTTCAATTCATACCTCGACCAAATATTCTCTGACAACTCTGACTGTGTGAGGTTTAGCTTGAAAATGCCATGCTCATCAATAGTGAAAACACAATCGTCTAGCACCTCCGTAATGTATGTGTGAGCTGCCAGAGAACCATTCTGTATGAAGACCAACTCTGTGCGTGCTCGTGAAGAAATTCCTGCGCAAGCCATAACCAAACTACCGCCAAATGGAAGTCGCTTATCAATGCAAACTGCACCGTAACTTTCTCCGCATCTTCTCCATACTCGTCGACGTCCGTCTGGCTCAATGAGGCAAAAACGCGACTCATCTGAAAATAGAACGTTGCTCCAGTCATCATTAATCCACGCCAAGTAATTTCTGGCAAAAGCCAATCTTGCAATTCGATGCCATACATGTCTTCTCCATAGTCGTCGAATTCCGTCTGGCTCAGTGAGGCAAAAATGCGACTCGTCTGAAAATAGAACGTTGCTCCAGTCATCATTATTCCACGCCAAGTCATATCTGGCAAAAGCCAATCTTCCAATTCCATGCCGGCATAGTAATGGTGGACTTGTGGCTTACTTTTTACAAGATATTCCAGCAGCATGAAACCTTCTTCTTATGGTCCATTCACTAAGATTGACATCTCTAACTTCTTGAAGTTGTTTTCGTAACATAACCGCAGAAGATGTTCTATTTTGTAAACTTGCGGACACCTCTAGTTACACGGAAAAAAGTACACTCTAAAAATTACAGTTTAAATAGTAGCATCGGCCTTACGAATTTAACGAAAAACTAACAATTGCTTTTTTTAATTACAGTTTCCGGTATTATTAGTAAGTAAGTCTTCAAAATTACAGTATGCGACTGCAATCTTTACAAATTTGTATTCGTAAGGCCGCTGCTACTATTTAAACTGTAATTTTTAGAGTGTACTTTTTTCCGTGTAGTTACTTACTTGTTAATCACCTCAAGCGATTCATCTCTTTGGGTGGTGACTCGTTTTCGTCCAGATATCAGGCCAGTCTTAGTTGCAATCTCTCAGTGACCTAAATTTTTTGCTCGCCAGTGTATTATTTGGTCTCATGAGAACTTATTTTATGTTAGCTATTTAAAATGGCAACGATGATGAGTCAATATATAAATAAATAAAACATATTCTGTATGTGAAAATCCTAAATTCAAAATACTTTTGGGCCCTAGATCCTAGAGGAGGGATGTCCAACCGTTGTGTTTCTCTGAGCCCCTTTGGAAGAAATCATGGAGTTTTGGTCACCAAACAAATTGTTATATAAAAGCACCTGCGGGGGAAGGTGTAACCCCTACCAGGCGCGTCCCTGGGTGGCGGATAGGGGATTGCACACGCGGACCAACACCATTGCACGGTAACCATGCTTCGGCACGAGATTACCAGTTTCCTCTTATCTTTCCTTCTTTGATCTTTCGACCTCCCTTGGTCAACTCTTCGGTCTACTCATGACCACCTTTCAACTCCTGATGCAAGTAGGTATCGAGGGCTAGGGAGTTAAACTTCTTTCTTCTTCAATCTATTACTCCTAATCCTACGGTGGTAGACCTTACCCGTGCCAAGAGGATGCATGGCCAGAAGGAGGTCAGTCTGGTCCCTAACGAAAGGAAACCTGGCAAAAGGTATAAATTGCACCCCCCCCTCAATGGATAGTGCAAACCGAGGTAACAACCACCAGGTGGGTACGGGCAACAGCTCGGAATCCCACCCTGCGCAAGCAGGCCGCCCAATCGGATCTGGTGTGGGCAACAATCCATTCCCGGAACGTGAATTCCCCAAAAAGTCCACCCGTAAAGGGAGACTCCCGTCCTCTAAGGACAACACAAGTAGCAGGCTAACGAAACCCGGGCCTAGCACTAGTAATGATGCAGAGCTGAATAAAGCGACATCTAGCAAAAAAAGAGGTGAAACCGTCCGTCAGAGCCTACAGGGATAGAAGGGCGGCTTACAAACTCCTCGATAAATTTAAGGGCATCCCGGAGGAAAAGCGGTCTGATCAAGACAAGGCGAAACTCGAGTGGGCCCTTAAAGTTACGAAAGAGCATGAGTCGGCGGCAACCCAGGGATCGTCCAAAAGAAAGGACAGATCGATGGACGAATCCCCGCTCATAGGGAAAATAAGGGCACGACTGGGTCCTTCGCCACAGTCCAACAAAAAGGGACTCCCGAAGCGCTCATACAGTGAGATCATGAAAGATCATCTGGTATGGGCGGTCATTGACAGAGGTCACCGAGATGGGAGTATCGCGCCAGCCAAATGGGGACTGGTGGAAGCGGCTCTCTTGGGCAAATACCTGGACATTCTCCAGAAGAATCCAGGCCCAGCTCCTTGCTGCAGAGACGCAGTTTGGCATCAAGGACATATCAAGCTGGTGGCTTGTGCAGATCAACGATCAGCGGACCTGTACAAGCAAGCCATCGGGGAAGTGGGGGAAGTCTGGCCAGGCGCCCGAATCGAGGCTGTCTCAAGGGACAAGATCCCGAGCAGACCGAGATCGAGAGCCTGGATCCCGACGGAAGCCTCTGACCCGAGGACAATTCTGAAGATAATTCAGACCAGCAACCCCACGCTTCCAACTGAGGATTGGAGCGTTATCAAAGTTAGCGAGGCAGCGGGTATGAGAAGGCAAGTAATTGTCATCTTAAACGAAGCATCTCTAGCGCCACTGGCAGAAAGTAAGGGAGTGATCAGCTACGGCTTCGGCTCCACTACCCTGAATGTTTACAAGAGTGACCAGAGAACCCCAATCCCCTCGAGGGAAGGGGAGCCTCGGTCACATTCAGACAGTGAGTTGTCAGATATGGGGGTCACGAATAGGTTCGGACCTCTCCATCTAGATGAGATTAGCGAAGCAGAGGAAAATCTGGCGCTAATCTCTGTCACCGAAGACGACAACGACGTAACGATCGTCGCGGTGCCAGAAAACTCTCTTAGCGATGGTGGGGGTAATACAATGTAACCTCCACCACTCCAAAGCAGCCTCAGCTGCTCTGCTCCTCCAACTGTCAAAGGAAGGAGTCGACATCGCCCTAATCCAAGAACCCTGGGTCGTGGGTACCAAGATCTGTGGACTGGGCTCTGACAAGTACTGTACGTAAAAAACGCAGGTAAGCCACGCTCGTGCGTCTTGGCGGATAAAAGCATCAACGCTTTTATGATGCCTCACCACAGCGATTGCGACACTGTCACTGTATCAATGGGACTTTCTAATCATAGGTTATGGATGATCTCAGGATACTTTGCCCATGAGAAGGAAAGTCCCCCAGAGGGTTTCCATGGTATAATCACAGAAGCCAACCGAGTAGGGGCGGACGTGATTATTGGAGCCGATGCCAATGCCCACCACACCATATGGGGCAGCTCGGACACGAACAACAGAGGTGAGTCTTTACTAGAATTTATACTAACCTCCGACCTAGAAATATGTAATATAGGTAACACTCCCACCTTCACCACAGCCGTGAGAGAGGAGGTACTTGATATTACACTCGTTTCCACTAAAACGCCTAACCTTGTAAGCAATTGGAAAGTGTCAAAAGAACACTCCTTTTCTGATCATAGGTTTATTGAATTTAAGGTAGGCATACAGATGCAAACTAGGCCTAAGTTTGTAGACAAACGGAAGACTGACTGGGGTAAGTACAAAACTACCCTATCGGGTCTTCTATCGGAAGAGCCGCCCCCAACACCAAAAACAAGGGATGAGCTAGACAAAACTGTAAAACAGTTCACAGGTGCCTGTAACAAGGCCATGCGCACATCATGCAAAGTCGTGAGCAGGATAGGTAAGAGCAAACCACGGTGGTGGACGCCGTTAATAAGCTCCCTAAGAAAGGAAAGCAGGAGGCTGTTCAACGAGGCAAAAAGCACCAATGAGTGGACTGCCTATAAGAACAGCCTACGGAATTTCAAAACGGAGGTTAGGAAGGCCAAAAGGTCATCCTTTGCTCGGCTCTGCGAGCAAATAGAGGAAACCTCAGAAGCCAGCCGACTGCGAAAAATTTTATCTAAGGATCCGGCAGTCCAAAGCTTCATACAGAAGCAAGATGGAAACTGGACAACCTCATGTACAGAAACGCTGGAGCTACTCATGGATACACACTTTCCAGACAATGGAATAAGTGTAGTGGACTCCACCATAACTGCTCCACCTCGGTATCTGGCTGACAGAATTGTAGGTGGAGATAAGCTAACCTGGAGCATCAAAAGCTTCAAACCCTTTAAGTCACCTGGACCTGACGGGATCAGTCCAGTTGAGCTGCAAGAGGCCATAGATATAGTTACACCTTGGTTGGAGACTATGTTTAAGGCATGTATAAACCTCTCATACATCCCAAAAATATGGAGAGAGGTCGAAGCGGTCTTCATCCCAAAAGGAGGAAAGGCCTCCCACACCTCCCCCAATGACCTGAGACCCATCAGCTTATCATCGTTCCTGCTAAAGACACTTGAAAGACTGATTGACTTGCACATGAAGGAGGCATTACACCCTGAAATGCTGTCAATGTCTCAGCACGCATACACAAAGGGGAAATCCGTGGAAACAGCACTCCACGCCTTGGTAAACCAGATAGAGAGCTCGATGAGGCATAAGGAGTTCACGATGGTTGTCTTCCTCGATATAGAAGGGGCATTTAACAACGTGAAGCCTGAAGCCATAGAATCAGCCTTAACTGGACTAGCCATGGACAATGCTCTATGTCACCTGATCGGAAAAATGCTCCGTGAAAGGAACATTAGGGCCACAATGGGAGAATCCCACATAAGAAGGAAGGTGAGTAGGGGAACCCCACAAGGAGGCGTCCTCTCACCATTGCTTTGGAACATCACGCTAAATGAGCTGCTCCTCTAACTTAGGAAATCCGGCTGCAGGGTCGTCGCCTATGCGGATGACGTAGCAACAGCGGCCTCAGGGAAACACCTCAATACAATGTCGCAACTTGTTGAAGGGGCCCTATCGAAACTAGCGCAATGGTGCAAAAGGTGTGGCGTAGATGTCAACCCGGCGAAAACCGAGCTAGTCGTTTTCACAAGGAAACACAACATCCCAGAATTCAGGCCCCCAATGCTAAAGGGCACTGAACTGGCGATCAAGGAGAGCGCCAAGTACTTAGGTCTCATACTAGACCGAAAGTTATCTTGGAAGCTCAACAAAAACGAAAGAGTACAGAAAGCAACGGTGGCGCTGTACTCTTGCAAGAGAGCGGTGGGGAAGTCTTGGGGCCTCAACCCCAAGATTACCTTCTGGCTATACAGAGCCGTAGTTACACCAATACTCTACTACGGCGTTTTCATATGGTGGCCGGCACTTAATAAAAGAGTCCATCAAATGGCGCTTACAAAAGTGCAGAGAATGGCGGCGCTCATGATAACGGGAGTCATGAGAACGACGCCTACGAAAGCCTTGGAGACAATCCTGGACATAGCCCCGGTCGATTTAATGGGCAAGCAACTTGCCATTACCACAGCACTTAGACTAAAGTCAGTGCGAATGTTGACATCGGACTATCGTGGACACGCCGGAATAATCAATGAATTTAAAGGGGTGCCCAAAAACATAGACCGATGTCTAGCAACACCTGCTTTTGGTAACAACTTCTCATACCACATACCCTCTAAAGAGGAGTGGATGGAAAAGAAAGAGGTACCAGCAGGACACACGCAGGTCTTTACAGACGGCTCATGGAGGGAGGACAAAGTAGGCAGCGGAGTTTTCTCCAACGACCTCAACTTCAGAATTAGCTTACGCCTGCCGGAGTACTGCAGCGTTCTACAGGCGGAGGTAACCGCCATAAAAGGGGCAGCAGAGTGGCTGATGGTAAATGGGGACCCTGGTGAACAGATCCACATTTACACCGATAGCCAAGCTGCTCTCCGGGCAGTTACTAGCGTGTGCACCAACTCAGCAGTGGTCTCTGGCTGTCGGAGAAAGCTGAATGAGCTCGCAGCACACACAAACGTGAGACTCACGTGGGTACCAAGCCACAGTGGGATCCCAGGTAACGCAAAAGCGGATGAGCTTGCAAAGAACGGCACAAGCCTGCGCTCAACCGAAATATTACAGGATATTGGTATTCCATTCGCCTCGTGCAAGGAGACCATAGCCGAAATAACCTCGAACCTAGCGGAGCGAAGGTGGAGGGATGAAGACACCTGCAAGGTAACCAGGCAAATATGGCCTCACCGAAACAGGAAAAGAAGCACCAACATCGTCTCTCTAAAAAGAAACGATATCAGACTGGCAGTGGGAGTCATCACGGGACACTGTCCCATTGGCAAGCACGCTGAGAGACTGGGCATAGCGAAGCGGGACTACTGCAGAGGCTGCCTGGACGAGGAGGAAGAGGAGAGTGTTCAGCATTACCTATGCCAATGCCCCTCTCTGACCGCAACACGATTGCTCTTCTAAGGCCGACCTTTCTTGGATGATCTCTCTGACCTCGCATCACTAGATGCGCAGACTCTCATGAGGTTCATCCACGGCTCGAAATGGTTTGACAAAATCCCCTGAGGAGGGTTGTACTGCAAGTACCGTGGTAACACAACGGGCCCATCTGAGGCCTATGTGAGCATTAGCTGCCACTTAAACCTAACCTAACCTAACCTATATAAAAGCAAAATTGTATTACACTCGCGATAAAAAACTTAAATCACAATCCGCTAGTAAAACCTTAATTTTATCTGCGAGTGTAATAACTATTGAATCGATTTATAAAATTCCAATCCATAGTTGGAAAACTATGCGTGAAAAAATGAAACTTTTGTCTTGAATATATAACACAATAATATAGTTTTATAATATATAAAAAAATATTCATTGAGACGGCATCGCGACGCGTCACGCAAATGCCTTCCTTCCTGTCGCATCGTAGTCATTTGTCAAGCGCGTCGGCCAATCAAACGCGTTTGTAACACACCGGGCATGAAACACTGCGACTGTTTGTTTCTAATATCAACAGAGAAACAATAATACTTGTCCAATAAAAATGTGAGATTTATTTCATATGCAGTGTTACGCACAGTACACGTTTATAATGCGAAGTATAATCGAGATAAGGACGGAAAAAATATGTAAATTTGTTTTTTAAATCCATATAGTTCTTGGTCTAATCTCGTTATGATATTATTTGCTATTTTTTTTTTGCAGTTTTACGATTATTTCTAATTAATTCATAAAAAATGAATCACTAACTGTAGAAAGGGGAGATTTATATATTTTCTAGAGAAAGGAGAAACTGTGTATGCAAAGGCACTATAGTTTTTAAGCTAGCATTATTCTTCTATAACAACGGAAATATAGAATACATGGAATACAATACGAGAAATTTAAATTTGTACAATTTGATAATTTAAAAGTTTTGAAACATTTGATTTAATGTACGGACAAGACTAGACACACAAGACTAGACAGACAAGAATAGACCGACAAGACTAGACACACGAAACTAGATAGACTAGCCTAGACAAACAAGATTAGACATACTAGACTAAATTGATTTTCATAGCTGAGACGAAGTTATTGCTGGTGAGTAGTTTATAAACGATGTGTAAATGACAGTCTACCGACTCGGCACAGCCCGGCTCGACTCGGCCATTCTTCTCTTTCTTTATGCTCTTATTGTACATATGAGTAGGGAAAGATAGTTCCTTCTAGACCCACCACCTCCTTATGGGATTTACATGTAATCTAGCCCCTTATGGGGGAATTACATGTAAAATCTAGCACGATGCCCCTTATGGAGATTTACATGTAAATCTAGCACGAAGCCCCTTATGGGGAATCCTATGCAAAATAGTTCTGAACGCGTCCGAGCGAGAATGTCTAGATGACGCTGCAAGATACGTGTACGTTGGATAGTGGGGAAATTTAAAATGAGGGGTCAGGGGTGAAAATTAAGATAGGGGTTGATTCAATTGAGATTATGGGGGATTTAGATTGACAAGACTAGACAGACAAGACTATACAGACAAGACTAGACAGACAAGACTAGACAGACAAGACTAGACAGACAAGACTAGACAGACAAGACTAGACAGACAAGACTAGACAGACAAGACTAGACAGACAAGACTAGACAGACAAGACTAGACAGACAAGACTAGACAGATAAGACTAGACAGACAAGACTAGACAGACAAGACTAGACAGACAAGACTAGACAGACAAGACTAGACAGACAAGACTAGACAGACAAGACTAGACGGACTAGACTAAACCATTTTAAACCATTTGATGAGAAAAATGAAATCTGGTGTCAGAACGGCTCTAGCATGTGCCTTAAGCGAGATACCGCCCGACCGCCTACCCCACAGTTGATGACGTCATCCGCCGCGGCAGATATTGCTAAACTAATTACCTCGATGCTGATTGGCTGATTAACGAATAAATAATTACAGTTGACCTTTTCCCTCAAATTATATGTAATGGACAAGACTGGACAGACAAGACTAGACAGACAAGACTAGACGAGACTAGTTAGATGAAGCTAGACAGATGGGGGCTAAATACATGAGATTAGACAGACCAAGCTAAATACATGGAACTAGATTAGACTGAACTAAAATATATAAGGGATTGTTTAATTTAAATAAAATATATTTTCGATTGCTGATTGGGTTAAGTTAGCATTAGGTTAGGTTACGGGATATTAGGAATGAAGCGCACTTCATTGCCAACCTCCCGTAACCTAACCTAATGCTAACCTAACCCAATGCTAACCCAACTAACCCAATGAGATTAAAGCTGAAAGAATGAAAAGGGGACGGAAAGTGGATGGGGTGGACGGAAAGTGGACGGAGTTTAGCGTGGAATTACATAGACCTCACACCCTGTTTAGCGTGGGGTCACATAGACCTCATACCCTGTTTAGCGTGGGGTCACATAGACCTCACACCCTGTTTGGCGTGATGAAAAGTGGATGCAAGTAGATGAAAAGTGGATGCAAGTAGATGAAAAGTGGATGTCAGAATTGAACTCTTTGGTATTTATATAAATGAAAAACATTAATACGATCTGGTTCACAGACAAGTATAAGAAATTTCGCTTACTCATAGGAAATTATTCGGATAAATATAAGGTCTGTATAGTCTTGTCCGTTCTTGTTCGACCTTGTTCGGTATTGTCCGATGTTGTCCGGCCTAAAACCAATAATCTCATTTGAATCAATTCGTAATATGTTTGCAATCAATTATGCATGCATACAGGATTGTCCGCTACCCATCCGCAACTCATTTTGAATTTTCTCCGCTTGTCTGTCTGTCTAATCTAGTCTGTCTAGTCTAGTCCCTCTATTCTTGCCTGGTGTTATGACTGACAAACATCCGGTTGCGTCTAATCAACAAGCCGTAAATCAAAATAAAACGTAGATAACAAAATGAAAGTAATAATATAAACATTATTAACAATTATAAGAAAAGCAATCGAAAATATATTTTATTTAAATTAAACAATCCCTTATATATTTTAGTTCAGTCTAATCTAGTTCCATGTATTTAGCTTGGTCTGTCTAATCTCATGTATTTAGCCCCCATCTGTCTAGCTTCATCTAACTAGTCTCGTCTAGTCTTGTCTGTCTAGTCTTGTCTGTCCAGTCTTGTCCATTACATATAAATTGAGGGAAAAGGTCAACTGTAATTATTTATTCGTTAATCAGCCAATCAGCATCGAGGTAATTAGTTTAGCAATATCTGCCGCGGCGGATGACGTCATCAACTGTGGGGTAGGCGGTCGGGCGGTATCTCGCTTAAGGCACATGCTAGAGCCGTTCTGACACCAGATTTCATTTTTCTCATCAAATGGTTTAAAATGGTTTAGTCTAGTCCGTCTAGTCTTATCTGTCTAGTCTTGTCTGTCTAGTCTTGTCTGTCTAGTCTTGTCTGTCTAGTCTTGTCTGTCTAGTCTTGTCTGTCTAGTCAAATTCAAATTCAAATTCAAATTCAAAATATTTTATTTCATTATTTAAGCAAGTATAGTAAGAATATTACAAATACATTCTAAATGAAATGTGTCGGTAGTGTGAATATAATATAATACTCCTTGGGTTAGACCTTCGAGAAAAACTCTTCTAAGTCATAAGGTTCAATATTATTCAGGAGTTGGAACAGCTGCTTCTTGAATCTCTTAATGTTATCTAGTTGTTTGACTTCACTTGGAAGAACGTTGTATAGTTTCATACTGACATATGGAGGATTTTTCTCGGTCATCGTGAGGACATGTTTAGGAAACTGAAAAAGTTCTTTGTTAAACCTTGTTACACGTTCCGTAGGTTTGACAAAATCCTTGAAGAGATGTTTATGTTTCAGGAGGAAAATGACGTTTTCATAAATATATGTGGCCGTGGTGGTTAAAATGTTTGCCCTTTTGAAGTGTCCTCTGCAGGATTCACGGTAATTTAAAGTCATAAGTATTCGCAGGGCTTGTTTCTGTATCTTGAACACAGACTTGTAGTGTACTCCATTTCCCCAGAACATAATGCCAAATCTGAGAAGGCTGTGGAAGATTGCGAAATACACCATCCTCAAGACGTCGGACTCAACATAACGTTGGAGGGATCTCATAGCAAATACTGCTTTGTTGAGTTTCGTTGTTATTTCATTTGTATGTGAGACCCAGTCCAGAGATGGGTCTATGTGAAGTCCCAGGAGCCTTACAGAATGACTTACTGCTATCTCTTCGTTGTCAATTTCCATTTTATCAGGATATGATAATGTACTCCGCTTCGTTTTAAAGATTATTATTTGTGTTTTATCTTTGTTTAGTATAAGTTTATTAGTACCAAACCATAACTTCATTGCATCAACAGCTCTCTCTGAATTGGTGATGATATCGTGAATAGTCCTATTTAATATCAATATGGATGTGTCGTCTGCATAGTTGATCTTAATGTGCGGTGAATTGATCGGAGTAGCATGCAGGTCATTGATGAATAGGGCAAAGAGTAAGGGTCCTATTGTGCTTCCCTGAGGAATACCTATATTGATTGTACTCGGTGGAGAATGTACAAATCCATGCGGAGTGTGGAGCCTGGTAATCTGTGTCCTGTTAGAAAGGAATGATATGATCAACTCCAGCACAACTCCTCGTATACCATATTTGGAGAGTTTTATTTGTAGAAAATTATGGTTAACTAAGTCATATGCCTTAGATAGGTCCATGAGCATTCCAACTGGGATTTTCCGTGACTCGAGATTATCAATAATCCCCTTTATGAATTGGTAACAAGCCGTTTAAATCGATTTCCCTTTTACGAAGCCATGTTGGTGAGGGCTTATAATGTTATGCTTATCTAAAAACATTAAAATTCTGGAGCATATAATCCTCTCAAAAATTTTAGAGAAGACCGATAGAATGCTGATAGGCCTGAAGTTTTCGATAATAGACTTGTCCCCTGCTTTATGTATAGGGGTAATAATCGCCGTTTTTAGATTTTCCGGGAACTTTCCCACCTCTAAAACATTATTTATAATGGATTGCAAAGGGTTTAATATAGAGGGGAGCACATTTTTTATAACTATGGAAGGGATTTCATCTATACCCGCACTTTTGGTATTTTTGAGATTAATAATAGAATCAGCAAGTTCTTCCTGAGAGACCGGCATTAAGAATAACGACTTGTTGTTTACACTGATATTGTCTTTATACTGCATAACGGGTAGTGAATCTGCCAGGACTTTAGCTTTATTTACAAAAAAGTTATTTATATTTGAAGCACTAGTGATAGGTTCTTCATCCTGATTGAAATATGTGTCCGTTTTCTTCTTAATCTCTGCTACTCGTCTAACTATATTCCAAGTCGCTTTCTGCCTGTTGGGTGCTGTTTCAATTTCCCTTCTTAAAACTCTTTTCTTGTTGTCTATTAGTAACTTCCTAAAATTTCTCCGTAGGTTATTGTACATATTCTTGAATTCCATATTATATTTTGATATTGTTTGGAACAGTTTAAGGTTTATTTCCATTTTATTCAAGAACGGGTTATTAAAGACGCGTTGAGATGTTTTGCTGGCGTGTACGAGAACTCTAGGAAAGGCTTCGGTGAAATTCAATAGAAAAATGTCCATAAAAACGTACCATTGTATGTCAATATCGTTATTCCCAATTTTAAATAACTCATCCCACATAACATTTTCCATAAGCTGCTTATGGTGATCCATATTTTCTTTATTAAATAGTCTCGTCCATTTTGTATTAGAGACTGACGACCCAATTTTGCACTCTAATGACAGAATTTGAGCACAGTGGTCCGATATGTGATAATCTCTGGTTATAGAACTATATTCAGTGGTAAGATTGACTATTACATTATCAATGCAAGTTCCAGACCCGGGGTGGCTTACTTCTCTTGACACAAGGACTGCATTAAATGACTCCAGCAGAGACATAAACTGTCGGCTCATACTACACTCTTTCAGGATGTCTACATTAAAATCGCCAGCTATTACAAATTGTGTATTGCCTTTGGATAATAAAACCAGCAGTTCATGTGTTTTTTGTAGGAATAGCTTAAAACTCGTCAATGGGGCTCTATAAATTCCCATAATTATTGTATCATTGCCGTTGATAGCCGTTTCAATTGCCGAAAGTTCAAATACGTGCCCTTCAGCTAGACGGCTGATATCTTGTCTAGCTTTAAACCTTATGCTGTTTTTACAATATATTGCAGATCCTCCATGGGCTCCATCTTCACGACAGAAATGCGATGCCAAATTGAAATCATTGATCTTATATAGCTTAAGTTGTTCAGGGTTCTTCCAGTGTTCGGTGAGGATTAAGTAGCTACATTGCTTATAGCTTTCTAACATATACTCAATTCTCTCGATCGAGTTTCCAATGGACTGGGTGTTTTGGTTTATCAGTATGACTGCTGTAGAGGGCATAGTTTTTTCCGGGATTATTGAGTAATGTTTCGTCTTTGCATTAGTCTCACTAAAAAACGATTAATACACGTGTTTCTGGGCCAGGTCTCAGGTTTCATTATAACGTCAGCATCTTCTGTCGGTACAGAAACCTTAAACGAGGAGTACTCCTCGGGGTGTTTCGATGGGAGTTTAGAACATGTCGCAGTGCTAATTTTTTTACTAACTAGATATTGTAGTAACTTGTCAGTCGACAAATCCGGATCCAGACGATATACGTGGAAATGCTGGTATCTAATAGCCGCTTTAATTTGACTTGTGTCGTCGTTTGAACCAAGGACGATGTTTGATTTCCTCCGTTTTCTATAGCGTTGAGTCTCCCAAATTTCAGCGCTTGTGTTTATTTGATTTATTCTATCCGCTCCGTTTTCGGGTTCAAGTTGTTTGTT
This sequence comes from Phosphuga atrata, assembly GCA_944588485.1. Classification (NCBI taxonomy): domain Eukaryota; kingdom Metazoa; phylum Arthropoda; class Insecta; order Coleoptera; family Silphidae; genus Phosphuga; species Phosphuga atrata. The sequence goes on along the minus strand of OX155899.1, from coordinate 69,778,479 downwards.
ATTGTTTTTTGTGCCGGTGCAAATATCATTGGCGATAATTTCTTTTTCTGTCTTATCGCGCTGCAAATGTCGTTCGTTATCAGCGATAGCTGGTACGACAGACTCTTTATTCCCAGACCTCGGAGAATTTATCGGTTTATTCTCTACACATTTGGCGGGCTTTGACTTCGCTTGCTTCCCATTAATTAACTTTAATTCGTTAATTTGTTCAGACAATTCACAAATTAACAATTTCAGAGGTTCTATCTGATTTTTTACTTGTGCGTCAACAGACGACGCCACAGACTCGGCTAGTTTCTCGTTGTTACGTTTTAGTTCACTTAACTGTTCCGTTAGTTCACAGTTTAAAACATGTATGGGCTCAGTATGTTTTTTTATAATAGCCGACAAGAAATTTTCAAACTCAGAGCTCTGCAGGAAAGTGCTCAATATGTCGAACTGTTTTACTGAAGGGATATTGGATCTTAATTCCCTAGACATATTTAACACTGTACTAGGACTTTAACACTTTAAAAATTAACTTAAAAACTCTTTGACACTAAACATTGAAAACACTTTAAAAAGAAACTTTAAAAACTTTATTGACTGATTTCTCGCACGTCCACTCTCGCTGAACGCTGAGTCGCGAGTGAAATGTAATTCCTCCATAAGGGGCTAGATTACATGTAGTCTTGTCTGTCTAGTCTTGTCTGTCTAGTCTTGTCTGTCTAGTCTTGTCTGTCTAGTCTTATCTGTCTAGTCTTGTCTGTATAGTCTTGTCTGTCTAGTCTTGTCAATCTAAATCCCCCCATAATCTCAATTGAATCAACCCCTATCTTAATTTTCACCCCTGACCCCTCATTTTAAATTTCCCCACTATCCAACGTACACGTATCTTGCAGCGTCATCTAGACATTCTAGCTCGGACGCGTTCAGAACTATTTTGCATAGGATTCCCCATAAGGGGCTTCGTGCTAGATTTACATGTAAATCTCCATAAGGGGCATCGTGCTAGATTTTACATGTAATTCCCCCATAAGGGGCTAGATTACATGTAAATCCCATAAGGAGGTGGTGGGTCTAGAAGGAACTATCTTTCCCTACTCATATGTCTTCACTCATTTGGCAATGAATAGAATATTTATGAATATGATATTAAGAGTAATATTTATGTTTAGGGACGAAATGGTTAACATCTGATAACTTCCTTATTTGTTTTGCCCACATTAAAATGGCCCATTTAAAAGAGAAGATGCTAAACAAGAGTCGATAGAAGAGGTCCAGTACATTACCTTGCTCCTCCACCAAATATATCACCATTTTCTAAATTATTATTATTATTATTATTATGTTAAAATTTGAAATTTCTTGTGTGACACGTTTGAAGCTAAATAATGTGGTTTTAATTCTTTGATATTTTGATCTAGACCAGAAAAATAAAAATTTAAATATCCTCCAACAAAAATTGCGATGTTCCGACAATATTAAATTATAACCAATTGTTATTTACTACTGTTATTTATTAAGAGATGAGAAAGCATAGTCAAACAACGCGATGGCTATTAAGGGTAATTTATTCAGATATGAACTAAGGTAAATTATAGATAAGATTTATTCATTAATTTCTTCAATTTATAAATCGCATCTTGAAATACTTCAATAAGAAAGAAAGTGTTTATTATGTAGTATGCAATGGTTTAGAAAAATAAAATTGATCTAAAGTGAGCAATCTTAAAGTAATAAAAACAATTAAAAGAATAGTCTTGCGTGTTCTAACATTCGCTGATTAGATTTAGATTTATTAAAGAGACTAATGTAGGTAATTAATTCACTCCCTTGTTATATATCTTTTTCATAAGGCATTTGTTTTTTTGTGTGCTTTCTAAATTAATTTAATATTTCGTATTGATTTTTTGCAAGTTGCAAATATATGTAAATTTAAAAATCTATTAAAAAGATAAAATAAAGTTATGCACACATTACATTGTTGAGGCTAAGATTAAGAACCCTAAATTTATACTAAACAGTATGCTGCAATTAAATTTTAATGATTTCAAAAATAGTAAGCGTTCTATTTAAGAAGAGAAAGAGTTATTCTTGTACTAGATGTCTTTCGTGTGATAGTAATCCGAGTCTCTAGTCAACATTTTTTCAAAACTCCGGAAGTGACCAATGAGGGTTGGGGTGTAAGGGAGGGATGCGTGCACCTCGCCGAAAAGAGGGCAAACGTGGAAAGGGTTGCGCGACGCCTTTCGCCATTGGGCGTCGGCGTCGCGTTAAGCTCTCGCTTAAACCAATCGCCACACGTCGGTACGGCGATCCGGAGTCAATACTCCGGGCCGTGCAACAAGTTTGCCAGTTTTGCGCCGTCCTTGCGACAACGCCGATGAGACGTAAATAGTTGATTTATTTTTGTCGCGGTTTCCGGAGGGACCGGGAAAATTGTTTTTTGTGGATTGGATAAAGGGACTTATTTTGGATTGGGTTTAATTGATGCGGTTTCGGTTGGAGAACAATTTGTGATATGGATAAGACTGGTCTAGGGTCGTTGTAGCGGATGATGACCTTTTGAAGTGTCGACGGAGTCAACGACTTTTCTGATTTTATTCTATTTTACAAAAATGGTAAATTTTCGCAACATTTATTATTTTCTTCTCGCCACTCTTATATTTCCTTAAAAATATTTTTTTTATTTATATATATTTTTTTATAATCACCTAAGATAATTCAAAAACTGGTAGATAATAATCTCTGAATATATTTTTCAAAAATATTTATATATTCAGCATTATATAACTAGAATATATACTATAACTATTTTAACGAAAAATTAATTTCAAATTTTAACATACTTAATTCACATTGAATAATGAATCTTAATTCAAATTGAATAAAGAAGAATGAAAAATAACGAATTTAGGAATAAGAGCATTAATTCATGATTTGTTATCAATTCATGATTGAATGTTGGATTGTAAAGACGTAACTGACGCCTTTGTAATTGTGTTATCACATGTAATGTATTTATCTACGACTACTATTGTAAATGCCCATTATTGTATAGTTCGTAGACTATGTAAATACATCGTAACACACACATATGTAACAATCCGCGGTTAATATTATGTAATAATTCAAAAACACCTAAGAGCGTTTGGTTTGCGATTCGTTGATTGGTTGAGAGCTGCACGTTGATACTATTTTTAAATATAGTATTCCGTGATCTCCAAACAATCATTAAACGTCAAATCATTCAAAAAAGCCCAAAAATTTCTTCCAATAGACCGAAACTCAAGTTTAGAATGCAATCGATGCATTTTGGGCAGAGGGAGATAATTTTCAACACATTTTCAATTCCACGGGCAGAGGAACAAACAAAATTTACGATACTGGTCGGCCGAAAACCCTAACCTGAAGTTATATTCGAAGAAGAGCTGCATTCTCAAAAGGTAACTGTATGTATGGTGTGGAATATTCTCAGCTGGAATATTCGAAAAAAAAATTTTTTTCTTGCAAATGGAATGGGAAACTCAGTAATTGTAAATAATGAACATTATGTGGAGATGCTACGTCCCTAATGGTCGCTCAACTCCGAATCCAAATAAACGATATTTGGTATCAGCAAGATGATGCAAGGTCTCGTATATCCAACACGTCTATAGGAGCGTTACGAGAGTTATTTCCTGGTCGTCTGATTTCCCAGCGTGGGGATCAAATGGACTCCTCGTTCACCGGCTTTGTCGACTGTGGATTATTTCTTATGGGGTCATGTTAAATCTAAAGTTTATCAGAACCGACCGAAAACCCTGGATGACTTAATACGAAACATTCGCAGAGCTATGAGATTTTGTGAGAAATGCTTCGATCTCGAAACGTCAAAACGTGGTCAAAACGGAGGCAAGCGGAGGTCATTTAATCGATGTAATTTTTAAGTTTTAATTGTTAATTTAGGATTAAGCATTTAACTTGTTATTAAACTTTAGACGTTACTCTACAAAAAACTTATTTCTTTTTTTGATAATCTCTTAATTTGTCACCTTATATCATCAAACATCATAAAAATCACTGGTAGTCACCCTATATAATCAAACATCACTGGTAAGGATCACTTTATTGGTACTCGACTTAAAAGTGATTACTTTTATTCCTGGACATTAGAAGTCTTGTTATTTTTATGACGTTTGAAAATAAAAATATGCTATTTGCATTTATCGCATGTAATTAATATTGCTAATTTAATATTTGTTGTAGTGGTTATCTGAAAATAGCAGCGCATTAAAATTCATGAAATATTTTTGCATTGCGGGTACTTTTAATAGTTGTATTGTTTCTGCCGCTTTGGAAATAATCAGCACACGACGCATATTTTCCTTTGCAATAGAACTTTATCCGATCGATTCCGCACATTAAGTTGAATATTTACCTCTTTTATTTCATGCAAGTGGAACGCGTATAACACGTGATACCTTAATAAACATAAATACAAATATCTTGAATGAGAAAAAATATATGGTATTAATAAAGTAATTTAATAACGATTTATAACATTTACATTTAATAGAAACTAGGAAAAGTCCTACATTCGTACTATAAATATTATTCAATACGTATCATTTGTTATTCAATATTCAGCATTATAAATATTATTCGATATTATAAATATTATTCAATAAATTAGGTATGTTTAACACGTTTATTGGTAACGAGACAACTTACAGCTAAGTACGAGATAATTCGTACTCGTCAACGTGTTAAAGATTTAAGGTACTTACGTACTAACGCCACCGCAGCTACAGATTTGAACAAAATAGATGGTTAGATTAGGTTATAATGGAGTAGATAAACCCACACGACATATCGCGCGTTAGCGCGACCTCTCGTTGCGGTGGCGTTATTACATATGTACCAGATTTAGTTTCACTTAACCTTTCCAGAAACGATTTTTTTGTAAAATCCATTGTATAGAACACACAAATTAGCGGCCTATCATTCAATGATACATCGAGCCTTTTCAATCCCCCTTTCCACAGAAAAGAGAATCAAAGAATTAAGTACCACAATTTCAATCGCTACAGAGAATGGTTTCCCAACAAAACTCATCCAAAACATTATCAATAATAAAGGGGGGGGGGGGGGGGAAAGGTGTCGTAGCAAGCACATACCTGTTAACTTGGCAATTGCCCCCTAAACTACCCGTAAACTATCTTTCACATATCTTCATGAGAAGGCTGCCTTGGACTTCTAAGTATACAGGGGGATGAAGAAATATTCCATGAACGCTTTAGATTAGAAAATTGCTGTTTTATCTTCCAAGCAGGGCTCTACAACATGTCTCCGTAAACATAGACCACATCCAATCTTCTTCAATTATCTGCGATAGTCGATCAGTGTTGCTTCAGTGAAGCATCAGTGTTCATCAGTGAAGCCTTAAAACATCTTACAAGGCCCACAGAAATTTTAATGGAAACGTGGCAAGAGGAAAAATAGGGCTTCAAATCAGTAGCGCTTCAAACGAGAGTCTCGTTTCTGATCTCGTTCCGGGCAGCCGTAACATTCTCTTCATAAATTTGAACCCGAACAACCCGAACTTGCCGGAGCCCAGAACGAGCATTTAAAATTTATGAAGAAAATGTTACGGCTACCCGTGCCAAAGATTGAAGACGATATCAGAAACGAGACTCTCGTGTGAAGCCCTACTTATCAGGTAGAGTCAACTTACGATGGCACTGGGTGAAAGCTCATGCCGGAGTAGTCGAAAATGAACGGGCGGATTGTCTGGCAAGGCAAGCTTCAGGCATAAATCTTTCTGGTGAAGATTTGCAGGATATCCCACTGTCATGCACTAAAATACCTAGGAATACTATTAAACAAATGATAGCTTCTTACAGCCTAAAGGAATGGCAGTTGAGATGGGATGCATCAAAAACTGGGCTCTGGACAAAGAATTTTATACCCAACATAGAAGATTGGACAAAAATGGATCTACAGCTCTGACACACCTGATAACTGGTCATGGAAACTTTCAAGCCAACCTCTACAAATTTGGAAAGAGGGAATCACCGCTATGCACATGCGGCGAAACGAACTCGGCATCATGTGCTATTCAATTTGTCTTCTCACGTAACACTGCAGAATCCAGATCGAATTAAGAGTTAAGTTAAGTTCATAGAGCCGGAGGTATCTGGCCAAAGCAACAAATAAAAACAAAACATTTAGCAGCAGTGCAGCTCAATTTCAGAGACTTGACCATGACTAAACAAATTAAGTTCTAAAAATATGGCTTTAAAGTGTAGTTTTCCTTAAGTTATAGCGTCTTATAGACGGTAGTTATAGTGTCTTTTAGAATGCTGATCACGTATGCTACAAGCAAATGAAATCAAATACTGTCTTGGAATTCTTCCTTTGATTCTCTTACTTCCCTCCATCTACGAAGGGTGATGTCTGTTGGTTTCCTTGTTTCTGCCTGTTGTACTCTTGTGTCCGTTCGTTTTAAGTATTTTCGTTACCAGTGTTTCTGTATGAGTAATCATTCTTGCGTTTAAGGTCTTGCTTGCTTTTTCTGTCCAAATCTCTCTTTCTGTCGCCCATCTCCTGCACTCAAAAATGGTGTGGGAGGCACTGTCCTCTTCGCCACAGTCGACGCATCCATGGTCCGATACTCGTCGTAGGCTGTATAAGTACTGGTTGAAGCAGCCGGGGCCAGTAAGCGCCTGAGTGAGGTAATAACCTACTTCACCATAGTAGCTGTGAAAAGTTGCCGTTTTCAGGAAAACGGAAAACCAGCATCATGTCGACCACCAGGACGACCAACAAAGAGATGGAAGGACAGCTTGTCGTCAGAATCTCAAGAGCATGTGCAATGAGGATAGGAAAAAACGAACTTTTAGGCTTCCGGAAAGAAGAAGAAGACCATAGCAGCGTTCAACCCATGATGCAATTTTTAGGGCCACTGGTCTATAGTTGTTTTGTCCAAACAGTCTTGCCACCTTGTGAACATGATACGATTTTTTATCTGACCCATTCTTGTTCTTACGGTCAGAGTATATTTCTTTGCATTCATCGACTATTAGTCCGATGGGCTATAGGCTAGCAATCACGAGGACAGCTTCTGTGGAAACCGTCCTGTAGCCACACAGCCTTTAACCGATTTTTTCTCGACACTGGCTAGTGTGTTTCTGAGGTATGTGGCATCCATTGCCTTTGACCCACACTGGAACACCATACAGCAAGGTTGATTGGACGACTAAAGCTAAAACTCGTCTTTTGCTCTGCGCTGGTCCACCTACATTTGACAAGAATCTCCCTAATAGAGCAATTACTTTGTGTGCCTTTAAAGCTGTTAGTCTTGCCTGTCTAGTCTAGTGCTCACCCCTTTATTTGGTGTGATTTTCGCGTCTCTAGATACGTCGACAATTCTTCTCATGCCAGTGAATAAGACTGCCTCCGTTTTTTAAAGTGCCAGCTTGAGCTGTTTACCTTCCATCAATTTGTCTATTAGTTGCAATGCTTCATTTTCTCTCCGCGTTAGCTCATCCTGGGTTCTGCAGCCAGCGCAAGATCGTCTGCGAAGAATACAGTCTCTACTCCCCCTGGCATCTTGAGTATGAGAACCCCATCGTACACTATGTTCCACAACGTTGGGCCCATGACTGATACTTGTGGAACACCGCTATGAATGCTCTTCGTAGAGCGGTAGCTGTCTGATTCGATTACAATTGTCCTTTCAGATAGTTAACTATCTGTCATCGCTATCAGGTATGATGGAAAGCTGCGTCGCGTGACTTGGCAGGCAGAATTAAACGCGTTGCGCACATCCAGCGTAATTAAAGCGAATATTCTTCTAGTTCTCCTGGTGCCCTTTTTAGCAGCGTCTGCAATGGCTACAACTTTGTTGAGAGAGTCAATTGTAGATCGCCCTTCCCTAAAACCTTAGTGGTTGTTGGTTTTCAGTTCTCTTTTAATTCTTTACAGCAGCGGCTGCTCCAGTAGTTTACCTGCAGTGTTCATCAGACATAGGGGTCTGAACGATGTTGTTTCGTTGGGCGGTTTGTGACATTTCCTTAACAGTATCAGTCTAGCCTGCGGCTAGAGTTTTATTCTTCTTCTAGAGTCGTTCCTTCGTTTGTAAATTCCAAGACTTCACTGCACATCGGTTTCTCCCAAAATGTCCTTGCCGGGTGGTTTGGGAATAGGGTATAGACAATTTCCTCTATCAAATCAGGGAGCGGATACATGTTTGGGCTCCGGAGCTTTAGCTGTCTAGTTGCAATTCCGTAAGCATCTCCTCAGGGCTTCTCATAGATTTTGCGGAGGTTTACCCAGCATCTCCTCTTCTCGCTATTTATCATTCTCCGCAGAATTTTCCTGGACTCTGCATATTTTAGTCTGAGCGCGACTTTCCTTGTCGTCGTCTCTGCGTCCTTCTTTTTACATCCCTGGTAGGTACGCCTGGTCTGCCCACAGATCTTTCTTGCAATTTAGATCTCATCGGTCCACCAGTACACTTTCTTTTTTTTTCCAGAGTTCTGTGGAATTCTTCGTCGGTCGACATTCCTTGCATATGTTGGTAAGGTTGGCAAGCATCGTTTGCAGCTTTTCCATATTCATTTTCTTTGTCTGTCTAGTCTTGTCTGTCTGTCTGTCTAGTCTTGTCTGTCTAGTCTTGTCTGTCTAGTCTTGTCTGTCTAGTCTTGTCTGTCTAGTCTTGTCTGTCTAGTCTTGTCTGTCTAGTCTTGTCTGTCTAGTCTTGTCTGTCTAGTCTTGTCTGTCTAGTCTTGTCTGTCTAGTCTGTCTGTCTAGTCTTGTCTGTCTAGTCTTGTCTGTCTAGTCTTGTCTGTCTAGTCTTGTCTGTCTAGTCTTGTCTGTCTAGTCTTGTCTGTCTAGTCTTGTCTGTCTAGTCTTGTCTGTCTAGTCTTGTCTGTCTAGTCTTGTCTGTCTAGTCTTGTCTGTCTAGTCTTGTCTGTCTAGTCTTGTCTGTCTAGTCTTGTCTGTCTAGTCTTGTCTGTCTAGTCTTGTCTGTCTAGTCTTGTCTGTCTAGTCTTGTCTGTCTAGTCTTGTCTGTCTAGTCTTGTCTGTCTAGTCTTGTCTGTCTAGTCTTGTCTGTCTAGTCTTGTCTGTCTAGTCTTGTCTGTCTAGTCTTGTCTGTCTAGTCTTGTCTGTCTAGTCTTGTCTGTCTAGTCTTGTCTGTCTAGTCTTGTCTGTCTAGTCTTGTCTGTCTAGTCTTGTCTGTCTAGTCTTGTCTGTCTAGTCTTGTCTGTCTAGTCTTGTCTGTCTAGTCTTGTCTGTCTAGTCTTGTCTGTCTAGTCTTGTCTGTCTAGTCTTGTCTGTCTAGTCTTGTCTGTCTAGTCTTGTCTGTCTAGTCTTGTCTGTCTAGTCTTGTCTGTCTAGTCTTGTCTGTCTAGTCTTGTCTGTCTAGTCTTGTCTGTCTAGTCTTGTCTGTCTAGTCTTGTCTGTCTAGTCTTGTCTGTCTAGTCTTGTCTGTCTAGTCTTGTCTGTCTAGTCTTGTCTGTCTAGTCTTGTCTGTCTAGTCTTGTCTGTCTAGTCTTGTCTGTCTAGTCTTGTCTGTCTTGTCTTATCTGTCTAGTCTTGTCTGTCAAGTCTTGTCTGTCTTGTCTTGTCTGTCTAGTCTTGTCTGTCTAGTCTTTTCTGTCTAGTCTTGTCTGTCTAGTCTTGTCTGTCTAGTCTTGTCTGTCTAGTCTTGTCTGTCTAGTCTTGTCTGTCTAGTCTTGTCTGTCTAGTCTTGTCTTTCTAGTCTTGTCTGTCTAGTCTTGTCTGTCTAGTCTTGTATGTCTAGTCTTGTCTGTCTAGTCTTGTATGTCTAGTCTTGTCTGTCTAGTCTTGTCTGTCTAGTCTTGTCTGTCTAGTCTTGTCTGTCTAGTCTTGTCTGTCTAGTCTTGTCTGTCTAGTCTTGTCTGTCTAGTCCTGTCTGTCTAGTCTTGTCTGTCTAGTCTTGTCTGTCTAGTCTTGTCTGTCTAGTCTTGTCTGTCTAGTCTTGTCTGTCTAGTCTTGTCTGTCTAGTCTTGTCTGTCTAGTCTTGTCTGTCTAGTCTTGTCTGTCTAGTCTTGTCTGTCTAGTCTTGTCTGTCTAGTCTTGTCTGTCTAGTCTTGTCTGTCTAGTCTTGTCTGTCTAGTCTTGTCTGTCTAGTCTTGTCTGTCTAGTCTTGTCTGTCTAGTCTTGTCTGTCTAGTCTTGTCTGTCTAGTCTTGTCTGTCTAGTCTTGTCTGTCTAGTCTTGTCTGTCTAGTCTTGTCTGTCTAGTCTTGTCTGTCTAGTCTTGTCTGTCTAGTCTTGTCTGTCTAGTCTTGTCTGTCTAGTCTTGTCTGTCTAGTCTTGTCTGTCTAGTCTTGTCTGTCTAGTCTTGTCTGTCTAGTCTTGTCTGTCTAGTCTTGTCTGTCTAGTCTTGTCTGTCTAGTCTTGTCTGTCTAGTCTTGTCTGTCTAGTCTTGTCTGTCTAGTCTTGTCTGTCTAGTCTTGTCTGTCTAGTCTTGTCTGTCTAGTCTTGTCTGTCTAGTCTTGTCTGTCTAGTCTTGTCTGTCTAGTCTTGTCTGTCTAGTCTTGTCTGTCTAGTCTTGTCTGTCTAGTCTTGTCTGTCTAGTCTTGTCTGTCTAGTCTTGTCTGTCTAGTCTTGTCTGTCTAGTCTTGTCTGTCTAGTCTTGTCTGTCTAGTCTTGTCTGTCTAGTCTTGTCTGTCTAGTCTTGTCTGTCTAGTCTTGTCTGTCTAGTCTTGTCTGTCTAGTCTTGTCTGTCTAGTCTTGTCTGTCTAGTCTTGTCTGTCTAGTCTTGTCTGTCTAGTCTTGTCTGTCTAGTCTTGTCTGTCTAGTCTTGTCTGTCTAGTCTTGTCTGTCTAGTCTTGTCTGTCTAGTCTTGTCTGTCTAGTCTTGTCTGTCTAGTCTTGTCTGTCTAGTCTTGTCTGTCTAGTCTTGTCTGTCTAGTCTTGTCTGTCTAGTCTTGTCTGTCTAGTCTTGTCTGTCTAGTCTTGTCTGTCTAGTCTTGTCTGTCTAGTCTTGTCTGTCTAGTCTTGTCTGTCTAGTCTTGTCTGTCTAGTCTTGTCTGTCTAGTCTTGTCTGTCTAGTCTTGTCTGTCTAGTCTTGTCTGTCTAGTCTTGTCTGTCTAGTCTTGTCTGTCTAGTCTTGTCTGTCTAGTCTTGTCTGTCTAGTCTTGTCTGTCTAGTCTTGTCTGTCTAGTCTTGTCTGTCTAGTCTTGTCTGTCTAGTCTTGTCTGTCTAGTCTTGTCTGTCTAGTCTTGTCTGTCTAGTCTTGTCTGTCTAGTCTTGTCTGTCTAGTCTTGTCTGTCTAGTCTTGTCTGTCTAGTCTTGTCTGTCTAGTCTTGTCTGTCTAGTCTTGTCTGTCTAGTCTTGTCTGTCTAGTCTTGTCTGTCTAGTCTTGTCTGTCTAGTCTTGTCTGTCTAGTCTTGTCTGTCTAGTCTTGTCTGTCTAGTCTTGTCTGTCTAGTCTTGTCTGTCTAGTCTTGTCTGTCTAGTCTTGTCTGTCTAGTCTTGTCTGTCTAGTCTTGTCTGTCTAGTCTTGTCTGTCTAGTCTTGTCTGTCTAGTCTTGTCTGTCTAGTCTGTCTGTCTAGTCTTGTCTGTCTAGTCTTGTCTGTCTAGTCTTGTCTGTCTAGTCTTGTCTGTCTAGTCTTGTCTGTCTAGTCTTGTCTGTCTAGTCTTGTCTGTCTAGTCTTGTCTGTCTAGTCTTGTCTGTCTAGTCTTGTCTGTCTAGTCTTGTCTGTCTAGTCTTGTCTGTCTAGTCTTGTCTGTCTAGTCTTGTCTGTCTAGTCTTGTCTGTCTAGTCTTGTCTGTCTAGTCTTGTCTGTCTAGTCTTGTCTGTCTAGTCTTGTCTGTCTAGTCTTGTCTGTCTAGTCTTGTCTGTCTAGTCTTGTCTGTCTAGTCTTGTCTGTCTAGTCTTGTCTGTCTAGTCTTGTCTGTCTAGTCTTGTCTGTCTAGTCTTGTCTGTCTAGTCTTGTCTGTCTAGTCTTGTCTGTCTAGTCTTGTCTGTCTAGTCTTGTCTGTCTAGTCTTGTCTGTCTAGTCTTGTCTGTCTAGTCTTGTCTGTCTAGTCTTGTCTGTCTAGTCTTGTCTGTCTAGTCTTGTCTGTCTAGTCTTGTCTGTCTAGTCTTGTCTGTCTAGTCTTGTCTGTCTAGTCTTGTCTGTCTAGTCTTGTCTGTCTAGTCTTGTCTGTCTAGTCTTGTCTGTCTAGTCTTGTCTGTCTAGTCTTGTCTGTCTAGTCTCCCGACTCGGCGCGAGTCGGTGCTGAGTCGGTAATCGTATTTAGCCCCGTCCGGGTTCTCAAAACCATCATAATATAACACATCGTCTTTTCTTCATCAATGATTTTGATGTGTTATAATTGATTTAACTATCTTTAAAATAATCCATTAAAACCTGTCCATTAATTAATCTTGATTTTGAGGTCATTTCCATTTCTATAATTCACTCAAATTACTTAATTACTCTATCGAATTACCTAAATATCTAATAATTTCACTTTCGCTATAATTTTTGTTCCTTTTAGGCTGATATTGATAACGAATTTTTCGTTCAAGGAGCAAACTTGCATTTATCTGATAAGCCTTCGACAATTCAAAGCCGCGCCGAAATTACACTATTCAGCAACGTTGCGCAATAAAAAGTTCCAAGAATCATGCAACGGTCATCGATTCACGCAATACATTGCAAAAAGTATAATAAGTTGTAATTTAGAATGTCTAGCTGAAACAATCAAATATGCATAACATATAATGAGCTTAGATGACTGTGTGCCAGTTTGGAAGTTTCGAGAATATTGACAACAAATGTGAAAATAAAATACACGCCATTAAATCACGGTCTATCTTAATACAATCTCTATATTACTCACAAAATAATAAATGGTCACCGCGATATCGCATATTTCGCATTCCTTCTAACGGTAGACTTCCGAGCAAAGCGGCTCTGGCGTCACTAACGCAGCGATACTGACGCGGTGCCATAGCGATAGTATTATGCACTATGAAAATGTATGAGGCGCCATTCGAGCGCAGCGATACTGACGCACTGCGTCAATGTCGCTGCGCTCGAATGGCGCCTCATACATTTCCATAGTGCATAATACTATCGCTACGTCGCGGCGGGTTTAACGCTGCGTTAGTGACGCCATAGACGCTTTGCTCGAAAGTCTAATATAAGGGTTAGGTTAGTACCGCCCTAGTTTAAAATGTCTCTACACTACATGCTGTATGTTCTCCACTGCACTACTGGGGAGAACTAGTAAACATAGCTAATCTGAATTAATTGGACTGTTCTAAAAATCTACGCTATACATATATTATAGCTAGAGCTTCACACGAGACGAGATAGGGCGAGAGTTTAAAAAATCTCGTCTCGCTCTCGTTATTTGTGAAAAAAATTTCTCTCGTCTCAGTCTCGCTTTCGCTCTAGGAACCGTTTGTCTCGTCTCGCTCTCGCTCTCGTAACCGCTTGTCTCGTCTCATCTCGTCAATTATAGGATAGCGTCAAATATATAATGAAATGTAACGTGCCCGAGGCCAGAACGAGCAGTTCAAATTTATGCAAGAAAATATTACGGTTGCCCGTGTCAGAGGCAAAGATTGAAGATGTATGAACGAGATCGGAAACGAGACTCTCATGTCTCGCAAAAGTGAGACCACATACGCTCTCGTGTCTCGCGAAGGCGAGACCACATATGTTACTATGTGACTATGTGACCGTATATATGACTGGCTCTCGTCTAAATAATTTTCAAAATTGTCTCGTCTCGGTCTCGTCTCACTTTTTCAAGACGAGATGAAACGGGACGAGAAAAATATCTTTCTCGTGTGAAGCCCGAATTATAGCTTTCTTTTTTTTACAATTTAACTTAACCACTGTTTATCATTTAATTTCTCTTAAATCTGATAAAGCCGGGTGTTCCCGTTAACCATAACTTTGCGTGAGCTCCCTCGCCACACTTCCTGCCATAAAAATTATTTATGCTTTTATCTCGTCAAAATTATAGTTATGTTCTCGAAACATATACGTTTTACTTCTTAAATAGGTCACAATCACAACACACGTATCTGGAAAGAAATGTGTAACTAACATGGATGAATATTGGTATATTAAGATATAAGGAACATGCAAAAATGTAAATTATCGCGACGATGGTAAATAACAAGATTCGGTTTCGTGCCAGACCGATTTTAATATTTTAATATTTTGTTGTGGTGTAATATGTAAATACAGATTAAATGTAAAAGGAGTCTAAAATCGATTAAATTTTAGTTTTTGATTAAGATTATCACATATTTTAATTACTGGAACGTGGATAATGTAAGACGTACTTTCTTCATTTTAGGAGTGTTACAGGGCCGGCGCGTCAAAATATGCCTAAGGCGAATACAACTTTCGCCGCCCCTCTTAAATTTTATTTACTTAACAAATAGACACTTGAAAAATTTGAAACTTTTGAAAATTGCAGATAATAGTGAATTCAGTAAGCTACATTTTCAACAAACATTGCAATTTTAGTTTAATTAGTTTCGTTTAACTCGCATTGTTATTAAGACAATTTTGGAAAGTCTCAGATTGCAATCAAAATTGTGAAAAATTTGAAACTTTTGAAAATTGGAGCTAATAGCGAATTCACTAAGCTACATTTACGCCAAAAATTGCAATTTTCGCTTGACTAGTTTTCCAGTTACAGACGAAAAACTAAGCTAGGCTCGCATTGTTATTATAGTCCAGTCATTATAGTAAGTTCACCTCGGAATTAGAGATACCTAGCTGTAAGTCTGTAAATAATTGTATATTGACACCCTAAAAGTTGTCTCAAAACCTACATATGGTAGGGTGTACGCAACTATTAAATTTCAAGGTCAAAGGTCACAAAAATCGTTTTTTTGCGCTTTTTTTGTAAATATCTAATTTCCTATGGGTTTTTTGCTATTTGTATTTATTATCAATATTGTACACTACAAAATTCTCTACAAATTTTGTTTAAAAAATTTTTTTATACGGTGAACCGTTTTCGAGATAGAGGGCGGAGAGCACGCGGTTACAGCATCACTTCCGGTCAACCGGTGCCTCCGGTCGAAAACGCGCCATATATAGTTGATGAACTATCGATAAATCAATGATTATAAATATTTGTCAATTTTTATTAACTATTATATCATATTTTATAATTTTTTTCCTAACCTATCCACTTTTTATTCAGTATTAATTTATTTAATAACACGTACCTGCCCATGTAACTGCAGAATTGTTAATGAAAATATCTTCTTCTTTAAGTTCCATGTCCGTTCCGAACGTTGGTAACCATCAGGGCTATGATGACTTTATTCACTGCGGCACGGAAAAGTTCTGTTGTCGTCATGCCGAACCAGGTTCTTAGGTTTTTCAACCAAGATATTCGTCTGGCGCCGATTGACCTCTTTCCTGCCACCTTTCCCTGGATAATCTTCTGCAGCAAATGAAATCTATCTTCGTTTCTCATGATGTGGCCACGATATTCTAGCTTTCTGCACTTGACTGTGTTTAGAACCTCTCTCTCCTTGTTCATTCTATGGAGGATCTCATCATTGGTTATTCGATCCCTCCAGGAGACTCTCAGCATTCTGCGATATATCCACATTTCAAATGCCTCTAACTTTTTGCTGGTGGCTTCTGTCAGTGTCCACGATTCCATTCCGTAAAAAAGAACCGAAAACACATAGCATCTCATCATTCTCAGCTTTGTAGTCATTGTTAGGTTGTGGCTTGTTAGTACAGATCGCATTTTGGTAAAAACAGATCTTGCCTTTTCAATGCGAATTTTTATCTCCTGAGAGTGATCCCACCGATCATTAACATTTGTGCCAAGATATGTATACCTCTCCACCCGTTCGATTGGCTCTTGATTGACAGTAAGTTCACAGTTTTCAATATAGGACTTGCTGATGACCATAAGTTTTGTCTTCTTGATGTTAATATCCAAGCCATATTCTGTGCTCTTTTCTACAAGTCTGTTTATTAGATGTTGTAGTCCTTCTATACTATCTGCAAACTTCACTGTGTCATCTGCATATCGTATGTTGTTGATTTTTTCGCCATTGAGAGAGATGCCAGCTTCACACTCTTCCAGAGCTTCTTTAAATATGTATTCAGAATAGATGTTAAAAATAAGAGGGGACAATATACATCCTTGTCTCACTCCTCTCATTATGTCTATTTGTTCGGTCTTTTCTGTCTCTACTCTCACTACGGCTTTTTGGTTCCAGTAGAGGTTCGTAATAATTCGTAGATCCTTGCCGTCCATCCCAGTTTCCTTTAAGATGTTAATCATTTTTTGGTGTTTGACCCTGTCGAAAGCCTTCTGGTAGTCAACAAAACAGGAAAAAATGTCGCAGTTCATATCTCTGCACCGTTGAAATAGTACTTGCGTGCAATATAATGCTTCTCGTGTGCCCATCGCATTTCTGAAACCAAACTGAGTTGGTGATACTTGTTCTTCGCAAACTCTGTAAATTCTTCTGTGAATTATTTTTAAAAATAATTTGAGAAGGTGACTCATGAGACTTATAGTTCTGAACTCTTCACACTTCTTTGCTTTTGGTTTTTTTGGGTAATGTTATAAATTCTGACTTTAGCCATTCTTGTGGTATATTTCCAGAGTTATAAATTTGGTTGAATATTTTTGTCAGATTTTTTACCCTGTCGTCATCCAGTAGTTTAAAGAATTCCGATTGGATTTCATCTGGTCCAGGTGCTTTACCGTCTTTCATTGTTTTTATTGCCTGCTTTACTTCATCCATCAGGATCTCCGGTCCATCCGAGTTGTTTATGGATGGAGGTTCCGCTCTAGTATCATGAAACAGTTGTTCAATATATCTTCTCCATGTTTCCTTTATGTCACCTGTGTCAATGATCAGTTTTCCTTCGCCATCCACCAATTTATTTATCGTTCTCGGTTTTGTTCTGCTTGTCATGTCTCTAATTTTTCTGTGCACGTTAAAGCTATCGTACTTGTCTTGTAGTTCTTCAATCTCTGTGCATTGACCTATATGTTCGTTCTCCTTGGCTTCTCTGATTTTATCTCTGATACTCCTCTTTATTTCTGCATATTCTCTCGTATTGTTGCTGTTTTTTAACGATCTTCTCTTTTCCATAAGATACAGAATTTCATCCGTCATCCATGATTTTCTTTTAACCTTATCAGCCTTCAAAAGTTCTTCTTTAACATCCTTAACAGTGTGGACCAATAACTCAATTTCCTTTTCAAAGTCCCCATCTTCTTGTACTACTCTGTATTTGCTGTTAATCAGTTCTCGAGCTCTAGCCTCTATTGCTGGTATTTTAAGCTTACGTAGATCGTATTTGTTTATATTGTTTTTTCTTTTTATGGCTTTCATTGTTACTTTGAATACACCAACCACAGGGTTATGATCTGATTGGATATCGGCTCCTGGATATGTTTTTACGGAAGTGCAACTATTTCTATGTCTTCTATTAATTAGAATGTAGTCAATTTGGTTTCGGATTATTTTATTGGGAGTATCTCCAGGTGCTTTCCATGTATATAGTCTTCTTGCTGGAAGCTGGTACCAAGTGTTTGCTATCACAAATTCGTTCTCTTCTGCAAATATGCTCAACAGATCTCCTCTTTCGTTTCTTTCTCCCAGACCATATGGACCTATATACTCGTATGTTCGTCCTCTACCAATTTTAGCATTAGTCTCCCATTATTATTGTCAGGTCTTGCTTTGGTAGTACTTTAAGTATTTCAGTTATTTTTGCATAGAGTTCTTCTACATCTTTATCACTTGTATCAGATGTTGGTGCATATACTTGTATTATATTGATTTTGGCAGGTCTGGCATCCATCTGAAGCAGCATTAATCTTTCCGAGATTGGCACGAAATTTGTCACGCATTTAGCTATTGATCCGTTAACAATGATCCCCACACCATGTTTTTTCTCTTCGGTTGTTGTTCCAGAGTAGTAGATACGATGATCTCCAATATCACTATAATTGAATCCATTCCATCGCATCTCACTTATTCCCATTATTTTTATGTTCATTCTTTCCATCTCCTGGATAGCGTTGTAGATTTTTCCAGGGTGTGCCATCGTTCTTACATTCCATGTGCCTAATCTCATGTGTACGTCTGATCGTAGTTTTTTTCTCGTCGCCTCATTCTTCAAAACTGTCCCCCCCGGAGATCCGATCGGGGGACTTTTTACTCCGGAATATTCTGTTTTGATTGTCATGATGCCGTGATAGTTATACTAGAGAATCCCATTATGGGCTTTACTGCAGTGGTTTCTCGGGGCCTTCTGCATCCCTATGCCGTTGACCCTGCAATTGGGTTCTTCCGCCTTTGGGGTCAGTTTCCTAGCCCCAGAGCAAAGAGGTGCCCTAATTCTTCTTAACTCATCCAACCTAAGCTGTTGGTCAACAAGATACAACTACTTATAACGGTAGTTTTTCGGTAATACCCTCACTTGGTTTAGTCTGCGGACCAACGCAGTTTACCAGGGTGTGGCGCTTGGAGCCAGCAAGTGAGAGCTGAGGACATTCTGGAGCCCAGTACTTGAAAACCACCTATGCAAATGCTTGGTGTGGCCGTTTCCAATGTAAAGGTGCTACTCCTACATTGCCCCCCATACACCCCGAATGAAAATATAGGAATTATATTTGAATTTTAACCTAATTAATATTAATAACTTCTTGCATGATGAAAAAAAAACAAATGAATTATTAATTAATCTTTTTATTAAAAAATATCATTTTACCAAAAATATCAAAATTATCACAATACATTTATTTTTAAAAAAATGGAATAAAGGGTACAAAAACTACAATTTATACCTTTAATCATCTTCTTCCTCTTTATCGTCGTCTTCCGGCTGCTGGTAAATTTCAAACTGGTCTTCATTATCGTCTTCAACGACATTTGTCTCAAGTTCTTCCATGATTTCGGGGTCAAAGGTTCCATCTTCGTTAATGTCGCTCTGATATGGTAGAGCATTGAGACAAGCTTGCCCATTAGATTGACCACAAGCTAAAGAGCATTGCAAGCCCGCTTTCCTGCATCCGCATCGCGAACCACAACCACTCTTGCAGTTGCAGAAAATTGTATGTAGCAAATCTACTGGAGCAGGTGGTAAAATTGTTATAATAGGCTCCAGAAAATCGTTTCGCATTGCCCAACCCCATACCTGGGGTTCCAAATCATGCCCTAACCAAGTTTGAACTTGATAATATAACCGTTTCAAATGTTGATGAGCAGCTGCACTTGTTGGTGGAATATTTGAAAGCTGCACAGGTTTATTAAGTTTTGTAGACTTGACGTAATGCATATAACGAAGATGATCGAGACTTATATAGAACAGAAATTTACGAGTAAATATTTATAATCATTGATTTATCGATAGTTCATCAACTATATATGGCGCGTTTTCGACCGGAGGCACCGGTTGACCTGAAGTGATGCTGTAACCGCGCGCTCTCCGCCCTCTATCTCGAAAACGGTTCACCGTATAAAAATTTTTTTTAAACAAAATTTGTAGAGAATTTTGTATCCTACAATATAGATAGTATATACAAATAGCAAAAAACCCATAGGAAATGAGATATTTACAAAAAAGCGCAAAAAAACGATTTTTGTGATATTTGAAATTGAAATTTAATAGTTGCGTACACCCTACCATATGTAGGTTTTGAGACAACTTTTAGGGTGTCAATATACAAGTATTTACTGACTTACAGCTGGGTATCTCGAATTCCAAGATTCTTACCTAATTTAAGCTTAAAAGACTGGACTATTAAGACAGTTTTGGAAAGTCTTTGATTGCAATCAAAATTGTGATAAATTTGCAAAAAATTTGAACCTTTTGAAAATTGTAGCTAATGGTGAATTCAGTAAGCTACATTTTTAACAAACATTGCAATTTTCGTTTAACTAGTTTTCTAGTTACAGACGAAAAACTAGATTCGCATTGTTATTAAGACATTTTGGGCAAGTTTCAGATTGCAATCAAAATTGTGATAAATTTACGAAAAATTTGAAACTTTTGAAAATCGTAACTAAAAGCGAATTCTGTAAGCTACATTTTCGCCAAAAATTGCAATTTTAGCTTAACTAGTCTTCTAGTTACAGACAAAAAACTAGATTCGCATTTTTATTAAGACTGTGTTGCAGAGTCCCAAGTCCCAGATTGCAATTAAAATTGTGATAAATTTGCGAAAAATTTTAAATTTTCGAAAATTGTAGCTAATAGCGAATTCAGTTAGCTACATTTTCAGCAAACATTGAAATTGTAGTTTAATTAGTTTTCTATTTACAGACGAAAAACTAGACTCGCATTGTAATTAAGACATTTTTGGAAAGTCTCAAATTGCAATCAAAATTGCGAAAAATTTTAAACATTTGAAAATTGGAGCTAATAGCGAATTCACTAAGCTACATTTTCGTTAAAAATTGCAATTTTCGCTTGACTAGTTTTCCAGTTACAGACGAAAAACTAAAATAGACTCGCAGTGTTATTAAGACAGTTTTGGAAAGTCTCAGATTGCAATTAAAATTGTTATGGATTTGTAAAAAATTTTAAACTTTTGAAAATTATAGCTAATTTTTTCATTTTCGCCAAAAATTGCAATTTTAATTTAACAAGTTTTCTAGTTACAGACAAAAAACTAGACTTGCATTGTTATTAAGACAGTTTTGGAAAGTCTCAGATTGCAATTAAATTTGCGATAAATTTACGAACAATTTGAAATATTTGGAAATTGTAGCTAATTCTATTAAAAAATTGCGTTGCAAAATTGCAATTAATCTAGCTTAACTACTTTTCTAGTTACAAACGAAAAACTTGACTCGCATAGTTATTAAGACAGATAGATAAATGTCACTAGATAACTAGCATCGATGTTAAGAGAGATAGATAAATCTATAATTATTTGATAATAATATATCTTATAGGAAATTGAATTCTCTGCAAGTTTTATCTGAAACATTTTTGAAAAATTTCGCTTAGTTTTCGAATTCTTTTCACATTTCTGAGACAAAAACTAATTAAGTTAACAGCACTTTTAGCCAAAAATCCAACCATTTGGTTAAGTAAGTCCAGCTCATTTAGTTTACCAGCAACAAAAGTGGATCTCGACTAATCCTAAATCATATTCAAATGAGGCGAGATTTGCACGAGAAATTGAAACAATGGTCTGTCTAGTCTTGTCTACTAACTTAACTCACTCCACTAAGTAGATCATCAGTCGAATTTATAGGATTTATAGGATTCGTGTGAGAATGTTTCTGTTATTTGATTTCTGGCTAGGTGTCAGCAATCTCGCTGACTTGACTAATTAAATAGTCTAACTAATAGACAATTTCGTTTATTCTGGATTGCAATCCAAAATAATGCTGTAATATTTGGCCTCTATAATTTTGAAAATAATAGTAGCACGTGCTTTTTCTCCCATTAAATTTATTGTTATTTTGAATTTCTTTGCTGAAATAATGAGAACAATTGGGATTTTTTGAAACTCTGCGCATAATTGAATTGTTGCTATAATAGCTTTTAATACCTCTTGCCAATATTGTTTCAATTTCAATAATCTCTTAGTATATACTTGATAAAGTATATAATATACAGAATATATTATAACACTATTAAAATGAAGAAAGTACGATGATAAGATATGTTTATAAATAATCCCCGCCGACCGCCGACTTTCCGAGATCTCTACTCGAGCGCCGAAATTTCTTAGAAATTTCTTCAATTCTTGCAGGCAATAGTGAACGGAAAGAGCTGGCGAAATATAATTTGCATATCTATAATCAGCAGCGAAAATGCTTTCAGAAACGTTTTTTAATTCTGCTGTAACTCAAAAAATAACGATTTTGAAAAAATCGATTTTCTCGCATTTCGTCGTTTCCGC
Organism: Phosphuga atrata; assembly: GCA_944588485.1. NCBI lineage: Eukaryota > Metazoa > Arthropoda > Insecta > Coleoptera > Silphidae > Phosphuga > Phosphuga atrata. The sequence continues at coordinate 69,756,612 of OX155899.1, read as the reverse complement.
GGTCTAGACTTCCCTAGTCGATGGTATTTCTTAACTGAAAGCTTCCCAGGGAATATTATATACGTTTTCGGACTAATTTTGGGACGCTGAATCGATTGGTGAAGACTGGAAGTCTCTGTAGTGAGCCGTTCAAAAGTTATGACAGCGTGAAATCATTCGGAAGTGCGAGATGGTGTACAGCGAAAAAAAATGTAAAACTTGTTTATTTGTAACTTTAGAGAGAAATAAACTGGAAAACCGTTTTCATCGCTTCGATTTCCTTCGGGTAACCAAAAAAAAAACACGAAAAAAATTTCCAAAAAAATTTTCAACAAAATTTTTTCCATCATTTCGTTCAAAAAATATGTGCTATTTCGGTTTTTTTCGATTTTCTCGAGAACGGTAAAAAGCAGCGAAATCATTTTCGGCACACAGAAACCACACGACAAGACGAACATGTCGATGTGTAAATTGCCAGGAAAGATTCAATAATTCGTCGAGGAATTTCATACTGAAATTTACACGATTCTCGATTTGCTAAGTAGATGTCTCGGAATCGGTTGCAGGTAATCAAAAACGGATTGCGGCATCGTTTTCAGAAGGTCATTTTTCTATTAATACACTAAGACTGTCCGCTGGAAATTCACGACTTTTCGAGATCTCTATTCGAGCGCCGAAATTCCTTAAAAATTTCTTCAATTATTGCAGGCGATAGTGAAGGGAAAGAGCTAGCGAAATATAATTTGCATATCTGTAACCAGCAGCAAAAATGCTTTCAGAAACGTTTTTAAATTCTGCTGTAACTTAAAAAATAACGATTTTGACAAAATCAATTTTCTCTCATTTTCTCGTTTGCGCGGTCTCGACTCCCCGTGTCGATGGTATTTCTTAACTGAAAGCTCCCTAGGGACTATTATATACATGTTCCGACTAATTTTGGGACGCTGAATCGATTCGTGGAGACTAGAAATCTCTGTGGTAAACCATTCAAAAGTTATGACAGCGTGAAATCAGTCGGAAGTGCGAGATGGTGTACAGCGAAAAAATATTTAAAACTTGTTTATTTGTAACTTTAGAGCGAAATAAACTGGAAAACTGTTTTTAGCACTTCGATTTCCTTCCGGTAACAAAAAAAAAATCTCGAAAAAAAATTTCAAAAAAATTCTCAACAAAATTTTCGTTCACATCATTTCGTTCGAAAAATATGTGCTATTTTGGTTTTTTTCGATTTTCTCGAGAAGGGTAAAAAGCAGCGAAATTATTTTTGGCACACAGAAACTATACGACAAGACGAACAAGTCGATGTATAAATTGTCTGGAAATATTCAATATTTCGTCGATAAATTTCAAACTGAAATTTACCCGATTCTTGATTTGCTAAGTAGATGTCTCCGAATCGGTTGCAGTTAATCATAAACGGATTGCTGCATCGTTTTCAGAAGGTCATTTTCCTATTAATACACTAAGACTGTCCGCTGGAAATTCACGACTTTCCGAGATCTCTACTCGAGCGACGAAATTTCTTAAAAATTTCTTCAATTCTTGCAGGTGATAGTGAACGGAAAGAGTAACAGAAAGTGTAACAGAAAGAGTAACAGAGTGGAGTAACAGAAAGAGTAGAAGAATTGTAGTTTTACAAAAACTACAATTTATACCTTTAATCATCTTCTTCCTCTTCATCGTCGTCTTCTGGCTGCTAGTAAATTTCAAACTGGTCTTCATTATCGTCTTCAACGACATTTGTCTCAAGTTCTTCCATGATTTCTGGGTCAAAGGTTCCATCTTCGTTAATGTCGCTCTGATATGGTAGAGCATTGAGACAAGCTTGCCCATTACATTGGCCACAAGCTAAAGAGCATTGCAAGCCCGCTTTCCTGCATCCGCATCGCGAACCACAACCACTCTTGCAGTTGCAGAAAATTGTATTTAGCAATCTTCTGGAGCAGGTGGTAAAATTGTCATGATAGGCTCCAGAAAATCGTTTCGCATTGCCCAATCCCATACCTGGGGTTCCAAATCATGCCCTAACCAAGTTTGAACTTGATAATATACACGTTTGAAATGTTGATGAGCAGCTGCACTTGTTGGTGGAATATTTGAAAGCTGCACAGGTTTATTAAGTTTTGTAGACTTGACGCAATGCATATAACGAAGATGATCGAGACTTATATAGAAAAAATTTTTACGAGTAAATATTTATAATCATTGATTTATCGATAGTTAATCAACTATATATGGCGCGTTTTCGACCGGAGGCACCGGTTGACCTGAAGTGATGCTGTAACCGCGCGCTCTCCGCCCTCTATCTCGAAAACGGTACACCGTATAAAAAATTTTTTTAAACAAAATTTGTAGAGAATTTTGTATCCTACAATATAGATAATAAATACAAATAGCAAAAAACCCATAGGAAATGAGATATTTACAAAAAAGCGCAAAAAAACGATTTTTGTGACCTTTGACCTTGAAATTTAATAGTTGCGTACACCCTACCATATGTAGCTTTTGAGACAACTTTAGGGTGTCAATATACAAGTATTTACTGACTTACAGCTGGGTATCTCGAATTCCGAGATTCTTACCTAATTTAAGCTTAAAAGACTGGACTATTAAGACAGTTTTGGAAAGTCTTTGATTGCAATCAAAATTGTGATAAATTTGCAAAAAATTTGAACCTTTTGAAAATTGTAGCTAATGGTGAATTCAGTAAGCTACATTTTTAACAAACATTGCAATTTTCGTTTAACTAGTTTTCTAGTTACAGACGAAAAACTAGATTCGCATTGTTATTAAGACATTTTGGGCAAGTTTCAGATTGCAATCAAAATTGTCATAAATTTACGAAAAATTTGAAACTTTTGAAAATCGTAGCTAAAAGCGAATTCTGTAAGCTACATTTTCGCCAAAAATTGCAATTTTAGCTTAACTTGTCTTCTAGTTACAGACAAAAAACTAGATTCGCATTTTTATTAAGACTGTGTTGCAGAGTCCCAAGTCCAAGATTGCAATCAAAATTGTGATAAACTTGCGAAAAATTTTAAATTTTCGAAAATTGTAGCTAATAGCGAATTCAGTTAGCTACATTTTCACCAAACATTGCAATTGTAGTTTAATTAGTTTTCTAGTTACAGACGAAAAACTAGACTCGCATTGTAATTAAGACATTTTTGGAAAGTCTCAAATTGCAATCAAAAATAGTTATACAAAAATTTTATCAAATTGTGATAAAATTGCGAAAAATTTGAAACTTTTGAAAATTGGAGCTATTAGCGAATTCACTAAGCTACATTTTCGTTAAAAATTGCAATTTTCGCTTGACTAGTTTTCCAGTTACAGACGAAAAACTAAAACAGACTCGCAGTGTTATTAAGACAGTTTTGGAAAGTCTCAGATTGCAATTAAAATTGTTATGGATTTGTAAAAAATTTTAAACTTTTGAAAATTATAGCTAATTTTTTCATTATCGCCAAAAATTGCAATTTTAATTTAACAAGTTTTCTAGTTACAGACAAAAAACTAGACTCGCATTGTTATTAAGACAGTTTTGGAAAGTCTCAGATTGCAATTAAATTTGCGATAAATTTACGAACAATTTGAAATATTTGGAAATTGTAGCTAATTCTATTAAAAAATTGCGTTGCAAAATTGCAATTAATCTAGCTTAACTACTTTTCTAGTTACAAACGAAAAACTTGACTCGCATAGTTATTAAGACAGATAGATAAATGTCACTAGATAACTAGCATCGATGTTAAGAGAGATAGATAAATCTATAATTATTTGAAAATAATATATCTTATAGGAAATTGAATTCTCTGCAAGTTTTATTTGAAACATTTTTGAAAAATTTCGCTTAGTTTTCGAATTATTTTCACATTTCTGAGACAAAAACTAATTAAGTTAACAGCACTTTTAGCCAAAAATCCAACCATTTGGTTCAGTTCAAGTAAGTCCAGTTCATTTAGTTTACCAGCAACAAACGTGAATCTCGACTAATCCTAAATCATATTCAAATGAGACGAGATTTGCACGAGAAATTGAAACAATGGTCTGTCTAGTCTTGTCTACTAACTTAACGCACTCCACTAAGTAGATCATCAGTCGAATTTATAGGATTTATAGGATTCGTGTCAGAATGTTTCTGTTATTTGATTTCTGGCTAGGTGTCAGCAATCTCGCTGTGCTGACTAATTAAATAGTCTAACTAATAGACAATTTCGTTTATTCTGGAGTGCAATCCAAAATAATGCTGTAATATTTGCCCTCTATAATTTTGAAAATAATAGTAGCACGTGCTTTTTCTCCCATTAAATTTATTGTTATTTTGAATTTCTTTGCTGAAATAATGAGAACAATTGGGATTTTTTGAAACTCTGCGCATAATTGAATTGTTGCTATAATAGCTTTTAATACCTCTTGCCAATATTGTTGCAATTTCAATAATCTCTTAGTATATACTTGATATATAATATACAGAATATATTATAACACTCCTAAAATGAAGAAAGTACGATGATAAGAGATGTTTATAAATAATCCCCGCCGAGCGCCGACTTTCCGAGATCTCTACTCGAGCGCCGAAATTTCTTAGAAATTTCTTCAATTCTTGCAGGCAATAGTGAACGGAAAGAGCTGGCGATATATAATTTGCATATCTGTAATCAGCAGCAAATGCTTTCAGAAACGTTTTTAAATTCAGCTGTAACTCAAAAAATAACGATTTCGACAGAATCGATTTTCTCGCATTTCGTTGTTTCCGCGGTCTAGACTCCCCGTGTCAATAGTATTTCTTAACTGAAAGCTCCCTAGGGAATATTATAAATGCCTTCCGACTAATTTTGGGACTCTGAATCGATTGGTGAAGAATAGAAGTCTCTGTGTAAACCGTTAAAAAGTTATGAGAGCGTGAAATCAATCGAAAATGCGAGATGGTGTATAGCAGAAATATATATAAAACTGGTTTATTTGTAACTTTAGAGCGAAATAAACTGCAAAACCATTTTCAGCACTTCGATTCCTTCGGGTAACCAAAAAAAAATCAGGAAAAAATTTTCGACCAAAATTTTCATCATTTCGTTCGAAAAATACATGCTTCTTCGGTTTTTTTCGATTTTTTCGAAAACGGTAAAGAGTAGCGAAATCATTTTTGGCACACAGAAACTACACGAGAAGACGAACAAGTCGATGTATAAATTGTCCGGAAATATTCAATAATTCGTCAATAAATTTCAAACTGAAATTTACCCGATTCTCGATTTGCTAAGTAGATATCTCGGAAACGTTTGCATATAATTAAAAACTGATTGCGGCATCGTTTTCAGAAGGTCATTTTCCTATGGATACACTAAAATTGTCGGCTGCAAATTCTTGACTTTCCGAGATCTCCACTAGAGCGCCGAAATTTCATAAAAATTTCTTCAATTTTTGCAGGCGAAAGTGAACGGAAAGAGCTAGCGAAATATAATTTGCATATCTGTAATCAGCAGCAAAAATGCTTTCAGAAACGTTTTTAAATATTGCTGTGACTCAAAAAATAACGATTTTGAAAAAATCGATTTTCTCGCATTTCGTCGTTTCCGCGGTCTAGACTTCCCTAGTCGATGGTATTTCTTAACTGAAGGCTTCCAAGGGAATATTATATACGTTTTCGGACTAATTTTGGTACGCTGAATCGATTGCTGAAGACTGGAAATCTCTGTAGTGAGCGGTTCAAAAGTTATGACAGCGTCAAATCAGTAGGAAATGTGTGAGTGTGTACAGCGAAAAAAAATATAAAATTTGTTTATTTGTAACTTTAGAGCGAAATAAATTGGAAAACCGTTTTCAGCACTTCGATTTCCTTCGTGTAACAAAAAAAAAATCACGAAAAAAATTTGCAAAAAAAATTTCGACAAAAATTTTCCATCATTTCCTTCGAAAAATACATGCTTTTTCGGTTTTTTTCGATTTTTTCGAAAACAGTAAAAAGCAGCGAAATCATTTTGGGCACACAGAAACTACACGAGAAGACGAACAAGTCGATGTATAAATTGTCCGGAAATATTCAATATTTCGTCGATAAATTTCAAACTGAAATTTGCCCGATTCTCGATTTGCTAAGTAGATTTCTAGGAATCGGTTGCAGTTAATCGAAAACGGATTGCGGCATCGTTTTCAGAAGGTCATTTTCCTATTAATACAATAAGAGTGTCCGCTGGAAATTCACCACTTTCCGAGATCTCTACTAGAGCGCCGAAATTTCATAAAAATTCTTCAATTTTTGCAGGCGAAAGTGAACGGAAAGAGCTAGCGAAATATAATTTGCATATCTGTAATCAGCAGCAAAAATGCTTTCAGAAACGTTTTTAAATTATGATGTGACTCAAAAAATAACGATTTTGAAAAAATCGATTTTCTCACATTTCGTCGTTTCCGCGGACTAGACTTCCCTAGTCGATGGTATTTCTTAACTGAAAGCTTCCCAGGGAATAATATATACATTTTCGGACTAATTTTGGGACGCTGAATCGATTGGTGAAGACTGGAAGTCTCTGTAGTGAGCCGTTCAAAAGTTATGACAGCGTGAAATCATTCGGAAGTGCGAGATGGTGTACAGCGAAAAAAAATGTAAAACTTGTTTATTTGTAACTTTAGAGAGAAATAAACTGGAAAACCGTTTTCATCGCTTCGATTTCCTTCGGGTAACCAAAAAAAAAAACACGAAAAAAATTTCCAAAAAAATTTTCAACAAAATTTTTCCATCATTTCGTTCAAAAAATATGTGCTATTTCGGTTTGTTTCGATTTTCTCGAGAACGTTAAAAAGCAGCGAAATCATTTTCGGCACACAGAAACTACACGACAAGACAAACATGTCGATGTATAAATTGCCTGGAAAGATGCAATAATTCGTCTAGGAATTTCATACTGAAATTTACTCGATTCTCGATTTGCTAAGTAGATGTCTCGGAATCGGTTGCAGGTAATCAATAACGGATTGCGGCATCGTTTTCAGAAGGTCATTTTTCTATTAATACACTAAGACTGTCCGCTGGAAATTCACGACTTTTCGAGATCTCTACTCGAGCGCCGAAATTCCTTAAAAATTTCTTCAATTATTGCAGGCGATAGATAGTGAACGGAAAGAGCTAGCGAAATATAATTTGCATATCTGTAACCAGCAGCAAAAATGCTTTCAGAAACGTTTTTAAATTCTGCTGTAACTTAAAAAATAACGATTTTGACAAAATCAAATTTCTCACATTTTCTCGTTTCCGCGGTCTCGACTCACCGTGTCGATGGTATTTCTTAACTGAAAGCTCCCTAGGGACTATTATATACGTGTTCCGACTAATTTTGGGACGCTGAATCGATTCGTGGAGACTAGAAATATCTGTGCTAAACCATTCAAAAGTTATGACAGCGTGAAATCAGCCGAAAGTGCGAGATGGTGTACAGCGAAAAAATATTTAAAACTTGTTTATTTGTAAATTTAGAGCGAAATAAACTGGAAAACTGTTTTTAGCACTTCGATTTCCTTCCGGCAACAAAAAAAAAATCACGAAAAAAAATTTCAAAAAAATTTTCAACAAAATTTCGTTCGAAAAATATGTACTATTTTGGTTTTTCCGATTTTCTCGAGAAGGGTAAAAAGCATCGAAATCAGTTTTGGCACACAGAAACTACACGACAAGACGAACAAGTCGATGTATAAATTGTCTTGAAATATTCAATAATTCGTCGATAAATTTCAAACTGAAATTTACCAGTTTCTCGATTTGCTAAGTAGATGTCTCCGAATCGGTTGCAGTTAATCAAAAACGGATTGCTGCATCGTTTTCAGAAGGTCATTTTCCTATTGATACACTAAGACTGTCCGCTGGAAATTCACGACTTTCCGAGATCACTACTCGAGCGACGAAATTTCTTAAAAATTTCTTCAATTCTTGCAGGCGATAGTGAACGGAAAGAGCTAGTGAATTATATGCAAATATAATTTGCATATCTGTAAACAGCAGCAAAAATGTTTTCAGAAACGTTTTCAAATTCTGCTGTAACTCAAAAACTAACGATTTTGACAAAATAAATTATTTCGTATTTCGTCGTTTCCGCGGTCTCGACTCCCCGTGTCGATGGTATTTCTAACTGAGAGCTTCCTAGGAAATATTATATACGTTTTCCGACTAATTTTGGGACGCTGGATCGATTGGTGAAGACTAGAAGTCTATGTGGTGAGCCATTCAAACGTTATGACAGCGTAAAATCTGCCGGAAATGCGAAATTGTGTATTTTAGTGTATACTGTATATATATATATATATATATATATATATATATATATATATATATATATATATATATATATATATATACATATATATATATATATATATATATATATATATATATATATATATATATATATATATGTATATATATATATATATATAAATATATATATATATATATCATTAAATAATTATTTTTTGTTTTTGCCTGTTGTTTTTATACACTTCTATTGCAGACGAAGTTGTCTTTTTGCCCACGGGTGGCGCTAAGCGCGGTTATGCACGGAGCGGATAGTCTGGTATAAGAAGGGGTACTTAGGGCTACATTTTTAAATGCCGCCAATCTACACCTAAAATTTTTCTGATAAAACATAAAATAAAACATTTAATTTAAAATTGAAGCATTTTTAAAACTCAAGATACTTTATTTTTTAACCCGGGTTAGATTAGGTTGTCCGCCGCGAAGCCGACAACAAAAATTCAAGAAAATATACGCGCGGCAGCGCGAACTCTCGATCCAATATATGGCGGTGGTGGCGTTAATACGTAAGTACCTAAGAAGGTTAATAGCCATTTAAGTATAGTTTCCTAGTTCCTTAGGCAATAGCCATTTAAGTATAATTTCCTTATAAAGTATTATAATCAACTAGATTCTTTACAGAAATGTTCTAAATAGCTTCTAACAAACAGGAAAGGAATTGAAAAGTTTGAAAGCTCAACATTGGTAACAGCGGTGGTTTTGAAATCATCGCAACATTAGTAACAGCGGACGTTCTCAACCGTCCCAACCTCAACAGAAGGTTCTTGTAAAATAAATATACTAGAGTAGCTTTTTTGGGTTAAATCTAGTACCAGTCTAGTACAGTATAATCTCGATAATTCGGCCGTTGGTTAATAGGACGACACGTCCAGTAATCCGGCGGTCTGGAGACCGTTCGCGCTCTTCCCTCCCACCACTCTTTTTGATAATCCGGCGATTCTGTGGTGTCATATGTATCGGATTATCGAGATTATCTTTCTTTCTCAGTCTTTTTACCCTCAGGGTGTACTATACTATTTTGAATTTGTTGTTTCTATCTTGTGCTAGATGTATTGCCTCGTGCTTTGAGTGTCCGGTCATTTCTTTTAATTTGTCGGTTCATCTCATTGGAGACCGTCCTCTAGGTCTTTTTCCCTCAACATTTCTCTCCACCACGAGGTTTTGCATCTCACCTGTTCTTCTAGCTATGTGGCCAAAGTATCGAGATTATACTGTACTGTAAAAGTCTGGAGTATTAGTTCAGCTAGTTCTCGCACGGACCATGTCTTAATAAACACAAGATTTATGTCCAGCATACAGGACGTCAGAAGCTGCAAAGGGGCAGACTGCAACTCGGACCATTACCTGGTGAGGATTAAATTAAAACAAAGGCTAGCCAACTCGAAAAAGCCAGCAAACAGCGGAATAGAAAAATGGGATGTGGAAAAACTGAACTTAACCAGGGTAAGGCAACGATACGAAGAAAAGATTGCCGAAAAACTAGGAGTGTTGACGGAAAATCATAGTATTGAAGAACAATGGACGGAAATTGCAAAGGGGATTAAGGAATCGGCAGAGGAGGCTCTCGGGAAAGTCCATAGGAAAAAACGAAACCAATGGTACGATGCAGAGTGTGAAGAAGCACGCGAGAAACAACAGAAAGCTAGGGCAGAGAATTTGCAGAGACCCACGAGAGCCAAACAAGCTGAATACAACAAGCAAAGAAAGGAAGCATCCAAATTATTTCGGAAGAAGAAACGGGCCCATTTTAACGACCAGGTGGCACAGATAGGACACCACCAAGAGAAACACGAAATTATAGAATCCTACAAGATAGTGAACAACCTGCGAAATGGATTTCAGCCCAGAGCAACAATAATCAACAGTAAAGAGGGCACCTTACTGGCTGAAGAAAGTAAAGTGGTAGGTAGATGGGCGGAATATTTTAACGAACTCCTGAATACCTCACTACGAGTGGAATTAACCGGACAAACAGCTGAAGACGACCCAATTCACACACCAGAAGTAAGAGATCTGAGAGAAGATAACGAACCATCACAAAGAGAAATAAGCGAGGCGATAAAGGCACTAAAGAACCACAAAGCACCGGGACCGGACATGATACCATCTGAAATGATCAAAATGGGAGGAGACGCTCTGAACTGTGCTTTACACTAGCTGATAGGAGGAATCTGGAGGACAGAAGAGATACCCGAGGAATGGCGGGAGGGGAAGATATGCTCTATCTATAAGAAAGGAAACAAACTGGAGTGCAAGAACTATCGTGGTATAACTCTTCTTAACACGGCCTACAAGGTGCTGTCATGGATAATCGGACGAAGACTCCAACCGTACGCAGAGAGCATTATAGGACAGTATCAGACAGGTTTCCGGAAAAGAAAGTCGACGACTGACCAAATGTTTACACTCAGACAAATACTAGAAAAGACATGGGAAATGAACATCAGCACATACCAGGTCTTCGTAGACTTTAAACAAGCGTACGATACTATCGATAGAAGAACTCTCATGAAGACAATGGAAGAATTCGAGATACCACAAGAGATCATTAAATTGGTAAATTGTACGTTAAAAAAGACTTGGAACCAAGTCGGTATCCAAAAAACGACATCGCACAAGTTTGAAACCATTACAGGTCTGAGACAAGGAGACAGTCTATCACCCATATTATTTAACATCGCGCTCGAAAAAGCTATAAGGAAAGCTCAGATAGAATGCAACGGTACCATCTACAATAAATCCACGCAACTTTTGGGCTATGCTGACGACCTAAACATCATCGGTAGATCGCTAACGGCAATGAAAGATGCTTACTGTAAAATGGAGAAGAGAGCCAAGGAGATAGGCCTGTCAATAAACAAGGATAAAACAAAAGTAATGATGGTAAGACCGGGAGCGCCAGCACACGCAGTAAATAATCTGGATATGGGAGGGTATACTGTAGAAGTCGTCAACAACTTTAAATATCTGGGATCAACCGTCACGGATCAGAACGACGAAGGGGTGGAAGTACAACATAGAATCATGCAAGCCAACAGGGCATACTTCACTCTTAAATCCATCCTTAACTCGAAGCTAGCTAGCAGACAAACGAAGTGTAATATATATAAAGCAATCATACGACCCATCCTCACATATGGAAGCGAAGCATGGACGCTGACCCAGAAATCGGAAAGATGCTGGAGATTTTTGAGCGAAAGATCCTGAGGAAAATTTATGGGGCAATTAACAGCGAAGAGAGCTGGAGAATTAGGATGAACTTCGAACTATATCAGTTATACAAAAGCCCAGATGTGGTATCCCACATAAAACTAAGCAGGCTAAGATGGGCGGGACATGTGTGCCGGATGGCTCCAACAGCAGTGCCGAGACAAATACTCAGAGTGCCGGAAGGTAAAAGGAAAGCGGGCAGGCCAAGCGCGAGATGGGAGGAAAGTGTGAAAAGGGATGCGAGAGAGATGCTGGGGGTGCGGAACTGGCGGGCGGCGGCAGAGGAAAGGGAACGCTGGAGACAACGTTTGGTGGAGGCCAGGGCTCGCTTCGGGCTGTAGCGCCATTGGAGAGAGAGTTCTCGCACGGAAGGTAGAACGGCCTGAACTACTTATGGTGGCACAATCAGTGGTGTATTGGGTGGGAACGTGGCTGAACGACGTTCCGGCACCTTTTTTTCAGAAACGGAACGCGTTCCGGTACGTTTTTTTGAATTCATTTTTTAATTTCAAATGGAAATTAAAATTTAAATTGTCGAATTTGCAAAAAAAATTCAGAAAATATATTAAATAACAGAGAATTTATCTTAGTTTTGTGTCTTGTTTCCTTTTCCCTTTTGAATCAAATAAACATTATGTGTTCTGTTTTGGCTATTCTACATATCATACTACTGAACTATAAACTTCAACAATAGTGCAAATGCACAAGTCTGCGGTAGTTCGAATCCCGTCAAGTATTATTTCTTGTGGAAATCTTGTGGAAAGCTGCTTGTGGAAAGTCGCGGACTATTTTTTTGCTCTCACAATGCGTTGAGTTACTTCTTATTTTACCAACACAACACTGGGCACACTTTAGGAATTTGTGGTTGATCAGCAGAGTGGTTGAGAATCACTGGACTAGACTCTAGTTCATTTCACACGTTTTTTGTGTCGTCTGTCTAGTCTTCTTTGACTAATATTGTCTTGTCTTTTGAAAAAGATCTTATCAATTTTGTACATAAGTACATAATATACCAAATTATATAAATTGAGACGATTTATAAAGAAAAGTTGTTAGTAAACTTATTGTTCGGACCGTGTCTCTCCAAATTTCACAATTTCCAAACAAAACACAGGCTGGTTAGATCACTTACCTGTGTGGGCTGCCAGCGTCTCCGCCACGTGGAATCGTCCTTCCGGCGCTTCTCCTAAAGGAGGAAATGGGAATAAAAGGTAGAGGGATTCCCCTTAAATCGGCATTTTCGGGACGTCCGGCTCCGCTTCAGCCCTTGGGGCTCGTGATCACCCCTGGTTAATTTGGATGGGAAATTCAAATTACGCACATGTGCCAGTTTGCGTGGGTTCCACGTTTTTCGTTCGCACTCGCCGAGCGTACTTAGTCGACTCCACGCAGCGAACTGATTAATTTAATCAATTCGCGAAAAAGATTATTAATTCGCGCGACTTCGACACCGATCGATACACCTTTGCCCCTTCGATTGATTGGAGCTGAAGTTAATTCAAATATAACAATTTTAAAATCTGGATGCGTTAAATTGGCGCGAACATCCCGCCGCCCTTGAAGTAACCCACTTCAGAACAAAACTGAGCAATAATAACCCAGGATGGGCCAAATCAAATCCAGATAGAAAAGAAAATAAACAAACTTCTACCAAGAAAATAAAGGAAAATGAAGTCAACTTCGACAAAATCGAAATAAGTTACATAAAATCAACTTCTACAAAATAGAAGCAAACGACAGTTTCCCAAATTTTAGACAAAATAAAAATAAATGAGACCACTGAGACAATTTTCACCCTCTGGGTGTTCAAAACAAACAGTCAACAATTCAAAAACAAACAAAAGAAATTCCGAACGACCAACGAATGGGGCTGTAGTAGACATAATTTGAACAGAAGAGTCACGAGGACAGCTCAGCTATGTCCGGCATACAGTCGCTCAATTCTGAAACAGCACCAAGGATGTTAAAGTGCAATAAATAACAAGATCAGCCAATCACTTATGCTATTGATCTTGACCGCTACGTTGACAACAATAACAGCGGAGATGCGTTTACACTGACAACATCTTTTGTTTTTCGGATTCAGAATAATGATCGCGGGCAGAGAGGTGAACGAAACAAGGACAATCAACCTCACTCGCCGAGATACGGAAATCTTATTAGACTTTGCGCTCACTAGACCAATGAATTACGTCCCGAATGAACTTACGTCACGAGTACAAGTGGTCGCGACAAAAACAAAAGCAAACAAAGTTACTAAGCAAACCTTAGTAAGAGAATCGCGACAAGGATCAAAGAAAGCAAACACGACAAGTGTTTGACTTTGTACAGAACGATCAGAGAACAAACAAACACAACACAAAATGTTTGTCCTTTAACAAGGTGATCACAACAAGGACCAAAGAAAACAAACAGAATACCAAAGTGTTTGTCCTTGGACCAGATGATCACGACAAGGACCAAAAAAGGCAAACACAACGACCGAAGTGTTTGACCTTGTACAAAATGATCGCTATAAGGACCAAAGAGAACAAACACAACTACAAGTGTTTTACCTTGGACAAAGTGATCGCAACAAAGATCAAAGAACAAACAAACACAACGACAAAGTGTTTGTCCTTGAACAAGATGATCACGACAAGACCAAAGAAAACATACGAACAATAATGGAATGCTATTAAATGCTAAATCCTTTCAAAACGGCATCATCCATCCACATCCGAAACAAAGCAAATAAACAGGTCAGCAAGCTCGAACCCTACAATATCGCAAGACGAAATCGAGACCCCTACTTAACTATTCACCGTTTGTAAGACGGTGAGTTATGGCGAAATATCACATTTTTATTGCAGCAGACTAGGGACCGCGGGGTCAGAGGAAAGCTCAAGCGCTACACGTGACAAGGGGGGTGCAGTTATAGCCTACCGCTAACAATAACCCTGCAACACAAGACCTTGGAACATAATACTTGATAATACTTGACCTCTGACCTAAACAGATCTGAAACAAACGTAGACGAGGCATTTGGTAAATAGGTTACACATGACAAGGAGATGCAGTTATAGCCTACCGCTACCAATAACCCTGCAACATGAGACCTTGTAACATATGTCGATTCAGATCTAGGGGACCGCGGGTGCTAAGACGGTACTCATCAACGACAAGGCACTTAAGCCAAGGAAATATTCGAAGAACTATTCTATCGATCAGCTCAAGCGAAGAAAGGCACTTATGCATGAAAATTCTGAAACAAAAAGTGTTATTATCGCCTAACTCCCAGCGTCTTATGCGATGCGCTGGCCCTGGTTAGGGCAGGGTTGCGCCCCGCTCGGATACACAGTGATTCAATAAATCAACAACGACGAAGACTGTGTTCCGACAATAATCGATTCAGATTGGAAGGGCACGAATACAAACGGAAATCTTCAGTAACATTGGATCTGCCGGTGCCAAACAATTACGCACACAATAAACAGGAGCAAGGACAGAACAAACAGAAGCCTACTTGCTGCAAACCAATGGAAAGTTACACGGAAACTGCCGATTGTGGTACCCTCCCCCAATAAAAACGGGTTGTAAGGCCGTTCTTATTTACTCCATGACAAACTCAATGGAGCAGAGGGTGTTGATGGTGCACTAGCGAGCGCTGGAGGCGGAGCCCTCAGACAGTTATCAGGGTCGAAAGAGTCCTGGAACTGCACAACATATCTTCCGTCCCGGGCACGTTTGATGAGGAAGACGGTTTCTCACATTCGCGGTCCTATTTAGATACTGTATCCTCTAGAGAGGAGGGGACTTCTTTGATCTCCCGGAACCGTTTCAGGGTATTGTCCACACTCTCGACTTCCTCTATGGCGATCAACGAATGCCGTTCA
This sequence comes from Phosphuga atrata, assembly GCA_944588485.1. Taxonomy (NCBI): domain Eukaryota; kingdom Metazoa; phylum Arthropoda; class Insecta; order Coleoptera; family Silphidae; genus Phosphuga; species Phosphuga atrata. The sequence continues at coordinate 69,741,243 of OX155899.1, read as the reverse complement.
GTTCGTCCATACTTCGGGAGTGCTCCCATGAGCACGTAACCGAAGGGAGTCCGGAATGCAACGGGCAATTCGGGCGAAGCTATAACTCGTTCACCTAGTACCACCAAAGGAAACAATCCCGCTCCGATGATGCCTTCAATTTTCCCCGATTGGCCGCAGTTACTATCGGCTAGGGGCAAATCTGCTAAATGGCTCAATCCCGAAAGATCTAGGCTGTGTGGAGGTATATTGCCCGAAATATTCTCAACGACAAACGCGTTGACAGGAAGAGTCATACGAGCATCAAAACGCGACCATATGGCCGTCGTCGTTTGACCGACAACGGCACTTGTCGTTCTGCCAAATCCGATGACCGATACATCGGACTTTTCCACGGGTAATCCTAGCCTTTCACAGACCCCTCGACATAGGAAGTCCGCCTCGCTTCCGCAATCCAATAAAAAACGCACGCAGTGCCGTTTCCCCGTAGGATCGGGAATTTCGGCAACAAAGGTATGCGGAGGAAGCCGTTGACTTGGCCAAACCGGCATTTCCCCTTGCGCACAATGCGTTCGGGGAAACGTCCGTAGCACGCAGTTTCCTCTTGCCATAAAGCAACAACGAATCATGGGGGTATGGACATTGAGAACAACCAGGGGTATCCGGGCACCTCGAGATTGAATGTTGCGGTGAAAAACAACGCACGCAAAGGAAATGCGATTTTACTATCCCATATCTCGACTTGGGAGTTAAATCTAAAAATTTGGGGCATACCGGCAATTTATGATTGCCCGCTTTGCAACAACAGCAAAGCGAAGAGTTGGGACCAACTGGTCGTACCTCCGTTTGAACCATAAAATTTCTCGTCGTCGATCGAGCCTTGAAGGATCCTTGGGACGCCCTTTTGGAAACATCTGAAGTCGGCAACGTCCGGTCGCCAACGTCCGTCGATCGAGCCTGGAAGGATTCTTTGGATACCCTTTTGGAAGCATCTGATGGCGGCAACGTCCGGATATGTCTCTCTACAAATTTAACAAAATCCTTGTAGGTCGGTACATCTGTTTCCCGCAAAGCGGCTTCAAATGCCCGCTTAGTGCCCGGGTCCACGACCTGTAACGCCCGGTTCAAAAAAATGAAATCCGTCAAATCGGCGCGACCCAGCCGGTGTAGCGCAGAGATAGGAGCACAAAACTCATCCAGAACGGAACTTAATCCCTGGCGAGACTCCATCTGAAGCGGTTTAAATCCAAAGATCTTTTCCAAATAGGCGTCACCGAGCGCTCGAGGATCATTATACCGGTGCACCAAAGCTTCCCAGGTGGGAAGATAGTTTGCCCCGGTGGGCGTAACATGTTTACAGATGTTCGATGCAGGCCCTGCTAAACTGGTCACAAGGTACTGCATTTTACTTAGGTCAGACAGATGAGGATTGTCGTGCACCAAATTACGAAACAATTCGTAGAACGGAGCCCACGCCTCCGAGGAACCATCGAACTTTGGAATTTCTAATCGTTTCAGTTGCGGGGCATCTATCCGCGATGGAGATGGGACCGATGTTGACGTTTCCGGGGTACCACAGACAGTCGAGGCCACCTGCTCAATGCAATCTGCTAAGTCCTGAATGGCCATATTGAAGGAGGGGACAAATTCCTGGTTCAGCTCCAATTCTAAATCATTGATACGCATCTCCAGGTCATTATACTCCGTCAAAGATTGAGACAACCGGGGGTACGATGCAGTGGCGGATCCAGGGGGTGGCTAAGGGGCTCAAGCCCCCCCCCCCCCCCCCAAAAGCATCTGAGTTCTTCTGTGGCAAATCAAAGTGAACTCATCGGAAAATATATTTTCATAGTTCTTCTTATTTTTGGCGCAACAGCTTAACTGGGAGCTAGGTCTCCTCCCTTTACGTATACTTGTGTTTGGTGTCTAGGTCTTAGACACAAGCGTAGGGGGGCCTTACGTTTTTTAACGTGGGCGACGAGCCACATTTGAGGGAGGTATTCTCGGTAAATTGCCGTGATGACTTTGTCAGAGTCATGTATAAGAGGACGGTGGCTTATTACAATACGTGTCCCTGGATCCAACCGCTAGCGCCTTACATGCACTGTGCCGCGCATAAACTAAACCTAGCTGTTGTGAAGGCATGCAGCTTGCCTAGTGTTTGCAATATGCTGGCAATAGTAAATAATGTTACAAGTTTTGTACGAGAGTCAGCCAAAAGATTGGAACTTTTCAAACAAGCTATGCTTAAAAACACCTACAGACGAAGAGTCAAGTTGCAAAGTCTTAGTGATACACGCTGGATTGAAAGGCATGATGCGCTCCTTGAATTAAAAGAATTATTTGACCCTATCGTACAGTTCCTTGAAGAAATCGACAGAACTTCTCTGGCTTCGACAGAAGTTTTCTGGCTTCTATTCAACGATTCGACTTTGTCTTATCTTAACGATAACCGCCGCAGTATTTGAAACCACTGTTTCGCTTTCTCGGCAACTGCAGGCTGTTGCATTAGATCTTAACCTTTGTTATGAGATGGTAGAAGGTGTAGTAAGAACGAGATGAGTCGCTTTTCGAGAGCAGAGCATCCTTCGATTCTCGATTTCTTCCACCTTCAACCAAGTGCTATCGTAAACGCAGAAAATCTGACCTCGATGGTAGCAGCACGCGTTTACATTGACGATTTACTTCATTCTCTCTCGTTATCGGGAGAAATATCTCTTTGGAAGAAGCTATGGAGTGGTAGACAACATCTCCCACAAACAGCAGCTGAAGCGCATCAAGAGACAAATGAGCTTTTTCCAAATATAAAAATTTTGTTTCAAATTCTCGCTACATTACCAGTAACCACTTGTAGTGTGAAGTGCAGCTTCTCTTCACTTAGAAGATGGAAGTTTCTTGTCATTTTGAAGACTTTTTTGAGGAGTAGTTTGTGATTTATGGTGTCGTATGCCGCCGACAGGTCCACGAACACCACTCCCGTTTTTCCTCTCCTTTCAAACCCGTCCTCTATAGGTTGATCCTCTCTATAACAATCAAACCGAACCTTTGAAACAATATCTTTTATACTTTCGTCGGCCTTCTGGAGCTTGCGCGTTTCTTTCTCCGTCGTAGTCAACGGCTTGTTCCGGGGGCTACTTAGAACTCTTATCAGAAACTCTTGTATTTTTATTCGTCGAAAGTTTTTTTATAAATACATTTATAGATATTGATTTTACAAAAATGTCTAATCGGTACAATCAGAAACCGTTATCAGAATCGTTATCGATTGAGAACTCTAAAACTCTATATAAAAAAACTGAAATATTACTTCAGAACTCTTTTTCTTGAAAAGTGGGGGCTGCGTGAAGTTGGCCTCCAAATTGTTTTTCTCGATTTCTGCCCAAAATTTCTCGGAATTCTTGCAATTTTCAAGCAAGAACTGTAGAACTAATAGAAATCTTGCCAGAACTCTAAAAAAATTTTGCTCACAATTCGACTCACGCGAAAAGAAATATATTTTTTTAATTCTTTAATGTTCAAAAAACTTAGCGCCGCATTTTTGCTTATAACTTCTTTAATATTGGTCGGAGAGATAAAATCGTACCTTCGTACGACAATGACACAATACAGGTTAATCGGTTTGGCTTCCATGTATATTCACCGAGATATCTCTGCTAATCTACAACCTAACGGAGTCATTGAGGAATTTGCAAAAAGTTATCCGAGGAGACTTATTATGCGTTAAGCAAAAAGAATGTTTTTTAGTGTTTACTTTGCTAGTCTTTACTTTACCTACCCTCAGCGGAGGCAAGCCCCCCCCCCCCCCCCCCCCCAAATGAAAATCCTGGATCCGCCCCTTGTACGATGTCTTGAAATGGCTTAAAGATGTGGCGTCGCTGGTACGAGTGGAAAAATCATAAAGTCGTTGTACCCTCGCAAATACGTTTTCTTTCTTGCTAATCAAAATTTTTAATGCTCTCTCACGCTTATCAATTATGAAAGGCGACGAACAATAATGAAAATACTAAGGAAAGAATGAAAAAAAAACGAAAATTGACAAAATAAGTCAAACAAAATCGAACATCCCAAAAAACTGAACTTTCAATAATTGAATAAACCAAAATCGAATATTCAAAGCAAAACTGTAGATTCGCACAGAATCGGATATTCACAAATCGAATATTCACAAAATAGAATATTCAAACGAGAGCTGCAAACAGCCAAAATCGAATATTCACAAATCGAATATTCACAAAATCGAATATTCCCAAACGAGAGCTGAAAATAGCCAAAATCGAATATTCACAAATCGAATATTCACAAAATCGAATATTCCCAAACGAGAGCTGAAAATAGCCAAAATCGAATATTCACAAATCGAATATTCACAAAATCGAATATTCCCAAACGAGAGCTGAAAATAGCCAAAATCGAATATTCACAAATCGAATATTCACAAACGAGAGCTGCAACCAGACAAAGTTCAATAATCAACGAAATTGAATAATTAACGACAAAATGAATAACTAGATATCCATTTAATTATTACGACGAACCTGGATAACCCGATAAAATTTAATAATCTACGACAAATGAATAACCAGACAACAGCTGATTATTCCAAAGAAATTGCTACACCAGATGAAAATTAATTATTAACGAAATTGATTAATTAGACAATCAATTAATTATTCCGACAAAAACTGGATAACCAGATGAAAATTAATAATTAACGAAATTGATCAACTATACAATCAGTTAATTATTACAACAAATCGGATTATCCACGCAAACTTAATAATCAACAACGAAATGATTAACGATATAATCAGTTAATTATTACAACAAATGGAGTACACCCGGTACGTTTCCGCCGGGACCGGAAACAAAATGGCAAATCCCACAGCGCCCGAGCACATGGACGTATTCAACTAACTGACCCCGATCCGGTTCGAAGGACCAATGTTCGGACCGTGTCTCTCCAAATTTCACAATTTCCAAACAAAACACAGGCTGGTTAGATCACTTACCTGTGTGGGCTGCCAGCGTCTCCGCCACGTGGAATCGTCCTTCCGGCGCTTCTCCTAAGGGAGGAAATGGGAATAAAAGGTAGAGGGATTCCCCTTAAATCGGCATTTTCGGGACGTCCGGCTCCGCTTCAGCCCTTGGGGCTCGTGATCACCCCTGGTTAATTTGGATGGGAAATTCTAATTACGCATTTTGCGTGGGTTTCACGTTTTTCGTTCGCACTCGCCGAGCGTACTTAGTCGACTCTACGCAGCGAACTGATTAATTTAATCAATTCGCGAAAAAGATTATTAATTCGCGCGACTTCGACACCGATCGATACACCTTTGTCTCTTCGATTGATTGGAGCCGAAGTTAATTCAAATATAACAATTTTAAAATCTGGATGCGTTAAATTGGCGCGAACACTTATGATAAGCCCGCCATTGACGGTCAGTTTAAACTAATCAGTTGAACTGAGGTTTAGAACTGATCAGTTAAAACTGATCAGTTCAAAATGATTTCCCCACTCACTGGCTTAAAACCGGCCTTCATTTCTCGTTTCTCGCGTGCTGTATCTGGCTAGGAAATTTCTCCCCGCGTAACTTAAACAAATAGATTCTGATTCTGAAGAGGATATTCTACTTGTGACGGCTGCTACTTGTAGCCGTTTAATCAATAGAAAAACAACAACAAAAAACTGATAGAAAAAATGCTTAAAAAAGAAATATAAGTTATCTCATATTCGTTTCTATAAATGAGTCACTGAAACCGAGTGATTGGCGTAACTATTTGAGAATGGACGAATCTTCATATTTCAAGCTATTTTTCTATAAATTCTTCAGTTATTGCACGTCCTGACGCCATGGCGGTTAAACTACGACTGACTAAGCGCATGCGCGGTCAGTTTGACGTGATTGCAACGAACTGAAGCCAGCGGATTTAAGGTAGAGACACTGGTCCCACGTACGCAACATATGCAACGCATTACGATATCTGGACTGATTTTAAATGAAACACTATGCCATATAAACACACTTATTGTATGCAACGCAATCACACGTCTCACACGCGACGTCGGTCTGGGATGTCCAGATCGGCGTGGAAAGGTGGAGGGGATGTTCGTACGATATCCACGCGTGTGTTTCTAGAACTTATGCGTAACACGTCATAAACACATAGACTTTTGATGCAAGCGTTCTGTTGTCAAAATGGTTAAAATGGGAGATGAACAGCTGATAGATTTAAACTTTATTTTAGTGCTAAACTGTGATTTAACATGCTCAAACTGTATTTTAGACATGCGAAAGTACATAAAGAATCGTTGTTCGCGCCAATTTGGCGCGTCCAGATTTTTCAATTCATTTATTTGGATTAACTTCGGCTCCGATCGATAGACGGGGAAACAGGTGTATCGATCGGTGTAGAAGTCGCGCGATTTAGTGATCTTTTTCGCGAGTTGATTAAATTAATCAGTTCGCTGCGTAGAGTCGACTAAGCACGCTCGGCGAGTGCGAACGAAAAACGTGAAACCCACGCAAACTGGCACATGTGCGTAATTCGAATTTCCCATCCAAATTAACCAGGGGTGATCACGAGCCCAAGGGCTGAAGCGGAGCCGGACGTCCCAAAGACACCGATTTAAGGGAATTTCTTTACCCTTTTATTCCCATTTCCTCCCTTGCGCCGGAAGGACGATTCCACGTGGCGGAGACGCTGGCAGTCCAATCAGGTAAGTGATCTAACCAGCCTGTGTTTTGTTTGGAAATTGTGAAATTTGGAGAGACACGGTCCGAACAATCGTTCTGTTTCAGATTCCAATTTCTGCATTAATGTATGGTATTCTCCAACTTTTTCTCTTTGTTTATTTATCTCATGAAAGCAATATCTTCTCTTCTTAACTTTAGTTTTTGTTTTTGTGGCGCGGAAATATTCATTTAAAAATAGTAAACTCAATAAATCATCCTCAAACTCGCTATCAGAATCAGAAAACATGACTTACAGACGTACTAGTGCAGCTTGTGAGAAATTACAACAGCGTCTGATGCAAAATTTACGTTGCATACACGGGACGAGTGTGCACACCAATTCTCCCAAGTTGCATCGCATACGTTGCGTACGTGGGACCACTGTGTCTACCTTTATAGGGTTGCCGTCATTTCAAAATTGTACGTTAGGATTACACACTCACGGTCAGTTTTTTTATGTACGTCAGTTTAACTGATCGTAAATGGGGGGCTTTAGTTATGTCGCTGTTACAAAACGGTCGAAAACCTCAGCTGTACCTACCCATAGTTCTATTGAGATATTAACACTTACTAGAGATATTAAATGTCTACTAATTACATGTATTATTGTTTTGGGGTGTTACAAATATTTTTATGAATAATAAAACGTAAGAGATTTAAAAAAAATTCGTGCGCGTTTGAAAGGTACATATAAACGTGCGGTGAGCGTATGCAAATTCTGCAATATACATGTGAATAATTTATGAGAATGTTGAAGGAGGTAAAGGGAGTGCAATTTAACGTTTTAATGTGAACTAAAACGCCACCGATAAAGTGGAGTAGAAACGTCGACAGCGGAATTATAGCCCTTGATATTTAGCAAATTGTTGACAAACATCGGGACGGTCCCGCCAAAGGAGGGACGTAATTATTAATTATGATTGGTAATTATTATCTATTTAATAAAATAGAGTTATTAAATGACTTCGAGCAGATGTATGGGGGTTTCCTCTGCTGAGCCACATAAACTGCATCCGTCATCCTCCATATAGGGCCTTTCTTTCTATATAGGCCTTTTTTTTTCGGGAGGAGGGGAGGAGGGGAATTTACATTTACGTACGGCCCCCAGTGCTCCAAAGTGCTCTGGGGAGTGTGGGACTACTCGCCTCAGTGGCTTGACTACCCACTAAAAAACCCACTCCTCAATTCGCCCGGTGGCTATAGCTCCAGCACTTATAGCATCGTCCATAGCGACGTCCACCCTCTCTTGTACTTTGCATCTGCTCAGCCCTACCCTTAATGTGTCCTTTGTCATAAGCGTGTCGTGGTCAGCTTTCCCTACCATGACAGTCACCGCTTGTGCGTTTCCGTAGCTTGTTCTTAAGTTCCCCACTTTCCATCTCATCAGGTCTATCGTACCGGTTAGGCCAAGCTCTGTGGCTAATGCCTCGGCCATATCATTTTTTGTTGCCATCGCGTCTAGGACCTTTATGTGTACTGCTTGTTTGTTTTCGCTGGAGATATTTCTTACTTTGACATCTTTTACCTCCTCCGTGATTGTGTTTATTACCTTTTGGAGACCCTCCGCGTCCCTGTCCGTGACTATAAGCAGGCTTCCATTTTTGGAGCTTCTGAGACTCCTGATTATTTTAGCCTCTGCCGTGCTATTCATGACTGTCTTCAGTTCATCTAGTAGCGTCATATATTCTCCCTTCTGTCTAGTGATAGTTATGGCGAACGAATCCCTTTCCTTCTTGTTTTGTCCGGTTCGCCCTGCTTCGTTTTCTCCTTGTCTCGTTTCTTTGGGCGTGTAGATTTCTACTTGAACCTCCCGACCTAAGAACACAGTTTGGGTCATTTTCCTCATTTTATACGTGTCCATAAACGTGGTCCTGTGTAGAACAACCTTTCTCACGTTGTCGCTTTCTGCTTCCATCCTCAAGTTTATTAAGTGATCCCACATGTTCTACTCTGTCCCGTCTGTTTTAATTTTTGCCATCCTTCTTGTTCTTTGGGTTTGTTCGTTTCCTCGCCCAATTCTTATCGTATTCTCAAAGATTTCAAAATCTTTTGTTGGATTACAGAGTTCTGGAAATCTGTCGCAGTATATTCTCTGAATGCTTCTCTCCATTTTTTCATCATCTGGCTCTACGAGTACGCATTTCATTGTCCCTTCATCAACCGTGGTTATGGGATTCCCCACAACCACATTTACGTTCTCGAATACCTCTTCCTCCCATGGTAGACTTTCTGCTTCCTTAAAGTCCTCCAGCGTCTCTATGTCTTGTATTATTTTTCTCGTGATCTTTTTGGTGCAATTTCCCCACCCAATCTGTTTTTTTTTTCGAGATTTGCAATCCGTTCTTGGGCATCCTTCAGAAGCCTCTTATTTTCTGACCTCAGCTCCGCTTCTACGCTATTGACCTCTTTTGTGGCGCTTATAGGTTCCTTTTCTTTTAATTCTATTTCTTTTGTGTTTATTTGCGCAGTCTCCCTGCTTCCCCTGCTATACTCTTCGTCCTCACTGTTATCTTCCTCTTTTGTTAGAAAGTTCCGTACCCTGCCCGAAGTCATTTTGTTCGCGCTGTCTCTTAGTTTATTTACCGCTTCTTTAATCTCCCTCTTAGTATTTATGTTTACCTTAGTCAATTTTTGTAGATCTATTATATTCTTTGCCACTGTGTCGAGAAGCTCCTGCAGTGCACGCGCTTCTCCTTTCTTCCGTTTTTTTCTCTCATTTTCCTTTATTTTGTTTCTTTTCCTTTTTTTGGCATCCATCGTGAGCTCAGGGGAACTATCGGTGCTTGTGGCACTTTGTTCTCTCTCCTGTTCAGATTCCTTTCCTTGTTCGCTGTCAAGGGCCGTTGCTTTCCAGAGCTGGAATACGTTCTTTGTTTCCGCTCTCTCTTTTATATTTACCCGTTCCGTACTTTACTGCCTGTTTTTTGTTGGCGGTATCCTTTTAATAGAGCTTCTTTTCCCGAAGATTTGCCACTCTTGTGGTATGCTCTCCTCCGGGTTTTCCGTAACTTTGTCTGTCGCTGGGCCTACCTTTCCGCCCCGTCCACTCGTAGCCATCTCCATATCCATGTTCATTGCCTTGTTGTCACCATTAGCTCCTCCGTCGATAGTAGCGGTAAGCGCTCCCCCCGTATTCCTTGGAGCAGCACCTGACAAGAGTTTGTCAGGTGACGGGATTCCCTCTATCTGGGTACCCGCCCGGGGATTTTGTTTCTTGTCCACCATTTCATATTTTTTGGGTCATTTTTTTGTTCTGAGTGAGTCTCCCGCCCTCAGTACACCCGTAACCCGGGTCCCGGTGCTTTTCCAGAATCGTCATCTCCTGTTTCGAGAACCTTCCATTCCTTTACCAGATCGTGTCCGTGTCAGTCAGCCAGGTTCGTCATCGATGTTTTTTATTCTTGGAGGTTTTCTCCTCCGTTGCGCTATTTGGTCCGCGGTGGCTGTTTTATTTGACCACTACTCGCCGGCAAGCCGGTGAGGGCGTTCCCTAACTATCCGCCACCTGTGGGACGCGCCCAGTAGGAGTTTGGCTTCTCCCCTGGGCCTCCTCTGGGCCTAGGGCCTTGAGATGTTTCCTAAGTCTGCAGTGTCCCGTCAGGACTCCTGGCAGAATTCTAAGCTTGTTCTTGCTTAGTTTCAGGCAAGCTTTTGTTCTTTTCTGGTTAAAAAATCCCAGCATAACTTTGGACTGCCTTAGCCCTGGAAGTTCTTTCCAGGTTTACATCCATTGTTCTCTTGTTTTATACGGTGTAATAAAAATATCTGACAACAGCGCTTTATTGTGTCTTGTAAGTTTATAGTACAGAGAGAGAAAGGAATAGTAATTGAAAGGAGTAGAGTGTATTCTCTCGCTCTCTCTTCACAACTATATTTCCATCTTTTTCTTTTCTCTCAGCTGTTCTCGCGACGTTGCCAAACCATCCGTCATATGAATTAAGTTCGATAAACAAGATTCAAAATAAAAAGTTTAACTTTAATTATTTAATTAATTACATCGGTAACGTCACATTGCTTTAATCTTATCGTGTTTTACAAATATCAAAGTTTATTGTATATAGTTTTTTATTCCTTAAAGTTTCGAAATTGATACCGAAAAAAATAAATAAAGACGTGACGGAAGCTTGTCAGCCATAAGATCCCATGTATAAGAATAATTGAAAAAACATCATTCTTGAATTTTTTTTTCGAATAAACTAAATGGTTGACCACTTTCAAATTTTGAGAGGACATAAATAAAGTATTGATCTGTATGTATACAGAGTTTCAAAGCTTAAACTTATAAAAAATATTTAACATGGGATTCGCTCGAACCTCCTTAAAACCCTTCGTGTAACAGGCGGTAGGTTGGGTGTAGTACTCCCAGACCAGGATAATTTGATCGATATGTTAGAGATTGATCGTTATAACAGGCTGTGAATCTCAGTAGCTGCGTGGAGAGTGGTAAGGAAATGCCGATTGTCAGGACACAGTCGACCGCCACCCCGCGAATTATTTAGACGAGGTCAAAGGTGTTAGCAGGCGAGTTACACCCACCTTAACCCATTCGAGACCACGATTTTTTCGAACACGGTTTTCCCTTTCATCATTGCACACCGGGCGACCAGCTCGCTCCATGGAAAATTTTTATTGCGAGGAGCGGATTGAACACCATGTGTGCGATGTAAGGCATGGGCGTAGGCAGGGGAGAGGGTTGGGGGTTCAAACCCCCCCCCCCCCCGAAATATGCAAAATAAATCCATAAATGTAATATTGAAATAAGGAGACGAGTAGAGACGACTCTCTTCAAGAGAGCATGGTAGATGTGAAATTTAGGAACCCTTGTATGTCAGTTTTAGAAAGTAAATTGGTGCATTTCTGTTATTGTATTTTCTTAGCCGCCGTAAAAAAAAAAAAGTATCCGACCTTATTTTTTATTTTGAAAACCTGATGGATTTGAATCAAGCGCGCTTGCATGAGCCGACCTTGAACCTTCGTGCGCATGCGTGAATTTTTTTCCGCCTGTAGTTAGCGTCAGTTGCTGTCGAGCAGTGTTCGAGTGACGTAGTGTGTAGTGCTCTCGTCGGTTTTCAAATGCAAGTAAAATAACGACGAGTAAAATGTCCTACGTGCCTACGTGATACTGAGCGGCGCAAGCGACTGGAGTTGTGGTCATCAGGAAATAGCGACTCCATCACGACAATGCTCCAGTACATTTTTCGCACTTGGTTCGAAATTTTTTGGCTAAAAACCAGACTCCTCTGGTTCGACACTCTCCTTACTCTCCTGATATGGCCCCCTGCGACTTCTACCTATTCTCCAAAGTCAAGAGGCAATTGAAAGGAACGCGATTTCAGACAAGAGAGGACATTATGGCTGCAACGACATCCGAGCTAAAGTCGATTCCGAAAGAGGCTTTTTCGGAATGCTTCCAACAATGGCGCCACCGCTGAGAGAAGTGTGTGGAGTCCCAATGAGACTACTTTGAAGTTGATTAGGTTTCCAACGCACCAGGTATGTAGTTTTTTTTACGGGCTAAAGGTCGGGAACTTTTCTAACAGACCACGTAGTCTCGAAAATCAATTGCACACCCGGTGTGCAATCGGTCTCGAATGGGTTAAGCTCCGTGTAACAAATTTTGAACGAGCATTTGTAGCGACTATGGGACGCTGATAATAAATCCTTACGGGTATGGATTAGGGATTATGAAAAATCCCACTAAGAATTCGGAAATTCCACAGTGGGTATTTTAGGATGTAGTAATTTTGCGATTGTTTTATAATCCCGCGAAGGATGCAAATTTTGTAATAGATATTTTACGATCAGATCATAGGAACAATACCCCATGAACGATACCTCATACATGGAAGAGGATAAAAATACGTTCACCCCCGAAAAACAAACTAGTCAGGGTAAGACAGGGTAATATATCATACGAAGAAAATCAATATTTACTCTTTTAGACGAAGCCGAGGTTTCTTCTGGCGATTTCGATAGTGAAATCGATATCGATAATGTTAGTCAAAGAAGCTGTGAAAGTGGTACAAAGCAGGAGATGGATGTCGAAGGAGAAGAGTCGGAGGTTGAATCGGAGGAGAATGAGAGCGTAGATAATTTTTGGGGAAGAATGGCACAAAGTGGTCTTGTCGCACTAAAAAACGGGCGCCAAGATAGTACTTATCCCTATTATGAATAATACTAAAAAAATTTAACCTTTAATTTTAGTTCAATAATAAATACTGATATTGAATAATCAATAAAATATTAATAAAAAATATATTATACTATTAAATTCACACGATCCCTAATAGGGTTTGTTACACCCACCTTGCGCTCCGTGTTACATATTTTAACCTACCGCTCGCCGAGTTATGTAACTCCCGACACAAAAAAAACTCTAAAAAGGCAAAAAAAAAATTAAATCTCTCTCATGCTCTTTTAACCCCTTGACATACGAATAAAATGCGCGTTGACGTGTCCATATACATGTGATCTTATCAGATATACATGACGTCTTAGAGACGTCATTGTATGTGAAGGGGTTAACTTCATTAATAGTACCTCTAATATTTTGATGATGAGCGTCACCGCGTCGGGGTTTAAAAAAATAAACGTATGCGGTCAGGGGACCCCCGTCAGGAACGATTTCCATCCCTTCTGCCTCGAGGGCTTCCCCACCGAACTCCAGCTCCACCGATTTCGCAGCGTAATTACAAGACTAAAGTTTTTGTCGTGGAATATTTATACTGTATCTATTTTATTGGCTACTATGAAAGGTGAGAGTACTAAGTGTTTAAGATAAAGCCTATCGTCCACATGGATGTTAAAGGATCTGCGAAAATACCTGTCATATATGACAGATGACGTATGTGGTTGAGTATTTTATTTAGGCCAGGGGTGTCCAAACTGTTCTCGCAAGACAAGTTTAAATGCGGCTTAAAATAAAACGGTTAATTAAATGAACACATTCAAACTGAGCTTTATACGGACAAGATGCAATGCGGTCCAAAATTTAGTAAATAAATGAAAAACAAATTTTCAAACTGGGGATAAGTTGAAATGCGGCCCGAAACAAAAGCGTCAATTTGATAAATGAACGGGAAAAAAATGTCGGTTTTGTTTTGGGCCGCATTGGAACTTGTCTTGCGGCCTGCGGGCCTTTGCAGGAACTTCGTAGACCTTGTAAGATAGATTGATACATCTAAGTTCATACGTACAATTTGAAACTAGTAGGAATTTTCTATTCGTTACATCAATGCAGCTATAACTAATTATGCTTCTTCACATAGCGGTCCCCCGACGCGGCGACGCCTTAATCATCAAAACGTATGAATAAGAATTTTTATTTCCTATAAATATCTTACTTGATTTGTTATATCTAAATTACCACGCTTCGATATATTTGTATTAATTGTAGTTTAATTGTGTTTCAGGTGTCTGTGGCTCCGTCGAGAACGAGTAGCCGAATGCAACAATACGAGGATGTGGCAAACGAGGACGACACGTTGCTGCGCAACTCGGGCGACGCCGATGGAGATGGAGAAGGCGAAGACGGCGGCGGCGGCGACGAAGACGATCCCGCTTCAGCGCCGCGCAACGAGAACGCAATGAACTCGGTCAGTGTATCGGCGGCGGTCGGCGGCAGCAGCGGCGCCGCACACCTCAAGAGCACAGAGACCGACGACGAAGATTACGAGCCGGCACCACCCCATCACCACCATCCGCAGACTACGTTTCGAGGACCAGCTGGCGGCGGCGGGTACTGGCGGCACGGGGCTGCCAGCCGACCGTCGAGTCCCGGGGCCCTCACGATGGCCGACAACGCCAGCGAGGCATCTTCCATGGTGCCGCCGCCGAGGTCGAAGAGTCGAGTGGAATTGGCTACCAGCAGGTACAACAATTTGTCGTACTGGAAGGCTAGGAGAGTATTGTTTTACAAGAATGGGGATCCTTTCTTTCCTGGAATTGAATTTCGGTTTAAGCCGGGTAGAGATATCGGGACTCTGGAAACACTACTGGATAAGTTATCGCTGCGGATGGATTTGCCACGTGGGGCGAGGTATATCTTCTCTATGGACGGAGATAGGAAATTTCGGCTCGACGAACTCGAAGATGGGGCATCTTACGTCGTGTCTTCTTACAAAACCTTCAAGGTAAATCTTTAAAATTTAATACTGCGGCAATAAAACTCTATATTTAAAGCGAAATGGTTTGCTCGTGGGGTAGATTTAGAGCTCTGATTATATGCGTGCTCGACGGTCAAGTTTCGCACGTGACCTCCAACGCAAGTTTTTTTAGGGCAACCGTCACGACGCTTTACATAAACACAACCTAATTTCTAAGAAAAAAGAAAACATTTCCATAACCTATTTAACAATTTAATTTAAACTATAGCTAAGTTTTATCGCAAAATCCTTGTGTTTTGTCCTAGTTACCATGTAATTGGCGTTTAATGAATCTCATTAATATTCCGTTTTTTTTTTTATTCTCATGTACTTTGTGTCCACAATTAAGGGGGTTCTCGCGATTTAAATATGTGCCACCCTACATGTGTATATGTTTAGCGGGCTGTGCCACTTGCATCTGATTATATTTAAAAGACTCCAGATCGATATTGCATAGCAGCCAGGCGGCCAGCTCACTTTCAACATTCTTCAGACCGCGCGTCGAAGAAAACGAAAGTTAACAGAATTTTAAATGTCTATCTTAAAGTTTTCTTGATTAACTGTCGTTAATTCAATTATTAATTTCATTGTTAATTCACAATTACATGAAAGTGAGGAATTGATGGCGAGGAGCCTTGTTTCTTTAGCTTGTGATAGCTTCGAATACTCTACAAGATTTACAGCTTCGAAGTACACGAAAAGTTTGCTTCTGGATTTTACTACCAAATTATTTTCCTCTCTTCCACGTTCTTTCATTAGTTAAGCATTTAACAACGACAACGACTGTATGTAACAACGACAAATTGAAAGAGGGATAACAAGCCGGGGTAGTTTCGCCATTTACCTTCTAGTTGTCTTTCTCGCCCGCTCTGTTGAAACGATCCTCCTGCCGCCAACTAATTTAAAGGAGGAAACGGAAACGAATAAAGACAAGAAGGATATTCGGCGTAGAACCCTTGCAACGATCTTCAGCTTAGATCTTCTAGAATGGGCAGAATTCCCGAAAAGTTTCTTTCAACAAAATGAGCGTAGTCGCATGCCGGCCGAGACAAAATTGCACGATTTGTCTCGGCCGACAAGCGACCACGCACATTTTATTTTTAATTTTGAAACTCTTAACACTGGCGTGCTTCTCTCGCTGCGAGTCCGATCACACTAACACAAATTCTATCTAAATCTTTTCCTAATCGCTACGGGATTCTTTAATTCGATGCGCGATCAACACCTGTCGGAATTAATTGATTGTTGGTCGATTGGAGGTTTGATCGCGCGCATCGAATTATAAAATTGCGTAGCGATTACGAAAATATTTAGATAGAATTAGTGTTAGTGTGGTCGGACTCGCAGCGAGAGAAGCACGGTCAGTGTTAAGAGTTTCAAAATGATACAAAATGAGCGGGGTCGCATGCCGGCCAAGACAAAACGTGCAATTTTGTCTCGGCCGGCATGCGACCAAGCTCATTTTGTTGATGGGAACTTTTCGGGGATTCTAGAAGATCCGCATTGCAACAGCTCTCGGCCGAATATCCTTCTTGTCTTTATTCGTTCCCGTTTCCTCCATTAAATTAGTTGGCGACAGGAGGATCGTTTCAACAGAGCAGGCGAGGAAGACATATTGTAATTAGAAGTTAAATTTCGAAACCACCCCGGCGTTATTGACAATCGCAAGCCCTCTTTTGAAAGGCTGTAAACCCATTTGAAAAGGGCCCGAAAGAGTTATCTGTTGAATGTCAGAATTATCTGTCAGAATGCATAGGTCCTCGCTGTTTGTACCGAATATGGTATATCTAATATTAAATCCATCTTTCTAAGAATAATCTAATCACATAATACAATGATGTAATAATTGAATAGAGTAATGATGTAATAGAATGATCCAAGCATGTAATTCAATCTAAATCTAATCTTCTTCTTCCATTGGGTCTACAAACCTGAGTGGCTCCAGCACGAGCCTCCATTCCTCTCTATGCTCTACGTCAAATCCTCTACAAGGGTTAGATTGAATATCAGAGCATCTTCCTGCCCGAAACCGCTGTTTATTTCAAACGTTTTTGTGAATTAGTTAGGTCTGAATTGGAACTGCAGCTTTAGACCGTTATAACGTTAGCTTTATTATGATTACTATTTTCTTCGGAATTCCTAGTCAGAGTTGCTCTGAAGTTTGTTCAATTTTGAAACATTTGATTTGTTCGAAAATTTGTCAAAGTTTGATGATCTCTCCTAGCTAAACCAAATAGACTTCTGCTAAGTTGAATATACTAATTTAAAGAGGAGACTTTTAGCAACATTTTTGTAAATTTACGCGCAAATTCTTCGTTCAGTTTTTGTTTTATAAGCAAAATTGTTTAATTTTGAAACATTTGATTTGTTCGAAAAATTGTCAAAGTTTGTTGATCTGTACTAACTAAACCAAATAGATTTCAGCTAAGTTGAATATACTAATTTAAAGAAAGGACTTTTAACAACATTTTTGTTAATTTACGCGAAAATTCTTATATTAGTTTTTGTTTAATAAGGAAGAATGCAAAATTTGTTCAATTTTGAAACATTCGAAAATTTATCAAAGTTTGAACATCTGTACTAACTAAACCAAATGGATTTCAGCTAAGCTGAATAAACTAATTTAAAGAGGAGACTTTTCGCAACATTTTTGTAAATTTGCGCGGAAATTCTTCTCGAAAAATTAGATCTCGTTTTATAAGGAAAATTGCAAAATTTGTTCAATTTTGAAACATTCGAAAATTTATCAAAGTTTGATGATCTGTACTAGCTAAACCAAATGGATCTCAGCCAAGCTGAATACACTAATTTAAAGAGGAGACTTTCAACAACATTTTTGCAAATCTACGCGCTAATTCTTCGATTACTTTTTGTTTTATAAGGAAAATTGCAAAATTTGTTCAATTTTGAAACATTTGATTAGTTCGAAAATTTATCAAAGTTTGATGATCTGTACTAAGTAAACTAAATAGATTTCAGCTAAGCTGAATACGCTAATTTAAAAAATAGACTTTTAGCAACATTTTTGTACATTTACGTGCAAATTCTTCAATTAGTTTTTGTTTTATAAGGAAAAATACAAAATTTGTTCAATTTTGAAACATTTGATTAGTTCGAAAATTTATCAAAGTTTGATGATCTGTATTAACTAAACTAAATGGATTTCAGCTAAGCTGAATACACTAATTTAAAGAGGAGACTTTTAACAACATTTTTGTAAATATAAGCGCATATACTTCGATTAGTTTTTGTATTATAAGGAAAATTGCAAAATTTGTGCAATTTTGAAACATTTGATTTGTTCGAAAATTTATCAAAGTTTGATGATCTGTACTAATTAAACCAAATGGATTACATCTAAACTGAATACACTAATCGAAAAAGGAGACCTTTAGCAACATTTTTGTAAATTTATGCCCAAATTCTTCTATTAGTTTTTGTTTTATAACGAAAATTGGAAAAAATTTTCAATTTTGAAACATTTGATTAGTTCGAAAATTTATCAAAGTTTGATGATCTGTACTAGCTAAACCAAATGGATCTCAGCCAAGCTGAATACACTAATTTAAAGAGGAGACTTTTAACAACATTTTTGCAAATCTACGCGCAAATTCTTCGATTATTTTTTGTTTTATAAGGAAAATTGCAAAATTTGTTCAATTTTGAAACATTTGATTAGTTCGAAAATTTATCAAAGTTTGATGATCTGTACTAAGTAAACTAAATGGATTTCAGCTAAGCTGAATACGCTAATTTAAAAAATAGACTTTTAGCAACATTTTTGTAAATTTACGTGCAAATTCTTCAATTAGTTTTTGTTTTATAAGGAAAAATACAAAATTTGTTCAATTTTGAAACATTTGATTAGTTCGAAAATTTATCAAAGTTTGATGATCTGTATTAACTAAACTAAATGGATTTCAGCTAAGCTGAATACACTAATTTAAAGAGGAGACTTGTAACAACATTTTTGTAAATATAAGCGCATATACTTCGATTAGTTTTTGTATTATAAGGAAAATTGCAAAATTTGTGCAATTTTGAAACATTTGATTTGTTCGAAAATTTATCAAAGTTTGATGATCTGTACTAATTAAACCAAATGGATTACATCTAAACTGAATACACTAATCGAAAAAGGAGACCTTTAGCAACATTTTTGTAAATTTATGCCCAAATTCTTCAATTAGTTTTTGTTTTATAACGAAAATTGGAAAAATTTTTCAATTTTGAAACATTTGATTAGTTCGAAAATTTATCAAAGTTTGATGATCTGTACTAGCTAAACCAAATGGATCTCAGCCAAGCTGAATACACTAATTTAAAGAGGAGACTTTTAACAACATTTTTGCAAATCTACGCGCTAATTCTTCGATTACTTTTTGTTTTATAAGGAAAATTGCAAAATTTGTTCAATTTTGAAACATTTGATTAGTTCGAAAATTTATCAAAGTTTGATGATCTGTACTAAGTAAACTAAATGGATTTCAGCTAAGCTGAATACGCTAATTTAAAAAATAGACTTTTAGCAACATTTTTGTAAATTTACGTGCAAATTCTTCAATTAGTTTTTGTTTTATAAGGAAAAATACAAAATTTGTTCAATTTTGAAACATTTGATTAGTTCGAAAATTTATCAAAGTTTGATGATCTGTATTAACTAAACTAAATGGATTTCAGCTAAGCTGAATACACTAATTTAAAGAGGAGACTTGTAACAACATTTTTGTAAATATAAGCGCATATATTTCGATTAGTTCTTGTATTATAAGGAAAATTGCAAAATTTGTGCAATTTTGAAACATTTGATTTGTTCGAAAATTTATCAAAGTTTGATGATCTGTACTAATTAAACCAAATGGATTACATCTAAACTGAATACACTAATCGAAAAAGGAGACCTTTAGCAACATTTTTGTAAATTTATGCCCAAATTCTTCTATTAGTTTTTGTTTTATAACGAAAATTGGAAAAAAATTTCAATTTTGAAACATTTGATTAGTTCGAAAATTTATCAAAGTTTGATGATCTGTACTAGCTAAACCAAATGGATCTCAGCCAAGCTGAATACACTAATTTAAAGAGGAGACTTTTAGCAACATTTTAGCAAATCTACGCGCAAATTCTTCGATTACTTTTTGTTTTATAAGGAAAATTGCAAAATTTGTTCAATTTTGAAACATTTGATTAGTTCGAAAATTTATCAAAGTTTGATGATCTGTACTAACTAAACTAAATGGATTTCAGCTAAGCTGAATAAGCTAATTTAAAAATAGACTTTTAGCAAAATTTTTGTAAATTTACGTGCAAATTCTTCAGTTAGGTTTTGTCTTATAAGGAAAAATACAAAATTTGTTCAATTTTGAAACATTTGATTAGTTCGAAAATATATCGAAGTTAGATGATCTGTACTAACTAAACCAAATGGATTTCAGCTAAGCTGAATACACTAGTTTAAAGAAGAGACTTTTAACAACATTTTTGTAAATATAAGCGCATATACTTCGATTAGTTTTTGTTTTATAAGGAAAATTGCAATATTTGTTCAATTTTGAAACATTTGATTAGTTCGAAAATTTGTCAAAGTTTGATGATCTGTACTAACTAAAGCAAATGGATTTCAGCTAAGCTGAATACACTAGTTTAAAAAGGAGACTTTTAGCAACATTTTTGTAAATTTACGAACAAATTCTTTGATTAGCTTTTGTTTTATAAAGAAAAATTTAAAATTTGTTCAATTTTGAAACATTTGATTAGTTCGAAAATTTATCAAAGTTTGATGATCTGTACTAATTAAACCAAATGGATTACATATAAACTGAATACACTAATTGAAAAAGGAGACCTGTAGCAACATTTTTGCAAATTTATGCGCTAATTCTTCGATTAGTTTTTGTTTTATTACGAAAATTGGAAAATTTGTTCAATTTTGAAACATTTGATTAGTTCGAAAATTTATCAAAGTTTGATGATCTGTGCTAACTAAACCGAATGGATTTCAGCTAAGCTGAATATACTAAATTAAAAAGGAGACTTTTTGCAAATATTTTGTAAATTTACGCGCAAATTCTTCGATTAGTTATTGTATTATAAGGAAAATTGCAAAATTTGTACAATTTTGGAACATTTGATTAGTTCGAAAATTTATCAAAGTTTGATGATCTGTACTAACTAAACCAAATGGATCTCAGCTGAGCTGAATACATTAATTTAAAGAGGAGACTTCTAGCAGCATTTTTGTAAATTTGCGCGCAAATTCTTCGATTAGTTTTTGTATTATAAGGAAAATTGCAAAATTTGTACAATTTTGGAACATTTAGATTAGTTCGAAAATTTATCAAAGTTTGATGATCTGTACTAACTAAACCAAATGGATTTCAACTAAGCTGAATACACTAATTTAAAGACTAGACTTTTAGAAACATTTTTATAAATTTGTGCGGAAATTATTCGCTCAGTTTTTATTTTATAAGCAATATTACAAAATTTGTTCAATTTTTTAACATTTGATTTCTTCTTAAAGTTGTCAAAGTTTGAAGATCTCTACTATCTAAACCAAATAGATTTCAGCTAAGTTGTATATACTAGTTCAAAGAGGAGACTTTTAGCAACATTTTTATAAATTTGCGCGCAAATTTTTTGATTAGTTTTTGTTTTATAAGCAAAATTGCAAAATTTGTTAAATTTTCAAGCATTAGATTTGCTCGAAAATTTATCAAAGTTTGATGATCTCTACTAAATAAACCAAATAGATTTCAGCTAAGCTACACTAATAAATACACTAATATAGATACACTAATTTAAAGAGGACACTTTTAGCATCTTTTTTGTAAATTTTCGCGGAAATTATTCGCTCAGTTTTTATTTTATAAGCAAAATTGCAAAATTTGTTCCATTTTTAAACATTTGATTTCTTCGTAAAATTGTCAAAGTTTGATGATCTCTACTAACTGAACCAAATAGATTTCAGCTAAGTTGGATATACTAATTAAAAGAGGAGACTTTTAGCAACATATTTTGTAAATTTGCGCGAAAATTTGTGGATTAGTTTTTGTTTTATAGACAAAATTTCAAAAATTGTTCAATTTTCAAACATAAGATTAGCTCGAAAATTTGTCAAAGTTTAATGATCTCTACTAACTAAACCAAATAGATTTCAGCTAAGCTGAATACACTAATGTAAAGAGGAGACCTTCAGCAACATTTTTGTAAATTTGCACGGAAATTCTTCACTTAGTTTTTATTTTATAAACAAAATTGCAAAATTTGTTCAATTTTTAAACATTTAATTTCTTCGTAAAATTATTAAAGTTTCATGATCTCTACTAACTAAACCAACTAGATTTCAGATAAGTTGTATATACTAATTTAAAAAGGAGACATTTAGCAACTTTTTCTTGTAAATTTGCGCGCAAATTTTTGGATTAATTTTTGTTTTATAAGCAAAATCGCAAAATTTGTTGAATTTTCAAACATTAGATTTGCTCGAAAATTTATCAAAGTTTGATAATCCCTACTAACTAAACTAAATAGATTTTAGCTAAGCTGAATAAACTAATTTAAAGAGGAGACTTTTAGCAACATTTCTGTAAATTTTCGCGTAAATGTTTCGCTCAGTTCTTATTCTATAAGGAAAATTGCAAAATTTGTTCAATTTTTAAACATTTGATTTCTTCGTAAAATTGTCAAAGTTTGATATTCTCTACTAACTAAACCAAATAGATTTCAGCTAAGTTGTAAATACTAATCTAAAGAGGAGACTGTTAGCAACATTTTTGTAAATTTGCGCGCAAAGTTTTGGATTACTTTTTGTTTTATAAGCAAAATTGCAAAATTTGTTCAATTTTCAAACATTAAATTTGCTCTAAAATTCGTCAAAGTTTGATGATCTCTACTAACTAAACCAAATAGATTTCAGCTAAGCTGAATATTCTAATTTAAGGAGGAGATTTTTAGCAAAATTTTTGTAAATTTGCACGAAAGTTCTTCGATTAGTTTTTGTTTTATAAGAAAAATTGCAAAATTTGTTCAATTTGGAAACGTTTGATTTGTTCGAAAAATAATCAAAGTTTGATGATCTATACTGACTAAACCAACTAGATTTCAACTAAATTGAATATTCTACTTTAAAGTGGAGACTTTTTAGAACATTTTTCGCAAAGTTTCACTGAAATTCGCATAATGGTTTTCCTTCCATCAGCGAAAGCCTTTCCACGCAAAACCCAAAAGATTTCGTCTTACAATCCAGTCTATATCTCCTTAACTATGTATCCCGCAAATTCCTTCACAAAAATGAATTTTTACCTATTTTTGTTTAAAGCAGTTGATGGGATTGCTGAACTTGTCCGCATCATCAATCTTAAACTTTCCTACCGCCTTGTCCCCATCCCTTTTTTTATGGTGGTTTGTGGGAAGCTCTGACAGCCTGTGTGTGGGGCTCTCACCCACTAAACCCCTACTTCCACTTGGCTTACTATGCTCCACCCCGGTATCGCTCACGCATTCCTTCAAGGTTTGTCCCCATCCCTGACTTGCAGCAAGTATCCCTTGAAAGGCTTTCCCTTGAATGGAAATCCTTGTCAAATCCCGTGTTTCAATCCCTTGAAAGGAAATGGTGTCTCCGGCTTGGTGTCACTTAACTGTGTCTGCTACCTAATGGTGTCTCCTAACTAATGGTGTATCCTAACTAATGGTGTCTCCTAACTTTGGGGTGGTCTAAGGCGACGGTGTAGGGAAAAGCGGATTTCTGGGGGTCAACTGGATGTCTGGTATCATGTCCTCGCAAACCTCCTCGGGGGCTCCTCCGGAGTAGCTCCAGGCTACAGCTAATATTTCCTAAAAGGTTACAAACACTGGTGTAGACAACATGTTTCTAAAAAAAAGACGAGGTTTGTTTTTGGAAATAATTAGATGTTCAATTCTGAGCAGAAAATGTGAAAAAAGAATTCAATTTACTTCAGGGATAAGTGAGATATTAAGCTTTTGTCAAAACGATTTAGTAAGCTTTGTTATTGTCTAAGTGTTACTATATGTACTAACTAGTAACTCAAGTAATTTGTAGTTATACAAACTACGCTAATTTCAAGTGGGGATATTTAAGAACGTTTTTGTAAATTTACGCGAAAATTCTTCCATTAGTTTTTGTTTTATAAAGAAAATTGCAAGGTTTGTCCAATTTTGGTGTGTTCGAAAAAATTTTGAAGTTTGTTGATCTATACCAGGGGTCGGCAAACTCTACAAACTTAAGAGCCAAAAATCAATATAAAACAATTTCAAGCTGGATCAAGAGCTACGGATGATTTTTTTTCCAGAAAGTCATATTTTTTTATTTTCTTCATAATTGGCGATTATTTAACGCCTTTGCGATAATATTTTTGGTGACCTTAACTGCCATATCCATAAGTTTACCAATAACTTATGGAAATGTTTGTGTGCAGAGTGCTTCCTGATGAACTATGCAATGGAAAGAACACGTCATGATCAATTTTTCTCCATCTGTTGCAATTGATACAATTTTAATAAGTGGTATGTGATTTTTCTTCAGATATTCGCTCACTGCATATTCAACATCTTTTCCTCGTGTTTGACGAACCCACAGAAATTCTTCTTTGAGAGCATCTGATGGAACATAGTGAGCAAAGAGGACAAAGAGGACTCTATGTCACAAGACTCATCGACCGCTCTTGATATGGTTGATGCTAAGTTTAGGTCCTCAACTTGTTGACACATTACATTTAACGATTACGATAATATGATTTTGGCAAAGATAAACTTTCGATTTTATTCATGATATCTGCTTTATTGTTAAAATTGTGATGATATGTGTCAGCTATATTTATCTTCTTCTTCTACATTTATCCAATAATTGTTAATTTTTTGTTTATTGCTGCTTAGCACATGGTACCAAACTTTCTGATTCCGGTCCAGTTCCTGATGTTGCTCAGCAGTTCATGTACGATGTCCCTTATACCTTCTATCTTTCCATCCCGAGTATGAACTGGGGAATTCGATATGTTGGCCCCCTTAGTATGTGATCCAGATACCTGATCCTGCGCTGTTTTATGGTATTGAATAGTAATATGTCGACTCCTGCCCTGCTCAGCACCTCCTCGTTGGTAATGTGGTCCACCCATGGGATACGGAACATTCTTCTGAGTGTCCACATCTCGAACGCCTCGATCTTGTTAATCAATGCTACTTTTATCGTCCAGGTTTCTGCTCCATACAGTAGGATTGGCCAAACATAGCATTCGACATTCATAGTCGATGAAGCACAGGAAGATGTCCTTTCTGTGGTCATAGCAGTATTGTACCAATGTGTTTAGGCAGAATGTTGCTTCTCGTGTACCGGTGCCGCTCTTAAACCCGAACTGCGTGTCTCCGCTTAGCCCTTAAAGTTTATTAAAAAGCCTGGTGTGTATGATGCGTAGGAATATTTTTATTGTGTGACTCATTAACGAGATCGACCTATGAACTATGCATTTGGTTGCTGTTTTCTTTTTGGGAAGCATTATGAACGTGGACTTAAGACATTCCTTTGGAAGTTGTCCATTGTCATAGATCTTATATAATAGTTTTACAATTATGTTTATGTTTTCCTACGGTATCTGCTTGAAATATTCTGCTAGACATCGTCTGGAG
Organism: Phosphuga atrata; assembly: GCA_944588485.1. Classification (NCBI taxonomy): domain Eukaryota; kingdom Metazoa; phylum Arthropoda; class Insecta; order Coleoptera; family Silphidae; genus Phosphuga; species Phosphuga atrata. Next base: position 69,715,745 of record OX155899.1, on the reverse strand, counting down.
CTGGTGTTTTGTTGTTCTTTGCAATCCTAATAGCGTGTGCTACTCTTTATACAACTTTTTATGGACTCACCATCAGTGAATTATTTTCCGTTTTTGACGATTTCGTTACTGAAGAAAAGGCTTTCCAAGTTAGTATTATTTGCAGACTTCATCCAGCAGTTGAAAGCGGAACTTGTCTTTTTAAAAATTTTCCGAAGCCTTTGCACATGCGGCATGTTTATTTTCGAAATGTCCCTCGACATTAGAAGTTTTATTGTTTGCTGGTTTTTCATGCAAAATAAGACAAGTTGGAAGACTAGTTGCATTAGGTACAAACGCAAACGATTCAGTCCATTCAGTTTAAAAGATCCGCGCTGTGACTGTCCGTTATGAACTTGGCGGCAGCGGTCGTAAGACTTCCGAGAAGGAATATTTCCGTTTCTTTTTTTTTCAATTTCAATTTTTATTTCAATTTATTTCTGAAGAGCCATAAGCTCATACCATAATAGCCACATGTGGCCCGCGAGCCACACTTTGCCGACCCCTGATAAACCAAATAGATTTAAGCTGAGTTGAATAAACCAATTTAAAGTGGAGGCTTTTTAGAACATTTTTTCAAGTTTAAGCAAAAATTCTTCGATTAGCTTTTGTTTTGTAGGAAAAATTGTAAAATTTATTCATATTTGGTGTGTTCGAAAAATTGTCAAAGTTTGTTGCTCTGTACTAGCTAAACCAAATATACTTCAGCTAATAATTTAAAGTGTAGGCTTTTAAGAATACTTTTGCAAATTTTAGCAATAATTCTACAATTACTTTTTGTTTTATAGGAAAAATTGCAAAATGTTTTCAATTTTGGTGTGTTCAAAAAAAATGGCTAAGTTTGTTGCTCTGTACTAACTAAACCAAATAGACTTAAGCTAAGTTGAATATAGCAATTTAAAGTGGAGACTTTTAAGAACATTTTTGTAAATTTTCGCGAAAATTGTTCGATTAGTTTATGTTTTATAATATATAATCAACGTTATATAATCAACGCGAAGTGAAGGATTTCTATAGAACAATCAGAAATGAAGCGAAAGGGTACCAGCCAAAATTAAACGTATGCAAGGATAAGAACGGAAAAATCCTAACGGAAGAGAAAGATGTCATGGATATATGGCGCCAGTACTTCGCCGAGATACTAAATGTTGATCATATGGAAGACATAGAAGAGCCAGAAACAGTAATATACACAGCTCAAGAAAATACCGAACTACCTACATTGGATGAAGTCAAAACAGCCGTGGAAAAGCTTAAAAATGGTAAGGCACCCGGCGAGGACGGCATCACTGCCGAAATTTTAAAACTGGCCGGAATAGATGCACATAAAAGACTGCACCAACTAATATGCAAAATATGGAAAGAACAACAGATGCCTGAAAGGTGGAAAACTGGGTTAATCTGCCCGATCCACAAAAAAAGGCGACAAAACAAACTGCGACAATTACAGGGGAATAACACTACTCAACACTGCATATAAGGTACTCTCCAATGTGATATTCGACAGGATAAGACCGTATGCAGAAGAAATATTAGGAGAATATCAATGTGGCTTCCGAGAAAGTAGATCAACTCTGGATCAGGTATTTGTGCTAAGTCAAGCAATGGAAAAATGTTATGAATACAACATCGACCTGCACTGTCTGTTAATCGATTTTAAAGAAGCATTCGACAGTATTAAAAGAGCAAAACTAGGAAGTGCACTTGCTGTAATGGGTATCCCACATAAACTTGCCAAACTAGCCATGATGACAATGGATGGATCCAAAGCCAGAGTAACAGTCCAAAACAAAACATCAAAGGAATTTGCAATAAGAACCGGTGTTAGGCAGGGAGATGCCTTGTCAGCTGTTCTTTTTAACCTTGCGCTACAAAATGCAATTGTAAAGATCGAAAATAAGGGAAATATCATAACAAAATCATACAAAATATGTGCGTACGCGGACGACATACTGATCATGGCTAGGGACAACAGAACTCTAGAAGAATTGTTTTTAAAAATAGAAGAGGAAACGAGCAAAGTCGGGCTGAAAATACATGCAGATAAAACAAAATACCTAAAACTGTCACGTGATAACCCAAGAAGGGCCCCTCAGAACTTCATTATAAATGATCATCGGTTTGAAGAAGTTCAAAATGTCAAATATCTTGGAGTAACTTTCAATAACACAAATAATCTATCACTGAGGGTACTAGACAGAATCCAAGCTGCGAATCGATGCTATTATTCACATCTGAAGCTCTTCAAATCAAAAATCAACTCACGTAAAGCAAAACTGCGAATATATAAAACCCTGATCAGACCCGTGCTTACTTATGGAGCTGAATCCTGGAGTATGTCGGAAGCAGACAAAAACTCTCTTCGTATTTTTGAAAGACGGATTTTACGGAAGATCTTTGGACCAGTGAGAGAGGAAGAAGGATACAGAATTCGCATGAACTACGAACTTCAAGAACTAATAGAAGGTGAAGACATAGTAAGATTCATTAAGGCACAGAGACTTCGATGGGCGGGCCACATGATTAGAATGCCGAGTGCGAGAGCACCCAGATCCATCCATAAAGCGCAACCTAACACCTCAAGAAGCAGAGGTAGACTAAGAACCAGGTGGAAAGATAAGGTAGAGGAAGATGTAGAAACTCTACAAGTAGAAAACTGGATACGTGTCGCTGAAGACCGTCAAAGGTGAAAGGGGATTGTTAAGGAGGCCAAAGCTCACCCTGGGCTGTAGAGTCAGAAGAAGAAGAAGAAGTTTATGTTTTATAGGAAGAATTGTGAAATTTGTTCAATTTTGGTGTGTTCGAAAAATTGTCGAAGTTTGTTGCTCTGTACTAACTAACAATAAACCAAATAGAGTTCTAAGCTAAGCTGAATATACCAATATAAATCGGATACTTTTAAGAACATTTTTGCAAATTTTCGCGAAAATTCTTCGATTAGTTTTTATTTTATAGGAAAAATTGTAAAATTTGTGTGTTCGAAAAATTTTCAAAATTTGAGCCGTTTATTTTGAAAGTGACCTAACTCCATTTATGTTCGAAACGAGATATTAAAGGGTTTGCGTTCTGTAAAATTTCAAAATATAGATAATCAGATAACATAGTAGAATAATGTTTTGGTGTTTCTAAGGGTGTCAAATTTATCACCCCAATTAGCATATTTAATGTTATTTAAGAAATAATATATTTTTGATGGCTGTAAATGGACTTGGGCCACTTTCAAAATCACTGAAATCACGTTTCCAATTCTTAAGAAAGCACAAGTCCATCCATACATAAAATAAATTTTCCTCGAAATAAGGATAAATGTAGACACTTTTATGTTATAAAATCAAAAATGATAAATAAGTTGTTAAAAATTTTGTACATTAATATTAATATTGTTTTATTAATAATTATTCAGTGTTCTTTAATGTACTGCTGTTTGTGTATGGGAGTGGGATTTAATATAATTATTGTGTTCAGGTGGTATACAAAGGTGGTATACAAAAATTCCTTGTAAAGGGTGATTCATTTTGGATTTCCACATTAAAAATATTTAAAAAAAACACGTAGAAGTTGAAAAATATAAAAAAATTATTTGCCCTTTAAGGTTAGTTCATTACAATTATGAGTGAAAGATTATATCATGTAAATGACCGCCGCGGCTCATGTGACATGACGTAATTCGTTTGTTAAAATTTTCGACTACTCTGCGACACAAATTAGGTTCTATGCCGGCTATTTCGCGTCTGATCTCCTGTTTCAGCTCTGCAATCGTGTTCGATTTATTCTTGTATACTCTGCTCTTCAGATACCCCCAAAGGAAAAAATCTGCGGGAGTTAAATCACACGATCGCGGCGGCCAATTGAAGTCACCGTTACGTGAAATAATGCGACCGGGAAACTTGCCGCGCAGTTATTGTATCGTTTCTCCTGCTGTGTGGCAGGTGGCACCGTCCTGTTGAAACCATAAATCTTCGATATCCATATCTTCCAACTGCTCCCAAAGAAAATCTGTTATCATGTTCCGATAACGAACGCCATTAACCGTAACAGAGTTCTCCGCATGATCCTCGAAAAAAAATGGGCCAATTACGCCTCCGGACCGAAAGGCACACCAAACAGTGACCTTTTGAGGATGCATTTTCGTTTCAACAATCTCTCTTGGATTTTCCAATCCCCAAATACCACAATTGTGCTTATTTACGAAGCCATCTACGTGGAAATGTGCCTCATCGCTAAAGATAATTTTCATTGAAAAATTTACCACTTGTTCTCTTATCCATTCGGCAAACACACGGCGCTGTTGATGGTCTCGAGGCTTCAATTCCTGTGTTATTTGGAGTTTGTATGGGTGTAACTTCAAATCTTTTATTAAAATTCGCTGTGTAGTGGAATACGTAAGGCCCACTTGCTGCGATCGATGACGAATCGATGTGCTTGGATTTTCGGCCACGCTTTCGCGAACAATGGCAATATTTTGTTCCGAACGACCTCTTCGAGCACGCTGAGGGGTTTTGATGTTAGCTACGGATTTTTTAAGTTTCTTCGAATTTTTGGACCACATTCCAAATTGTCCTCTCACAAGGTCGATTTTGCGCACCACAAACTTCCCGTAAAGCACGAAATGCACTTTTCCTCGATCGGCCATTTTCATAATATGCTTGGATAATTTTAACAAGGAATTTTACTTTTGTTTAACTTTTTAGGTTAGAAATCACACGCTGCCCTTGACAAATACAGTGGCGTGTCAAAAATATTTTAGATTGTAATGTGGAAACTCAAATTGAATCACCCCTTTATTTGAGGTTTGTGAGTGGTCTCGTATTTTTGTTGTAGTTTTTTTTATTTTTACATTTACATTCATTTTCGAAGAATCATAATCTCTTGGGGTATTTTAATATATTCATATTCTCATACAGTTTTTTTGCAATTTAATTTGTTATAAACAAATTATTAACAAATTGGTGAAAATTATAATGGTATATCAGGAGATCCATATGAATCCATTAGCAAATCGAAACTGAAATTTGAAATTGTTTATAATAAATTCATTGCACTTTGATAATTCAACTGCAACTTTAATAATTCAACATAAAGCTTACGAGATCACAACTTACTTCACAATCAAAAGATCAAGTAAAAATCTAACTATTAAGGTAGCTAACTCAATATTTTTGAAAAATGGACTTAGGCCACTTTCAAAATAAACGGCTCATTTGTTGATCTGTATTAGCTAAACCAAATAAATTTCAGCTAGTTTAAAGTAGAGAGTTTTGGGAATATTTTTGCAAATTTATGCGAAAATTCTTTGACTAGTTTTTGATTTATAGGAAAATTTGCAAAATTTGTTCAACTTTGGTGTGTCCGAAAAATTGTCGAAGTATGTTGCTCTGTACTAACTAAACCAAACAGAGTTCAGCTATGCTGAATATACCAATTTAAAGCAGAGACTTTTAAGAACATTTTTGCAAATGTACGCGACAATTCTTCGATTAGTTTTTGTTTTATAGGAAAAATTGCAAAATTTGTTCGATTGCGATTTTTCAATGTTGAGTAATATCAAAGTGTTATCGAGTCGAGAAAGGTTTTGTATATGTGACTTAGGTTAGTTTACAGCACATGTACAAAGACCTCGCTCTTTAACACTTCCAACATTTTGTTATTCCTCAACATTGAAAAATCGCAATCGAACAAATTTAGCAATTTTTCCTATAAAACAAAAAATAATCGAAGGATTTTCGCGTAAATTTGCAAAAATGCCGAAAAACATTTTGATATTTCTCAACATTGAAAAATCGGCTATTTCCGTCCATTTCCCATTGAATGTTACTCCCAAGCCGCGCCTAAGGAAGTTTTACTTTACGTCGCACAAAGAACTACAACTAAATTACGTGTCCACTGTAACTAAATCTATTAAATTATTTATTTTCACTTCAACTAAATCTAACAAAGTAGTTAAAAAGTGCCGAGAAGCACAATTACAAATGCCATGAAATTACCGGGTATAAAATATCCGGTACTTACGTATTAACGCCACCACCGCTACATTTTTAAATGCCGTAAATCTACACCTACAATTTTTATGATAAATCATAAAATAAAACATTTTATTTAAAATTAAAACATTTTTCAAACTCAAAATACTTTATTTTTTAACCCCGGTTAGATTAGGTTGCCCGCCACGAAGCAGACAGATAAATCAACACAACAAACGCGCGGCAATGCGAACTCTCGATCCAATATAGGACAATGTGGCAAGGACCGTTGGTTTAACCCCGGTTAGATTAGGTTGCCCGCCGCGAAGCGGACAGATAAATCAAGACAACATACTCGAGGCAGCGCGAACTCTCGATCCAATATAGGACAATGTGGCAAGGACCGTTGGTTTAACCCCGGCTAGATTAGGTTGCCCGCCGCGAAGCGGACAGATAAATCAAGACAACATACTCGAGGCAGCGCGAACTCTCGATCCAATATAGGACAATGTGGCAAGAACCGTTGGTTTAACCCCGCTTAGATTAGGTTGTTCGCCGCGAAGCGGACAGATAAATCAAGACAGCATACGCGCGGCAACGCGAACTCTCGGTCCAATATATAGCGGTGGTGGCGTTAATACGTAAGTACCAAATATCCTGTGACCGCTCGAAAATTCAACTAAAAAATGGATTATAATTTTTAAAAACGTTCGAGGTAGTTCGAGTGGAAAATATGTCACCCTGAAATATACGTATCACGTGAAAGGCCATATGTGTGTTTTATATGTAATATATTCGCATGTTATATTCGCGTTATTAATTTAAGCGATTAATGTCAAGCGGTGAGCTTAATCCAACCCATATAAAGGTTATATTTGCCAAGCGCAATACTCAAATTAATTTAGACCGAGGTATTATAAATTACGTAGTTCAAGATATAGTTTAATGAATTGTTTATTTTACATAAGATATATGTGAAATATCGTTGAAGTGCTGCCAAAAGTGACCAAGTAATTAATTGGCAAAAATGACTATCTAGACATTTTTAACAGTAGAGATTTTGACCTGAAAGACTTGAGTCATTTTTACTTGGTGTTATAAGTTTGAGGTGTCTGTCTGTCAGTCTGTCCGTATATGTGGCTGTTTGTGGACTCGTAGCTCCTAAACGAAAGGACCGATTTTGATGCGGTTTTTTTTGTTTGAAAGCTGACATGATCGAAAAGGTTCTTCCAACGTCTATGCTCATATCGTCCACTGCTGCCCACAAAAAGTTACTTATCATGGTTCTATACCGTTCGCCGTTAAGTCATCACCTGATCTTTTTCGTCGGAAGGATGATCATCAAGCTCATCATAAACTATAGCTAAGAACCTATTCCATCACATCAGTTTTCAAAAAAAAACCGCATCAAAATCGGTCCATTCGTTTAGGAGCTACGATTCCACAAACAGGCACATATACGGACAGACGGACAGACAGACACGTCAAACTTATAATACCCCTCTTTTTGGGGTGGGGGTTTAAAACATAGTCATGGTTCTAATATGGGCCAAAAATGACCCAAGTCTTTGATGATCCCAAGGACAGACGGACAGACTGACACACAGACACATCAAACTTATAACACCCCAAATTCATATTGAAATAACTACTTCCTTGGCTAATACCAGGCAGTCTATTCAATTATGCTATAGATATTTGCACGTTATTACTAGCCCCCAGTCCACTTTAGTGGCACTAAACTAGTACTACATAAATAACATTGTTTTTAAGATCAAATCTTTCTATTTAGCTTAAGTGAATTTAACCATCTGCATCCGCATCCGCATCCGCATTTCGAGATTTATCTCTCATCAGTGTAACTTTGCTGTTTTGAATTGTAACTTGGAATACACTTAACGCCTCGTGCATGACTGGCGAGGTTAGGTTTAAATTTGACGTTTTTAGGGTTCCGTATCGAAAACGGAACCCTTATAGGATCACTTTGTTGTCCGCCTGTCTGTCTGTCTCTCTGTCTGTCTGTCTGTCCGTCCGTCTGTCTGTCTGTCAAGACCATTTTTCTCAGGAACGCGTAGAGGTAACAATTTGAAATTTGTATGAAATACTCGGGTCTGCGGTCTCTTTCAGCTGTGAAAAAATCAAACTTGTAAGTCAGCGCGATCAAAAGATATGACGGTTTATGTAGCATATTTTGCGATTTCACAAGGAAATCAAAACCTATAGGGTACTTCCCGTTGACCTAGAATCATGAAATTTGGCAAGAAGCGGTGTCTTACAGCACATGTAAAGGGAAAAATCGCAAAACCGTAAATATGTAGTTTAATTACAAGAAAAATGCGAATTTACTATTAGAAACTTATGAAAATACAGTAATGTGTTGCGTGGTATTGTCAGGCAGCAGAAGCATATGGGTTGCATACAGTTAGGTCCTCCTAAAGATACCTTACTTACAAGTTTGTACGGAACCCTCGGTGCGCGAGTCACAACTCGCACTTGGCCGCTTTTAATTATTGATTTAAATGATTGGTTTCACCAATAGTAAATATATTGTTACATATTCATAATTGAAGCCATCAAATGATAAAAACTCATTTTTGTGTATCTATACCTATTCATTCAAATTTTACAAACACTTGGCTGTTTTAATAGCCTACATAATAACAATTTCCTTTGAAAATTATGCAGCAAATTTATTCATTAAAAACTCCTTATCAGTGTTTTAATACACAGTAATAAATACGTGTAATATATCACTAGCAGAAATCTCTAAAAATTATTAATTAAAAAAAACTCGTTTCACATTTGAATAGAAATGTTTGTAAAAAGGGGTTGTAGGTACGTACGCACAGCTTGCTCAATCTCAAATGAAAGAATTAAAAAATTGCTCGGTGAAAATCAGGTCAGTGCGGCACGCAAATGGCCCTTATTATATGCACGTTCCCGGCACAATTTGCCCGGCGTCGGCGTATCACGACTCACGCACATTTATCAAACTAATTAAGCACAATTAAAACGAGCCGTGGCAGATTTATCTACGTTAAGTAGACTAGAATTATAATAACTAAAACTTTATCTTTGCAAAAATTGCACTAATTTCAAACGGGATTAATTGATACCAACTTATTAAAGCGGAATATAACTTGAATATATTAACCACTATAATATTATTAAGTCTTTTTCAGACTACAAAACAAATCTCATCTTGAAACACAACAGAAATTTGTATGCTATTCACTAGCCCCCAGTCCACTTTCATGGCACACATGTCATATCATAACCTATCTTCGACAGCCCAGCACATGGTTTTCAAACTAATGTTAGTGAATTCCATTTTATAATTCGAAATAGCAAAGCTGCACTGATGAGATATAGATCTCGAAACGCGTCTGTAGATGGCTATTCACTTGAGTTAAATCGAAAGATGTGATCTTAAAAACAATGTTCATCATCATCATTCAACTCTGCCTTGAGCTCTCTGTATCCAGTTGCCTGCTCATCTTTTTAGATCGTCCGTCCAACGTGTAGGAGGTCTTCCCTTACTTCTTTAATCCAAGCGCGGTCTCCACTTGAGCAGACTTTTCGCCCATCTCCCGTCCGTCATTCGTGCCACATGTCCAGCCCACTTCCACTTGAGTTTGCGAGTTTGGATAACTACATCTGTTCTTATTCGTAAATCTTCATTTCTTATATGATCCCGCAGTGACACTCCGAGCATGGACCTTTCCATCTTGCGCTGTGTTACCATAAGTTTCTTAGCCTTTGCTGTGGTTAGTGTTACGGTTTCAGCTCCATAGGTCATGACGTGCAACACAGACTGACGGGCAAAAACAATGTTATTTATCGGGTTCTTGTTTAGTGCCGTGGAAGTGGACTGGGTGCTAGTGAATAGCATACAGATATCTGTTGGGTTGATAAATATAAGTTGGTATAAGTTGAGTTTGCGAATTTGGATAACTACATCTGTGACGCCGGTTCGTCTTTGCAAATCTTCATTTTTTATTTGATCCCGCAGTGACACTCCGAACATGGACCTTTCCATCTTGCGCTGTGTTACCATAAGTTTCTTAGCCCTTGCTGTGGTTAGTGTTAAGGTTTCAACTCCACAGGTCATGACGGGCAACACACACTGACGGGCAAAAACAATGTTATCGTTTATCGGCTTCTTGTTTAGTGCCATGGAAGTGGACTGGGGGCTAGTGAATAGCATACAAATATCTGTTGGGTTGATAAATATAAGTTGGTATGAGTTGAGTTTGCGAATTTGGATAACTACATCTGTGACGCCGGTTCGTCTTTGCAAATCTTCATTTTTTTTTTGATCCCGCAGTGACACTCCGAACATGGACCTTTCCATCTTGCGCTGTGTTACCATAAGTTTCTTAGCCCTTGCTGTGGTCAGTGTTACGGTTTCAGCTCCATAGGTCATGACGTGCAACACACACCGACGGGCAAAAACAATGTTATCGTTTATCGGCTTCTTGTTTAGTGCCATGGAAGTGGACTGGGGGCTAGTGAATAGCATACAAATATCTGTTGGGTTGATAAATATAAGTTGGTATGAGTTGAGTTTGCGAATTTGGATAACTACATCTGTGACGCCGGTTCTTCTTTGCAAATCTTCATTTCTTATATGATCCCGCAGTGACACTCCGAGCATGAACCTTTCTTGCGATGTGTTACCATAAGTTTCTTAGCCCTTGCTGTGGTTAGTGTTAAGGTTTCAGGTCCATAGGTCATGATGGGCAACTCACACTGACGGGCAAAAACAATGTTATTTATCGGGTTCTTGTTTAGTGCCGTGGAAGTGGACTGGGGGCTAGTGAATAGCATACAAATATCTGTGGTTAGTGTTAAGGTTTCAGCTCCATAGGTCATGACGGGCAACACACACTGACGGGCAAAAGCAATGTTATTTATCTGGTTCTTGTTTTGTGCTCTTTTCTTGAGGGAGTTTGTAAATGTTGTCTGACCTAATCCGCGAGCAATGGTGCTAATCCACATCAAACACAACGACGAGAGCCAAATCCTATACGAGAGCGGCATCAAGCCTCCGGTGGACGACTTGGTCTAAAGCATAGTGGCCATCTACAACCGCCGCTTGAAAATCAATTGATTTGCTACGAGATCCAAGTGTTGTTCAAGCGCGGAACGTTGCACCCACCTGAAATCCTGGGCTTAACCGACGACCAAGTACAAGACTTGAAACTCGTGGACGTATGGTGCGATAAATGCACGCCCAGCGGCGGCTTCACCACCACAAGGATCCCATTGGCAGGAGGAACGGCAAGCAACTCACCAAACAGATGCAAGAAGTCTTGGCCAAAACTGTCGACGAAGCGAAAAGCCTGATATCCAAGAACCAAGCCGTGATGATGAAGGTCGTTCAGAAAAGCCTCGACCTGTTGAAGGGAGCGGTGACGAGAGTCTATTCCATGAAGCTGCCGCCCTACGACGTCATCCGCATGGAGTTTGAGAACGTCGAGGATTTGACGTGCCAGTCAAAGGCAAGCCGCCTTGGAGGTCATCGCCGGCAACACCACCAAAAATCTGGTTCTGTGGGAAGGAGATGTACAGCGATGGCTAATGATAGATGTACACAGATGTACAGATGCAGTCGTTGGAGATTACGTTGGCAAAATCGAAAATGTAAGGTGATTATGAAGATATCACAGCCTGGACAAGGAGCTCCAGGTCATGAGCCGATTATGAATGAGAAGTAGAGCAAGCAGATGATGCTTCATGCGTACAGGAAGCACGTAGGTACTTTTACTTCAAGTGTGCGGACGGTGGGAACTTAAAGCGAGCCTTCCATGGGACAGACAAGATCTCCTGGTGGCCCGCAAAATAACAGATTAATATATAGATTCGGGTTTTGTCAGAGGAAGCAGATGATGTTTCATGCGTACAGGAAGCAGGAGGAGTTGAAGAAGATGATGGAAGACGACGACGACACGTACTTTGACTCCAAGTGGGTGGACGGTGCGAACTTGAAGCAAGCCTTCCATGGGATGGACAAGATCTACTGGAGGCCCACAAAATAACAGATTAATATATAAATTCGGGTTTTGTCTTGTAATAAAGCCTTGAGTTTGTAGTAGACAATGATAGGATCGTCTGTCTAATCATTCAATCATTGTCTAATCAGCTTATCAGCTTATCTATTAAATTATATTTTTCGCCAAGGCTGGCCATAGAGAAGATTAAACAACATTTCCAAGAACCTGGTGCTGAGGAACCAAGACGTGATGATGAAGGTCGTTCAGAAAAGCCTCGACCTGCTGAAGGGAGCGGTGACGATAGTCTATTACATAAAGCTGCCGCCCGGATTCATCCATGGATTTTGAGAACATCGAGGATTTAACCGGCACGCAAGCCGCCATGGAGGTCATTGACGCCAACACGACCAAAAATCTGATTCTGTGGGAAGGAGATGTACAGGGATGGCAAAGTCGTTGGACATTACGTTGGCAAAATCGAGAATTGTAAGGTGATTACATGATTAAGTATGATATTATGAAGATATCAAAGCCTGGACAAGGAGCTCAAGGTCGTGACCCGATTATGAATGAGGAGCAGAGGAAGCAGATGATGCTTCATGCGTACAGGAAGCAGGAGGAGTTGAAGAAGATGACGGAAGACGACGACGGCACGTACTTGTACTCCTAGTGGGTGAACGGTGGGAACTTGAAGCGAGCCTTCCATGGGATGGACAAGATCTCGTGGTGGCCCGCAAAATAACAGATTAATATATAGATTCGGGTTTTGTCTTGTAATAAAGCCTAAAGTTTGTAGTAGACAATGATATGATCATCTGTGTAATCATTCAATCATTGTCTAATCAAACAAGAAGGTCCAGGGTAGGCAAACAAGACTAGAAAGACTAGGATAGATAAAACTAGATATTCTCTAATTTATCCTGATTATACCATAATTAGTTTCTTCTTTATTAAACGATTTTGAATTATTGATATGCAACTAATTTAGCGAATTAATTTTGTTATTTCTTTAAAAAGCTATCAGTTACAATGCTATTTGAACCGAAGCAATGAGTCGAAAAACACATAGTTTTGTACACATATAATAGCATACAAATATCTGTTGTGTAGATAATTATAAGTTGGTATGAGTGTATCTATAATTAGTTTGGTTTCACCTCAACATGGAATTATTTGATAATTGTCTTATAAATAGTCGACTAATAATAATATTCTTTATTCTCACCAACAGTAACATATTGTTAACAAATGGATATCTCTTAGGCGCTCATTGTAGAAAATTGTGAGCTTTTAACAGAACTTTTTATTCTGTTTATCCATTTGCATTTGAACGCCGTGATAATTTTCAATCGGTGCAATAACGGTCGGCCGGGAATGTTATTAAGCAAATTATTAATACCATTACCGAGTGCCGCACCTGCGACCACTTAGCCGCGTTCGGATCGCAGAATCGCATGTAAGATCGCTGCCCCTAACCCACTTTTATTCACTTCTTTCTTTCTACGCCGCTTTTTCTAATAATCTAAAATCTCGCCCATTCCGAGATTAAACCGTTTTAATGTTTCTAGCCGGAGGAAATTGCCGATACAGATAACGTGAACGAACTAGATCTATTATCGAAACTGCATAGAACGCAATATCATAATTAGATTTTAGTAATGTGCAAATAAACAAATTACTTATTTTTTAAATAATTATCAACAGAATCTATCGGACACAGATACGCCCAATAGGGAATATGCAAGAGATTTAAATTTACTTGATTTTTTTACCCCCGATACTTTATGATCTCGACATTATACCTCTACCATTATTTTCTTATTTGATTAGTATTTAATGTCATAAAACTTAAATCAAAAAGTCCAAAATATGCGAAACGTATCAATTTGAGAAACGCATCACCATTGGACGATATGGTATGTGACGTGTACGTTGACATTTATCGCCGAAAATGTAAGTAGGGTGGACTAAACACCTTGATTGGGACTTTGTCAAACACTTTATCTGGTGTGCTTATAATCGTGTTTTTGCATTCCGGTACTATACAATATCTATAAAAATGTTTTTTTAGCTTTTTTCATTATCGAAATAGAAAATTTAAACTGAAAATCCTTAACTGTCTTTGCAAAAAGGTTATGCAACATTGAATGTCAAGTGGTATGCGACGTCATCCAAAGCGCGCGATAAATGGGACCGTTCAAACAGGTCAAATTTAATCGGTATTTTATATATTTAAAAAAAAATTAATTGATACACTTTCAACAGTATTTATATTTTTACTATGTTAACACATTTGTTACTGCTGTACACAAGCAGGTACACCAATATTTTATCATTTTTACGCAATCTAATAATATGTAGCTAAAACTGGATTGCGCATGCTTTTTAATTGTTTGGAACTTTAGCACACTCAGTGAACCTAGATCTTCCCAGTGTACCCACTTGAGTACACCCCATTCTCATTTGTTTTTGAGAAAAAAAAAATTGTGTAGCATTTACTATTTTTGAATAAATTAAAAATCCAGCATGCAAAGTGGACGAAAAGATGCTGGGTCGTCCGGTGGTTTCTTCCCTTTTGGGAGAAGAACCAACCTTTGCTGCTTCCATCGAGTCGGAAATACTCCTTGTTGTAGGCAGGCAGACATGCTTATGAACATGTCTGGTCTCGCAGCAATTGCACTTTTGAGTGCGATGTTGGGTATGCCGCTTGGTCCTGGCGCCTTGCCATTCTGCAATCTAGTGCAGGCCTTCGTGAGCTCTTCTATAGTGACTCCGGGAATGTCCACTACTTCCTCCTAGTGGTAATCGGGGAGTTCTGGTTTCTCCGAAAATAGGTGTGCAACTATTCTGAGCAGCATGTCGGGACAAGTTAGTGTTGTTGCGGGTAGGCTTTTTATCCTATGCATGACCGTTTTATACTGCCTGCCCCACGGGTCCCGGTCCACTTCCGCGCAGAGTTTCTTCCAACATTCTCTGGGATTTTTGAATAAATTAATAGGTTTTTTACTAAAAAATCATTGTTATTTTTTTCCTTCGTGATTGGTAAAAAATGGGTTAAGACGAAGTAAAAAGTGAAGTAAGCATATACAAAAAAATGATGCATATTGCTTGTGATACGTGGACTTTAACCCTTTCAATACGCCGAAAAAATCAGTTTAGTGCGCCTGATTACCGGGAACAGTTATTTTTTCTCAAGTGATTATTACGATGAAATAACTTTTCTGTCTGAAAGTCTGAAAGTGTAAGAGACACATAATTGACCTCATAACGACACACCAACGAAAAGAATGAATTTACAAACTTCATTGATGGGACATACGTATGTCCCGCCGTAAACCCAGAACACCTGAATGCAGGGACAGGGTATGTCTCGGTCGTAATCCTAGAGACGATAGTGCGGGGATAGCATATGTCTCTCTGCTGCTTTTTATTGCAAACTCACACCTACTACTCGACCACCCCTGTCCTCTTCCCACTATTACCACCCTACCTCAACGTGATATTAGTCGTTGGGTTCATTATTTTTACCTTGTAAATTAAAAAAAACAGATCGTAAGTTTGATAAAATCATTTATTTATGAACCTTTTCTGGAATTAATATATATATATATAATATATATATATATATATATATATATATATATATATATATATATATATATATATATATATATATATATATATATGTTGTATTTGAGGTTTTCGCGGATAGATACCTGTGTTGTATTGTTTTCTCGGGGATTCCGCGTTGATGCTGAGGGTTGGCTCTGAAAAGAACCGGATTCTCGACGTTTCGGCGAACTAACATTCGCCATTCTCAAGAGATATATGCGTCCGTGCGGGTCAACCGTTAGACGCATACTGAGAGCTCGTTCGTGCGATGCGACTACTTATAGCTGTCTGGCTTCGGGTCATGCGCGTTGTGTGCGGTGCTTCGGTTCGGTAGTTTCTTTGTCTTTTTGGTCGTACATGAGTCTGGGGTGTCTGGGATTGCATTTTGAGGGTGGATATGATCGGTCGCCATGCTGGGGGCAGTCTCAAGGAATCGTCTCTCGTGTTCATGCAGTAGTCTCGTTTTTCTATCTCTATGGCTTCTCTGTATACTCGTGACATTTCGTGGGTAATCTGTGCAACAGTCCTTGAATTTCTAAAGTCCATCCAGTGACCGGTGTTTGTGTGTTGGACAAGTGTCGATGAAACTTTGTCTCTGTGTCTGACTAAACTACATGTTCTTGAATCCTAGCAGATATTTTTCTATTGGTACGTCCAATGTAGGTTCGTTCACATGTTCCGCAAGGTATTTCGTAAATTCCATGGGATTCTAACGGGATGGTGTCTTTAACGCTGCATAGCATGGAGGATATTTTCTGGTTAGGTTTGAAAATGGAGTCGATGTTGTGTCTTTTAAGGATTCTGGCGATTTTGTCAGTTGATCCATGAACATATGGTAGGTATGCTGTGCTAACGGGTTTCTGGCGTTCTTCAGTTATTTGGCTACTGTTCTCTGTACGACGGAAAGCTCTGAATATTAAGCTGTTTGGATATCCATTTGAAGAAAGAGCCTCTCGTAAGTTCCGCAATTCTTTCTAGCTGGTTGTAAACATTTTGCTAAATGTTTCGCAAGAAGTTGGACCGGTGAACCAACGGAGCTTACTATTGGTCGTAGTGGGGCTCCATCTTTGTGGATCTTTGGCAAACCATATATCTTGGGACACCGAAGATATATGGACGAAGATATACGGTGTCCCAAGATATATGGTTTGCCAAAGATCCACAAAGATGGAGCCCCACTACGACCAATAGTAAGCTCCGTTGGTTCACCGGTCCAACTTCTTGCGAAACATTTAGCAAAATGTTTACAACCATACGCCGAAGATTGTGATTCCTATGTCCGCAATGCTGAACACTTCATAGACATACTGAAAAATCACCAACTCCAGCCCGGCCACCTCCTTGTGAGCTTTGACATTGTATCTTTATTCACAAAAGTACCGGTCCCTGAGGCCTTAAACATCATAAGATCAAAATTAAAACCAGAAAAGTACGTAGCAGATCTGGCAGAACATTGTTTAAAGAATACATACTTTAGGTACGGTGGTCAAATATACAAACAAGTCCTAGGAGCACCAATGGGTTCACCTCTATCCCCAGTAATAGCCAACATATTTCTTACAGATTTTGAGGAAAAGGCAATCTCATCAGCCACACTTAAACCTACACTCTGGTTAAGATATGTTGACGACACATTTGTAATCTGGCCCCACGGCAGACCAGAGCTGGACAAATTCCTTACCCATCTTAACTCCCAACACGACAAAATTAAATTCACAATGGAGATAGAAAAGCATCAACGACTTCCTTTCTTGGATGTTTTGGTACAGAAGAGACCAGACGGCACCTTGAGTCACACTGTGTACCGGAAACCAACCCATACAGACAGATATCTGAACGCTTCTTCGCACCATCATCCCAAATAACTAGCATCTGTAGTAAACACTCTTACCACCCGATCAAAAAGACTAGCCGACCAGCTGAACTTACCGAAAGAATTGAGGAACTTACGAGAAGCTCTTTCTTCAAATGGATATCCAAACAGCTTAATATCCAGAGCTTTTCGTCGTACAGCGAACAGTAGCCAGAGAACTGAAGAACGCCAGAAACCCGTTAGCACAGCATACCTACCATATGTTCATGGATCAACTGACAAAATCTCCAGAATTCTTAAAAGACACAACATCGACACCATTTTCAAACCTAACCAGAAAATATCCTCCATGCTACGCAGCGTTAAAGACACCATCCCGTTAGAATCCCATGGAATTTACGAAATACCTTGAGGAACATGTGAACGAACCTACATTGGACGTACCAATAGAAAAATATCTGCTAGGATTCAAGAACATGTAGTTTCAGTCAGACACAGAGACAAAGTTTTATCGGCACTTGTCCAACACACAAATACCGGTCACTGGATGGACTTTAGAAATTCAAGGACTCTTGCACAGATTAGCCACGAAATGTCACGAGTATACAGAGAAGCCATAGAGATAGAAAAACGAGACTACTGCATGAACACGAGAGACGATTCCTTGAGACTGCCCCCAGCATGGCGACCGATCATATCCACCCTCAAAATGCAACCCCAGACACCCCAGACTCATGTACGACCAACAAGACAAACAAACAACCGAACCGAAGCACCGCACACAACACGCATGACCCGAAGCCAGACAGCTATAAGTAGTCGCACCGCACGAACGAGCTCTCAGTATGCGTCTAACGGTTGACCCGTACGGACGCATATATCTCTTGAGAATGGCGAATGTTAGTTCGCCGAAACGTCGAGAAGCCGGTTCTTTTCAGAGCCAACCCTCAGCATCAACGCGGAATCCCCGAGAAAACAATACAACACACACACACATATATATATATATATATATATATATATATATATATATATATATATATATATATATATATATATATATATATATATTATAGTTTGTTTTTTAATGTCAAAGTGACATGAACGTATTTTTTGCTCTCCCTCCTTTTTCGACCTAATACACCGTAAAAGAGGGTTGAAACAACAGTCGCGAACGCAAACTCAAACCTATATATTTAGAGTAGGAGGAAATGCCTGCTCTTAGCTAGAAAACATCAAGAGGCAACCTCTAAGGCTCAATACCTTAGTTGTAATCATCGTGATCTTTCTTAAAGATCACCACAACCACTTTCAACTTGAAGTAATCATGATGGAACAAAAGAAAAATCCGCAACCCCAGGCCCCAGTCACCGTGCTGAACTTTACTGGTCATCGGATTCTGGGGGACCAGGAACATAAAGAGGAGAAGAGTCGGAGCTCAAACTCTCCTCAAACTTGTTAATACTCTCCTCAAACTTGTAAAACTAAAACAACTTACAGATATGTTAGAAAAATTTCAAATAAAAATTCTTGCGATCCAGGAGACACGTTTTCAAGACGAAAATCATTTCAACACGGAAAATTATAGGCTTTTTAAAGTTAAACCTGCTGTCAGAAGAGGTACACCATCATTGTTTGGGACGGGATTTGCAGTACACAAATCAGTCGTGGATAACATTGTTGACTTTAATTCAATATCAGAAAGTATCTGCAGACTCTCCTTCAAATCAGGCAATAAAGGTTACACGATTATCAATGCACACGCACCTACAAATGAGCATAACAGAAAGAAACCACAAGAAGTTCAAGACTTCTGGGAAGACATGGAAGAAGTAACCAACAGCATACTAGAAAGGCATGTTAAAATTTTAATGGGAGACTTCAATGCGCAATTAGGTAAGGAGAGAAAATACATACAAATCACAGGCCCTTAGTCAGCTCACTATCGTACAAACAAAAATGGAGAACACCTCATAAAATATTGTCAATATTTTAATCTCAAAATTATGTCGACACAATTTCTAAAGCTAAGACGAAAACTGACAACATGGAAAGCACCTAACACCGTATGGGGAGAATTCTAGATTGATCATGTGGCCATTTCTAACAAAAATACGCAAGAAATTTTAAATGTCAGAACGCGTAAAGGGTTCTTCGAGTCAGATCATTATTTGTTACAAGTTAAGATTAGACCAATTCCAAGATAGAAAAAGACAGTAAATAACAAAATAGTCCAGCCTGATCCAGAATATTTGCAGATAAACAGCGACAAAATCATTGAAGAAATTAATAGGCATCCAACAGACACTTGGACAGATCTTGCGACCACAGTTCAGAAGGCAATACGTTGGGCGCAACCTCTTAGAAAAAGGAAACATAGGTGGTGGAACGCAACTTGTGATCAAGCCATTGAGAAAAGAACACAAGCGTGGATGAAGTTCAGTAGTAACAGAACATCCGAAACATGGAAGGAATTTCACGAAGTTCAAAAACAATCATCAAAGGAAATTAGAAGAGAAAAACGAGCACACGATAACAACAGGCTAAAAGAAATTGAAGAAGATTTTAAGAAAAATAATACAAGAAATTTTTACAGAACATTCAAAGAAAATATTAAGGGTTATCAACCTCCTAGCCTCTGTTTTAGAAGAACAGATGGATCCTTGGAAACGAACACTAAAGAAAACTGTACAATTCTCAAACAATACTTTAGTACTCTTCTTAATTGTAAAGAACCCACGGAAAAATGGACCTTCCAAAAAACCACATCCAATTCTGATTCTACTCCACCTACAATAGAGGAGATAGAGGAGATCATACAACAATTGAAAAATAACAGAACGGCAGGAGAAGATGGCATTATTGCTGAAGTGTGGAAGCTTCAAGATAAAGACATAATAAAAACAATTCATAAGATCATTACAGACATTTGAATCACAGAAAAAATGCCAGAAGAATGGAAATGTGCCTTGATCCTCCCATTACATAAAAAGGGTGATAAGTCAGATCCAAATAATTACAGAGGTATTTCACTAGTGCCAGTCACTTACAAAATATTCTCGAAAGTGTTATTGAACAGACTAGAACCACAAGCAGATCATCAAATAGGTGAATACCAGGCTGGCTTTAGGAAAGAAAGATCATGCATCGAACAAATTTGGAACCTAAGAACAAGATTGAAAATCAGACAGATAAATAACACTGTAGTTACCTTTGTGGACTTTAAAAAAGCGTACGACAGCATTGATAGACAAACGCTCTTTGCAGTAATGGAAGAATATGGCATTGACAAAAAAACCAGAACACTTATACAACTAACGCTCACGGACACCACCTCTAAGATCAAGTTCATGGGTGAAATTTCAGAACCCTTTCATATACGCACAGGTGTCAGACCAGGAGACCCTCTCACCAATTTTGTTCAACATGGTCTTAGACAAAATTGTTAAGCAGTGGGAGCAACAAGTGAAAGGCATACAGCTAGGAAGAACACGCGAAACAAAAACAATCATTAAATGTTTGGCATTTTCAGATGACGTTGCCATAACCAGCAATAACACAAAGGAGGCAAAGGAAGCACTGGAGCGATTACATGAAATAGCCGCTAAAACAGGTTTACAGATATCCTATGAGAAGACCCAATACATGGAACGACATACCAACAATGTACATACCATACATACTACTTATGGATCTATACAAAGATTGGAAAAATTTAAATACTTAGGGGAATATATACAAATAGGAGGATCAAACAAGATGTCTAACATTAAACGAACGGAAAAACTCCAGAATACAAACTTACATGGTCACATTATAATAAGAAAAGCATATCGAGGCAGGCCAAACTCAGACATTACAAAACAGTTGTATTGCCTGAAGCATTGTATGCGTCAGAAACGACCACAATTGGAGCATCTGGCATCATAGAAACAGAAAAAATTGAACGCAAAGTTCTTAGAAAAATATTTGGAGCAGTACACAGAGATGGGATATGGATGAAAAGACCTACCAAAGAGCTATATGAACACACAGACCGACTCACAGATATCATTAGAAAACGAGGACTAACTTTCTATGGGCACATACAGAGAATGAACAATAAGCGACTTACAAAAAAAATCTTTGATGTAGTACAGTTCAAGTAGGAAAACAAATTGGTTTCATGAAATAGAAGATGACTTAAAGCAATTGGGGATCAATCGGCAAATGATAGAAGACAGGAAAAAATTCAGAAGCAAAATTTAGAATACCAAATTTTTAGTAAGCGAAAGGAAGATAGGAACATTGTGGACAGAACAAAGGAAACAGGAGCACAGTCAAAGGATGAAGAGATTTTGGGAAGAGAAGAAAAAGAAGGAAAAGAAGTGAAACTTGTGTCATCATGAGATATTTAAGTTCAAACACTTTCCATATGGGCAAAAATTATGTAATAATAATAATAATATAAATACAATATTAAATACCCTTATATACATATTTACATAATATTCCCAGCAATTTTTAAAAAGGTGCTCGGCCATCTTGGATCCCCCATTTTGAATTTTAATATTACATTATGAAATTCGTATTCAGTGAACTCGAAAACCCTTATAAAAGAGTTTAAAACGAAATTCCGATCAAATTTTAATGTAGTATTCGGCTATATTGGATCCGCCATTTTGAATTTTTAAATTATACTATGAAATTCGTAATCAGCGGCCTGGTAAACCCCTATATACCAATTCACGTATAAATCTGAAACTTATTACTATTTTTGGCCAACTTTTTTGAAATCCAGACCACTGTGCGGTGTGACTCCTGCATTTTACTGCTAATAGAGATCACGAGGTCACAAGAAATGACATAACTTGATAAATGAAAATAATTATGAACATCCATAGACACGCTTCTGCCTTTTGGCTTCATCAGTATGGACTTATGTATGTATGATAAATGGTATGTAACTATGGCATGGTATGGTATGTATGGACGTATGGTAAAATGCAGGTGCCACACCGTACTAATAATTACATTTTATTTATGTTATTAGTCAATTTGTGAATTAAAGAAAATTCTTTTGTTGTAATAAATTGGCTTAATTTGTATATCCGTAATTTCGTTAGTTGGTTTAATATTTCCCATCTGATTTATTTAGTTTGTGTGTTTTAGAAATAATAATGATTCGCGAAATCTGATTATGGGACGGAGCCAGCAGGAAATACTAATATGGGAAAAGGCTATTAAAGCTTCATCAATCATACAGCACATTCGCATTCCGAACACACCCGAAAATCGATACGGATTTTACTTGGGGCCACCCGAATTATCAAATATCTTTTCAATATAATCAAGCAGTTTGTAAAAAGCATTTCCAATCATAAATAATGGGATATGAGTTTTGTTAGTTTTCCACGAAATCATAAAAATTTGTTTGTTTATTCTACTCTAACTAACCCGGACGTAATGGTTTAGACCAGGGGTGGGCAAAATTTTGACTGTCGTGTTTTGTTGTTGTTGACATAAATTCGGCGGGTCGCATTATTTTTGTTAAATAGTTCGCCTTGACAGAACAATTTTGTTAGGTTTCCTCATAGTGGACAATATGTTTTTCTTGTAGAAAGAACTATTTTCAAAGAACATCCGTAAATAAGCTTCTTCTTCTTCAATATGCCTTCAATGTGCCTATTCGTTTCGAATATTGGCGACCATCCTGGCTATAATGACCTTGTTGACTGCTGCTTTAAACAGTTCTGTGCTTGTTTTTGAATACCATGTCATTAGGTTCTTTAGCCATGATATCCTTCCTCTTCCGGGCCCTCTCTTTCCAAATACTTTTCCTTGGAGGATGGATTTTAAGAGTTTGTATTTGGTGTCATTTCTCATTATATTCCAATTTCCTTCTCTTAATCGTGTTCATCGCCTCTTTTTCCTTTCCTATTCTTTCCACTACTGCGTATAAAATAATACTGCGTATAAAACATAAGCAGTCTATAAAATAGTGGCTGTTAGATAATAAAGAAAACATCAGGTCTTTTAAACATAATAAGCATGTCATAGGCATGTAATTACTGACGCGGGCCACATGTGGCCCGCAGGCCGCCCTTTTCCCAGGCCTGGTTTAGACTATAAAATCTATGCCAGTCTTAATAATACGCAAAGTCTTTATACTAGTTTTCTATGAAACTATAAGATTTTAAATAGGGTGTTTGGTCTACTATGACTTATATAACATATCTACTCTAGAATATCTAATATATCCGATAATAAACCGATCTGGGAGAAAATTGGCTGTTGAACCGTGCTATACTGCTCGAATTTCAATTGAGAAACTGCGTTGAGCGCTTCGTTTCTCTGAGGGGTGATGTGGAATGCCATGCACGCTCACCTGACTTAAGCATTTGCGACTTATTCCTGTGGGACTACCCGAAGGAAAACGTCGTTGTTATTAAACGTCGCACAGTGGGCGAATTGTCGAAAAAGTGGACAAAAATATAATCTCTCGTGCTATATATCTGAAATTCTGGTTACAAGGGTTATTTTCGTCGCTGATCACGAATATGTTATCAAAAATATCAAAAACAAAATGGCGGATGTTTCAAAATACTGTTCCAATTTTTACAAATTAGGGTATATAGGGTTTTTTACGTCGCTGATTACGAAGCTGTTATCAGAATTTCTCGAAACCCGTTCTCCGCGTAACCGCTGCTAATTTTTCATTGAAGTGTGTGATATCATCTCTACTTATTGAAGGGTGATCCTGAATGTTTTGACATTATGAAATAACAGTGTAGGGTGCGTTGTTGAACAGTGAACCAATCTTTTTTCTATGTTATATAACTTGCCAGAAAATAAAGCTAAGAATTTCATTTTGGTGCCATCGTTTAGGTCATTTCATAAGGTTTCTCAGTTTCAGGTTACAGAAAGCCAGAGTAACAAACTAAGGAGTTTTTTTTTTTAAGAAATTTGGTTTTTTTCTCACTGTGTACTATGGGTAATTTACACTGAACCACCCGTATTTCAACTTCTTCTTCATGTGCATATCCGATTTCGGATGTTTGCGATGAGCATGACTATTTTCACTTTATTGGTTGCTATTCTGAAGAGCTCGTTCGAAGTCTTCCCGTACCACGCCCTGAGATTCTGCAACCATGAAATTCTCCTCCGTCCAGGTCTTCGTTTTCCGTGTATCTTGCCTTGAATGATGGCTTGTAATAGGGCGTATCTGTCCTCGTTCCGCATGATGTGGCCTAGATATTGGAGCTTGCGGGTTTTGATGGTGTCCATGATCTCCTTCTCTTTCTTCATCCTGTGGAGGACTTCGATGTTTGTTACCCGGTCTTTCCAAGATATTTGCAGGATACGTCGATATAGCCACATCTCAAAGGCTTCAAGCTTTTTTGTTGTTGCATCATTTAGTGTCCAGGACTCGACTCCGTAAAGTAATATTGGGAAAATGTAGCAACTCAACATGCGTACTTTGGTTTCAAGATGTAGTTCGTGATTTTTGTAGAGGTTATTCATTGTATTGAAGGCAGCTCGGGCTTTTCCAATTCTACATTTTATCTCTTGGCTATTGTCCCAGTTTTCGTTCACAAGTGTACCTAAGTATGTTGTTACCGTATTTCAACAGTGAACCATTATTTCATTACTAGTAAATAATGCTTATTTTTGAAGAAAAAAAAACACGCAATTTTTGAAAATCATCTTTTATTTTTGCAATATAAAATATAAATTTAAAAAAATGTTTCTTCTAACAAAAAAACTTCTTAAACATAGAACCGCGAAAAAAATAAGATCAAAATGCGTCAAATTAAATATTCACGCCAAATTTGGTAAAGATAAGTTCAAGTTGAAGGAATATTTAATCAGACGTTTTCTACCTGACACACGAGGAGGAGGGAGAATCATTTTAATGTCACTCAGTTTCACATTTGCCATATCAGGTTCTGAAGGAAACATAAACGTTTTATAAAGACGATCCTTTAATTTTAGGTACGAAACACAATATTCATCACCACTTTCCGTTTCCAGAATCTTCGCAATGTAATAAACGACACGTTTTTTACATTGCAGTAATACAAGGACATACTCGTCAATCATTGGCTTACGCTGTTAATCAGGAAAATTTTCATTTATGATTTCATATCCTTGGTCATCTTCCTCATTCAACTCTAGGTCTGTTTCGCTTTCAAGTATTATGTCTTCTACTTCACTCGTTTCACTGTCTTGGTTTAGTAAAACTCTTCTTTTATTGTTCCTCTTATTTGGTGTTTTTTTAAATTTTACTTGACGATGGAAGCATTTCATTTCCATAATCTTGTATATATATAGATTCCTTTTATTGGCATAAACAACTACAGTTTTACATATAACAGTGCTACCATCTATGTTAACCAAATAATTACATACACGCTCCAACCTAAGACAGAACAAAAAATAATAAATAACTAGAAGAAAACAAACAAAAAGAAACAGAAAAAAAATTAATCCTCTCAAAAACAACATTTCTTCTCAAATAATAATAAAATCACGCGTCACCAGATGGTAAAAGAACTAAAGTTTTATTCTTTTTTAACTCCACCACTCTTTTCATCAAGGGCCATCCCGCTCCGTCCTCCCTCATACACGAGCCCCAGTCTTCTACTACGACACTCTCCTCTCTGCTCCACTGACATCCTGCACAGCTTTGAGCCCAATGCGCCCACACGTCACTAGCTTCCCCACATATCTCACATCGTTTAAAACGGGAGCCCATCCAGTATCTCCTGCCCTTTTCCTCTGACCCGCATCTGTGCCGTGCTATCAATGCTTGAGGAAGTCTATCTCTTGTAAGGTACAACGGGAGCCTTTGGAACACTTGCACGCTCCCATATTCAGGTAGAAAATTACTCCCCTCGATCATCCTCTGACGACTCTGCAGCTCCACCTCGGTTAACCTTTCATATACCAGTTCTTCCACCTTCCTTCCACTCACAAACATTCTCGCAATTTCCCCGTATGCCCACCCGCAGCTTTCATACAACTTCTTCCTTTCACTCCCCCATTTAGTCACCTTATGAATACCCAAACCTTCCATTCTTACAACTCTCAATACTTCTTTTACAATTCGTTCAATGCCCATTCCATACACTTTCCTTTCAAACTTGACGACCCTCCTAGCTGCTTGCGCAAACACTTTCACCATATTTGTTTCTTGCAGCACAATGTATGTCGGCGTGGACCTGTCTAGTTTGAGGGCCACTTTTAGAAACTGCAGCTGCACTCTCTCAATTCTCTCCTCCTCTCTCACTCCCCACACTTCCGCTCCATACAAAAGAATACTTCTCACACATGCCTTCCACACTACCATTTTCGCTGCAAAGTTATTGTTCAAGCACTCCTTCCATACATTCCATAGCCCGTTTGCAGCCACCCACGCCTTTTTACAAATATATTTCACATGGTCTTTAGCAGACCCATCTTGCCCAAACATAAACCCAAGGTATTTGAAGCTGCTAACTTGCTCAATTATGCTGCTTCCCCACTTAAACGATTCACTCCTATTACCCGCTCTCTTTCGAAACACCATCCATTTAGACTTTTTCACATTCACTACCAGTTTCCTCTTTTCAAAAAATCTTTTCACCCGATCGATCATCTCTGACATTTCTCCTTTCGTACTAGCTAAGATCACAACGTCGTCCGCGTAAGCCAAACTCCAAACTTTCCTATTACCAATTACTACCCCTCCAGCTTGACCTTTGATCAGTATACTCTCTAAATCAGCCGTGTACAGGTTAAATAATATTGGACTCAACGGACAACCCTGCCTTAGCCCCATTCTAACCTCAAAACTTTCTGAAACTTCCGCTCCTACTTTCACTCTGCAACAGGTATGCTGATATAAATCCTTGATTCTCTCGATTAACTGCCGCGCTATACCTTTAATTCTCAGACATTCCCACATTTTCTCCCTCCCCACGGTGTCGTAAGCTGCCTTCAAATCTATAAACAGAGCGTAAAGCTTCCCTTGTTTCTTAACCAATTCCTTCTCCACAATATATTTCAACGTCACCAAGTGCTCCACCATACTATAATGTTTTCTAAATCCAGCTTGCACATCTGGGATTAGGCCTTTATCTTCCTCCTCACATAAAAGCTTTTGCTCCAACAGCTTTGCATAGATTTTATAAGACGAGTCCATAACCGTTATTCATCGGTAGTTAGCTAAGTCTTCCCTATCTCCACTTTTATATATTGGTACAATTAAGCCTTCCTTCCAGCTCTCCGGCACCCTTTTACAACCTCTGTACATCTTGTTTAGCTCTTTGAAAAGCTCTTGCTGGATGAGTATCGGTGCATGCTTCCACGCTTCATTCGGGATACTGTCCAAGCCCACTGCTTTTTTTATCGGAAGCCTATCCACAACACTTGTAAATTCTTCCCACGTAAATTCATCAATGCCAATTACTGCCCCATTAACCCCTCCTGTATCGTCGCCGAACTGTTCGGGCACACCACTGGTTAGCAGCTCTTTAAAGTAGGTTCTCCACAGGTCCAGCGGCTTGTCACAATACCCTTGTTTTCGTCTATAAGCTGACACCATTTTCCAAATATCCGCTTCATTGTGGATCTCCTTTAACTTCTCGAACTGCGCGGCTTCCCTCTCCTTCTTCTTTTGGAGTCCCAGCTCCTTCAGCTGCTTACGGCACCTATTGTATTCCTCCATCGAGTCCTGGCCCTCCTTCCACCTTTTGAACTTCTTCCTCACAGACCTCTTAAGTTCCTTGACTTCATCGTCAACCATATATGTTTCTTTAGCCCCTCCACATTTGATCTTGACCCGAACCATGGCCTCTCGAACCACTTCCATTAAATGCTGCAAACTACCGACTCCCGGAGTTATTCTTTCCAAATTGTTTTGGAACTTAACAATGGCTTTATCGTTCCAAACCGAGACTAATCTTGTAGAACTTTTCTTTTATGCAGACCTTTTCTATTTAATGCAGCAGTACGTTCCTCGGCTATTCTTTCCATTTCTGGCGTGTCAGTAGCTATCATGCTTTTGCCCAGCTTTCTACCTTTCCGTTTGTGGGAACGAGGGCCAGCCTTTATCAGAGGACGCAACATTAGTGGAGTGATGATATGTTCCGACTTTGGTTGATGATTTTCATCTTTCCATGATTCTTCATCTGACTTCTTTGGTGGTGTCACGTTTTGGTAAGAACTATGATGTTCTGCTGAGAGTATAGATGGATTTTCTGGATCAGGGTTAACAACGGGATCATAACTTGAACGACGTGTCTCTGGAACCGAATGCTGGAGCTGTTGATTATTATTGGTTTTATACATGTCGTGAATTGCAGAATCTTTAGCATCAGACAATTTTTGAGACATCACAAGTACAGGGCGGTCTGTCACGCTACTTGGCATGAAGTCTTCATCGGAAAATAAGTATATAATTATTATATATATATATATATATATATATATATATATATATATAAATATATAATATCTTCTTCTTTCATGTGCCTTGTCCGGTCTCCCTGACGTTGGCGATCACCATGGCAAAAGCTGTACGGTCCTCCGCCAAGCGAAAGAGTTCACCAGCCCTTCTTTTGCCGGTCCAGTCCCGTATATTTCTGAGCCACGACTGTCGCTTTCTTCCAACTCCACGGCGCCCCTCAATTTTGCCCTTTAGTATGAGCTGTAATAGACGATATTTATCACCTCTCAAAATATGTCCAAGATATGATGTCTTTCGGCATTTTACGGTCGTCAAAAGTTGCCTTTCGATCTTTGCTCTTCGTAGTACATTCTCGTTTGTAACATGTTGTGACCACGGAATACGAAGCATTCTTCTGTGAAGCCACATTTCGAATGCCTCCAGTTGGTTCATCGTCCTGACCTTCAGAGTCCACGTCTCTACTTCGTACAGCAATACCGACCATACATAGCATTCAACCATGCGTTGTCTTAGCTTCAGATTCAGGTTGTCATTGCAAAGAAAGAATCTCATATTATTAAAAGTTGCCCGAGCAATCTCTATTCGGCACTTTATCTCGCAGTCCGGGTTTAGATCCTCTGTAATAATACTACCAAGGTATTTGAACTTAGAGACACGTTCAATTTGGCTTCCATTAAGTTCTAGGGTAGTGCCTTTGTGCGGTTACCTGCTGAATATCATAAATTTGGTCTTTCCTATATTGATTTTTAGACCTTGTGTCTCTCCCACGTCACCGATTTTGTTTGTAAGCAACTGTAGTCCCTCGATTGTGTTTTCTAAAATCACTGTATCGTCAGCATACCTGATTGTTGTTATTGGCTCTCCATTTATTTTGATGCCGAGGTGTGATATTGCTTCCAATGCTAGAATGCACTTCCTGGACCCTTTCCTGGTAGTAGAGATAGAAGATATCATTCTCACAATTAGTGTCCAACCATGGTTGCTTGGTGTTCTTCTTCGGAGGAACGAGTGCTTGTGATTTTTCGGCGGAAATTTTGCCAGTCATTTGTATGCTCTTTTTCCCAAGCTTCTTTCACTCCAGAGTCAGCGATCATTTTAATATCGAATTTTAGTAGGGGAGTTTTCTTACGGAAAGTTCTCTTGGGAGCGAACTTGAGGTTGACGCGTGTAAGGTAGTAGTCAGAGTCAATGTTGGCTCCGCTGCGTACCTGTACGTACTGGATCTCTTTCTGTACGGGTACGAGATTGCCACATCGTCAATTTAGAACTCGCCTAACTGCTGGACTGGTGAACTCCAGTTTTCTGTTTTCTAGGGTGTTTTCTGAGAGATATCGACTTGAGTTTGATGTTGTGCTACTGGCAAAGTTCTATCAGCCGTGTGCAATTTTTGTTGGTGATTTTATGTGCGGGATAATTTCTTACTGTTTTCATGTGCATTTTTTCTCTGCCGATCGTTCAGGAGAAGTTTGATGTCATATCCAACAACTATCCCACACTAAATTGAAAAACGAGCCATGATGGCTGGTTCCATGATGTCCAAACAAAATATCAAATCTCACCCTGAGCTGTAGAACCAGAAGAAGAAGAAGTAGCCAAAAGGGGGTTGAATAGTTGCATAACAAATACCTCTGAAACCAAATATATCACAATAGTAAAAGTTGATAGTTTCCCTTGTAGATTGTAGATATGGTGGTGACGACTTGTACTGCGACCTTTATAGATCTATTGTACCCCACCCTTCTCCTCCAAGCGTTGGTGTACTTACCCATTTAGAGCACCTCCTCTAATCCTGATTCCTTTAGGAATTTCAGGATCTGGGTGGGATTCAAGGCCTGCAGCTCATCTGTGTTCAAGCAGTGAGCCCCAAGGTACATCTGTCTCTTGCGGAGTAATGCTCCGCAGTCTTTGAACTGATGTATGGGGGTTTCCTCTGCTGAGCCACAGAATCTGCATCCGTCATCCTCCCTCCTCTAGGCCTAGCGCCTTGAGATGTTTCCTAAGTCTGCAGTGTCCCGCCAGTACCCCTGTCAGAATTCTAAGCTTGTTCCTGCTTAGTTTCAGGCAAGCTTTTGTTCTCTTCTGGTTAAAAGATCCCAGCATCACTTTGGATTGCCTTAGCCCTGGAAGTACTTTCCAGGTTTTCATTCATTTTCCTCTTGTTTCTTCATCTAAACTTTTGTGGATGGTGTTCACACTCATACCGCAAAAGGGTTCCGGACCTATAAAGGGGCTACTGGATCCCTTGTTTGCTAGGTTTTCTTCTTCGTTTCCGTTTATACCAGTGTGTGCTGGTACCCAGTATAGCGTTACTTTATTATCCCTGCCACAAGCTTGTTCAGCTTCCCCACACAGTCCCATACCAGTTTGGATCTGATGGTGTATGAGCTAATGGCCTTGATGGCTGTCTGACAGGATAGCAATTCGTTTTTTGCGATAATTCCTGTCGAGGTTTAACTGTGCACATCTTTCGATTGCGTGCATTTTTGCTTGCAAGATACTTGGGGATGTTCCCATGGATTCGAAGTACCTGGTACGAGATCCAAACACTCTTTCACCAGTACCTTCGTTTGTCTTCGAACCATCTGTATACCACTTGATGGCATTTTGCTCTATGTGGTATGCTGAGGATTCGTCGCTCCAATCGGCTTTACTACTACACATTGCTGTGTAGTTTTTCTCGAAGTGGTATTTGCATACCATTTCGTCTTTTGGTACTTCCAGCCAGGGGATCTTGGCAGCGAGGCTGTTTCGGTCTCTGCTCCCGATTATTTTACCTCTACCCATTCCTTCTTTGCTGAACCTTACGATCGCCGATCTGGCAGCCCGTTCCACCACAAGGTGCAGCGGAGTCAGATGCAGCAGCAGCTCCAATGCTGCTGTCGGACACGACCCCATCGCCCCCGTGATGCAGACACACGCCAGTCTTTGAATCTTCTCAAGCTGTTTCCTCATAGAGGACAGCTTGATTCTACTTCCCCACGCAACTGCCCCATAAGTGATTGCAGGTCTCACTATCATGGTGTTCATTCCTATGGTATAGATTCCTTTACAAAATACAGAGAGAGAGCCTAATCAAAAAAGAGAGAGCATAATTTGAAAAGAGGTTGCATATTTATATCTCAAAAAATGTTACAGTTGTGAAAATTAGAAAATTTGGATATACGGAACTAGACAAACATTTGTGTCAAATTGGTTGCATATTAATTTTGTCAAGTAGGAAATGAGCTTATGGTGAGTTATGGTTCTTCATAAATTATAGCTAAGAAACTCCGCGATCACATCAGCTCTCAAACAAAAAACCGCATCAAAATCGGTTCATTATTCGTTTAGGAGCTACGAAAATTCTTCTTTGAAAATTAAGAAACGGGTATATCGCCATTTTCAAAAAACTAAAACAAAAGAGACCTTAGTTACGGTTAGTTAAGCGCATCCGCCAAGTTTTAATTGCGGGAATATGAAAGTTTCGGGCACATATTTAGTTACATGTCAAAAAGTTTTTTAACGTATTTTTAACGTCACTTTTTGACGTATAACATGGCGGAAGTTGACACATTCGCACAAAAAAAAATTCAATAATGAAAAGATCTATTAGACTAAGAGTCTATAAAACAGACTAGTTGTACGATATTTACTATTGGATTTAGTATTTGAAATGGAAACTTTCGATATTTATGTGAGCTTCTATATCAGTAAACTATTTAATAAAACATAAATATCTACGTTCGATCAGAGTTTATGAAAACGCCACTGACCTCGGTCCACAGGAAGTCGCGGACCTTGAACGACGGCCCCACCGATAGCCACTTGGGCCAGGCCGTCTCCCCGCGCGCTGAAAACCTTGCATGTCTCGCGATTTTCTTCGGGCGGCTCCGCGACCCCTTCCTAACAACCCTGCCCCCCTTCTGCTTTGTTTACGTTCGTGTGTGCGTAACGACTAGTGAAAGCACGTCGAAAGTAACAGTCAATCATTAATTGAAAATTTATTGCGAATTAATATTAATGCTACTAAGGGCGATTAACAATTACAAATTCATTTTGAGCTTTTGATATTTATTAATAAAAAGATTTTAAGAAATAATTTTAGTTCAATACACATACCAAAGTAATAATTGTCTTTCATTTTTTACTGCTATCGGTCCAATCTTGTATTTACTGCCAAATAATATCTATCTAATAGTGTCTAACACGTAAAATACTATGTTGGAATCAGAAAGCAACAATCAAAACAGAAGAACAAAGCTCAGAAGAAGTGTTAGCGCCAATTTTAATAAATCTGTATTTTCAATTCAACATTTGAATCGATTTCGGCACTGATTAACAGAAGGGGAAAGGCGTAAGGCGAAGTCGCGCGATTTACTTATCAATTTACTTTGCGAATTTATATTATTCGGTGAGTACGCTTCGAGTGCGAGAAGCGTAGAGACAGGAATCGAAGCGCGAACGAAGCTCGACCGACACGTGCAAGCATCTTTAAGTTTATCGTTTTAAGTCAAGTTAACCAGGGGTGTAATCGCAAGCCCAAAGGGCTGAAGCGGCATCCAACGTCTGGAAGACAACAATTTTAAGGAAATCCCTCCACTTATTATCCCCATTTCCTCCCTTAAAAAATGCGCCGGAACGACGATAGCAGCAGCAGCCCTAACACGTAAGTGATTAGACCAGCCCTGTTTTAAAACTGGAAAATTTGATTTTCGTGAGACACGGTCCAAACAAGAAGTAAATATCTGCAGAGGAGTCTGTAGTGTACTGCAACTTATGGTGGTGGTGGTAGAGGTATGCGTGTCGTACGTAAAATGGAAGAAGTTGAAGAGAATTTCCAGAGAGCTTCGGCTGAGGCTTTGTCCGCTTTTGGTAACGGTGCAATGTTCATTGAGAAGTTCATCGAACGTCCAAGAGATATTGAAGTACAACTGATGGTAGACAAAGCTGGAAATGTTGTGCACTTGTACGAGAGAGATTGTTCCGTTCAAAGGCGTCACCAGAAAGTCGTTGAAATTGCTCCTGCGCCCCATCTTGATGCAGCTCTTCGTCAAAAGATGACCGATGCTGCTGTCCAACTTGCCAAACATGTAGGTTACGAGAATGCCGGAACTGTTGAATTCTTTTGCGATGAAGCTAAAAACTTCTACTTCATTGAAGTAAACTCTAGATTGCAGGTAGAGCATACAGTAACATACAGTAAGAAATTACTGCAGTTGATTTGGTGCAATCTCAAATTAGAGTAGCCGAAGGTATGACCTTACCAGAACTGAGTTTGACACAAGACAAAATTTCCACTAGCGGTTATGCTATTCAATGTCGTGTAACAACTGAAGGTTTCCAACCAGATACCGGTCGTATTGAGGTATTCAGATCTGGAGAAGGCATGGGTATTCGTTTGGATGGAGCTTCTGCGTTTGCTGGTGCCATCATCTCTCCATATTATGATTCCCTTCTTGTAAAGGTGATTGCCAACTCTAGGGATTTGCAAAGTTCCTCCACCAAGATGAACAGATCTACAAGCGGTTATGCTATTCAATGTCGTGTAACAACTGAAGGTTTCCAACCAGATACCGGTCGTATTGAGGTATTCAGATCTGGAGAAGGCATGGGTATTCGTTTGGATGGAGCTTCTGCGTTTGCTGGTGCAATCATCTCTCCATATTATGATTCTCTTCATGTAAAGGTTTTTACGCCCACTCTAGGGATTTGCAAAGTTCCTGCGCCAAGATGAACAGAGCTCTCAGAGAATTCAGAGTTCGCGGAGTTAAAACAAACATTCCGTTCTTGTTGAACGTACTTGAAAACCAAAAGTTGATTCATACTTTATCAATGAGAATCCGCAGCTATTCAGTTTCCTCCCTTCGCAAAACAGAGCTCAGAAATTATTGACTTATATTGGTCAGGTTTTGGTTAATGGACCTACAACTCCTTTAGGAACTAATATTAAGCCTTCCGATATTAAACCTAACATCCCAGCTGTTTCTCAAGGTGTTAAGCCGCCAGCAGGCTTCCGTCAAATTTAAAAGGCCCAGCAGCTTTTGCTAAAGCTGTCAGAGAACATAAGGGTCTTTTACTTATGCATACAAGCTTCAGAGATGCCCATCAATCCCTTCTTGCCACCAGAGTTCATACCCACGATTTGCTTAAAGTTTCTCCATACGTCGCACACAACTTTAGCAACTTGTAACCAATGGAGAATTTTGGTGGAGCCACCTTTGATGTTGCTTTAAGATTTTTACATGAATGTCCTTGGTGAGAAAGAT
The DNA here is from genome assembly GCA_944588485.1 of Phosphuga atrata. Taxonomy (NCBI): domain Eukaryota; kingdom Metazoa; phylum Arthropoda; class Insecta; order Coleoptera; family Silphidae; genus Phosphuga; species Phosphuga atrata. Next base: position 69,680,670 of record OX155899.1, on the reverse strand, counting down.
ATGAGAAAATTAATTCCAAATATTCCTTTCCAAATGTTATTGCGAGGAGCAAACGCCGTAGGATACACAAATTATCCCGATAATGTTGTAGAAAAATTCTGTGAACTTTCAGTAAAGACTGGTATGGATATCTTCAGGGTTTTTGATTCTTTGAATTACCTGCCCAATTTGGTTGTGGGTATGGAAGCAGCTGGAAAGGCTGGTGGTATTGTAGAAGCTGCTATTTCATATTCTGGTGATGTTAGTAATCCGAACAAGACTAAATATGATTTGAAATATTATCTTAATTTGACCGAACAGCTTGTTAAGGCTGGCACACATGTTTTGAGTATTAAGGATATGGCTGGTCTTCTTAAACCATCTGCTGCCAAGATGCTTGTAACTGCTATTCGGGATAAATATCCAGATTTACCAATTCACATTCATACTCATGATACTAGTGGAAATGGCGTTGCATCTATGTTAGCTTATGCTGAAGCTGGAGCTTATGTAGTAGATGTAGCTGTTGATTCTATGTCTGGTATTACCTCTCAACCAAGCATGGGTACTATTGTTGCTGCTCTTACAGGCCATCCATTCTATACTAACTTCAAGTTGCCAAAAATTTCTAACTATTCCGCTTATTAGAAACAAGCTCGTACGCTTAATGCCCCGTTTGAATATACAACAACTATGAAGAGTGGAAATGCTGATGTTTATAGCAATGAAATTCCCGGAGGACAATATACTAACTTGCAATTTCAGGCATATACTTTAGGTCTTGGATATTTTTTCGAAGATGTAAAGAAAGCTTATGCTCAAGCCAATATTCTCCTGGGAGATATCATTAAAGTAACTCCATCTTCGAAAGTTGTTGGAGATTTGGTCCAATTTATGGTCCAGAATAAACTCAAGCCAGATGATGTTTTGGCAAAAGCTGAAGAACTTTCTTTCCCAAAATCTGTTGTAGAATACTTGCAAGGACATATCGGTCAACCTTACGGAGGTTTCCCTGAACCACTGAGATCCAAAGTTTTGAAAGATATGCCAAGAATTGAAGGAAGACCAGGCGCGTCTTTGTCTCCATTTGACATTGCCAAACTTAAGAGTGAATTCACTTCTATTTTCGAATGTGTTAGAGATAAGGACGTTATGTCTGTCGCTTTGTACCCACAAGTAAGCAGGGATTATTTAAAATTCACTGGAGAATTTGGAGCTGTAAATAAGTTAGACACTCGTACATTTTTAGTAGGACCTAAGGTAGGAAGAAGAATTCGAAGTCAGCATTGAAAAAGGTAAAACTTTGGGTATCAAAACTCTTGCTATGGCTGAAGATTTAACTGAAAATGGTGAAGTTTTCTTCGAATTGAACGGTACTCTTCGATCTGTATTCATCAAGGATAAAGAGGCTAGAAAAGAATTACATATTCATACTAAAGCTGACAAAGCCAATCTTAAACAAGTTGGGGCACCAATGCCTGGCGAAGCTATTGATATCAGAGTGAAAGTAGGTGACAGCAGTAGGGAAAGATGATGCGTTCTGGAACCTCCTCACTCCTCGCCCCCCACCACTACCCCCACTACTACCCCACCACTACCCCCACCCCTAGACCCCGCCCCAGACCACCCCCCACCACTAGCTCCACTCCTAGCCTCAGACCACACACCCCACCCCTAGACCCCGCCCCAGACCATGCCCCCCAACCCCCACTTTCACCCTAAAACTCCACCTCCAAACCCCCAGACCCCACTTCCAACCCCCAGACCCCGCCCCCTAGCCCCACTTCCAACCCCCAGACCCAACCCCTAGCCCCCACTTTCAACCCCAAGACCCCGCCCCCGCCCTTAACCCCCACTATTTCTATTGCGCATGCGTGAGATTTGAACACAACCCACAATCCCAGACCTCGCCTTCCAACCCCCCAGACCCCACCCTCAGACCCTCCACCCAACAACATTTTCCTGAATGTGTTTATCCTATTAAGAGTTTGACCTAGTTTTTAACAATCAAATCTGGTGTCAGAACGGCTCTAGCATGTACCCTAAGGGAGATGCCGCCCGACCGCCTCACCTTCAGTAAATGCTAAACTAATTATCTCGCTTCTGATTGGTTGATTAATGAACAAATAATTACCGTTGACCTTGTGTCTCACCGAGTCATTTCGTATTTCAACTTGTATACATTCAGATGTTCGGGCGTTTTGTTTACAATAAATTTACTAACATACACCTCGAGCGCGGTCGGTTGTTTAGCATTGATAATTATTTATATTCGGAACGCGATTGATATTTAAACCTATGCTCTAAATTCATAGTCATATCAACAATTAAAACTGTATCCCTGCGATCAATCTGTAAAGGTTTTCGCAGCAAGGATAATCTTGGAAGCCATAAGGAAGTATGTGATGACAATAAAAAAATGTACTACAAATACACCGTTTGCAATTCAATTTTCACAAGAAAAGATAGCGACATATGAGAAAACATAATAATGGTGGGAAGAAGAGGAGTCTAGATCCTGAATATTCACCCTAAACCTGAAGCCGGTGAAGCCGGTCCAACAGAACATCATCCAAGCTTGTGTCAGCTATAGAATTGATGGTTCAGGGATTGATGTAGATAGCTTTATTAGTAAATTGAACAGCCGTTGTACGAGAAGCCGCATTCTATCCATACACTTTACGTCCACTTTTCCGTCCACCGTCCACTTTTTTCGTCCACCGTCCACTTTCCGTACATTCCGTCCACTTTCCGTCCACTTTCCGTCCACTTTTTCCGTCCACCGTCCACTTTCCGTCCACCGTCCACTTTTTCCGTCCACCGTCCACTTTCCGTCCACTTTTTCCGTCCACCGTCCACTTTCCGTCCACTTTTTCCGTCCACCGTCCACTTTTTCCGTCCACCGTCCACTTCTTCCGTCCACTTTTCATCCATTTTAATCAGCTTTTAAACAGCTTTTTAACAGCTTTTTAAGCAGCTTTTAAACAACTTTTTAATCAGCTTTTGAACAGCTTTTAAACAGCTTTTTCAAGTGGAAAGTGAATGCAGGTGGATGAAAAGTGGATGGAAAGTGGATGTAAAGTGGATGCAAGTGGATGGAAAGTGGATGTAAAGTGAATGGAAAGTGGATGCAAGTGGATGGAAAGTGGATGGAAAGTGGATGCAAGTGGATGCAAGTAGATGGAAAGGTTATGTGTAGCGTGGGGTCACATAGACCTCACACCCTGTTTAGCGTGGGGTCACATAGTTGGGGTAGGTTACAGATGTTAGGAATGAAGCGCCATTAGGGTAGGTTAGCATTAGATTAGTTGGATTAGGTTAGGGTAGGTTGTAGGTTAGTTGAGTTAACATTAGGGTAGGTTAGCATTAGATTAGTTGGGATAGGTTAGGAATGAAACGCGCGTCCGGAAGTGGGGCAAGGGGGCGGGGTCTGGGGATTGGAAGTGGGGTTTGGGGGCGGGGTCTAGGTGTGGGGGTAGTGGTGGGGGGCGAGGAGTGAGGAGGTTCCAGAACGCATCATCTTTCTCTACTGACAGCTTCGAAAAAGTCACACCACTTGTCATTCTGTCAGCTATGAAAATGGAAACGGTAGTGCAGTCACCTGTAAAAGGTGTTGTTAGAGCAATCGAAATTAAAATGGGAACGAAGCTGGAAACTGAGGATCTCATCATGAGTTTCGAGTAATTTAAACGGTGATGAAGAAAATGACTAAAGAACCCATTTCAATCTATTTAAATAAATGAAGCCACCTGTATTATTGTACGTTTGTCCTCCTCCAGAGTGTATTGTATTTTAAGAGATAAGAGTCGAGTAAAGTGATCGCAGACGAGACTTCGACCTCTCTGCTCCCACCCTTCGAAGTGTATAGACGTACTTTTACACGGTCTTAGTTCTGATAATATATATATATATATATATATATATATATATATATATATATATATATATATACACATATATATATATATATATATATATATATATATATATATATATATATATATATATATATATGTGTTGTTAAGCCTATATAGTTGTTTTATATACCTCTCCACAGTAGACCCACTTGACCACCTCAATACATTTTAGAGTCAGGCAAGGGTGTATTCTCTCACCGACACAGTTTTCAAACACAAGTTTGGATATACGGAACTACACAAACATTTGTGTCAAATTGGTTGCAGATTAATTTTGTATCAAGGAGAAAATGAGCTGATAGTCATCAAACGCGTGAACAGATCTTCATAAATTATAGCTAAGAACCTCGTCGATCACGTCAGCTTTCAAACAAAAAAACTGCATCAAAATCGGCCCATTTGTTTAGGAGCTACGATTCCACAAACAGCCACATATACACACATATGGGCGATTTCAAGCCTAGAAAAATTTAAAAAAATGCATTTTACTAGACCTCTTTCCATTTAGAGACACAGCCCTTAATTTCACCATTGGTTACTCAATGGGTGAAAATAGCCCAACATCCCAACTGCCCAACGAACTCTTTAAACAGTCCAACGACGGACAAACGGATAGACAGACACACGGACAGACTGACACACAGACTCGTCAAACTTATAATTCTCTTTTTGGGTCGGGGGTTAAAAATCTGAGATTTATTTGACTCATTAAATCCACCCATCAAATAGCTGAAATTTGATTTTGATGGGATGGGACGGTGGGACGAAATTGTGATGGGATGGGACAGTGGGACGAAATTGTGATGGGATGGAACAGTGACAGGGAACCGTCCCACGGGATGGGATCTGGAACGAGAAACTCGTCCCATGCTCATCTCTAGTCCCGGTATTTAATGCAGCTCCTATCAAATATGTCGAAATTGATTTCGAGATAATTAAAGAAAATCTTTAGATTTGCGTCACAAAAGCTACTCATTAACGGACAAAAATTTCCGGTAAGATTGTCGGACTTTTACCGGAAATTTTTGTCAGTTAATGAGTCAACTCATTGTGTGGAATTTGATAATAGTTCCATTAAATGATAACGTAATATTATGTTTTACGATACGTTTTCCTGATTGAAATTTTTTTTTCGTAATATTCGTGCATTTGAAGAATATTCATCACCAAATTTGAGAATTCAGATATGAAAGCAAAAATTAAGGGATTTTTTATCACCAAAGAAAAACCGAGTCATAAAAGAAGTTTAGGATATAAGTACACATATTTCCGTGCGAGAAAATTACCCGATGCATAATGTATATATTGCCGCATATTGTCGTGAGAATTTTGTGTCGCCGATTTGGGTGTCGGCCCCAACCAACATTTGCATGTCGTTCTAAATCATTCTCGCCGCCCAAGGAAAAGTGTCTCGACAAAACGCGTTTTTCACCTGAAACATTGTGAACGTACTTTCAGTCCCAAGGATTTATGGACTTCATTATCTTGATGCATGTCGCAACGATATAAAAACGATACTTAATGCCTTTTATTTGTGAAATATTTCGGAAAATTATAAACAGTTTGGTTTAATTGATACAACAGGAAAGTAGTATTGAAATTTTTGCATGAAATCACACATTTACATTATTTGCAAATATTCATATACATTAATTGCAATATTTAAATAATTATATCAGAATGCCTAAAAACATTCCTTAATTAAAGTATGTTTGAGATTTGCAATACAGTATAATCTCGGTAATTCGGCCGTTGGTTAATCGGACGACACGTTTCGGTCTGGAGACCGCTCGCGCTCTTCCCTCCCACCACTCTTTCAGATATTCCGGCGGTTGTCTGGTGCCATATGTGTCGGATTATCGAGATTATACTGTATAATCTCGGTAATTCGGCCATTGGTTAATTGGACGACACGTTCACTAATCCGGCGGTCTGGAGACCGCTCGCGCTCTTACCTCCCACCACTCTTTCTTATAATCCGGCGGTTGTCTGGTTCCATATGTGTCGGATTATCAAGATTATACTGTATTTGATTTCAATATTCCTCCTCTTCTTATCACGCCCTCTTCTGCCGAAGGTTTGCGGTACAGATTGCAATTTTAGCTCTGGAAACTGCAGCACGAAAGATTTCTACAGACGAGCGGTCGAACCATCTCCTCAAATCTTTCAGAAACGAGTTCTTCCTACTGTTCTCTATTATGAGGCGTAATGTTTCGTATTTATCACCTCTCATCACATGAGCCAGTTATTGCATTTTTCTTTCCTTGATGGTGTTCAGTAATTCTTTTTCTTTGTGCATGCGCTGGAGTACTTTATCGTTGGTGATCCTCTGTACCCATGAAATTCGCAGCATCCGTCTATACACATACATTTCGAAGGCTTCTATTTTCTTTTCGGTCTGTGAATTTAGTGTCCAGCTTTCACATCCATAGAATAGGACAGAGAATACGTAGCATCTGATCATTCGAGTTCTGAGTTCCCAACTGAGGTCTAGTCTTGTAAAAAATGATTTCATATTCATGAAGATTTTTCTCGCTTTTTCAATCCTTTTCGGGTCGCACTGACTATTGATGTTAGCTCCCAGATATTTTATTGAGGTCCCTTGTTCTATAGTTCGTCCCTTGACACGCAGGTGTGCATTAATTGGAGTCTTAGAAAGATCAATAATTTGGTCTTTCCCTTTTTATTTTTTAAGTATTTCCCTTTTCGGGACGCACTGACTATTAATGTTAGCTCCCAGATATTTGATTGAGGTCCCTTGTTCGATTGTTTGTACCTTGACACGCAGGTGTGCATTTATTGGAGACTTAGAAAAGACCAATAATTTGGTCTTGGAGACATTGCGATGCAATCCAAACATCTCGCTATAGTGAACTACGGAATATATGATGCTTCGTAGTTCTTGTACATGTTGGCTATTATATCTGTATCATCTGTTTATTGGGGTTTCATTGATCTTGATTCCTCCCTGGACTCCATCCAGTGCTTCTCTAAATATAGTTTCCGAGTACAGATTAAACAGGAGTGGAGACAAGACGCTACCTTGTGGAACACCCCGTCTAATTTGCATATCTTCCGATGTTGATTGTTCCATCTCTACTACCGGCTTTTTATGCAAATAAAGTTCTGATATGAAACGTAGGTCCTGTTCGTCGACTCCGGTTGTTCTTAGAATTACGATCATCTTCTGATGATTTCATTATATGTCGTGGTATTATATATACGCGACCACATTTTTCAAGACAGGCAAAAATGTGAGGTTTACTGTTTTTATGTTATGGTTGGTAACCCTGCTCCGATATCTTATCTCTCGATTGCAAGTAGTTTTAGGGCAATCTCCAGCCTATAAATATTTAAATAAATGCATTTTACTAGACCTCTTCCCATTCAGAGAAATAGCCCTTTCAGACGGACAAAGGGACAGACGTACAGACGGACAGACAGACAGACAGACGTTGGTCCGTATATGGATAACATCGAATAGTTTTATATTTAGATCTGACATATCCGTTCATTCACAGGTCTAAACTCGATAATAGATCCTATAAGTTCCTCTCGCACGACAAAACCAGTTCCAAATTCGTGGCGTTGGTTTCGACTTCCGCTATAAAATACAGCAGATTTTAAAATCCTCTGGTGTCCTTAGTCCGTCCATCGGATCTCATGTACTGCCGTGATATCCATCCCGATTTTCTCTAACTGTTCTATAGTCCTCAGCGCTGCTCTTAGCCTGTGCGACAAAATACGTGATATACGAATAATACGTGATGGTATTAAAGAAAAGGGACCTTCTCTAATACCATCACGTATTATTAATTTAAGGCAAAGGCAAAATCTAATGATCAAAACATAGTTTCGCAAGTAGACGCACTAATTAGTTGATCAAATCTAAACTACAAAACTTAGTCTAAAATATTTTACGGTGAATTAAAGCCAAATAATACAGCTACAAGCTAAGACTAATTGGACTATTACAACTAGTCCTGTTCTCGAGTTATGACGAATTTAACATGAAAATTTGAACTGAGCTGCAGCAAAATGAAAGTCTTGGAAGTAGTCGCACTAATTCGTCAATCAAATCTAAACTACAAAGGCTAGTCTAAAATATTTTCCGGTGAATTAAAGACAAATAAAACAGCTACAAGTTAAGACCAATTGAACTATAATAACTAGTCCTGTTCTCGAGTTATGACGAATTAATAATGAAAATTTGAACTGAGGTGCAGCAAAATGAAAGTTTTGGAAGTAGTCGCACTAATTCGTCGATCAAATCTATACTGCAAAACTTAGTCTAAAATATTTTACGGTTTAATAAGTCTAAATAATACAGCTACAAGCTAAGACTAATTGGACTATTACAACTAGTCCTGTTCTCGAGTTACGACGAATTAAACATGAAAATTTGAACTGAGCTGCAGCAAAATGAAAGTCTTGGAAGTAGTCGCACTAATTCGTCAATCAAATCTAAACTACAAAGGCTAGTCTAAAATATTTTCCGGTGAATTAAAGACAAATAAAACAGCTACAAGTTAAGACTAATTGAACTATAAAAACTAGTCCTGTTCTCGAGTTATGACGAATTAATCATGAAAATTTGAACTGAGCTGCAGCAAAATGAAAGTCTTGGAAGTAATCGCACTAATTCGTCGATCAAATCTAAACTACAAAACTTAGTCTAAAATATTTTACGGTTTAATAAAGCTACAAGCTAAGACTAATTGGACTACTACAACTAGGCTAGTTCTCGAGTTATGACGAATTAAACCAGGGCAAAATAAATGTGCAAAACCCTGTGCAAAATGGTGAAGCGGGGCCCTGCGCAAAATGATGAAACGGGGCCTCTCGGCCTTCTCTCATATGAAAGATGTATTTCACGGCTAGACATTCTGGGGTTATATATTGTGAGTGGATTAAAAAATAATTTAGCTTGACTTGTAATATCAGTTTTAGTTAGGAGTAGTCTACGCCCGGCGTAGTCAAAGTAGCAACTCAATTAAGTGGTAAATGTGTCCGTCGCAGGCGGCTGCGCGCGCCAATAGATGCCGATCCCAGACCTACAGACAAAATATCAACTCAACTCTCTGAATGCGCGGGGCCCCTGTCCAGTGCGGGGCCCTGCGCCGTCGCACTGGCGAACTGTGCGACGGCGCAGGGCCCCGCACTGGACAGGGGCCCCGCGCATTTAGAGAGTTGAGTTGATATTTTGTCTGTAGGTCTGGGATCGGCATCTATTGGCGCGCGCAGCCGCAATAAACCTTCACGCCGGCCCTGAATTAAACATAAAACTTTCAACTGAGCTGCAACAAAATTTAAGTTTAAGAAAGTAGTCGCACTAATTGGACGAGCACATCCAGATTATTAAATTTGGACTAGAATTCTTAAAATTTCCCTCAATTTTAACAGGCGATAGTGAACGGAAACATAATTTCCAAATTTTTGTGACTCAAAAAATAACGATTTTGAAAAAATCGATTAGCTCGCATTTAGTCGTTTACGCGATCTAGACTTCCCGAGTCGATGGTATTTCTTGAATATTATATACGTTCTCCGATTAATATTGGGACGCTGAATCGATTGGTGATGACTAGAAGTCTCTGTGGTGAGCAGCGCAAAAGTTATGACAGCGTCAAATCAGTAGGAAATGTGTGTTGTGTACAGCGCAAAAAATATAAAATTTGTTTATTTGTAACCTTAGAGCGAAATAAACTTGAAAACCGTTTTCAGCACTTCGATTTCCTTCGTGCAAATAAAAAAAAATCACGAAAAAAAATTGCAGTAAAATTTTCGACAAAATTTCCATCATTTCGTTCGAAAAATACATGCTTTTTCAATTTTTTTCGATTTTTTCGAAAACAGTAAAGAGCAGCGAAATCATTTTCGGCGCACAGAAACTACACGACAAGACGAACAAGTCGATGTGTAAACTGTCCGGAAATATTCAATAATTCGTCGATAAATTACAAACTGAAATTTACCCGATTCTCGATTTGCTAAGTAGATATCTCGGAAACGGTTGCAGATAATTAAAAACGGATTGCGGCATCGTTTTCAGAAAGTAATTTTTCTATGGATACACTAAGATTGTCCGCGGGTAATTTACGACTTTCCGAGATCTCCACTAGAGCGCCGAAATTTCATAAAAATTTCTTCAATTTTTGCAGGCGAAAGTGAACCGTAAGAGCTAGCGAAATATAATTTGCATATCTGTAATCAGCGGCATAAATGCTTTCAGAAACGTTTTAAATTGTGCTGTGACTAAAAAAATAACGATTTTGAAAAAATCGATTTTCTCGCATTTCGTCGTTTCTGCGGTCTTGACTTCCCGACTCGATGGTATTTCTTAACTGAAAGCTTCCCAGGGAATATTATATACGTCCTCCGACTAATCTTGGGATGCTGAATTGCTTGGTGAAGACTAGAGGTCTTAAAAGTTATGCCAGCGTCAAATCAGTAGAAAATGTGTGATTGTTTACAGCGAAAAAAAAAAAAATTTGTTTATTTGTAACTTTAGAGCGAATAAAACTGGAAAACCGTTTTCAGCACTTCGATTTCCTTCGTGTAACCAAAAAAAAATCACGAAAAAATTTTGCAAAAAAAAAATCCGACAAAAATTTTCTATCATTTCGTTCGAAAAATACGAAAACGGTAAGGAGCAGCAAAATTATTTTGGTCACACAAAAACTACACGACAAGACGAACAAGTCTATGTGTAAATTGTCCGGAAATATTAAATAATTCGTTGATAAATTTCAAACTGAAATTTACCCGATTCTCGATTTGCTAAATAGATGTCTCGGAAATGGTTGCAGATACTCAAAAACGGATTATGGCATCGTTTTCAGAAGGTCATTTTCCTATGGAGACACCAAGACTGTCCGCAGGAAATTCACGAATTTCCGAGATCTCCACTAGAGCGACGATATTTCATAAAAATTTCTTCAATTTTTGCAGGCGAAAGTGAACTGAAAGAGCTAGCGAAATATAATTTGCATATCTGTAATCAGCAGCAAAGATTCTTTCAGAAACGTTTTTAAACTTTGCTGTGACTCAAAAAATAACGATTTTGAAAAAATCAATTTTCTCGAATTTCATCGTTTCCGCGGTCGAGACTTCCCGAGTCGATGGTATTTCTTAACTGAAAGCTTCCCAGGGAATATTATATACGTCCTCTTGACTAATCTTGGGACGCTGAATTGCTTGGTGAAGACTAGAAGTCTCTGTGGTGAGTGGTTCAAAAGTTATGCCAGCGTCAAATCAGTAGGAAATGTGTGATTGTGTACAGCAAAAAAAAAAATTAAATTTGTTTATTTGTAACTTTAGAGCGAAATAAACTAGAAAACCGTTTTCAGCACTTCAATTGCCTTCCTGTAACCAAAAAAAAATCACGAAAAAAAATTGCAACAAAATTTTTTACAAAATTTGCATATCTGTAATCAGCAGCAAAAATGCTTTCAGAAACGTTTTTAAATTGTGCTGTGACTAAAAAAGTAACGATTTTGAAAAAATCGATTTTCTCGCATTTCGTCGTTTCTGCGGTCTAGACTTCCCGACTCAATGGTATATCTTAACTGAAAGCTTTCCAGGGAATATTATAATCGTTCTCCGATTGATTAGACGTATAAGTGGATGTGTAAATTGTCCGGAAATTTCAATAATTCGTCGCTAAATTTCAAACTGAAATTTACCCGATTCTCGATTTGCTAAGTAGATATCTCGGAAACGGTTGCAGATAATTAAAAACGGATTGCGGCATCGTTTTCAGAAGGTCATTTTCCTATGGATACACTAAGATTGTCCGCGGGTAATTCACAACTTTCCGAGATCTCCATTAGAGCGCCGATATTTCATAAAAATTTCTTCAATTTTTGCAGGCAAAAGTGAACCAAAAGAGTTAGCGAAATACACTGCCGAGCATAAAATTAGGGTCACACCATAATTTGAAGTTATTTTAGAATTTTTTAGTTTTTTACGTGTTTTTTCGGTTGTAACAGTTTACGAATTGATTGCTTGAATAAAACAGAAGGTTTTTGTTGTTCAAAGTTTATTGAAAGTAATGAAAATGAACAATTTTAATTTGATATGCTAAGTAATGAATATGAACAACTTTACATTTATATGCTTTTGTTGAAACAAAAGAAAGTTTAAGGACTTCTCTAGTCAGTATTCCCTCCTCTGGCAGTGACAACAGCTTGCAAACGACGTGTCATGCTCTGGATTAGATTTTGGATCACGTTCTGCGGAAGATTGTCCCATTCTTGCACCAGTATGTCGCGAAGCTCTCTAGAATTTCTGGGGGCCGGCAAATGTCTCCGTAAAAGTTTTCCCATGTCATACCAAATATCGTCAATTGGATTTAAATCTGGACTGCGAGCTGGCCAAACAAATCGCTTGATTTCACACTCGTCAAGAAACTCAGTAACTATCCGAGCAGTATGGGGCCGTGCGTTATCATGCATAAATGTTGCGTCGTCTCCAAGAATACCCATGAATGGTAAAACATGGTCTTCTAGAACCTCTGTCAGATACCTATGCGCAGTCAACGTCCCATTCTCGATAAAGACTAACTCCGCGCGAGTGTCAAAAGATATGCCTCCCTATGCCATAAGTGATCCTCCGCCAAATGGTAGTCGCTCGGCATTACACGCTTGAGCAAATCTCTCGCCTTATTGTCACCACACTCTTACATGTCTAACTGAGCCCGTAAGACAGAATTGCGGTTCATCGAAAAACAATACGCGTCTCCAATCCGCTATTGTCCAAGTCAAGTGTTCTCGTGCAAATTTCAACCTCGCAATCCGGTGTGCACGGGAAAGCGGCGGTCCAGTAGCTCTAGTTCGAGAAGATAATCCAACAGCATAAAGCCGTCTCCTAACTGCCCACTTACTTATGTTTACATTTCTCACTTCTTGCAGGTGATTTCGAAGGGAAACTGCTGTGACTGTTCAGTTTCTCAAAGCACTAGAAACGAGAAAGCGGTCATCCTTAGCTGTTGGAGTTTTGCCTCGGCCTGAACAAGGTCTTCGAGTGAGCAGACCTGTCTCTTCCAACCGCCGCCATACTCGTTGTACACTCGAGAGACTTACACCAACCTTTCTTGCAGTTTCGCGCTGAACGCGACCGTCTTCTAAAGCCGCCACAATTTGTGGCGCAACAACGGGATTTATGCTCATTGCAAAACACTAACAATGACAACAATTTACAACAGACAGACGACACCACAGAAACAAATGCTATGCTGTCCTTAAACTTTCTTTTGTTTCAACAAAAACATATCAAAGTAAACTTGTTCATTTTCATTACTTAGCATATCAAGTTAAAATTGTTCATTTTTATTACTTTCAATAAACTTTGAAAAAGAAAAACCTTTTGTGTTATTCAAGCAATCAGTTAGTAAACTGTTACAACCGAAAAAACACGAAAAAAACTAAATTTTTTTAAAATAACTTCAAATTACAGAGTGACCCTAATTTTATGCTCGGCAGTGTATAATTTGCATATCTATAATCAGCAGCAAAAATGCTTTCAGAAATTTTTTTAAAGTTTGCTGTGACTCAAAAAATAACGATTTTGAAAAAATCGATTTTCTCGCATTTCGTCGTTTCCGCGGTGTCTAGACTTCCCGAGTCGATGGTATTTCGGATCCGTTCAAAAGTTATGACAGCGTCAAATCAGTCGGAAATGCGAGATGGTGTACAAGGAAAAAATATATAAAACTTGTTTATTTGTAACTTTAGAGCGAAATAAACTACAAACCCGGTTTGAGCACTCCGATTTTCTTCGGGTAACATCATGAAAATCATGAAAAAAATTTCCAAAAAATTTTTCAGCAAAAATTATTTTGTTCGAAAAATATGCGCTCTTTCGGTTTTTTTCGATTTTATCGAGAACGGTAAAAACCAGCGAAATCATTTTCGGCACAGAGAAACTACATTGAATATAAGTAGAGTTTTCACAATTTTGCAACTCAGACATTCCATACTCGCGTAACGATATCATTTCCTGTATAAAAAAATTGATGAGTAGGGTATTTAATATTGCGATTTTTAAAAATCCTTGTCACACACTTTTAAATTATTTTGCATCTCTCCCATTTACTCTTCCATTTAATGGGGTAAGCGATTTTACTACCATGTGTAAAATTTCAAGATCAATTTTACTATTTTTAAGCCGATGTGTCTTCTTCTTCTGTTGGCTTTATAACCCGCGGTGGGTTTTTGCCTCTACAACAATAATCTTCCATTCTGTCCTTTCACCGGCTTTCTCTCTCCAATCCCTTACTCTCATCTTTCTAAGACTTTCCTCCACGTCGTCCATCCATCTTTTCCTTCTTCCTACTGGCCGCTAGTTGTACATTTTCTTGGCTGGTCTGTCGTCATGCATTCTGTACAGGTGTCCCAGCCATGCTATTCTTTGAGCTTTTACATATCTCACTATGTCAGCTTGGTTTATTAACCTGCTTAGTTCATGGTTCATTCGTATCCTCCAAATTCCATGCTCATTTAGGATCGGTCCGTAGATCTTTCTGAGGATCTTTCTTTCAAAGATGCCTAGCACGTCCTACTCTGCGGCGGTTAGGGTCCAGGCCACGCATCCGTACGTTACTACTGGTCTTATGAGTGTTCTGTATATGTAAAGTTTTATTTTGTGAGTCAATAACTTGGACTTCATCAGTTTTTGGTATCCGTAGTAGCATCCGTTTCCACTAAGTATTCGCGAGCTTCTTTCTTTAGCTATTACGTTTGTTCTGTTGATTTCTGTTCGCAAGTAGACACAACTTTCAACCTGCTCAAAGCGATACTCGCCTAAGTTAAGGTCATTGTTATCGTGATGTTCTCTTCCAACTTGCATGTATTTATTTTTTACCTCATTTATTTTTAATCCCTTTTTGCGTTTCGTCGTCCAGCATCAATAGTGCTTCCTTTAGTCCAATAGTGCTTCCTTTAGAGCGCCTTTGCTTCTACATGTCAAAGTGACATCATCTGCATATGCAGCAACCTGTGTTGATCGGTTGCCAATGTATCCCGTTATATTCAGCTTTCTCATGCATGTCTCTAATGTTAGGTTGAATATCATTGCGCTCAGGGCATCTCCCTGCCTCACACCGATTTCGATTTTAAAGGCGGATGTAAGTTGGTTGTCTACTCTAACCGAGGCTTTCGAACCGGACAATGTAGCTTTTATTAGTTTTATGTATTTACTGGGTATTCCTAGCATCAGTAGATCGTCAAGGATCGTATTTCTTTTGACGGTATCGAATGCCTGCTTAAAGTCTGTAGAGATTGTGCAGCGATATATCAAACTCGTATGCTTTCTCCTGCATTTGCCTTATGGTGTATATGTTGTGTATCGTTGACCTATTGGCACGAAATCCGCTCTGATATTGTCCTAATATCTCTTCGTAGTAGACAGCGAGTCTGTTATAAAGAACGCGTGTTAGAACTTTGTATGTTACGTTAAGGAGCGTTATCGGCCGGTAATTGCTACAGATCGTTTTGTCTCCCTTCTTGTGTATTGGCTGTATGATACCCAGTGCCCAATTCTCTGGTATTTTCTCTTGCTCTCAGATTTCATGAATCAGGTTTTTTAGTCTTACCGTTAGGTGTTCTCCTCCATATTTCAGAAGTTCGTCTGTTATATCGTCTGACCCAGGGGCCTTGTTATTTTTTAGCTTTCCAATAACACTTTCTATTTCTCTTACGCCGATGTGTAAAACAGAGCAATTCCAAGAATTATGACTCATTCAGACAAGTTCAAATAAATTTAAGAAATTTTGTACACACAGGAAATTTTTCGAATATCACCGGTAATATGCTCCTCCGTGGGAATTTTGCAAAAATCTGTTCAGACACATTTCACAATTCAGACCTTCCATACTCGCGCGCGTTCACGAAAAGATTGAAACAGAAAAATGCTCGGCGGTTCTTATCAATACATCTCTTTCGATGTTTTTTCCTTGTCGCATACATTTACTCCTATGGGCAACCAGCTTTACAAATTAATATAAGACAACCCTTTCTATCGCAATACTCCCTTATATATGCAACCAACTATACACCCGATGCTTAGGTAACTCAGAGTACTTGGAATTTCGTCCTCCTCCTTCTTCATAAATGCAACCAACTATACACCCCATTTTGAATTTTCCCGTCCGTGCCTAATTTTAAAATTTCCTGGCCGCACCGAATTTTTAATTTTCACGGTTCAAGGTCAAGTTCGTAGGTGGAGGTGGGCCTAGAAGGAACTATCCTTCCCTACTCGACAACACGAACAAGTCGATGTGTAAATTTCAAACTGAAATTTACCGACGCTAAATAATACAGCTAATAATACATAAGTTAAGGGTTGCTATAAGTTAAGGGTAACGATTAAAACTACTCTAGTTCTCGAGTTATAACTTAATTAGTTTATAGTATATAGCAGGGCTGCCCAACCAGTCGATCGCGATCTACCGGTTGATCGCGGCGTGATTTTGAGTCGATCTTTAGTTTCCTCTCACTTCTATGTAATTACTTAAAAATACATTTCGATAAATAGAAGGCAGAGGCCGCTCTACGGTTTTTTCCCCGCGAGCGGTAACCGTTATAACCGCGAAACTGCTCGGGAAACATACAGCATGCTATGGGAAAAATCAGTCGCGGGAAAAAAACATAAGTGAGGCCGCTTGCATTTGCTTACTTGAGTCACAAAATAAAGCGATTAAAAAGTAAAAGGCCTAAGTAAAGTTTAGGCCTAAAGTAAAAATCAAAACAAGTTTCTCCTAGCCTACGTTCAAATGTTGCTTCAGGACCTCAAGCCGGCCACAAGCAGTACAGCTTCCGTTGACTGCCGATGCGCAACAAATACGAAAATACGCAGCTATTATAAGCCTTACCACGGCTTGCATATAATGTTAGCTGGCTTCCACGATAGCAGGCTTAGAATAAATTATTGACGTATAACTAAATATGTGCCCGAAACTTACATATTCCCGCCTATCAAACTTGGCGAATGCGCATACGCTTAAATATCCGTAAAAAGGTCTATTAGTGATATTTATCCGGATGGTATTTGATGATTGTACAGTAAAAGAAGAAATACTTAAATTCCTATGCACGGAAGGACGAGAGGGGAAGACATATTTAGAGTTTTTAATGAATTTGTGAAAGAAACGACGTTTCCTGTTTTTAAATTGTTTTCGATTACGTCGGGTGGTGCCCATGTATGACCGGTTGCAAACTTTGGTTGCTTCATGCCACCAAGATGATAATTATCCACAATTTTTAGCATACCACTGCATTATCTACCAACTAGTTTTATGCTCAAAACGACTTAATACACACAATGTTATGTAAGCTGTCTTTAAAATAGTCAATTCTATACGAGGCAGTTCCCTTCAAAGACGTTCGTTTAGATTAGAAAATGAGAATAATGATAACGAACTTTTGCTGCATACTAATGTGTGTTGGCTCAGTAGAAGTCGATTTCTCATGCAGTTTCAAGAATTATTAGCAGTCGTAAAAAGTTTCTGCTCTGAAAGAGGTGACTGTTACCCACAGTTAATAAACAACGAGTGGTTATTTGATATGTCATTCTTGGCAGACATTAGTTCAAAATTAAGCTTTTAAAAAATTAATTACGATTTTCGTATTAGGTTATTTTTACATGAAAAACAGCTTTTAAATGGCAATATGTTAGGCATTTTCTCAAAATTTTTTGCATGTGGGAGTGCACCCCTTCCATGATCCCAGGACCCCGGTAGCCCGCTACGCGTTTTGGTCGATTTTGGCAACAATATATACAAACAAGTGGATCGCCACTACAAAAAGGTTGGACAGCCCTGGTATATAGTATAGTTAATATTAAATTTTCAACTGAGCTGGATCATAATTTAAGTTTTGGAAGTAGTCGCAATAATTCGTCGATCACAGCCAACGTATTAAATTTAGACTAGAATAGTTTGAGACTGTTTAAAGCTAGATAATACAGCTTCAAATTAAGAATATTTGAACTATTGCAATTAGTTTAGTTCTCTAGTTTTGCCAAGTTAAATGTGAAAAGTTTTTTCATTATTTTCTTATCTATGGTAATCTGCTCATGCAAATTTCGATATCTCCGATATTATAAATACAAGGATAAATATAATTATGTTATATTTATCCTTATATTTATAATATGGAAATTATTGCGACGTTAATAACAAACTCTTTACGTTTACCCTTGCCCCTTAACATTCGCTCATAATGAAATCAAATTAAAGGTTACTTATAAATATTTGAACCCAAATAATAAACCCATCTCTGCAATCAAAACCGATTTGCCACAAACCACGAAGAAAAAAGAAACATGAAACCCTTCAATTAAAAAAAGTGGCCTACATACATAACTATTAAGCAATAAAAAACCGGTTGAGGAAGAAGTGTGTGTACACTGTACAGCCCAGTCGCCCTTCAATCTTGCCACTTTTAACACCCCCTCCGCCCCGCCGAAATATATAATAAGTCGCGCGATAAGACGGGGGTGCAGGTCAAGCACACTACGGCACGTGATCCGAGAACCCCCAACCTTGAAACCATTTGCCCCCACCAAGTCGGCACGCACACCCTGGCAGGACTATAATGCATTATTCACCGGACTGTAAAGAACGGTGCGCATTTCGAGTCCGCGCTCCAACACGTACACATATTGCGTTGCGAATTTTAACGCGGAATAGAATGGAGTAAATATTTGAACCGGTATAGGATACTTTTCAATATAAATTTGCAGCGTGTTCTTTAGTTTAAACCGATGATTGATTTCGAAATTGGCGACGACACGCCTTTTGCTGTCGTTACAGTACCTGCAATGGTAAGATTCATTTTGAAGCTCTTATACGCACTCGCTTATTTACATATTTTATTAGAAATTTTTCTAAACCGCAATTGTATTTATAAAAATCAATGAAAATGTTTGCTATATTTAAGTAATTATTCCTCAAAGTCATTTTTTTGTTTTAATTTCAAAGCTGTGTAACTATGCATTATATACCATACGTCCATACGCATTATATGGCCCTTTCATAGGTTTCATAAAAACCACAATATTAGCTATATAGATTTTATGAATACTCATCCCAATGTGGATTTGCATCCCTTGAAACAGTGCGGACTTAGAAGTCTATCTTTACCGTATTCCCCCAAATTGTTCCATAAAAGCAAATAGATCCAGACCATGTATTTGGTCCAGAAGTCTATGTGACATGTCTCATCTCTCTCTTAGTTCCCGTTTCCCCCAGTGGGGCATAGGGCTTCTACCAATTGTCGCCATCTGACTCTATTTCGAGCCACGACCTTCAACACGATTTGCCGGTGGAGGTGATTTTGGCTTCAATTGTGTGTCGCCATGTTGTTTTTGGCCTTCCTCTCTTTCGCTTACTGCCTTGGGGATGCCAGTCCAATGCTTGTTTTGCAATGTTTTGTGGATTGCGCAGTAGGGTGTGTCCAATCCAGTTCCACTTTCTTCTCTTTATTTATTTCAACGTCTACTGGAAATTGCTTTGTAGAACGAAGCATATCGTGGTTCGATATCACTTCATACCATCGGATTCTAAGGATCCGTCTCAAACACCAGTTTGCGAAAACTTGCAGTTTGTTTGCGCTGCTTTTATTTACTTTCCACGTCTCACTGCCGTAGAACAGGATGGATTTGACGTTACTATTATATAGTTTGAGTTTCGTTTTACGGGAAAGTATTGAAGAGCTCCAAACGTTATTCAGTTGGGCGAACGCTCCCTTCGCTTTGTTGATTCTTCTGGCGATGTCTAGGTCGGCCCCTCCATCCACTGCTATGATGCTGCCCAAGTAGCAGAACTGTTCCCTTTCTTTTTACTGTTACGCCGTTTACTTGTATATCCCTGCTAGTGGTAGCGCCAATCCGCATATCCCCTTTTTTTGGTGTTTATGTGCAGGCCTATCTCTTCGGCTTCTTGTTTTAGCTTACCTGTTTTGTCCATCATGTCGTTGAGTGTATGGGACAAGAGGCAGATATCATCGGCGTAGTCGACATCTTCTAGCCTGCTTGATAGTCCCCAGCGTATTCCTCGAGGCTGTATTGGAACGCTCGTCATGACCTCGTCTAGTACTATTAGGAATAAAAGCGGGGACAACAAGCAGCCCTGTCGGACACCAGCAGACACTTTGACCGCTTCTGAGAGATTCTCGTCGTGTACCACGTTGCAAGAGTAGTCCGCATACAATGCTTTTATGATGTTTACTATTTTGGGTGGGACGCCTCTCCGGTCCAAAGCCGTCCAAATGCTTTCCCATTTAATAGTATCAAAAGCTTTTTGAAAGTCTACGAATAATAGAAATACCGTGGTTTGCCATTCTACTGCTTACTCTGTTATAATCCGCAACGTATTGATTCGTTTTTTTCTCAACATAGGTTCAATTGCTTTGCTCATTCGGGTGAGTATTATTTTGCAGAGTATTTTCGATGTAGTTGTTAATAGTGTTATGCCTCTCCAGTTGTTGCAATCGCTTAGGTCTCCTTTTTTGGGGAGCTTTATCAGAAGGCCATTGTTCCATTCCTTCGGTAGTGTTTCGGATGCCCAGATTTTATTTATTAGAGGTGCCAGCATTTCGGTCGTGGTCATGCAGTTAGCTTTCATCATTTCAGATGTGATGTTGCTTATTTCTGCTCTGGTTGGAGGTTTTGTGTCTATGTTTAGTTGTGCCCGTGTTGCATGATGGTTTGCGTTGTTGTTTTGTTCTTGAGTTATTATCTCCTGGAAATGTTCCTGCCATCTATTGAGTTGTTCTTCTGTTGTAACCAGTAGCTTCCCATCTTTTGATTTTATTCACTTTGTTTTTGTAGTTTTCTTCTTCGACAGCAGCTTGATGGATTTATAAAATTCTCTCAGGTTATTTTGGTTAGCGGCACGTTGAGCAGTTTCTGCAATATTGTTCTCCCACGTTCTTTTATCCGATCTTACACTCCGCTTGATGTTAAGTCGAGCCGGCTTATATAATTATTTTAGTAGAACTTTATCCAATGGGCAATGAGTTTGTAAGATACTCTTTTTTAACAGCTTTCTGTTGGCGATTAGCTTCAATGTTTCTGGCGACATCCAGTCCTTCATGCCTATCTCGGTAAAACCTAGTACAGTGTTGTTGGTTTCAGTAAAGTTGGTCTTTATCTGGTGCCATGTCTCTTCTATTCCCAGATTTTGCAAATTTGTTTTAGGTGATATCGTTCTTAGCTCCTCGGTGTATTGGGCTCTAATCTTTGGGTCTTTTAGCTTTTTAACGTTTTACCTTTTGCTGGTGCGGTTTAACTGTTTGGGAAGGACTACAACTATAAGTTTTATTTCCCCCAGCAATAGGTGGTGGACGCTGTCAATGCCGGCTCCTCGCTTGTTGAAGCGAGCTTGAAGAAGCGAGCCTCGCCATGTTCGACTAATGGCAATATGGTCGATCTGGTTCTGGGTGTGTCCATCGGGGGATATCCATGTGACTTTGTGGCATCGTTTATGCGGGAAGAGCGTTCCACCTACTACCAAATTCTGTTTGTTGCAGAAGTCAATGAACTTTTGTCCATTGTCCGAACAGTTTCCGATTTCATGTGTTCCCATGATATTTTCTAGACCAGCGATCCTCACTAAGCGGGCCGCATGCGGCCCTCAGAACAATTTTTTGCGGCCCTCGGCTGTTAGGGAAATAAATAAAAACGTAAATTTAAAAACGTAAGTTAAGAATGGGTATTGTGATTGAAACACTGACTCGATTGCAAGGAGACTACAACAAAATTGTAACGAAAATGATGAGTATTGTTTTTTCACAGGAGCAAAAGTTCAATATGTATATTGATGAACTGTCAAAGAGTGATTATTCCAGCTTTCCTTCAGTTGAAACTCTGTTGGATGAAAATCCAGATGAAAAGCAAGACGTTTCTGATTTAATAAAGCTGTTGACAAACCTAAAAGAAGTTTATTATTAATTACACTTTTTACTTGCGGCCCTCAGGAAAATCTGATAAAAACAATTAGGCTCCCTAAAAAATCCTAGTGAGGACCCCTATTCTAGACCAACGTTGTGAATGTGACATGTGGTTCGGCGGAATTCCTACAGCGGTGATGATAAGTTTTATTCTCCTGCGCACGATTGCTTCGCAGTTGAAGATGCAGAATAGCCCTCTTCGTTGCAGAGTCTACGTAGTGGTTCATCTGTACAGATACCCATCTTCTGCAGGTGCTCTCTTATTGCGCAGGGTCTAGTTAAGAGACCTGCCACAGTTGCTATCTGCTTCCTAGTCTGTTGTAAGATTTATCTGGACTAATCTAGTCTAGATATTTCTAATATCATTGTCTTAAGAGCAACCCAGTCTGTATCAATTGATCAACCCTTAGTGTCTGAATAGATCAAGCCTTAGTGTCTTAACAAGCTAGACTATATTATCTCGACTAATCTAGGCTAGGTAATTCTAATCTCATTGTCTTAAGAACAACACAATTTATATCAATAGATCAAGTCTTAGTGTCTGATTTGGTTAAGCCTTAGTGTCTAAAGGTAGACTTTGCTCGGAACGAGCAAAGCGGCTCTGTTGTCCCTAACGCAGCGTCAAAGCCGCCGCGACATAGCGATAGTATTATGCACTATGGAAATATATGAGGCGCAATTCGAGCGCAACGTCATTGACGCGCTCAGCGTAAGTGAATCAGTGTCGCTGCGAATGGCGCCTCATACATTTACATAGTGCATAATATTATCGCTATGTCGCCGCGTCAGTATCGCTGCGTTAGTGCCGCCAGAGCCGTTTTTCTCGGAAGTCTACCTTTAATTGATCAAGCCTTAGTGTCTTAATAAGCTAGACTATATTATCTGGGCTAATGTAGTCTAGATAGTTCTAATATCATTGTCTTGAGAGCTGTTAGAGTGTAAGATATCGAACTAGTCTAGATAGTTCTAATATCATTGTCTTAAGAGCTATTAGAGTGTAAGATATCGAACCTAGCATCCGTTTGCTGTCTTCCTGGCTACTTGTGCGGATCTATTGGAGTTTGAATACTCTTGTTTATCCACTCTGTTATTATGTATATCTTGTTGAGTTTGAAGATTTTGATAAATTGAAAAAGCCAGTAAAGCCAAGAAAAGCCAGTGAAGTAGTTGTTTTTAAGAAAGTCTGTTATAGAGAGATTAGTTATACAAATGATGTCAACTTTGTTGACGATATGTATACAATAATTTACTAGAAATTATAATCTTTGAAGAAAAGATACAAATGTCACTCTGTTATTACTTTGCAGGCCTTCTCCCTTACAATAGGGAACGCTGCAGCAGCGCACTCTTTTGCAAGTGCCCGCCTTTTCGTTTCCCTCCACAGATATGTGACGAGGCACCCACGCAAGCGCAAGCAGACGTTTTTAGTTCTGCAAGCACTCCCAGACTGTCCTAGATTTTATTATATGACATGTTAGGCCGTTTATCGCAGCCTGTGGCACTCCGTGAAAATATAGATGTTTCTACCTCTCTAGTCCATTATTTTTTCACGGACACATGTCTCAATTGCCAGAATTTCCGCTTGAAAGACCGTGATGTGTCTCTCCAGTGGCACAGTTAACCCCTTGACCTACTATGACGTCTCTAAGACATCGTTATATGTGATAAGATCACATATATATGGACACGTCAACGCGCATTTTATACGTTTGTCAAGGGGTTAAGCTGCACCTAGGATACAGACTCCAGTGCCAGTTCCACTGTCGTTCTTAGAGCCGCCAGAATAGATCTCCTTTCCTGTAGTAAAGTACGTGGTCTGTTAGAAAAGTATCCGACCTTTAGCCGGTAAAAAAAACTGGCATACCTGGAGCGTTGGAAACTTAATCACCCTCAAAGTAGTCTCCTTGGGATTCCACACACTTCTCCCAGCGGTGCCGCCATTGTTGGAAGCATTCCGAAAAAGCCTCTTTCGGAATCGACTTTAGCTCAGCTGTCGTTGCAGCCATAATGTCCTCTCTTGTCTGAAATCGCGTTCCTTTTAATGGCCTCCTGACTTTCGGGAATAGCCAGAAGTCGCTGGGGGCCATATCAGGAGAGTAAGGAGAGAAGTCTGGTTTTAGGCCAAAAAATGGTGAACCAAGTGCGAAAAATGTGCTGGAGCATTGTCGTGATGGAGTCGCCAATTACCTGATGACCACAACTCCAGTCGCAATTTCTCGGATAGTCACACGACGGTCCCGCATCACCACAGCGTTAACTTTGACAACCACCTGGTCATTTCGGCATGTTGATCGCCGGCCAGAGCGTGGCTCGCTTTTCACCGATGTGCGACCGTCTTTAAACCGGTTGTACCACTCCTTATTCTGTGTGATGCCCATAGCATCGTCACCGAAAGCCTGGTTTCCACCTAGTTGTCGCCCAGTTTCTGGCAAAATTTTATGCAGTAGCCCTGCTCCAGTCGTTCAGTCATTTTACTTGCATTGAAAAGCCGACGAGAGCACAACACACTACGTCACTCGAACACTGCTCGACAGCAACTGACGCTACCAAATTCACGCATGCGCACGAAGGTTCAAGGTCGGCTCATGCAAGCGCGCTTGATTCAAATCCATCAGGTTTTCAAAATTAAAAATAAGGTCGGATACTTTTCTAACAGACCACGTAGAATAGTTCGACTGTCCATATGGTAATTTTGCTTCTCCACGGTAGTTGTTTTTAAGGGTGTTTCAAATCAAAGTCTTTGAGGCATTTCATCTCCTTCTTTGTTGAGGATTAGCTCTTTTATTACATCCGTTATTGTGGTATGACCTGACCTTACCAGGGTTTGCCTTGTGATGTTGCACTTGCATCTGAAAGCTCGCATCCTTAAATTATTAACACGTTAACTGCGACAATACAAATTGTAAAATAAAATACAAATACCTGTGAAACACCCGCGATTCACGTGACATTCAACACTTAGAACAGATTGCACATTAGTTTTCCTCATCAGTCTATTTTGCTTCGAGACAAGTGGTTTATATGCAGTACCAAAGGCACCACCCCATGCTATCATAGCATACCACATCATGAGAGGTCCGAAATCTGAGATTCTGCGATTTATAATCCAAGGAAAAATCTTGGCCCAGGAATCGGCGAAAATGCTATAATGTCACTTCATCTGACATATTTAAGGTGGCAGTTTCCAAAATCACAATAGAAATGATGAAGGCCAACCTCTTGAATGGAGGCGAATTTGGTAGTGAGTTAGTCAGCTAGTGAACATTGAAAAGTAAACGTTGATATCTAGTCTATAAGTCAAGTTTTGCGAATTCAAACTATTTGTGAAAAATTTAGACTTTTACGTTTAAGTCCACATCTGGGAAACTAGGAGATGTAAATTAACTAAATTTGGTTGAGAGTGGGGGAAATGATATTACCTAGTCGACCTTGAAAACTAGACGTTGATATCTATTCTGCAAGTCTAGTTATGTAGCCACAAAGTCACTACTAGTTTTGGCACAAATTAGATCGTTAAGTCTTAGGATAAAGAGTTAGCTAGACTAACTAAATTTGGTGCAGAGTTAGGTATTGATGTCAGCTAGTGAGCATTGAAAACTAAACGTTGATGTCTAGTCTATAAGTCAAGTTTTGCGAATTCAAACAATTTTTGAAAAAAGTATACTTTTACGTTTAAGTCTGAATCTTGTAAACTAAAAGATATAGATTTACTAAATTTGGCTGGGAGTGAGGTAATGAAATTACCAAGTCGACCTTGAAAACTAGATGTTGATAGCGAGTCTGCAGGGCTAATTATGTAGCGTCAAAGTCACTACTAGTTTTGGCACAAATTAGATCGTTAAGTCTTGGGACATAGAGTTAGTTAGACCAACTAAATTTGGTGTAGAGTTAGGTAATGAAGTCAGTTAGTAAGTTTTGAAAAATAAACGCTGATATCTAGTCTATATGTTTAGTTTTGCGAAAACAAACTACTTATGAAAAATGTAGACTTTTACGTTTAAGTCCACATCTTGGAAACTAGAACATGTAGATTAACGAAATTTGATTGGGAGTGAGGTAATGAAACTACCTAGTCGACCTTGAAAATTAGACGTTGATATCTAGCCTGAAAGTGTGGTTATGTATCCTCAAAGTCACTACTAGTTTTTTAACAAACTAGATCGTTAAGTCTTAGGACATAGAGTTAGCTAGACTAACTACATTTGGTGTAGAGTTAGGTAATGAAGTCAGCTAGTGAGCTTTGAAAACTAAACGTTGATATCTAGTCTATAAGTCAAGTTTTGCGAATTCAAACTATTTACAAAAAAAGTAGACTTTTACATGTAAGTCTTAATCTTAGAAACTAGAAGTTGTAGATTAACTAAATTTGTATGGCAGTGAGCTAATGCAATTACCTAGTCGAGCTTGAAAACCAGACATTAATATCTAGTCTGCAAGTCTAGTGATGTAGCCTCAAAGTCACTACTAGTTTTGGCACAAATTAGATCGTTAAGTCTTAGGACAACGAGTTAGCTAGACTAACTAAATTAGGTACAGAGTTAGGTAATGAAGTCAGCTAGTGAGCTTTGAACACTAAACGTTGATATCTAGTCCATAACTCAAGTTTTGCGAATTCAAATGAAATTAAAAAAAAATGTGACAAAAGTAGACTTTTACATTTAAGTCCACATCTTGGAAACCAGAAGATACAGATCAACTAAGGTTCGTTGAGACTGAGGTAATGAAATTACCTAGTCGACCTTGGAAACTACACATTGATATCGGGTCTGCAAGTCTAGTTATGTAGCTTCAAAGTCACTACTAGTTTTGGCACAAATTAGATCTTTAAGTCTTAGGACATAGAGTTAGCTAGAGCAACTAAATTTGGTGCAGAGTTAGGTAATGAAGTCAGCTAGTTAGATTTGTAAACTAAACTTTTATATCTAGTCTATAAATACAGTTTTGGGAATTCTAAGTATTTGTGAAAAATGTAGACTTTTACGTTTAAGTCCACATCTTGGAAACTGGATGATTTAGATTAACTAAATTAGGTTGAGAGTGAGGTAATGAAATTACCTAGTCGACCTTGAAAACTAAACGTTGATAGCGAGCTTGAAAATGTAGTTATGTAGCTTCAAAGTCATTACTAGTGTGTATGGCGATTGTATATGGCGATTGTTTTGCAAATTTTTTACGCGAATTTATAAAATGGACTTTAAAGAAATAAATTCAGCAAACTTTGTTTTTGTAAGTCTTTTGACTCGTCCGCTGCGTTTAAAACCGCCAAGCTTTAACAATTTCCACTCATATTTTGCTTAAATTACAAATTGCGAATTCAAACGGCGTCGTTTTCCCAAAATATTTTCGCGAGATTATAAAACGGACTTTTAAGAATGAGATTCAGCAAATTTAGCTATTATAAGTCTTTCGGCCTGTTCGCTGCGTCCAAAACCATGAAGCTCTAACAATTTCCACGGGGGGGAGTTCAAACGCTGATAGTTTGCGAATTTCTGAAGATGTTTGCAATTTTTTTTTGCTAATTTATAAAATGGACTTCTAAGAATGTTATTCAGCGAATTTTGCTTTTGTAAGTCTTCCGGTCTGC
Source organism: Phosphuga atrata (assembly GCA_944588485.1). Classification (NCBI taxonomy): domain Eukaryota; kingdom Metazoa; phylum Arthropoda; class Insecta; order Coleoptera; family Silphidae; genus Phosphuga; species Phosphuga atrata. The sequence goes on along the minus strand of OX155899.1, from coordinate 69,653,239 downwards.
CCGTTGCGTCCAAAACCTCCAAGCTCTAATAATTTTCACTCAAATTTTGCCTAAATTTCAAAGTGCGGCGATTGTTTTGAACAAATTAGATGGAGAAGAATATGTCCATTTACCACATTTTCCTAACTACGCTCGCTATTGTCATTCCATGTCCGTTCCGGAGAAAAAAATTTGGTGGAGGAGCTGGGATCAATATAATTTCTGACTTAAAATTCCATGATCCTAAACAACAAAAAGACTAGCAATTGAGAGACATTGTCTGATTCTCATAGCATAGGAAGTCCTTGTAGTTAAATTTAGCACATTATCCCAATTTTTTTTGGCTTATTTAAATATATTTGCCTTGTGATACGCGATTAAAAACAGTTTGGAAACCACTGGACTAGACATAGATGTTGTTATTTATTAAGAAAGCTTGCATAATACCGACAAACAAAAACCGATTAAAACCAATTACTTCCCGATATTCTCCGATTTTGCATAATTTTTACAACCCATTCTTGACCTTAACATTTACACCATCCCGTTCGAACCCCGCATAAATTTCGGATACCTCGCACGGATCATCAAATTTGCATTCGAAATAAACTCGTAAATTTCGCGTCGAACAATCAATATGAAAAATGGAAAATTACACACCACATTACGTTCTAATACTAATAATCCTGGCAAACATCCAAAGATAATATTCAAACAATGGATATTGCAACTGTAATATATAGACAGATAAGAATATATAATCGAGACTATACATGTAAGAACTAGATATATAACTCAAGACTCTTCCATTGCAGTCCGCGACATTTTTCGTGCGTCTGACCTCAGCCGACATGTTGGCCACGCTTGCGTTTGATAGTTAATTTGACGTCAATCCAAATCGAGATGATAAATGAAAATGTCGGGATGAAAAAAACCCATCTAGATAAATTTGTCTTATCCCGCTCCTCTTCCTTCCAACCTTTCCTCCGTGGTTTTCACCTGCAATTATTGATGGTCTTCGCAAGAAACGTGCGACCCATTGTGCCTATAAGAATTCTAAATCTTTAAAGGACTATTCTAGGTTTAAACGCAGGTCAAGTTGTAGATAAGATCAGCTTTATCTTACTTTATCAAGGGAAACACATCTCTGTTGATCCGAAACACCTCTGGTTCTTTGGGCGTTCGAAAAAGCGCCAAAGCCGTATTCCGGACCTTATGTATTGGGAATATTCCACCTTTAACTCTCCTCAAACTATTGTTGAGGGTTTTGCTAGTTACTTTAAAGGTTTGTACAAACCCTCGTTTCCAACTATTAGCATTTCGGATATCTCCGGCTTGAATCTCCCTCTTATTGGTCTCGCTAACGTTTCCAAAGATGATATATTATCAACCCCCAAGCAATTCAAATGCAACTTGTCCAGCGGTGCTGACTTAATACCAGCTTTCTTAATTCCTGACTGTCCACATATCTTTGCTCCACCACACACGAAGCTTTTCAACCGGATCCTGCACGAAGGCGCCTTTCTAGCTATTTGGAAATCGACGATTTGTCCTCTCCACAAAGCTGGCTCCTTATTTGAAATCGGGAACTATCGTCCCATATCAATTATTTCCAATTTTTCCAAAGTTTTTGAATTCAGCCTTTATGTTCGGGCCACTTTTGTTGGTCTAATTGGTTTTCGGTCTCTATCCAAAGCATGGCGACAGGTGCCCCGACCTGGGTCGAGACCGCGCGAAATTTGCAAAAAATCACACCGCGATATGAGATATCGGGCAGTGTGTCGGCGAGTCCGGGAATCCGCGAGAGCTCGGCGAGTCCGCGACATTTTTCGTGCGTCTGACCTCAGCCGACATGTCGGACACGCTCGCGTTTGCTAGTTAATTTGATGTCAATCCAAATCTGGATTATGATATATATATATATATCTAGATATGAGATCCGTCACTTACCTACAGGCTGCAAACGTCTCTGACCCGCTTCGTGGAACGTCCTTCCGTCGCCTATTTAAAGTAGGAAATAGGCAGAAATAATAATAACTCAAATTGTTCCGGACGGGAGAAAAGCCGGTGCTGTCTTCAATGCGGTGATCGAACCACCCGATATAGATTAAGGTCAAATTAACTACCAAACGCGAGCGTGGCCAACATGTCGGCTGAGGTCAGACGCACGAAAAATGTCGCGGACTCGCCGAGCTCTCAAAACACACTGCCCGATATCTCATATCGCGGCGTGATTTTTGCTAATTTAACGCGGTCTCGACCCAGGTAGGGGCACCTGCCGCCCACCTTTGGATAGAGACCGAAAACCAATTAGACTTATTAGACCAACCCTGTCCCTCGTGGAAACTAACATGAAGGATGTGGCCCTAAGATGAAGGATGGATTCAAAAACTTTGGAAAAATTGGAAAGAATTTATATGTGATGATAGTTCCCGATATCTGATAAGAAACCAACTTTGTGGATAGGACAAATCACGCTGCGATATGAGATATCGGGCAGTATGTTTTGAGAGCTCGGCCAGTCCGCCGTATTTTTGGTGCGTCTGACCTCAGCCGACATGTTGGCCACGCTCGCGTTTAGTAGTTAATTTGCAATCCAAATCAGGATGGTCCTGTTACTTACCTACAGGCTGCAAACGTCTCTGACCCGCTCCGTGGAACGTCCTTCCGTCGTCTATTTAAGGGAGGAAATAAGAAGAAATAATATGAGTAGGGAAATACCAGGATGGAAACCCTTAACTCAAATTGTTTTGGACCGGAGAAAAGCCGATGCTGCCTTCCATGCGGTGATCGAACTACCCGATAACGATTGACGTCAAATTAACTAGCAAACGCGAGCGTGGCCAACATGTCGGCTGAGGTCAGACGCACGAAAAATGTCGCGGACTTGCCGAGCTCTCAAGACACACTGCCCGATATCTCATATCGCGGCGTGATTTTTTCTAATTTAGCGATATGAGATATCGGGCAGTATGTTTTGAGAGCTCGGCCAGTCCGCCGTATTTTTGGTGCGTCTGACCTCAGCCGACATGTTGGCCACGCTCGCGTTTAGTAGTTAATTTGCAATCCAAATCAGGATGGTCCTGTTACTTACCTACAGGCTGCAAACGTCTCTGACCCGCTCCGTGGAACGTCCTTCCGTCGTCTATTTAAGGGAGGAAATAAGAAGAAATAATATGAGTAGGGAAATACCAGGATGGAAACCCTTAACTCAAATTGTTTTGGACCGGAGAAAAGCCGATGCTGCCTTCCATGCGGTGATCGAACTACCCGATAACGATTGACGTCAAATTAACTAGCAAACGCGAGCGTGGCCAACATGTCGGCTGAGGTCAGACGCACGAAAAATGTCGCGGACTTGCCGAGCTCTCAAGACACACTGCCCGATATCTCATATCGCGGCGTGATTTTTTCTAATTTAGCGCGGTCTCCACCCAGGTCGGGGCACCTGTAGCCCACCTTTGGATAGAGGCCGAAAACGAATTAGACCAACAATAGTGGCCCGAATACTTTATAAACCCGTTTTGCTTCGCATCAAGCATCTGCTCTTCATCCGTGGTTTTCACCTGCAATTAGTGATGGCCTTCGCAAGAAACGTGCATTCCATCGTGTCTATAAAAATTCTAAATCTTTACAGGACTTTTCTAGGTTTAAAGCTGCAGATTTCTGCAAGATCAGATTAGATCAGATTTCTCTTACTTTATCAAGGGAATAAAATCTCTGTTGATCCGAAACGCTTATGGTCCTTTGTGCGTTAGAAAAAGCGCCAAAGCCGTATTCCGGGCCTAATGCTTTGGGAAGATTCCACCTTAAACTCCCCTCAAACTATTGTCAAACCTCTCCTCTCAAACGCTCCTCAAACCCTCATCTGCTAGTAGATATGTGCACATGATATCGGATATCTCCAGCTTGAATATCCAGCTTATTGGTCGCGTTAACATTTCCGAGAATGATATACCCTATTATCAACCCTCGAGCAATTTAAATGCAACTTGTCCAGCGGGGCTGACTTGATACCAGCTTTCTTAATTCATGACTGTGCACGTATTTTTGCACCACCACACACGAAGCATTTCAACCTGATCCTGCACGAATCACCTTTCTAGCTACTTGGAAATCGACGAAGATTTGTCCTATCCACAAAGTTGGTTCCTTATCTGATATCGGGAACTAACGTCACATATCAATTCTTTCCACTTTTTCCAAAGTTTTTGAATCGGGCCATGTTCGGGCCACTTTTGTTGGTCTAATTGGTTTTCGGTCTCTATCCAAAGGGGGGCGACAGGTGCCCCGACCTGAGTCGAGACCGCGCTAAATTAGCAAAAAATCACACCGCGATATGAGATATCGGGCAGTGTGTCGGCGAGTCTGCGAATCCACGAGAGCTCGGCGGGTCCGCGACATTTTTCGTGCGTCTGACCTCAGCCGAAATATTGGCCAAGCTCGCGTTTGGTAGTTAATTTGACAATCCAAATCGGGATGGTCCTGTTACTTACCTACAGGCTGCAAACGTCTCTGACCCGCTCCATGGAATGTCTTTACGTCGCCTATTTAAAGGAGGAAATAGGAAGAAATAATAATAACTCAAATTGTTCCGGACGGGAGAAAAGCCGATGTTGCCTTCCATAAGGTAATCGAACCACCCGATAAGGATTGAAGTCAAATTAACTACCAAACGCGATCGTGGCCAACATGTCGGTTGAGGTCAGACGCACGAAAATGTTGCGGATTTGCCGAGCTCTCAAAACACACTGCCCGATATCTCATATCGCGGCGTGATTTTTTGCTAATTTAGCACAGTCTCGACCCAGGTAGGGGCACCTGCCGGTCACCTTTGGATAGAGGCCGAAAACCAATTAGAACAACAAAAGTGGCCCGTACATGAAGGATGGATTCAAAAACTTTGAAAAAATTGAAAAGAATTGATACATGACGATAATTCCCGATATCAGATAAGGAACCAACTTTGTGGATAGGACAAATCACGTTGCGATATGAGATATCGGGCAGTGTGTTTTGAGAGCTCGGCGAGTCCGCGACATTTTTCGTGCATCTGACCTCAGCCGACATGTTGGCCACGCTCGCGTTTGCTAGTTAATTTGACGTCAATCCAAATTGTGATGGTCCCGTCACTTACCTACAGGCTGCAAACGTCTCTAACCCGCTCCGTGGAACGTTCTTCCGTCGCCTATTTAAGGGAGGAAATAGGAAGAAACAATATGAGTAATTTGATGTCAATCCAAATCGGGATGGTCCCGTCACTTACCTACAGGCTGCTAACGTCTCTGACCCGCTCTGTGGAACGTCCTTCCGTCGCCTATTTAAGGGAGGAAACAGGAAGAAATAATATGAGTATGGAAATACAAGGATGGAAACCCTTAACTCAAATTGTTCCGGACGGGAGAAAAGCCGATGCTGTCTTCCATGCGGTGATCGAACCACCCAATAAGGATTGACGTCATATTATCTACCAAACGCAAGCGTGGCCAACATGTCGACTAAGGTCAGACGCACGAAAAATGTCGCGGACTCGCCGAGCTCTCAAAACACACTGCTCGATATCTATATCGCGACGTGATTTTTTGCTAATTTAGCGCGGTCTCGACCCAGGTCGGGACACTTGTGGCCCATTTTTGGATAGAGGCCGAAAATCAATTAGACCACAAAAGTGGCCCGAACACTTTATCATCTGCTCTCCACGCAGCAACTTGGCTTCATGAAGGGTCGCTCAACCATCACCAACCTGCCTTTACCCAATATGCAACACCAGTTATTGCTAATAAGGGACAGGTTGATTGCATTTACACTGATTTTTCTAAAGCATTCGACTGCATAGATCACGCAGTCATTATTCATTAGTCATAGTCATTAGTCGTTATTAAGCTGCACTCTTTTGGCTTTGCAATCAACCTAATTCTTCTTCTCCTCTTACTTTACAAATCGTTCTCAATTTGTTTTTCATTGCGCATATGCATCGACATACCACCTGCGTATACCACATATACCACATACGTTGCCACCTCCTTAGTTTCTCAGGAGTCCAACTTAGGTCCTCTGTTATTTAATATATTTATTAATGACTTGTATTCGTCTCCATCCGCACCTTATTTACTTTTCGCTGACGACCCTAAGATATTCATAGCTATTAAAAACTTGATTATCCTGGAAAAATGGTGCGATGGCAATCAGTTAGATCTTAATCTTATCAAATGCAAAATCGTCACTTTTACTCGGCTTCAGCACCTATTTCAATTCAGGTATATCTTGTATAATGTCTGTGAAACAATCAAAGACCTTGCTAGTCATCTTTCTTTAGTGAAACATATCTTCTCATCAGTGTCTAAGGCCGCGTAAGGTCTCGGACCATCCCAATTTGGATTGTCAAATTAACTACCAAACGCGAGCGTGCCCAACATGTCGGCTGAGGTCAGACGCACGAAAAATGTCGACGCACTGCCCGATTAAAAATTCGCAACTCTCGGGGTTTTAACAATAATTTGGCGCTTAGGGCGCTCTACCATAGTTACTTGAGATCCATCTTAGAATACGGTTCGGTCATTTGGGATCCTCACTTCAAAAAGTATATTGCCGCTTTGGAAGTTATTCAAAGGAAATTTTTCTCCGCCGCTTTTTCTCCTTTTCGAGTTTCTCCTCCGCTTCATATTGATCACTCATCGCTGCTCGATAAGTCCGGGTTTCTAGCTCTGAGGTCTCGACCTTCTCTGCCAGATCTTGTCCTTTTATTTAAAGCCGTTCATGACATTCTTGACTCTCCTGAAATTGTCAACAGTCTTAATTTCCTAATGCCTCGATTTTCTCGATCCCACGGGCTCTATCCGCCCTTCAACTTGATTTTATCCGACCCTCGTAACAATTTTCAAATCTTACTCGATCTATCTTAACATTAGACTTAAGATTACTCACAAGATAATCAATATGTAATAAACATAGCTGACCTGAATGAATTTGGTTGATTTAAAAATTCGAAGCCGCGGGCTATAGCTTTTACTGTTTTCAGGCTGCAAGTTATGGGAAGAAGAATGGCATATGGTATGCGTCACCGGGGGGTCAAGGATGGAGCAAAGCACCAAGTCGGAAAGCCTCCATAGTTGAAACGGACATTCCACCGCCAGGAGGCGGCGGTGGAGGCACCGGCGGCACCGTTAAACCAAGCTCCGGGCGAGTAATCCGAATCGTCAACAACATGGACCACACAGTACAAGTAAAATTCAAACAAACCATCGCTAATTCATTACATTTAATAATCCGTTTATAGTGCAGGGTGTTGTTAAATCTGCGCACTTCCCAGCCGTTCGAAGAAGTGCTGGAAGACCTGGGGCAAGTGTTGAAAATGAACGGAGCTAAGAGGATGTACACAGTTTCGGGGCAAGAAGTGAGAAGCTTCTCGCAGTTGCGCAACGAGTTCGCCGACATCGACACGTTTTACTTGGGCGTCGGGCCTGTTGGAGCGGGAGTGATGTTATCGCCTGCCAGACGGTCGCGATCTCGAGCCCCACAACCCGCAGTCGTTGAAGACCTAAGCAAACAGAGGCGAGCCAGGAGCAAGAGCAGACCTAGGGCGTTGTATGCACCAGAAAGTGAAATTATTCGCACAAATGGTAAATATAATGCTAACGAAATATAGAAGATTAACAAATAAGACTACACAAACAATTGAAGACCTAAAAGGATGAAGGTTGTTCGCGCCAATTTTAATAAATCTATATTTTAAAGGTGCTCACAGACCGGCGCGAAAGTTTCGTTGCCGCGACCGCTGCGATATCGAGCCGGACCGATTGATACGGCGGCTTATGCACATGTTCAGGCCAACAAGCTTGATTTTCGGCGCTTGTTGGTCTGATCATTTATATAAGCCGCCGTATCAATCGGTCCGCCGCGATATTGCAGCGGTCGCGGCAATGAAATTTTCGCGCCGGTCTGTGAGATCCTTAATTCGATTAATTTAAATCGATTTCGGCGTCGATTAAAAGAAGGGGAAAGGTAGTAATCTCGCGATTTATTAATTACGCCGCGAATTTATATATTTCCGGTAGCATGCTTCGAGTGTTGGAAGCGAAAGGACACGGGTTGAAGCGCGAACCTAGGGCGATCGACACGTGCACGCAGTTAAATTGAATAGTTTCGAGTTTACAAGGGGATGTAATCACGAGCCAAAGGGCTGCAGCGACCACAAACGTCAGGAAGACAGCCATTTTAAGGGAATCCCTCCACCTATTATCCTTATTTCCACCCTTGGAATAGGCGCCGGAAGGACGGTCCACACGGGTTGATGCGCGAACCCAGGGCGATCGACACGTGCACGCAGATAAATTTAATAGTTTCCAGTTTATAAGGGGGTGTAATCACGGGCTGCAGCGACCACAAACGTCTGGAAGACAAACAATTTAAGGGAATCCCTCCACCTATTATCCTTATTTCCTCCCTTGGAATAGGCGCCGGAATAAAGACGGTCCACACGGGGCGGAGACGCGAGCAATCCTAAAAGGTAAGTGATCGGACCAGCCCGTTTAAAATTAGCAAAATTTAATTTTCGTGAGATACGGTCTAAATAAAGGTGTTATATTACAATACGCTAAATTGGCATGTTCTTTCCCCAAGAAATCAACACTGAAAGATGTACTTAGCATACTCATCTCCTCTAAATAGCTTCTGGGTAAGGTCTACCATAAACACATTCTTTGTTTCCAAGGTATGTACAAATTCGATTGTTTTCGTACTGCGACCTTTATAGATCTATTGTATATTACAAAGATTAACGTCAAATTAACTAACAAACGCGAGCGTGGCCAACATGTCGGCTGAGGTCAGACGCACGAAAAATGTCAGGGACTGGCCGAGCTCTCAAAACACACTGCCCGATATCTAATAATCTCCTTGCGCGGTGTGATTTTTTGCTAATTTAGCGCGGTCTCGACAGAGTGCAGAGTTATTTGTGCATTTTATTGTATATAAGAATTGCTGTAACAAAAAATGTAACTTAATACCTTCATCCACATAGCGTCAATTATATATTTCTTCTGACATTTTTGTATTGTTGGAATTAATTTTTTCCAGATTATACCCTTTTAGAAGTTTTGAAAGAAGAACCGATACGAGTAACAATCAGAGGCCTTCGAAGAACCTTCTATCCACCAATACACCACGCACCAATGGACAACACACCGCCCGAGAAAAAAATGTCTTTAGAATGGGTGTATCCTTAATTTTTGTACATTTCATTCAAAGCGCAGAGGAAAACACCTTGCGCTCAATGGTTTTTTAGTCTGAATGAAGGATTATTACCTTTTATTACTAATGGTTTCATGACTGCTTTCCACTCCGTCTTTCTCCTTGCGAAAACAGATTTAATCTAACCTTAATGGCGGCTAGGTTTATTGCCGAGCTTAGCTCCTTTTAAGATAATTAACCTTCTAATAATAGCACAAACCGAAATGTTTTCTTTAATAACAATTTTAAATAGTTATGGGTACAGAGGAACGGATTCGAGACGAAATCTGTGGGTCCTTCCAACGGGAGAATTGTTATATTTTGTGGCAGCCGTGGCAATTATGTATGACAGAGATGAGGAAACACAAAGACATTACACAGGACACACCGAAGATATCCAATGGTAATAATTAGAATTTGAAATTAGAGAATGAATGATGAATTTGAATTTAGTATGGATTTGCATCCTTCGAGAGAAATGGTTGCTTCGGGGCAAAAAGCGGGAAGGAACAGGAAGACGCAGGCGCATATTAGGATTTGGAGTACAGAGACACTCCAGACGCTCTACGTTTTCGGGATGGGGGAGTTGGAGGTTGGCGTCGCGGCGGTGGCGTTCTCGCAATTGGTACGAAGCGTGAGGGGGTAATGGGTTTGTTGATACGACGTCGAGTTTGTTTTAGAATGGCGGAAGTTACGTGTTAGCTGTGGACGGCGGGAGGGAGAGCATTTTGTCGGTTTGGCAATGGCAGTGGGGACATCTCCTTGGAAAAGTTGCGGTAAGTTTTTAAATATTTTTTTTAAGACTACAAAAGCACTTCAAGGCAATACGAATATTAATAAATATTTTCATGCTTTGCACAATATCAAAAGCAAAAAAGTTTGTCGTTGCAGAAATCAAGGAAATTGTAAAGTAAGCCACATGTTAACGACTTGATAAAGGCAATAAGTTTCTTCGCCAATGTGGCGATCTACAATATATCAATTTTAATATATAATTTGCTGTGTATATTACAAAATAGATTTCACTTTTTTACAACCAATGATAACGAAAAACATATTTGAAAATGATTGCATTTCCACGTAGTAAATCAAACTAAATTTTTCTTGCCGTTTATTCCGTTTTGCGTTGTTTTCTGTTTGAAATTCATTCGCGGTTGTCCGATTTGCATAAGTATAGAGTTCGTGTTGGGCGTCATGCATACCCGACGGTCAGACGGTCGTCCGAAATCGAAAATTTTCTTACCACGCCGACCTTGCAGATACGAACGCAGATCGAAATTGAATTATTTACGTGCGTTCTGTGACCGAACACAAATCATTAAAACACACGGTGATTGATAGAGAATTATTAAGAGATTATAAATATTAATCTTTTCAGTCCAGCGCCCTCTCGAAGAGAACCATCAATACACACAGCGCGATACAGAGAGCGTATATATACAGAGATTATACAGATTATACAGAGAGCGTATATATACGCCTTTCAAGTTGTGAGGGCGTACATATACGATTTTCGTATAAAATGATAGAAAGTTTTAATATTAACCTTGTTTTGATGAATATACAAGTAACTCTCATATAATCACGCTTATCATCTCCCGCGTTGTATGATATGAGACTAATGCCCACCATACACGCTACGGTCTACCGGAGAGGTTACTTGTGCAGGTTTGCCTGCGCAGTTCAATCGCACGTCGGTACGGTTGACAAAAACTGCACAGCTCTATTTCCACACACGCTCCGGTCAACCTGCGCAGGCAAACCTGCACAGGTAGACCTTTCCGATGGACCGTTGTGTATATGACGTAGACTTTTCGCAAAATCCGTCATTTCATGAAATACCTAGGCACTTCCAGAAACGCCGACGTTTAGTGAAAAATATTAAAAATTGCATTTCCCGCCTAGGTAGTTCATAAAATGACTACTCGGCGCCGGCATCTCGTACTAAAGCCGAGTTTTACAATCAGACGCACAATACAATTTCGTTCTTCATGTAATGCCTGCGTGTTGTGGGACGTTCCGTAATCAAGAGTAATTGTTTAATTTATAAGAAAATGGAACGAATAACTGCTAAGACTTAAAGACTTCTTTTTTAAAAATATCATGAATGTTATGAAAAACAGCCCTATATTGTTACCTCTTTTAATTAAGCTGATGTACAAGGTCATTTGTTGGGCTGCTTTTCATATTATATATGACAAATATATGACATAAATATCACAATTGAAATTTGACATTTCCAATAACATATCAATTTTGACGTTTGCTATTTGACATTCCAGCTACAAATTCGATGTTTGAAATTTAACTTTTCCGATGACATATCAAATTTGATGATTGAAATTTCCATTGACATATCAAATTTGATATTTCCAATGACAAATATGTTGTTTGAAAGTTGACATTTCCTAGAACATATCACATTGCACGTTTGAAATTTGACATTTATAATGACATATCATTTTTGGCATATGAGATTTGACATTTCCATTGACAAATTCGATGTCTGAAATTTGACTTTTCCGATGACCTATCAAATTTGACGTTTGACATTTCCAATGGCATATCAAATTTGAAATTTTCCAATGACACAATTTCATGTTGGAAATTTGACATTTCCTATGACATATCACATTTTACGTTTGAAATTTGACATTTCTAATGACATATCTATTTTGAAGTTTGAGATTTGATATTTGCAACGACAAATTTGTTGTTTGAAATTTGACTTTTCCGATGACATATCAAATTTGACGTTTGACATTTCCAATGGCATATCAAATTTAACATTTTGAATGACAAATTTGATGTTTGAAATTTGACATTTCCTATGACATATCATATTTTACGTTCAAAATTTGACATTTCCAATGATATATCACATTTGATGTTGGAAATTTGATATTTCCAATGACACATCATATTTGACGTTTGTAATTTGACATTTCCTATGACATATTAAATTTATCATTTGTTATTATATTATATTTACTGTTTTGTCGTCTGTGGCTAAATGTAAAATCTGTGCGAAGGTTTCTAACCCCCGCAGGATTCCCCAAACAGTCTCAGCTGTCAAAGTCGACTTCTATTGCTTCTCTTGCATGATATTGAAGTCTTCTGGAAAATGTCATAAACGTCATTACAAAACAACTGCAGTTCTCTTTGGGTTACGTCCATGTCGGGTGGAGAAAACTCGTCCATGTCGGGTGTCCTGCTGCTCGCAGGAACGCCTGACAACCACATAAAGGCTGTCCAAAGTGCCCAAACAATTGGCGTCGTCCAATAAACGCGTCGGCTCTTGAACGCCAAGGGTTTCTAGATAACGGCCGCTATGTTCCAGGTGATTGGATCAGTCGATGATTCGCGAATATCTGATCAACGCGTCGTCCAAAATTTGACACTCTTCTCTAATCACCTAAAATTGCAACCAAAAAGTTTTAGCAAAATTCGTCCGTTCGTTCGTTTGTTCGTTAGACCAAATTTCAATGAATAATTTCGCATAGTTCTAGACAAGCCAGATTAGCCAAATTTTAAACAGACTAAAATAAGGCTTCAAAGTAATGCTTTACAAAAGTTTAGCAAAATCCGTCCATTGGTTCGCCTGTGCCGCAAATTTGCATATTAACAGAATTAGACCAAATTTCAACGAGTAATTTCGCCTAGTTCTAGGCAAGTTAGATTAGTCAAACTTTGCACAGACTAAGATAAGGCTTCAAAGTTAATCTTTACAAAAGTTTAGCAAAATCCGTCCGTTGGTTCGCCTGTGCCACAAATTTGCAAATCCAACAGTTACAAAAAAATCTAAAATTCAAAATATTAATGGAGATAGTGAAGCTGGACTTGTCAAATTTAGCACAGACTTAGATAAGGCCTCAATGATAATCTGTGCAAAATTTTTGCAAAATCCGTTTGCTTTTTCGCCTGTCCCGTTAATTTGCGAATTAACAGAATTAGACTAAATTTCAACGAATAATTTCGCGTAGTTCTAGAAAAGTTAGATTAGCCAAATTTTGCACAGACTAAGATAAGGCTTCAAAGTCAATATATGCAAAATTTTAGCAAAATCCGTCTATGGCATTACAAGAAAAATCAAACTGCATTGTGCGTCTGATTGTGGAACTCGGCTTTAAGCTCGAGATGCCGGCGTCGACTGGTCATGTCATGAACTACCTAGGCGGGAAATGCAATTTCAATATTTTTCACTAAACGCCGACATTTTTGGAAGTGCCCAGGTATTTCATGAAATAACGGATTTTGCAAAATGACTACGACATATATGGCAGGCATAAGAATTAATCCAAGAAAACGGTTGTATCGTAAGAACGAGTTCAAGCCAAGTATCTGATGCATTGTCTGCTTGTATTAAAGCGTATTTACAAAAGAAAAAATTATATTTATGAAGCAAATGTATCAGTTTGGTTTTTAGATTTAGAGCAATTTATTAAAAAATACTAACATAATTTATGACCTATTTTCTAAAATATGTTGGATAATTAGTACACTATTACACAAGTAGTATAGAGTTACTAGTAAGTCTATAGACTTTTAAGAGAGACTAGTCATATAGACTAGTAAGTCTATAATGAAGCGGGGCCCTGCGCAAAATAATGAAATGGGGCCTTCTCTCATATGAAAGGTGATTTCAATAAATCAGTTCATTATAGAAATAGTTTATATTCCAGTGTCAAAAAATTTTAAATAAATAAATTAGAGAATGGTAACATTAAAATGAGATTTGATCTACCTCTTGTAATAACACTTTTAGTTACGTACTAGTAGTCTACGATCGGCTTACTTATTCAAAGTAGCAACTCAATTAAGGGGCCAAATATGTCCGTCGCAGCAGACTGCGCACGCCAATAGATGTCGATCCCAGACCTACAGACAAGATATCAATTCAACTCTCTGAATGTGCGGGGCCCCTGCAAAGCGCGGGGCCCTGTGCCGTCGCACAGTTCTCCCACCCTTCACGCCGGTCCTGGAAGTAGTATAGACTTACTAGTAACGTTAGGTTAGGTTACTAGGAAAGGCATCTATTGGCGTGCGCAGTCTGCTGCGACGGACATATTTGGCCATTACCAATTTACTAATTTTATTAAAGCCTTTGCTATTAACCCTTTCACTGTCATGTCAATTTTAAGGATCTCACAGACCGGCGCGGATGTTTCGCTACCGCGACCGGTGCGTTATCGCGGCGGACCGATTGACATGTCAATTTTAAGGATCTCACAGACCGGCGCGGATGTTTCGCTACCGCGACCGGTGCGTTATCGCGGCGGACCGATTGACATGTCAATTTTAAGGATCTCACAGACAGGCGCGGATGTTTCGCTACCGCGACCGGTGCGTTATCGCGGCGGACCGATTGACGTGGCGGCTTATGCAAATGTTCAGATCAACAGGCACGATTTCCGCCATAGCCGCGGTAGTGCAGCGTTGAACGACAAGAACGCTGCATGCGCGGTCAGTTTCGCTGTCGCCGTGTTTTGAAATGGCGATTACACATAAGTTGATTTATATATTGTATGACCTGGATGATGAAAACTATAAAAATAGAACGAGAAAAGACAAAATTTGTAAGCAGATAGTATTAGAATTGGAAGAAAATGCCGAGATTTGAAAATGTTGAAAATTAAGTTTGTTGATTTCATTATTTTTCTTTTATATCTTAAATGAGTTTTAGGTGTTTTAGAAATAAAAAAAAAATAACAAACTGACTTGATTTTCTTCTTCTGTTGTTTTGGATTTTTTTTCTTGCAAAACTATAATTCATTTGTTTTTTTTTTCAGTGAGACAAAGAAGTTATAAATCAAATTTTTGCAAATTTATTAAGCTTCAATAATCTGTTAAAACCATTTTTGTAGCTTTTTTGGTTCTGATGTTACAACCAAAAATGAAAAGACTGTTTTGGCAAAACTGTACAGTTTGCAATACTAATATTAGCAGAGATTCTTCCTTTGAGGAACTCATGACTATACACCTAAAAATCGCGTTTTGGTGTGCGCATGACCATTTCGCTGCCGCGCCGCTAGCGAATTTTTCGCTGCGTAAATTTTGCGACGCAAACGCTCCGCGCCGGTCTGAAGGAGCCTTTAAGGAATAATACACAACGCAAATATTTATTATAAAAATGCCGGTAATTATGCAACCCCTTTCACATTGATCACCTATTGATCAAAAGCGGCAAATAGCGCTCCTTTATAATCCTTTGCTCCTCCATAACTCGGCGGCGGCGTTAGTTACACCGCCGCACAGCCATAGGTTCAATCTAAGTCGGCGTCGAAAAATCGCGAGACCGCCGCGGCACGTTGAACGCAGACGGCGACAAACTTGTAGGTGCACTTTTACAGTGCACCCTGCACATTTATGGAGACATTTCCGGATCGGGGGGGCCGAAGGAAGTGCGGATCGGTTTTTCAGATTCCCGCATCTATCCTGCGCGATGCGAATCCAAATTATCGCCGATGATCGTCGAACTCGTAAATTGACGGCCAAAGAGTCGGTTGTTGAAGTTGAAGATGGAGGACGAAACCTGGGGATGCGCAACGTGCGTACGAACATTCGCAGTCAAACCATCAAAAACCCCACGTGCCACAGGTTCTACGCCCGGGCGAACGACGCCGGTTCCGTACCGATCCGTCAATTAGTTCGGAAGTTGCGGAAAACCACCGCAAAACGCCTCTGGTTTTTTTTTCCCTTTTTGTCCACTTTTCTCTTTAAATTGCCGCAGATTCGCAAAAAGTCGTCGCAATCGTTCGCAAAAAGTGGTCTGAAGAGAACGAACCCAACCAGCGACCTGGAGCCCTTTAAATAAGTGTAGTGTAATAATCGGCAAAAAAAAAGTTTCATTTTCTCTTGCACCAGGTGAACAGGACGGTGCAGGACGGCGAGCAAGGACTCTAAAAACGTGGCGCGACGGCAGCTAAAGTGTCCGGGAAGAATTTTCGAGATCCGACGCCAAATGCACCTCGATGGTAATTAAAACGTGATTTTAGGTTTCGGTCTGGTGTGTCCGAACATGGGAGAGTTGAGTTGCGAAAATGTCGGAGTCCCCCAGGTGAAATTAGGGAGACACCACACGTCAGTCGTTTGAGAATTGATCGAGATTTGATCGATTCCGTCGTGACCTGGCGATTGAGGCCAAACGCTTTCCCACACGGACCCCAAAAGTTTTCTTTACAAAAATTACCACTTTTACGGATATCACGGCGAAAATATATCACGTTCGACGGGGCTCTCGGTTCTACACCAGAAAAATGTACAATTCCGTTTTGCGCCGCCGCTTCCATCGGGCGGATTTCGCAAAAACCTCGATTTTCGGGGGGGTTTTGACCCTCTGGAGGGGATGGCAAGACGGAGGACGAAACCTGGGGATGCGCAACTTTCGGGCGGACATTCGCAGTTAAAGCATCGAATACGCGCGGTGAAATCTGCGAAGATTAGCGGTTAAAGCGGTTAAATCAGCCTCCGGTGGCAGTAAAAAATCCGAATTTGACCTTCTCAGACACCCTTGTGGTGCGGTCCCCCAGGTGAAATTCGGGAAACGCCACACGTCAGTCGTCTCAGAGTTGATCGAAATTTGCAATTCCGTCGTGACCTGGCAATTCAAGTCATCCCCACCCGGACCCCAAAAGTTCGCATTGCAAAAATTTCCACTTTTACGGAGGTCACGACGAAGATTCCCGGGGAAAATTAAATTCACGAAAGAATTCCGATAGAAAACACGTTCTCCGACATCACTCTCGTCGCTGCACAACTTTTATCGGCCACGTTATTCACATTTTTCTGCGAATCCGGGTCCTCCGACTCAAACGCCGCCAGGGGCGGCGGCGTTGCATCAGTTTCTTGTAGCCAAAGAATAGACGAACCCCCCCACGCACGGCGAATTTCGATAACGCTTCCGGATCGCGTAATTTAGGCGTCCAAAAATGCCGGGTTTTTTTTGCAAGAAAATGTTAGTTTTTCGCAAAATTTGAAGTAAAATTTTTTAAAAGTGAGGTGACAGTCGGATGGACAGCGACGTTCCCGACACATCGGCGCCGTAACAGCGTCCTTGCGACGAAAACTCTCCGAGTTGTGTGTGAAAATGTAAAAAACCTGAAAAAAATCGCCCAGCCGCCCCCGGAGACGGCAGGTCGGTGAAATTATTTAAAAAAAAAACCGGCCAAGTGCGAGTTGTGACTCGCGCACCGATGGTTCAGTACAAACCTGTAAGTATGGAAGGTATCTTTAGAAGGACCTAACTGTATGTAACCCATATGCTTCTGGTGCCTGACAATACCACGCAACACATTAGTGTATTTTCATAAGTTTCTAATAGTAAATTCGCATTTTTCTTGTAATTAAACTACTATGTGCTGTAAGACACCGCTTCTTGCCAAATTTCATGATTCTAGGTCAACGGGAAGTACCCTACGGGTTTTGATTCCCTTGAGAAATCGCAAAATATGCGACATAAACAGTCATATCTTTTGATCGCGTTGACTTAAAAGTTTGGTTTTTATTTTTTCACAGCTGAAAGAGACTGCAGACCCGAGTATTTGATACAAATTTCAACTTGTTACCTCTACGCGTTCCTGAGAAAAATGGTCTTGACAGACAGACAGACGGACAACAAAGTGATCCTATAAGGGTTCCGTTTTCGGTACGGAACCCTAAAAACTTCTTCTTTTGCAAATCGGTTGTGGGCGATTTCCAATCGTTGCGTAATATTTAAATATTAAACAAAAATTACAAAAAAAGCGATTTCTCTCTGCCCCTTTAAGTTCAGTGACGGCTCGTTACTCGTTTAGTAATCCAGCGCAAAACTAGATGGCGCTGGTAAAAAAAGAAACCCTGGGCTACATCGTCCGGGACGGCGCTGTATAAATTCAGGGCCCCGGGTCACATCTCCCGGAATGGCGGTGAAAGTGTTAAGACTATACAGATAACAAAAGAAAGACATGACTATACAGCAAATAAATTAACCGAATAATCATATCTAGGGCCCGGATTTATATGTAAATACATATTTTTATTCAAATTATTTTCGGTCTAAATTTGTTTTCCGCACAAATTATGACGTTTGGAACGAGAAAATGTAATCTTTATTTCCAAATATCATAATTTCTGTAGAAAACAAAATAAATACTGAAAATAATTTGAATTAAAAATATATATTTACATATATATCCGGGGCCCTAATCATATCCAATGAATGAGAATCAGTACTAATTTGAAACGCATTTAAAAACATTTAAATAATATTTTAATTTTAGACAACGTATATATACGACACCCGTTATGATACGAAAAGTTTGTGATGTCAAATTATACGCCGCGACGTGTAATTTCACGCGTCGTCCCAGAAAAGCGAAAATTTGTAAAACTAATTAAAACGAAAGTAAAATCGAAGAAACATTTCAAAGAAATACATTTTGGCTTTTATAGCAATACTTGCTTGGCAATACGGTATTTTAGTTACTTATACTTGCAATACTAAAACAATTAACTCTTTAATTTCAAAGAAACTTTTTCATATCTAATTTATTATCACATTATACACTTTTAATTTCCCTCGTCATTTATGTTTGTTTCGCTTGCAAAAAAAAAAACTAATTTTCGTCAACTTAATTTATTCCCACGATTTCCATTCGTAAACGGTCTTTATGTGTTGGTTTTTCTTCGATCGAAACTGTCAATTTGAATAATGTTATGCCCTAGTCTTTCTGTGCATGTTATACTTTCATACCGAGAAATTGGCACGAAATCTTTCTGTTACAAAATATAGGATTCAGCCCAAAAAAGACCAGACAAGTCCAAACAGGACCACACAAGGTTAGGCAAGATTTCTTCTTCTTCTGGTGCTTATCCGCTTTGGGATGTTGCGGCTCTGAAAAGATTTATTGTTGTTGTGTTAAACCAGGTTCGAAGGTTTTTAGCCACGATATTCCCCTTCTTCCTGGCCCTCCATCCAATGGCGCCACAGCCCAAACCGGGCCTTGGCCTCCTCTATTTTCTTCCTCCAGCCATCCCTGTCCTCCGCCGCCCATCTCCAGTATGGAGTTCCGAGCATGGATCGAGCGTCCCCCTGGATTTTGTCTGCCCATCTCGCCCCTGTCCTTCCAACTGGTCTTTTACCTTCCAGTTTTTGGTTCAAAATCCTCTTGACTACTCTTGACTCTTCCATCCTTTGTAAATGCCCGGCCCATTTAAGTCTTTGTATTCTTATTGTTGTTGCTAGGTCTGCTTCTGCGAAGAGCTGGTAGATCTCGCGGTTGTATCTTATACTCCACTCTTCGTTTTCTTGGACCGGTCCATATATTCTGCGTAAGATATTTCTACCGAATGCGTTCATCATTGTTTCCGCTCTCTGTGTCTTGCTTCCATAGCATAATACTGGTTGTATTATTGTTTTATAAAGTTTCAGTTTTGTTTTCCTGTGGACATTCCCTGATCTGATTATGGCCGAGATGTGGTACTATACTTTATTGGCATTACTGAGTCTTCGTTGGATTTCCTTCATCTCGTGCCGTTTGCTGGATAAGTTACAGCCTAGGTAGGTAAAGTCATTGTCCACCTCAAAGTTTTGGTCGCTTATTGTCATGTTCTGGCCTCTCCTCCTATTGCTTCGGGTCTTTATTAATACTTTGGTCTTATCTTCATTCACTTTTAGGCCCACTTCTTCAGCCGCGCCTTCTATTTGTACGAAGGTTTCTTTCATTGATGTTAGGTTTCTTCCAAGTATGTTTATGTTATCTGCATATCCTGCTAGTTGCGTGGATTTGTGTAGCAGCGAAGCGTTGGTGTCTACCGTCGTTTTCCTTACTGCGTATTCTAATGCTTCCTGAGGCTTCCTGGCCCTCTTCTTCCATCTATTCTTCCTTGTAGTATAAGTTGCAATAGACCGTACCGTTGACTGTTCCTCATTATATGGCCAAGGTATTGCAGCTTCCTTGTCTTTGTCGTTAGTAAGACCTCTCGTTCTCTTCTTATTCTCTATTGGACCTGCTGTTTGGTGACGTGAGCCGTTCAGGAAATTTTGAGTATGCGGCGGTATAGCCAAATCTCAAATGCCTCTAGTATCCGTTCCGTAGCCTCTGTCAGAGTCCAGAACTCCACTCCATGTAGAAGTAAAGATGTTCTATATTTTTGCTTAAAATGTTTGGGAAATGCGAAAAACTCACTTTTTCTTGCAAAGTTTAGTCAATTTTGGTCGCCTAAACTACGCGGCACGGAAGTCTTATCAAAAATCGCCGTACGTTGCTTCGATCGTGTATTCTTTGGCGACAAGAACCTGATTCACCGACCATTTTAGACCGAGGGGGCCGCCGGAGACGGCGTTTTAGTCGGAGGACCCAGATACGCAGAAAATGTGAATAACGTCGCCGACAAAAGTCGCGGAGCGTCGCGCAGCGAAATCCTTGGGTGAATTTCATTTTTCCAGGCCATCTTCGCCGTGATCTCCGTAAAAGTGGTAATTTTTGTAAAGAAAACTTTTGGGGTCCGTGTGGGGAAGCGTTCGGCCTGAATCGCTAGGTCACGACGGAATCGCAAATTTCAATCAATTCTAAGACGACTGACGTATGGCGAAATGACGTTTCCCGAATTTCACCTGGAGGCGCCCGACATGGGTATTTGAAAAGATCAAATTCGGATTTTTTATGCCGCCGGAGGCAAATCTTCGGTGTTTTAACCGCGCGTCTTCGATGTTTTAACTGCGAATGTCCGTCCGCACGTTGTGCATCCCCAACTTTCGTCCTCCGTCCTGCCGCGCCCCTCCAGAGGGTCAAACCTCCCCCGAAAATTGAGGTTTTTGCGGAAACGGCCCGACGAAAGTGGAGGCAGCGGCTCAAGTGGGAATGTAAATTTTTCTGGTGTACAACCGAGAGATTTACAACCGAGAGCCATTTTCGCGACTAAACTCCCTCAGATTCGGACGCACCAGACCGAAACCTAAAATCACGATTTTTTTACCTTCGAGGCGCATTTTTCGTCGCTTGAAATTCTTCCCGGTCAAAAATTCCCAAAAAAAATTCTTCCTGGTCAAAAATTCTCAAAAATTGTTCCCGGTCGCTTTAGCTGCCGCCGCGCCACGTTTTTAGAGCCATTGCTCGTCGTGCTGCGACGTCCCGTTCACCTAGTGCAAGAGAAAATAAAACTTCTTTTTTGCGCGATTTTGCAATCACTTCCACGGACGCCCTACCTATACTTATTTAAAAAGTTCCAGGTCGCCGATTTGGTTCCTTCTCCTTACAACACTTGCCCGCTTGGTATTATTTTAATACCAAGGTATTAAAAAAATTTTAAACTGCAACCACTGTTTGCGAATCTGCGGCAGTTTAGAAAAATGCGCAAAAAGTGGAAAAAAACAGAGGCGTTTTTCGGTGGTACCTAGAACGTCCGAACCAATTGACCGATCGGAACGGGACCGGCGTCGTTCGATCGGACATAGAATCTTTTAGTTTGTTTGGGAGTTTAATCGCGATTCCGTTGAAGATGGCGTCGCGTCGTTTTTTGGACGTTCAGAAAAACTCGCACAAAATCACCAACTTAAGCTCTGCGGTAACATTTTTGCGCGATTCCCGCAGAGAATGGAACGTTTTATCTTTTAGTGCAAGCGGCATCGCGCTTCGTCGTTTGCAACCGTCGCGATAATGACGAAAGAAAACGTCCATATTTTTGAAGCCCCGCGGTGAATGTTCTGGATTTTTCAGCGAATTCTTGCATCCAAAATGCTGAAAAAAAATCCGCAACCGCCTCTTTGGCCGGCAATTTGCTGCTTCGGCGGTCATCGGCGAGAATTTCAATTTTTTTCAAATTTTGCCCGACACTTTCAAGAAAATTATGTAGCTGTTCAAGTATTGCATCTCAAAACAATTTCATTCTTTTAAATATAGTATATTTTACAGCAAGAGATGAAAGTGGCGTTTTTTGGTGAGGTGGGAGTTTGCTCACGAGCGCTAGCGAATTAGCAATCGCACCGAACTAAAAAAAACGCTTTCATCTCGAGTGGTACATGCAATTTTTTCTACTGATTTTGGTTGTAGAATCCATAATTCGACTTTAATAAATCTAATTCTAAGCGAACTGTCGGAACTGTCAATACAAATTTAATTGTTGGTTTGGTCGTTTCCATGGTAACATATTGCATTCTCATAGAAGGTGATACTTTTCAAGTCAAATGTCCTAATTTTATTTCGGTCTTTTAAATAGTTTCAGGCTCGTTTTACGTTTGTACATAAAATATTTTATTGAAATTGATGTAATTAATAAGAAAGTCCATGCAAATTTGATTAGTTTAGTGTTTTAATCGAGAAAATCATAAATTTAAAATGCTCATTTTCGTCTCTAGATGAGAAAATATTTTCATCTCTAGAATGAAAAAATGTCACTTTCATGTAGGGTAAGCCGTGGAAAAAATGCCATTTTCACATATATCAGTATAAAAACATTTATTGATATCCTTTCAACAAAAACTGGGTTATATGGCGCACATTAATTGTAAATCTACAAATCTTGGTTTAAGCAAGAAGTGAACACAGTTTACATCTGGATTAGTTAGCGTACCAAATCACTTGAATCATTTGAACTAGAATGATCCTTTACATATTTGAGACATTTTAAATAAACTGCTTAAAGGAAAGATTACAGACATGACAATGCCATAATAGTAGATTTACAACACGAGAGGAACATGACCAATTAGATCAAAAAGGGCAAGCAAAAGCTAGATTATACACACAACGCTAAAGGGACAATTACTTCTTAATTTATTGGATTTTTTAACATGGTGCCCGGCGCTTTCACCAAAATTATGTAACAGCTCAAATATAGAATTTCAAGACAATTTCATTCTTTCTAAATTAACGTTTATTGACATCCTTTTAACAAAACTGGGTGAGATGGCGCACCTAATTTGTTAATTTAGAAAGTTTCGTTTAAGCAAGAAGTGACAGGTTACCTCTGGGTGAGTTAGCGCACTAAATCACTTAGAGATGGTTACCGATTCAATTCAACTAGAAATATCCTTTAAGAGGGGAAATCACAGTAGTACACAAAAAAATAGGCATATTTTCGGGAATTAATTTTGGCTGAATAAAAGTATCAATCGAAAATCTGTAAAGTAGATTTTATAGCAATACTAAAAAAGTACAAAATGTAATTTTTTCAATAAAAAATAGTTAAAAATGGCGTCTACGCAGCATATGCCCCAAGGCGCCTATTTTTGAAAGCGTGTCGAAGACGAACGGCCGAAGACGTAGACTCCTTAATTTTTGACCTGGAAGTAAAAACCAAAATTTTTTAGTTTCCATATAACAACAGCTAGCGAGCTACGTAGGATTTTTTCGATATATTGATTTTTCGTAAAATGGTGCATGTTTGAAAATAAAGTTAAATTTTTAACAAAAAAAATCGCCATAAAATCGTCGATAAAAAAAACTAAGCCTTATAAAATAAAAAACATACATATCTTACATAGCTCCGTGGAGAAAGATATTTCGAAGTTACTGTCAAAATTTCAAGTCGATCGGTAAAGATTTGCTCGAGTTATGTCTTCGGCGAGCTCAAAAAAAGTGGTTTCGAGAAAAACGCGTTTAAAGTTAAGTATTGAAAAACCATATGAAAATTTCATATACCTCTAATCTGCAATGCCTGCACCGTACAGTTGACCTTCTAAATCCACCTCCAAATATTCTTTTTCTTTCCGCATACTTTTAAAGTCGAGTCGGGCCTGTTTTGCGCCATCACTAATAGATTTTTCCGCCTTCTTGATACGCTTTTCGTCGGCCTCCACGCATAGGTTGAAGCTGTTCGAGACGATTTTCATTCCCACGACTTCGATGAGGTGTAAAACTGACATCAATCCGTCATTGAAAACGGATGTTGCGAACCGATGTCAATTATTTTTTTTCCAGAATTCAAGCCTTTCGGTGCCATAGCCCAAACAGTAGCGTTGAAACTTTCATTGTTGTTTTGCGTATATCCCCCGATGCAGCGAGTAAGAAGATCATCCGTGACCAGTTTTTCGTAGACAGGTTTTATCGCTTCGAAAACTTCTTCACGCATTGGTGGTTTATGCGTATAGCCAGCCAGAGCGTTTTCGCATTTTGCCCTTTGCCACGACCACCATGAATTTTCTCCAATCGGACAATCGTCGTGTTTCGTAATTGTCATTCGTAGATATTTTGTGAAGCAATGTGGCCCTTATAGCTTTCTTCATTTGTTCAACTGATTCACAATTGCTGACGCCTGACTGACGCCAACTCACGCTACACACCTATTCTTGGAATGTATAGTACATATAGTGACTGCTATAGACACTCTTAAATACTATAGACTTTTCGGAGGGCAGGTCTCTCCCCATCGACTACCATTATACCTGCTCCCGTACTCGAAAATTACAGCGCGCTCCGGGATCACAAAAGGTGCTCGGCGCATACCTGAGAGGCGTTGCGGCAGAATGGAAAATTTGGGCATTTAGACATGTTTGTCGCATTCCATCTTTTGGTATGTCATTTTTGAAACCCTAAAGCAACTTTTAAGCGAATAAAAAAAATCGATTTTTTCTAAATTTGACGTGATGTCCCCGCTTAAGGAACATATTTGAGACATTTTAAATAAACTGCTCAAAGGAAAGATTACAGACAAAATAATACCATAATACTTGATTTACAACACCAGAGGAACATGACCAATCAGGTCAAGAAGGACAAACAAAAGCTAAATTATACACACAAATCTAAAGGGACAATTAATTATTTATTTTAATAAATAAAAGAAAGAAAGAAAGACTTTCTTAATAATACTATATATCATATTCTTCTTTTCGTGCCTTATCCTCAGTGGACGTTGGCGATTACTATGTATAGTCTATATATTATCTGATTTTATTTGCTGCAGCCCGAAATAGATCCATATTTGTCATTTCTGTCCATTATCTTAGATTTCGCAGCCATTAATATTCGTCGTCTTCCAGGACCTCTTTTGCCGTTAAGCTTGTCCTGTATAATAAGCTGAAGTAGGCTGTATTTCTGGTTTCGCATAACATGTTAGAAGTATGAAAGTTTGCGTTCTTTGGTTACGTTTAAGACTTCTTTTTGTTTTCTCATACACTGTAGGACGGCTTCGTTGGTTACATGGTAAAGCCATGATATTCTAAGCATGCGTCTGTAGCACCACATCTCAAATGTTTCCATACGTTTACATGCAACGTCGGGTTATAAATAACAAGTCCAAGCTTCAACGCCATATGTCAGTAATGAGAAAATGTAGCATCTAAAAACTCTGATCATGGTACATATTGAAGAACACATCTTCAAATTAGATTTTGCTAGAAAACATATTTCGTTTTGGTATAGGTATGTAGATGACGTGTTAGCGTGCTTCAATGGGACGGAAAGACAACTGAATCAATTTCTAAATTTGATCAACACCATACATCCAAAAATTAAGTTCACTCTCGAAGTAGAAAACAACAACTAAATAAACTTCTTAGATCTAACCTTAATTCATAAAAACAACAAGATCGAATTCGATATATATATATATAGAAAGCCGACTAGCGTCAACTGTACAATACCCTTTTCATCAAATCACCCACTATCACATAAACTAGCTGCGTATCATTCCATGATACATCGAGCCTTCTCCATCCCTCTCACTGCTGACAACCGAACAAAAGAGTTAAACACCATCAAATCAATTGCCACAGAGAATGGCTTCCCAATAACTCTCATCCAAAAGTTAATAAGCTAAAAATGGAGCCAATTCAGAAAGTCCCAAATATACCCGAGAACGCCAATTTCAGATAAAACTTTCGTTTCCCTCACGTACTTTGGCAAAACTAGTGAACAAATAGCTAACGTTTTGAGAGGACAAAATCTACAAGTGGCCTTTAACCCTTCGTCCAAATTATCCCACACATTATTTAATGCCAAAGACAGAATCGACCCACTCAAAAAATCTGGCGTTTATGAGATTCGGTGTTCGGAATGCAATAGCGTCTACGTAGGTCAGACAGGACGAAGCGTAACAACTCGTTTTTCGGAACACTCCCGTGCATTCCGTCTTCAAAAAGACACAAGTTCATTCTCTAACCATTGTCTAGAATATAAACAAATTCCCCGAAATATCTAACCTTAAAATCTTGCATAATTGCAACAAAGGCCCAAAGCTTAATCTCCTAGAGTCATTAGAAATTTTCCAAACAACCCGTAATCCCTCCGTTAATCTCCTTAACGAGCAAACGGACCTAATCTTTTCCCAACTTTTTAATCTTACCCAATCCCCGGCAGATAAGCCCTCAACTACAGACAAACAACCCCCCTCGCAACCAAAATTATAGGGTTATATATTCAACATCATCAATTTGTTAAGTCACTTGAAAATGACCGTCAAACGTATGTGTAGAAATTTATATTACTGTGAATAACAAGTTGTATAACATTTTTACATAGTCTAAGTGTGGTAGAAACATAGTGAATTTTTCAATTCAATGTAACTTTGTTTTATTTATGTTTAGGCGCACGTTGTAGGTTTCGCAAACTTCTGTTACTCTATCTATTAGCCCTCAACTGTGTCTGCGATTAGGACTGTGTCAGCGTACCTTAGATTATTAATAAGTACGCCGTTTAGTAAAATGCCGTCATCTGTGTTCTCCAAAGCCTCTCTAAACAGTCTCTCCGAATAAACATTAAAGAGCAAAGGAGAGAGCACACATCCCTGTCGAACTCCTTGGCGTACTTCAAACTATTCAGAGAGCGTATTTTCCACCTGAACACGAGCCTTTTCTTTCCAGTAAAGGTTAGATTTAATGCGGATATCCCTGTCATCCAGGCCTAACTGTCTGAGCGTTTCCAAGAGTTTTGTGTGATTTACTCTATCAAAAGCTTCCTCCAAATCGATGAATCAGGCAAAAACATCACAGTTTATATCGCGTGCTCTTTGTATTAGAACATTAAGGCTAAACAGTGCTTCCCGTGTCCCGAGTTCGTTGCTAAATCCGAATTTTGTCTCTCCGATATGTTCTTCGAGTTTGGGATAAATACGTTCATGTATGACTTTTAATAATGTTATATTATATATCTCATGCTATATCTAATGCACCAATTCAAATTGTGCCCGGCACTTTCACCAAAATTATGTAACGGCTCAAGCATGGCATTCTAAGACAATTTCATTTTTTTTAAATAAACATGTATTGGATATCCTTTCAACAAAACTGGGTTAGATGGCGCAGATAATTTGTAAATCTACAAAACTTTATTTAAGCCAGAAGTGAACACAGTTTACGTCTGGGTGAGTTAGCGCATTAAATCACTTAACGATTCAATTGAACTAGAATGATCCTTAAAGTAACATATTTGAGATATTTTAAATAAACTGCGTAAAGGAAAGATTATAGGAAAGATAATGCTATAATACTAGATTTACAACACCAGAGGAACACACCAATCAGGTCAAAAAGGGCAAACAAAATCCAGATTATACACACAAGCCTAAAAGGACAATCATTTATTTATTTATTTGATTATATAACATAATCTTTAGTTTAAGACTTTTTTAATAAAACAAAATCTCATTTAACATTTCAAATTTTGCCCGGCGCTTTCACCAAAATTATGTTTTTAATAAACACTTCCTTCTGTAAAATTGGGTTAGATGGCGCACATTGTAAATCTACAAATTCTCGTTTAAACAAAACGTGCATAGGGGAGCGTTTTCAAAATCGTACCGGTCAGTTAAATCGTACCACCCGTAAATTTCGCTTAATAACAATTTTTCGTGTTGCTCAGCAAAGTTCGTTTTTAAGTTAATCGATAATTGAAACAATCTAAGCCGAAATATTGATATAAATTTGTATATAACAGCGGTGGTAGAGAGTTAAAGAAATAGATAACAACATTGTAAAATTTAAGCGCAGTTGTAATTGCGGTGGCCATGCTAATATTATATACATATTAAATATTGTTGTATTAAACAGAAGCTCACATGTTATACTAAATGTGACAAGTATAAAAATAGCTTAGAATACACTCTGAAAGTAAACTATCAACAAGTTCAACGAGTTTACTAAATCGTACCTCGGCAAGTTCTAAAGATTTCGAGGCAAGCTCTCTTTTAAATAACCCACAAACTATAACAGAAGATGTCAATACCAATGTATCTATAATAAATGAAGAATTTAACACTCCTGCTGAAACTGCAAACTTTCCCATTCATGAAATTTGTCCACTTCCAATAATCACGCAAAAAAGAAAAACTGAAGTTCGACTAGAGGATATGATTCAATGCGTAAAATGTTTTATATGGTTACATGATTCATGCCCATATTACAAAAGCTAAAAAATATGTAATTGTCCAGTATGTTAAAAAATCTACCCGGTACGATTTTCAGTACCGGTTTTGAATTTGTATCTTTGTGTTAATTATTTAAAAATTAAAATATAGTTATAGTTATTTTGTTTAAAAGATAATTGATAGTGTACACATGTTTTTTAAATCCCATTTTATAAAACTACTAAGCTAAACTCTCAGAGAGACTTACAAAAAGTGTGCAAAATAGGTTTTTTAAGAGTTAAGTGGTACGATTTTACCAACTCCGCCCTATATTTATATGTCAGGGTAAGTTTGCGCACTAAATCACTTCAACGATTTAATTGAACTAGAAGATGAATTGTTTTATGGACACATTTGAGACATTTTTATGAAATTTCTTAAAAGAGTGAACCTTAGAAAAAGAAAAGATTTTTACATATATTTTTAAATACAAAAAAATATTACTGTTAAATTAAATCAAATTTGCATGTGTTAACTACAGTCTCATATTTTTACTACCCTGTATATTTATTTTACAGACATTGCAAGAAGAACTCACAGGTGCCGTGTTCCATCCCCTCGACGACAATTTGCTAATAACACACGGAAAAGGTCATTTAACCTTCTGGAACCGGCGAAAAGACGGATTTTTCGAACGCACGGACATCATTAAACCCGTAAGTCTAATCTCACCGAATTCCTTTCACAAAATATAAAATTAGCATATCTTTTATCACCTCCCATAAATTTACACAAATTTGCATGCAACTTAAAACTTTTAAAATCCCCTTTTGTTCCAGCCGTCGCGGACTCTAATCACAAGTTTACAGTTCGAGCAAGATGGTGATGTTATCACTGCAGACAGTGATGGATTCATCACAATTTATAGCGTGGACAGCGATGGAGCGTACTTTGTCCGAACAGAATTTGAGGTAAAATTACAATTATATAACAAAAATCAAATTAAAACTCTTCGATTGTTTGTATAGGCTCATAATAAGGGAGTTAGTTCGCTGGTCATGCTATCCGAAGGCACACTGTTATCAGGCGGCGAGAAAGATAGGAAGATCGCCGCGTGGGATTCCCTTCAAAATTACAAACGGATAACCGACACCAAAGTGAGTATTCAAACTTAAAACAAAACGGAATACAGCCTGAATATATGAATATATTCAGCCTTTCCGGAGCTCTGGAACAATTATATTATTGAGCTCCGGAAAGGCTGAATATATTCAGGCTGTATTCCGTTTGTTTTAAGTTTGTATGATTATCTATAACGTAGGATGGTTTCACCAATTCTATTAATTGCAATGAAATTCAGAAAATTAAATAACTCTCATGTTTAGTTGCCCGAAGCAGCTGGAGGTGTCAGATCGATTTATCCACAAAGACCGGGCAGAAATGATGGAAATATCTATGTTGGCACGACGAAGAATAACATCTTAGAAGGATCGCTTCAAAGAAGATTCAACCAGGTATGCCATAAGAAACGGCCGCTTTTAGCTAAAACGTTTAGTTATTTTCACTTTGCCACTTTATCGATTTATTTAGGTTGTGTTTGGGCATGGACGTCAATTATGGGGACTGGCAGTGCATCCGGACGATGAACTGTTCGCAACAGCCGGACACGACAAGAATATCGCCTTGTGGCGCAAGAACAAGTTGATTTGGACGATGCAAGTGTCTTACGAATGCGTGTCACTGGCCTTCCATCCGTTCGGCGTGGCTTTGGCAGCTGGAAGCACTGAGGGTCACTTGATTATTTTGAACACAGAAACTGGAGCGGCGGTCGCCACGGTGCGAGTGTGCGGATCACCTTTGAATTGTGTTGGGTATAATCCAGGTAAAAAATTATTTATGATTGAAGTTGTGAGGGATATTAATGAAAGTGTAATATTTTTGTGTAGCTGGTGATATGATTGCGATTTGTTCACAAAATGGAAGCGTTTACTTGTTCAGAGTTAGCCGAGACGGGTTTTCGTATAAGAAGTCTAATAAGATTCGGGGGTCACAGCCGTTGATGCAGATGGATTGGAGCACGGATGGGAACTATTTACAAACGGTCACTGCCGATTACGATTTATCATTTTGTAAGTTTTCAACATTATATTCGGTTAAAAAAATAGAATTGATTAATACGTTATTGCAGGGGACGTGAAATCTTTATCTCCTGAGAAGAGTCCTATTGCCATGAAGGATGTCAAATGGTACACTCACAATTGCACTGTAGGATTCTTAGTAGCAGGTAATTGTTTACTTTAAATGCGCATCTCGAGTGTTTATTCGACTAAAATTACAATGGACATTTCACCTCTGGACATTACAGCAATACCAACATTTGTATGGATAAATACCCGATTGGCGCATAGAGAGATGTAGATCTCATAGCTCATAGAGAGATGTAGATGGTTATGTAGGTAATCAGAATACTGAGCCAATTACTCTATGACTCAATTACCATTCAATCAGCAATCGTATCTTTAACAAATATGCTATTGGCATCATACAACTATACATATATTTTTTACTATTATGCAAATATTTTATACCTTTCTGTTTCCTATTCATTACTAATCTTGTTAAATTAGGAATTTGGAACAACCGATTCTATCCTACGACCTCAATTATCAGTACGGCGAGTCGATCCGCAGCGCACGATCTATTGGTTTCCGGCGACACGGACGGCTACATCCGGCTTTTCAGGTAAATCTAGTTCATTCATTTCCAAATAAGTTTTAACCAAATCAAAACTAAAAGTATCATTTTTATTATAACAAAGCCTTATCTGTCTAGTCTTTTCTATCCAGTCTAGTCAAAAAAGCTTCTTAGGCAATACTGTATACGTGTTCCGACTAGTTTTGAGACGCTGAATCGATTGGTAAAAACTAGAAGTCTCTGTGGTGAGACGTTTAAAACTTATGACAGCGTGAAATCAGTCGGAAAAGCGAGATGGTGTACAGCGAAAAAATATATAAAACTTGTTTATTTGTAACTTTGGAGCGAAATAAACAGGTCTCGTTTGTCCGACGTATCTCTTAGAGCATGTTTGCAATCCTTAATAGACGTCGAAGAATATTTATAAAAAATATTGCAATTATTGCAAATTTCTTAGAAATGTTCCCAAAAGTTCTTCATTGAATGTAGAAAAAAAATCCATCAATTAGAGGTATATCCGTATATGCAGGTTCACTATCTATTGTGACCTCTAAACTCATGAGAAAATGACACAATGAAAAAGGCACAGGAGTCAACGGATATGATAAAACTTTAGAAAACTTAGATATAGCCCGATACGCAGCTTGAAACTCAAACGGCGCCTGCGGAATACCTTTTTCACCTGACTGACGGGCGTTGTTCGACTGAACACATGACTGACACATTTTTTTATGTTTAAAACATAATTATGCACCCTCAGACAAATTTTGAATTTTAACAAAAGGGTTGCACTTAATTTATCATACATCTATTCGGACCGACTGACTAAATTTCTGCTAAATCATGGGCATGGCCAGGGCCGTGGAATTTACTGTTTGTCTTTTCTGCTAAATCATGGGCATGGCCAGGGTTAGGTTAGATTATTATTATTTTTATTAGGTCAAATTTACTTTTTAAAACTGACACACAAGGGTTCCTAAACTGCAACATCTACTCTTGGAGAGAATTATGTCTCCTCTTTTCTCCTTATTTCAATATAATATTTATGTTATATTTTGCATATTTCGGGGGGTTTGAACCCCCAAACCCCCCCTGGCTACGCCCATGGGCTAAATATATTAAAAATTAATAAATGTGTAGGCGCATAAATCACGTAAGTGTGCATTTATCATCATCTGTTACATTAAAAATGTCAATTTTTAGAAACAAAAACATGAATATTTATTAAACCAAGCAATGTAAAGCTTAATTTTTGCTTTCCGATTTTAGTTAAACAATGCCAAAGATGATTAACAACAGTTACACCAAGTAAAAAGTCCACAACCCTAAGTTTCAATCAAAACAGAATTCTGCACCTTAGCTGCTAAATTAAATATTCAGCACTGAATTGGAAAGCATATTTTTTTGTTTATAGTTTATAATGAAAATGCAACAAATTTACATAAAAATTTAATAGTCGGAACACAGCCTGAATATATAAATATATTCAACCTTTCCAGAGCTCTATAAAACTAATGAGTCTTTTTAAGACTACCAAAAACAAATCTCATGCGAAATTTTAGTTAGTTATTTTATGGCTTTCCATCCACCTTAGTGGCACTCAACAACAACCAGAAAAATAACATACTTTTTAAGATCATGTCCTCTGATACCTTAAGTGGCTAGCCATCTGTAGACGCGTTTTGAGATTTATCTCTCATCAGTACAGCTTTGCTTTTACAAACAACAATTTGTAAACCACTTGAAACCCATGTGGATGATTAGGGTTAGATATTTTTAATTTAACATTTCGTGAGAGAAATGTCAAAGAAGAAATGTCAAAGAGAAATGTCAATTCGTGAGAGATTGTTTTTAAGTTCATGTCTTTGAAAAAACCTTGAGTGGATAGCCATATGTCAGTAGCGTCGATCAATCGGGCGAATGCCCGGGACCCCACCGGCCCCCACAAAGGCTGTCGGGGCCCCCCATTTTGCTGAAATTAAAGCAAGGAAAATAAAGTTCAATCTTGTTTTTCTTTTATATTAATATAGCATTATATCATATTTCTTCTATACATATGTTCCTTTCTTGTATGTATTAAAAATTAAAGAATTTATTTGTTTATTCACTTTTTTATTTACTGGGGGCCCCATCTCAATATATATGCCTGGGGCCTCAAAACCCAAACGACGGCACTGCCATCTGTGGACGCGTTTCAAGATTTATCTCTCATCAGCACAGCTTTGCTTCCATGAACAACAATATGTAAACCACTCACTTGAAAACCCATGTGGTGATTAGGGTTAGATGTTTTAAATTTTGACATTTTGTGAGAGACATGAACTTAGCAGGTTATTGATTTATCCGCTTGACATACGAATAAAATGCGCGTTGACGTGTCCATATAAATGTGATCTTATCATATATACATGACGTCTTAGATACGTCATTGTATGTCAAGGGGTTAAATGATAAATTTAATAAAGTCGGAACACAGCCTGGATATATAAATATATTCAGTGGCTAATTAGAATTTATTTGTTTATTCACTTTTTTTATTTACTGCGGGCCCCACCTCAATATATATGCCCTGGGGCTCAAAATCTAAACGACGGCACTGCCATCTCTAGACGCGTTTCGAGATTTATCTCTCATCAGTACAGCTTTGCTTTTATAAATATCAAGTAAGTGGTTTTACAAATTCATAAATCGATGAGGAACTAAGAAACAAATAAACCAACTTAACATAAATTAAAAAGAATATTTATTAATAACGTTAATAGCGACAACGCATACTTCCAATTAACCTTCATCACCACAGGTTACCTTCGGGTAACAAAAAAAAAATCACGAAAAAAAATTCCGAAAAATTTTGCAACAAAAATTTTCCATCATTTCGTTCGAAAAATATGTGCTTTTTCCAATTTTCTGGAGAACGGGAAAAAGCAGCGAAATAATTTTCGGCACACAGAAACTACACGACTTGACGAACAAATCTATGTGTAAATTGTTCGGAAAGATTTAATAATTCGTTGAAAAATTTCAAACTGAAATTTACCCGATTCTCAATTTGCTAAGCAGATGTCTCGGAAACGGTTGCAGATAATCAAAAACGGATTGCGGCATCGTTTTCAGAAGGTCATTTTTCTGTTGATACACAAAGACTGTCCGCGGGATATTCACGACTTTCCGAGATCTCTACTCAAGCGCCGAAATTTATTAAATTTTTGCAGGCGAAATTGAACCGAAAGAGATAGCGAAATATAATTTGCATATCTGTTATCAACAGCAATAATGCTTTCATAAACGTTTTTAAATTTTGCTGTAACTCAAAAAATAACAATTTTGACAAAATCGATTTTCTCGCATTTCGTCGTTTCCGCCGTTTAGACTCACCGTGTCGATGCTATTTCTTAACTGAAAGCTTCTTAGGGAACATTATATACATTT
This sequence comes from Phosphuga atrata, assembly GCA_944588485.1. Lineage (NCBI taxonomy): Eukaryota > Metazoa > Arthropoda > Insecta > Coleoptera > Silphidae > Phosphuga > Phosphuga atrata. The sequence continues at coordinate 69,618,649 of OX155899.1, read as the reverse complement.
TCCCACTAATTTTGGGACGCTGAATCGATTGCTGAAAACTAGAAGTCTCTGTGGTGAGCCGTTCAAAAGTTATGACAGCGTGAAATCAGTCGGAAATACGAGATGGTGTACAGCGAAAAAATATATAAAACTTGTTTATTTGTAACTCTAGACTCTAGAGCAAATAAACTTTAAAACCGTTTTCAGCACTTCGATTTCCTTCGGGTAACCAAAAAAATATCAGGAAAAAAATTTCGGAAAAATTTTTCAACAAAAAATTTTTCCATCGAAATTTTATTCGAAAAATATGTGCTTTTTCTCGAGAACGGTAAAAAGCAGCGAAACCATTTTCGGCACACAGAAACTACACGACAAGACGAACAAACCGATGTGTAAATTGTTAGGAAAGATTCAATAATTCGTTGAGGAATTTCAAACTTAAATTTTCCCGATTCACGATTTGCTAAGTAGATGTCGCGGAAACGGTTGTAGATAATCAAAAACGGATTACATCATCGTTTTCAGAAGGTCATTTTCCTATTAATACACTAAGCTTATCCGCGATAAATTCACGATTTTCCGAGATCACTACTCGAGCGCCGAAATTTCTTAAAAATTCTTTCAAAAATTTCAATTCTCGCAGGTGATAGTGAACGAAAAGAGCTAGCGAAATATAATTTGCATATTTGTATTCAGCAGCAAAAATGCTTTCATAAACGTTTTTATATTTTGCTGTGACTCAAAAATAACGATTTTGACAAAATCGATTTAATCGCATTTCGTCGTTTCCGCGGTCTAGACTCACCGGGTCAATGGTATTTCTTAACTGAAAGCTTCCTAGGGAACATTATATACGTTTTCCTACTAATTTTTCGACGCTGAATCGATTGGTGAAAACTAGAAGTCTCTGTGGTGAGCAAATGTGAAAATGAGCAAAAGCGAGATGGTGTGCAGCGAAAAAATATATAAAACTTGTTTATTTGTAACTTTAGAGCGAAATAAACAGGAAAGCCGTTATCAGCACAATTTTCTTCGAGTAACCAATTTCCATCATTTCGTTCGAAAAATATGTGCTTTTACGGTTTTTTTCGATTTTCTCAAGAACGGTAAAATGCACCGAAATCATTTTCGGCACACAGAAACTACACGACAAGACGAACAAATCGATGTGTAAATTGTTCGGATAGATTCAATAATTCGTTAAGGAATTTCAAATTGAAATTTACCCGATTCTCGATTTTTTAAGTAGATGTCTCGGAAACGGTTGCAGATAATCGTTTTCAGAGGGTCATCGTTTTGAGACATCGTTTTCAGAGGGTCATTATCCTGTTAATTCACTAAGATTGTCCTCGTGAAATTCTCGACTTTCCGAGATCGCTACTCGAGCGACGAAATTTGTTAAAAATTTCTTCAATTCTTGCAGGCGATAGTGAACGGAAAGAGCTAGCGAAATATAATTTGCATATCAGCAGCAAAAATGCTTTCATAAACGAGTAGATTGGCTAGGTCAGTTCGGGCGCAAAATCCCATAAGGATGCAACCAACTATGTACACTTAAACAGCTTTGAATAGCTTTCAATCAGCATTAAACAGCTTTCACTGTTTAAAGCTGATTGAAAGCTGTTCATAGCTGTTTAATGCTGATTGAAGGCTGTTTAAAGCTGTTTAATGATGATTGAAAGCTTTTTAAAAGTGTGCTTAGTTGGTTGCATATAACATCAAAAATGTGAATTTAGACCCCTATGTATATCCTTATGGGATTTTGCGCCCGAACTGTCGTAGCCTATCTAATTAAATGTTTTTATATTTTGCTGTGATTCAAAATAAAAACGATTTTGACAAAATCGATTTTCTCGCATTTCGTCGTTTCCGCGGTCTAGACTCACCGTGTCGATGGTATTTCTTAACTGAAAGCTTCCTAGCGAATGTTATATACGTTTTCCGACTAATTTGGGACGCTGAATCGATGGGTGAAAACTAGAAGTCTCTATGGTTCTTTCACCGACACTATTCATTCTATTCCTGGCAGATTTAGTAGCGTATACACAAGATTGTAGCTGTACGCTATATGCCGATGATGCCTGCTTCTTAATATCGCAGAATACTGTGCAAGCCTCTCAATTAGAGGCAAACAGTGCAATGAAACAGATTTCTAAATGGTTTTCCGCTAATAATCTGTTTTTTAACTTGCAAAAAAAAGAATTCATGGTATTCCAAACTAGCAGGAACGAGTATGCAACAAACATTTCTATAAAAGTACAAACATCGAAATTTCTGGGTCTTGTAATAGAAGAACATCTGTTATGGCATAACACTATCGAAAACCTATGCAAATCGTTTAATAAAAGAATCTTTTGTATTCGCTATCTACGAAAATTTCTGACACCTGAAGAGCTACTCAATTATTACTTTGCGGAAATTCAGTCACTGCTCGCGTATGGAATAATAGCTTGGGGGACATCTTCAGAACTACCGAGAATCCTGAAGGTCAGAAAAGAGTTATTCGTGCTCTACTTGATATACCTATTTATGCCTCATGCAGAACCCATTTCAAACAGCTAAATATACTTACGGTATTTGGTTTGTATTTGCTAGAACTAACATGCTATATACACAAAACAAAAGTAAAAATACCTAAAAATGAGGATATGCACAACTATCTCACACGTGGACACATGAAGCTATATACCCCAAAAACAAGACTTGTTATGTGTAGCAAGGCACCAGATGTTTATGGAGTCAATATATATATATATATATATATATATATATATATATATAATAAGCTCCCAATAAGTATCACGCAAGAACCTTCTTATAGGAATTTTAGAAAAATATGAGAATTCTCCTAATTTCAATATGTCCATATAATCATCAAGAGTTTGTTGATTATATCAATATCTTATAATGACGTACCCATAAGAATCTTTTGTATATATCTAGTGGTTAATAAATTAATTTGATTTGATTTGATGGTAATCCGTTCAAACGTTACGACGTCGTGAAATCTGCCGGAAATGCGAGCTGGTGTAGAACAGGGATGGGGAACCTATGACCCACGGGCCACACATTGACCCACGCAGGCTTTTTAAATGACTCAGGCATTGATTTTCTAACTTTTATTATTATCTTATCAAAGTTTCTCAACCACAAAGGTATGGATAAATATATCAAAAAGAAATTTCTTCTCCAATTATTGTATTTTAAATGTTTTTTACTCGCAAACCAAAATGAAAAAATTAATTATTGTATGTGATCAAATTAATTATTGTTAAGTAAATTATTGTATGTGAAGGACCAATATTATAATCGTGTATAAAAGTATAAAAATCGTGCGTAAGAGTCCAATCTAAATCAAATGTAGTTTCATTATTAAATGATTTCTGTTTGTTGTTACTATGGCAACAACTCGCGTCACTAAACAAAACACATAGACGTAGTGAACATTTTCTGACCTCTATTAAAATTAACTTAATTTTAAGTCTCGGCCCCTCAGTCTGGATTTTTCTGGCTCTAACATAACTTAATCTAATCCAGATTAAATCTACGTTTACCTAGATTACATCGACAACGACCAAATTGTGTTCCCGTCACTGTGCGTTTTTATTAAATAGCAAGTTTTGCCACAGGGGCGCTTAAGGTTCTAAGAAACATTGGTTCTATTCAATATCTTAAGCAGAATATTCCACATCCTTTAATTTGATTTCATTGAATAATACTAATAATAGACTTCTTGATTAATACGACACCAAAGGAGATAAATTCTTATAAAGCATTAGAGTTTTGTCTAAAGAATTTTTGACTAACTTATTTAATTCTCCTGATATCATCCCTTAAAGCTGACTTGGCCCAAATTGAACCTTCACTCGGTTTTTTGCATAAAAAGCATAAATTTGCATAAATTGCAGAAAATTGGTCAAAACAACTTTTATTGCGAATTACATTCTCTATAACTCTTATTCAAAACACTTTTGTCTATTTCATCTAGGTTCTGAATAATAACCTGTCAAACATTCCGCTTTTTTCAAAATAAACTGCTATTAAACCTGTGAAGTAAATATCAATTTCTTATAACGCCATGCGAAATTTCTGCAAATTTTAAAAAGATTCTTAGACAACATTAAATTTGCAACAAGTTTTGTTTAAAACGTTTCTCTAAATTCTTTACTTTATTGTGTGTCAGTCTGTCCGTCTGTCCCTATATGTGGCTGTTTGTGGAATCGCAGCTCTTAAACAAATGGACCGAATTTGATGCGGTTTTTTTATTTGAAAGCTGACGTGAGCGAAGAGGTTCTTAACTATAATTTATGAAGATCTGTTCATGCGCATGATGATCATCCGCTCATTTCCTTCTTGACAAAATTAATCTGTAATCAATTTGACACAAGTGTTTGTCTAGTTCCGCATATCCAAACTTGTGTTTGAAAACTGACGTGATCGGGAAGGTTCTTAGCTATAGTTTATGAAGGTCTGTTCAGGCATTTGATGATCCCTTTTACCTTATTAATATTTTGATGATGAGCGTCGCCGTCGGGGAACTGCTAAGTAAATCAAGTAATAAAACCAGAATACAAAGAAATAAAAAGAAGATTGATAATGATAAAGTGTTAATTATCCTTACTCTGTGTAAGTAACAAAACAATAAAATCCAATCGTTTAGTTTTGAGTTTTGATTCATTTACTCAGAAAAATTCGCAAAATGGACAGTTAATGACGTCTGTTCTCACCTCTCTGCGCGTTCCCTTTAACGCAAACGTGACGCATACCATATCGAAACTCTGCAGGAACTTAGTAGACCTTATAAGATAGATTGATACATCTAAGTTCATACGTATTTTCTATTCGTTATACCTATGTAGGTATAACTAATTATACTTCTTCACATAGCGGTCCCCCGACGCGGCGACGCTCATCATTAAAATATTAATAGGTACTTTTGGAGTTAAGTGGGCGAAAAATTTTTTTTCCTTTTTAGAGGTTTCTTGTATCGGGGGTTGCTTAAAATATTGAATTTTTTTTTATTTGATATCATCCCTTAAATTTGACAACCCAAAGCAGCTTTTAAGCTTCATTCCGTTTTTAGCAATTTTCTGCATAAAAACACGAAATAACAAAAAAATGTTGAAAGTAACTTTTATAGAGAATTAAATTCTTTACAATTTTTATCTAAACAAAAAATGCCTAAAATTCATAGTTTTTGAGTTATAGTCTTCCAAACTTTTACTTAAATTAAATTCTTGATTTTTTCACAAAATTTTCAAAATAGTTAAAAACTATTGCAACATTAATATGTTATAGACAATTCAATTCTCTACTAATGTTGTTTAAACCACTTTTGTCTATATTGTCTGTTTTTCTCAAATTTAGACTTCTCTTCAAATCGTTCCAAAAATCACAAAACAAGTGATAAAAGCAAACAAATTTTCTCTTAGACAATAAAATTCTTGACAGTTTTTGTCTAAGACATTTTCACGTACTTTCTTACAAAAAATTCCAAGTTACAACCCAAACCATCAAACCCAAACCTTGTCTAAATTTGATTCCCTCTGAATTTTTCAAAATTTCAAAACCAACATTTTTCAAAACAAAATTAACTCCGTTGTTTAGACAATGGAATTTTCTAAAAATATTCTCTAAGCCACTTTCATTTCTTTTGGCTAATTTATAAGTTACAACCAATCAAACTCAAAACTTAGTCCGATTTCGCGATGGCATAACTTTTGAACGGCTTATCACAGTGACTCCTAGTTTTTACTAATCGATTCAGCGTCCCAAAATTAGTCAGAAAACATATATCATATTCACAAGAAGCTTTTAATTCAAAAATACCATCGAAGCAGCCATCGATCTCTCGAGGACTCTTATACAGTATAATCTAGATAATCCGACACATATGGGACCAGACAACCGCCGGATTAAAAGAAAGAATGGTGGGAGGGAAGAGCGCGCGGTCCCCCGACCGCCGGATTACTGGACGTGTCGTCCGATTAACTAACGGCCGAATTACCGAGATTATACTATATACATACACCTTTTGAATTCGACCTTTATTTTTTGTTCTTCAATTCCAAAGTAGAAGTTGTAAAATAAGAAGGAAACTTGAATTTTGTAAAAGCCTTATAAGTGAGAACATAAAAGTAGACTTTGATCTCCCTATCCTTTTCCAAGTGACGCCACTGGCCTAGTGACCCACGATCTAGTACGCAAAATATTATGAACAAAATTTGACCTACTGCTCAAAAGGGTTAGGTTAGGTTATCCTAGCCACCCCTGGTGTAGAAACTATATATCTCGTTTATTTGTAACTTTAGAGGGAAATACACTAGAAAAGAGCCCTTCTTCACACACTTGTATAATAAACTACTATTTTGTTGTGGAAATCGTAAAGATATCTAATTGCATGATTTTTACAGATTCCCGTGTTTGAGCACAAAAGCGGAATACAACGAGGAGAAATTGTACAGTGGACAAGTGGCCTGCGCTCGTTTCCTCTTCAACGATCGAAACATCGTGAGCGTTGGAGGCACCGACGCTGGTCTGATGCTGTGGGAGCTGACAGAGGAATAGCAGACGGCCGTCGGCTACCGCGCCCTTCAGTCGGTAATCCGGCCTCAGTTCTCCGACGACTCCGATTTCGATTCGGATTTCGACGCGCCTTTCGAGGTTTTGCAACTCAATTGTTATTGAAAAATTTGATAAAACAATTACATTTAAAACATAATAATATTGAGGAAAATATATTCGGAAAGATGTTGTGCGAAAAGGGAAATTTGGAAGGTTTTTTGGGTTTGTTATATAAATGATCTTCCTGACATACTTTTTTTTTGGTCGGTTTTTAAGAAAATGTTATTTAATATAGTTAAAAATGTTGAAGATTCGTTGAATTTTAACAAAAATAGGTCAATATTTCTTATAGGCCTAAATGAAATAACTTTTTTGATTAGGACTAAGGGAGTTTAGACCATAGATAGAAAATCTAAAAAGTTACTTCTTTTTCAAAATTATCCTCAGTACTATACAGGGTTGACCAAATAAGTCATAAAGTTATTTTCCTTTATTTATTAGAGCGAATTAAAAAAAATCTCAAATCTCTAAAAAATTGACATTTTATCAACCTTAGCTGTAATTTCTGTTTTTTGACTGATTTTTAATTTATACGTGCTCTGTTAGAAAAGTATCCGACCTTTAGCCGGTAAAAAAAAACTGGCATATCTGGAGCGTTGGAAACCTAATCACCCTTAAAGTAGTCTCCTTGGGACTCCACACACTTCTCCCAGCGGTGCCGCCATTGTTGGAAGCATTCCGAAAAAGTCTCTTTCGGAATCGACTTTAGCTCGGCTGTCGTTGCAGCCATAATGTCCTCTCTTTTCTGAAATGCGTTCCTTTCAATGGCCTCTTGACTTTGGGGAATATCCAGAAGTCGCAGGGAGCATATCCGGAGATTAAGGAGCCTGTCGAACCAGAGGAGTCTAATTTTTCGCCAAAAAATTGTGCATTGTCGTGATGGCCACAACTTCAGTCGCAATTTCTCGGATAGTCACACGACGGTCCCGCATCGCCACAGCGTTCACTTTGGCAATGACATGGTCATTTCGGCATGTTGATGGATGACCAGAGCGTGGATCGCTTTCCACCGATGTGCGACCGTCTTTAAACCGGTTGTACAACTCCTTAATTTAAGACCGAATATTTTAATGACCGAACCCCAAAAGCTCTGAAGCTATGGTTGCCTGTCGAAAAGAGATCGAGAGGCAGACCACGAATACGATGGAGAGACGACGGTATTAAAGACTTGAAAGTACTCGAGGTACGGCAATGGCCCCACACAGTACAGGACAGAAGGATATGGAGGGACGTTGTAAAGCAGGCCAAGGCCCATAGAGGGCTGTAGTGCCAAGGAAGAAGAAGACCACTCCTTAATTTGTGTGATGCCCAAAGCATCATCACCGAAAGCCGTCTGAATCTTCCGAATGGTTTCCACCTGGTTGTCGCCCAGTTTCTGGCAAAATTTGATGCAGTAGCGCTGCTCCAGTCGTTCCGTCATTTTACTTGCATTGAAAAACCGACGAGATCACTACACAGTACGTCACGCGAACACTGCTCGACAGCAACTGACACTATCTACAGGCGGGAAAAAATTCAAAAGGTTCAAGGTCGGCTCATGCAAGCGCGCTTGATTCAAATCCATCAGGTTTTTAAAATAAAAAATAAGGTCGGATACTTTTCTAACAGACCACGTATCATTCAATATTAACACGAAAACTTCTCGGCAATAATATTCCTATTTTCAACAATTCTTTCACAGGAAAGAAGGGAAAAGGAAGGACGTAAATTTAGTTTTGTCGAATTATTTTTGTGATTTTGGTGAAATAAACGGTTTAATTTTATTTGTATTGTTTTTTTAGTTAAAAACTTAAGGACTTAAAACTATCATTGTTTTTAATTTTTATTTATTTATTATTATTATTTAATTGTGCATGGCTCTGGGAAACACATCACAATAAAAAACTGCCTACATACTAGCTCGTCGCTCAAGTTTAAAACTGTTAGGGCCCTATAATCTCTACAACCGAAAGGGTGTACAAGACATATCTTTCAAATTTGTAAATCAAGCGATAAAACATTTAAATCAAATACAGTATAATCTCGATAATCCGACACATCTGGAACGAGACGAAAAACCGCCGGATTATCAGAACGTAGTGGGAGGGAAGGGAGCGAGCGGTCTCCAGACTGTGGGATTACTGGACGTGTCGACCGATTAACCAACGACCGAATTACCGAGATTATACTGTAAATGAATAAATTAACTATATATTATTGAATCAACTAAATATTAACTAAATACATGTTAATTAACAATAAGACTAAATCAATTAATTAAATAATAATAATAGCCCCTTTCTCCTAGCATTTCCATACCATAGGGGTATAGCTAAGCAAGAGTAGCTATTTTTACAGCCTCGGTTTTTTTTGTTAGTTAATTAACTACGTATTATAAAATCAAGTAAATATAATTAAATCAACCGATAAATCGAACGATTTAGATTTCTGATTTTTCACCCTGTATAGTCTACTGGAATAATGATTGGTCTCAACCTTATTTTTTTACATACGAATTTTATTATTAGCTTTCGTACAACTTAATTTACTTTAATTAGGAAAGAAAGTAGAATCTAAATACAAAATATTTTTCCAATAAAATTTAAATTAAAAAAAAACAAATAGATAGCCTTACGAATTTGCGAAAATTTTCCGAAAATTTGCGTAAAATATTCTAAATTTCACTACATGAAGTTATACAATATAATCTTGATAATCAGACAATTATGTCATTGGACAACCGCCGGATTATCAAAAAAAAATTATTATCCCGGATTATCCGGATTATTAAAACAAAACAAATTTTATATATTTTATGTACAATTCTATTTCAGAAGTTTCAGAAGTATAAAATATGTATCTATATAGGTAAACGTGTAAATAAAAAAATATGTACAGGGTGAGCAAAACTCGTCGAGGATGTCTCAGCTCTATTATAAGAGAACGAAAAACGGTAGAAAAAATCTGAAAATAGGTTCTTAAATGGGAATTAGTAAGGACTATTTTAAGCCAAATTTACATATTTTTTTATGTTTGGAAACTGGAGTAATGACGTCATCGAATTTTGTTTTCCCAGAACCACACCTAAATTTTTGCATACTTGAAACAAGCTAATTTTTCTGAACAAATTTTGTAAAGAAAAAAATTTGCTATCTTTTTCCGTTAAAAAAATATAAGCAAATTTGTATAAAGTAATTAAAGAAGCAAAAAGTACTATCACACAAGTCGCAATCATCACGATTTAACGCCTCAACATACAATGACGTCTCTAAGACGTTATGTATATGTGATAAGATCTCATGTATATGGACGCGTCAACTCGCATTTTATTCGTATGTCAAGAGGTTAAACAAGTAGCCTTTGGAAACAAATGGCAAAGTCGCATCTGTCAACAATTAGAAATTATTGATTAGTATTAGAGAGAACCTCCTCAATTAAAGAACCTCTATTCAGATTTTTTCAATCGTTTTTCGTTTTCTTAAAATAGAAGAGACATCGAGTTTTGCTCACCCTGTACAAACTTAGAACAGATAGTAAGACAACTGTAGGGTTGAGTTAGCTTTGTCAGAATCGTCAATCAAGTTTTCAGAGTTAAAAGTAGGGTGTGTTGGCCAGATTTTTTGTGTTGTTTATTTGGTGTGTTGGCCACCATCCAGAACACTGGATGGTGTTGTTTCTGACTTTAATTTTTCAAGACACGGGGTAGCGTAAAGAAAAGATACTTGTTTCCCCAGAGCGCCGGATTACTGAACGCGTCCGATTAAGCAACTGCCGGATTATCAAGATTATACTGTAATTAAAAAAAAGATAGAAATAAGAAATAATTTTCACTATTTACAGATTTTATAAGAAGAACAACAGAGCATATTTAACGCACCAAACAAAATATTAGCGGGGCCGGAAAGTCATCAGAACGGGGGTCGTTTTTTTTCATTAAATTCAAACAGATAAGCTTTTAACAAGTTTTTATTTTTACTCAATGATGTAACAACCACCCTCGTTATCAACAACCTTTTGCCTTTTAGTGTGCAAATTATCAATGCCGGATCGATGAAAAATCAATTGGTTTTTGTGCAAATAATGTGCATTTTGGATAAATTTTAAAAATTTTTGCCACTGAAAATATTGTAGCGATCTGAACACCCCAATTCATATTTTCCAGGATTCGTCTTGCGCAGTGCGATCTTGATTTATCGTATTGCAGAATAACGCCTTTCGCGACAATAATGGGCAAAGATCAAAGCCCAACAGTTGAACAAGTATGGTGCAAAGTAGGCCTATTCGAAAGAAGAAGAAACTCGCGTTTTGTGTGGATAATCGCTGGCCACTTTTCAATTCAAGATTACTTCACATCGTATTCACAGTTTGTCCAGGTTTCAGATCATCAATGACCCCGCGAATGTTCCACAAAACACATTAAACGGGACCCGAATACCTGCTCAGCTTACTTTCCCAATCTGCTGCAAATTTTATTGGACTGTTGGTTAAGAGAGTTTGATATCTCCGCGATTGTCTAAGACGGATATGGAAAAAAATCGACACTATCCACGAAGGACTTCAGACCCATAAGTTTACTTTCTGCTGCAGGAAAGGTGCTAGATTCTTTGCTCATCTCGTGAGTAGGGAAAGATGATTCCTTCTGGTGCCTCCTTCACTCCTAGCCCCCCACCATCCCCACCAGCACCCCCTACACCAGACCACATCCCCGCAAAGTGGATGGAAAGTGGATGGAAAGTAGATGTAAAGTGAATGGAATGTGGATGGAAAGTGGATGGAAAGTGGACGGATTGGACGGAAATTGGACGGAAAGTGGACCGAAAGAGGACGCAAGGTGGGCGGAAAGTGGATGGATAGAATGCGGCTTCTCGTACAACGGCGCATCTCGTACAACATTGATCCCTGAACCATCAATTCTATAGCTGACCACTCTGTTCTTAAACTGACATAAGCTTGGATGATGTTCTGTCGGACCGGCTTCACTGTTGCTTGGAGGTGTTTCTGAGATCGTAAATCTCCTGCATACTTTAGCCTTGTTGGGGATTGTTGATTGCATATTTTACAGAAATTATTTGGCTGTTTGCGGCTCCAACTTTATTTTCTTGGGGGTGTAGGGTGAATATTCAGTATTTACACTCCTCTTCTTCACACCATTATTATTGATTTTATATTATATTTTCTCATATGTCGCTATCTTCTCTTGTGAAGAAGGTGCTGGTGGGGATGGTGGTGGGTGGCTGGGATTGAAGGAGGCGCCAGAAGGAATCATCTTTCCCTACTCTCGTGGATCGAACATCACTTCTACCGGCACAAGCTGACAAACCAAAATCAATTTAGAATCAATTAGAATCAATTTAGAAAATTTTAGCATTAGAAAAGGGACTGGAACAGTTCAGACTATTTCTAAGGCGGGCAGGTACATACGTGAGTCGGTAAGATCTAAATATTATTGTTCTGCCATATCCTTAGATATTAGTGGGGCATTCGATAACGCCTGGTGGCCGCTTATTATCTGCAGGCTAATAGAGAACGGTTCTCCTGATAATCTCATCAAATTAGCCAGGAGCTACTTCTCAGAGGGTATTTCCGTATCTCAGTTTCTCCGGTATCTAGATGTCGCAAGGCCATTATCAGCGAACCAGGTTTGTACGTCGAGAAAAGAATTAGCAACGAATGTCCACAGGGTTCTAAATCAGATCTAGGTTTTTGGAATATTTTATATGGCACCATCTTTGAAAGAAATCTACCTTAAAAGTGTACTTATGTCCATCACAGCTTATTCCGATGATACTCTTCTGCTATGTAAAAGCAGAACTATTGTTGGTCTGAAAGAGACCACTGCCCGTGCTCTAGAAAATCTTCACCTGTAGGCAACTGAAACTAGGCTTAGTTTCAATGCCTCCAAACTGAAAGTTAGCCGAAGAAACAATGTAGTCCGCAAGCTGACAAGCTCTAATTGGGGAGCCCAGCCCAGGGTTCTCAAAACCTTAGCAATCGCCCTCTGTCACTCCGCCGGAGAGTATGCATGCCCGGTTTGGTATAGCACAGCGCACGCACAACAAGTTGATGCCGCCCTCAACGAGACAAGCAGAATCATTACAGGATGCTTAAAGCCAACACCCCTGAACAAAATTCACCACCTAGCTGGCATCGCTCCCCCTGCCATCCGTAGAGAAGCAGCAGCACTCAAAGAACGATCCAAAGCAGCAGTATCTGAACGCCACCCCCTCTACGGCCTCCAACCGGCCCACCAGCGACTACAATCAAGGCGAAGCTTCCTGAGATCGACAGAAGATTACGAGGAACCTAAAACCAGGGTGGACCTTTGGGGAAAGACATTGGATGAAGCCGAATGAAGAACTGGCAGCAGCAGGCGGTGAAAACTGTGAAATCTGAAAGGCGCTAAACAGACTGCGGACGGACACGGCGAGATCGAGAGATACCCTAAGTAAGTCTCTGCGATTGCGGAAAACTGCAAACCACGCAACTTATGTACACTTGCCCGCTGTGCCCCGCTAGATGTACCATAGAGGACCTTATGACAGCGAAGCCGAACGCAATTGACGTCGCCCGTTTCTGGGCAAAAAATGTTTAGCTCACGTCTGAAGTGACGATAGACATTTATATATATATATATATATATATATATATATATATATATATATACTTTTTTTTCTTTCTTAAATTATGATGCTTCTGATACGAATAAATAAAATGCCAAAATGACTTCTTCGGCAGATCCTCAAGTCAAAAGAGTCCCGTTTTCACTCTAGGAAGCAACAGCATCTCCGGAATCTAGGTGTCACTATAGACAGATTCCTGAACTTTAAGGAACACATAAAGCAGCCATGTAGTAAAGTGAAATAACTGAGTATAAAATTAGGGATCGCTGCAAAGAAGGAATGGGGTCTTGGAAGATCAGAGCTCCCCGAAATCTATCGCGGCGCGATAGAACCCGCATTATTCTGGCCAATTCCTTTTAGTGTGGTTCTTTTTACAAACATGGCTCCTCCGAAAGGTAATCCAAAGGAAAAGCCCGCGGCTAAGCCAGCCGAAAAGAAGAAGCCAGCACCGGCGGCGGCCAAACTGGCTGCTGCTGCCCCAGCTCCCAAACCCGCGGCTGCCAAACCGGCACCAGTCAAACCCGCAGAAAAGAAACCAGCAGTCAGTGGCTAAAGGTAAAACCCCAGCTAAAGTTCCCCTTAAAGGCAAGAAGGGAGCCGTCAAAGTTGCGAAACCAACCGCTCCGCTCAAGAGCATCCTTTCCAAACCGAGGCTCAATGCTCCCGCTAAGCCCAGCAAATTGGCCAAGCTCAAGGCTCTACAAAAAGCCAGAGAAGTCCAAAAGAAGATTATTAAGGGTGCGTTTGGAACTCGTATTCGTAAGATCCGTACGTCAGTGCATTTCCACCGGCCGCAAAACCTTTGTTGCGCCAAAACAGCCGAAATACCCGAGGAAGTCTGTGCCGAGCAGGAACCGTATGGATGCGTTTAACATCATCAAATACCCCTTGACTACGGAAGCTGCGATGAAGAAAATTGAAGACAACAACACTTTGGTGTTCTTGGTACACACTAGGGCGAACAAGCACCACATCAAAGCTGCCGTTAAGAAACTGTACGAAATCAATACGTTGATCAGGCCTGATGGTAAGAAGAAGGCTTTCGTAAGACTCGCGAGGCATTACGACGCCCTCGATGTTGCGAATGAGATTGGAATTATATTATATGGAGGTCCGATCTGGCAAAAGTCATGTGGCTTGAAAGGAAACCTCAAGCTCTTGGACACACAGCGCCTCAGCACCATCCGCGCTACCAAAGCCTACCGCACAGTATCCACAGTATATGGAGGCAGCTTGTGTGATTACAAGTTTCCTTCCAGTAGACATCCGCTCCAAGCAACTGGCTCTCTATAGCTCACACCAATTTGCAGACGATACATTAAAGACATCATAGGCTTACCAAATACTTTGAATAATATCGAACTGAACGTTAACATACAAGAACACATTCACCCTTCAAAGTTATCATTGGTTAGGTACCATTTGGCACTGTTAAATCTTTTCCAACTTCTGGTATACACGGACGGTTCTAAAACGAGCAAAGGCACAGGAGCTGCATTCGTTGCCTATTACAACGGCGAAGAAACCAACACCACAAACTCATTAGGTTGGAACGCTACGGTTCAATATTCCAAGCAGAGCTCATCGCCATACTGCATGCCTTGCAATATGTTGGAAATCACAGCAATAGTCCCTGCTCGAAAATATCTGACAGCCGATATGTCCTCGATGCACTGAAACGTTGACTGACACTGAGCCACGGAACTGTTGATGGAGACGTGGACGAGAGCTGCAAGAGTTTCAAGGAAAAATATGATCCGATGGCATTGGATTAAAGTCCATACTGGAGTCGAAGGCAATGAGTAAAACTCACAAAACTCGCAGCAAGCAATGGTCATCTGCCAATTGGATACGACAAATTGCGCTGAAATCTGGTTCCAAGGGCCATTTCGAGAAACTCTGGCAGGACAGATGGAATGCAGCTACAACAGGCTTGTGGACTAAGCTGCTTATACCATCAATAAAGGCTTGGTGCAGCTTAAATGTCAGTCTATCCCACCATGGAATCTAATGGCAACTTCAAGGCGTATCTCCACAGATTTGGGAAAAAAGATTCTCTCCTGAGAGTGTGGGGATTACGACGACGCGGCACACTTTATATTTTCCTGTCCAGACACAGCACTATGGAGACGATCCTTAGTGACAGAAATGCAACAGCATGGACTGACCTGGGCCGACAATGAGGTTGATTTAAGTAGAGTAGAATAGCTCAAAAAGCGGTGGTACACATTCGATAAACACGCCAAGAAATTGTCTGTAAATAGTCAGTGGAAATCGTTACAGCCAGCATAGTGTCGTATTTGAAAGAATACTTGCTTCCATATGCCTGCATGGAGGAAAAACAACAAAATAGACTGTCTAACACGTATTTGCTTCCACTTCCGATCTTAACATGTCATTGTCTATAGTTGTTGGAGTCGGAAAGACCGAGGATTTGAACTTAGTAAAACACCACAAAAAAAAATATGTTAGGTTATTATGGTTATCTGGATAACCACCTTTTTTCCAAAAAATATGTACAATAAAAAGAACCTGTCTATCAATGCAAAATTACGACATTTTAATACAGCTGTTAGACCAGTCATCTTGTACGGCATGTAAACTAGAAATATAACCGGAATGGAGAATTTACTCAAGATAGAAAGAAGAACTTTAAGAAGGATTTGACCTAGGAAAACACAGGTTATAGACTGAGATCCAATGCAGAAATTTATAGTAAAATTGACAACTTTGAAATGATGATCAGAAAATGGCGACTTCAGTTCTACGGACATATGGTCCGCATGGATTGCTCAAGGTTAAACAAACAAATTTTTGATAAAATATGGAACTATAAAGGGCAAGGAGGCTATGTAAAACAAATGAAAGAAGAACTTCAAAAAATCAAAATTACTGAAGAAGAAGAAAAAAAATGGCCTCAAAATTCTTGTCGGGGAGAAGAAGAATCTAAACAGAGGAGAATGGACTGCTGAAAGAAGAGCTGCGCAGTCGACCATGATGAAAGACTTCTGGAAGAGAAAGAAGGACACTAGACCTATAAAGAAGTGATATTTGCGTGGTCCTTGTTGGCCTGTCTGCGTTGTATACAAACCACCTTTGCCATTTACGAAAATCTAATGTATTCGGATAAACATCGCAAATGTTATAAAACTCAAAAAATATGCAATGCCGAATATGTACCTCTTTTCTGGTATTTGGCCTGCTATTGCGCCATAAATTGCAAAAAAAAATATTTGCTAGTAACCACGCCACTCTAACATTAAAATGTCTTTGGCACGACTTTGAAGCTGATAAATGAATTATCGACATGCGAAGAAACGACATTACTTTCCGGTCCCCCTATTATTTAATTTAATTTATTATTTCCAACAAAAAAAGAACACGAAAGGGAAACTGCCAATAGGTAATAGTTTTATTATTGACAAATAAATATCATAAAAATATATATTTATAGGACCTAATCTAATTTTGTTCCGGAATTATTTTATTAATCAGCAGAACGATTAAATATTTAGCGCTTTTAATAAATTGTATAAAACGTGTATTTTAGATATATTATTGCTTCTATGTGAGGTGTATAGTAAATAGAGCGACAGATTTCACAAGATAAGCAAAGATGATGTAACTGAATAAATTTAATGATGTAACTGGATAAATTTGATGATGTAACTGTAACTAAGTTTGTAACTTAGTTTTTGAGAAAACAACGTAAATTTCAATGGGAAGAATTAACTTTGCTCGTTTCAGAATTTATTATTTTTCTTTTTCTCCTTTCCGGAAGCCTACAGGCTTTTTTTTCACCATCCTCATTGCACATGCTCTTGAGATTCTGACGACCAGCGAATGGAAGAGATAGAAGGACACATGGGCTTTAGGAACTTTAGGATGGGCACAGGATTTAGTTTCGGGGGGGGTTTTAAGAAAATACAGTAACAGAAATGCACCAATTTACTTTCTAAACTGGCACACAAGGGTTCCTAAACTTCACATCTACGATGCTCTCATGAAGCGAGTCGTCTCTACTCGTCTCTGTATTTCAATATAACAATTTATGTATATATTTTGAATATTTTTGGGGGGGGGGGGAGGTTTTTTCTGGGATAACATTTATGTATATATTTTGAATGTTTCTGGGGTGGAGGGCGGGTGGAGGGGTGAACCCACAACCCCCCCCTGGCTACGCCCATGGAAGGACACCATATCTTTGGTGGTCGTGCATTATTTTTGTTGAATCAAAGATTTTCTGTTTATTCATAGTTTTAATGCAGCATCAAATTTGCTTATTCTGTTTGACTAAATAAAATCTATTTACTATACACCTTATATATTTTCTAACAAAAAAAAAATCTACGCTTAGTTCAGAAATAGAAAAAGTACATAAAATTCTTGATTTCTTTTGAATTAACAGCGATATAACTAGTTTTCCGAAAAATAAAACAACCTCAAACTACACGTTCCTATTTCCTTTGTGCTACAAACTGGTCAAAATTGTATCCGAACTGAAATAAATTGCAAATTTAGTTGAAATGATTTTGCTCTTTTGGTGTGGCGAGTTATATCACTGTCTAATGTTATTGATTAACTTGTTTTGTTAATAATTATAATATTTTTATCACAAGATTATGGTAAAATATTTGATGAAATAAATATTAAATTGTATCATATAAACATGTTTTAACCCAAATAAATTCTTGAAATATCCTCTCTACCAAAATCTAAACTTAACATCTGCTGATATCTGTAAGTACCACTCTTTAGGTTAGGTTAGGTTAAAAGACGGATTTAGCATTTTAGCTATTCAGCATATTAGCTATTTAGCATATTCAGTATAATTAGAATATCCATAAGTAGTCCTGGATATCCAACGATGGAGTAACAAGGAACCAAATCGACCATATATTGGTTAATGCAAGGTATAGCAGCAATGTAACCGACGTAAGAAGCCTTAGAGACGTGGATGCTGATAGTGATCATTTTTTGGTTAGAGCTAAGGTGCGAGCAAGAATATCTAGCCAAAAGTACCAAAACACAGTCAAACCCCCTACATGAAATACTGAAACATTTAAAGACGACAACAAAAAACAAGAATACCAGAGGAGTCTAACAGCACAACTAGAGGCAACACCCAGACAAGAGGATGCTGCGAAAATATGGACGAACATAGAGAAGTCAATAATCGCAAGTACACAAACGATAGTGGGGAAAAGTTATTTATTACCAAAGTGTTCGCGGCATTAAAACAAAATTAGTTAACTTCTATAACCAATCATCATCCTGTGATCTAGACGCTATATTTCTTACTGAAACATGTCTAAATAACTCTGTTCCTGACCCTGAAATCTGTGATCTGAATAAATTTTGTGTTTATAGGCGCGACCGCAACAATCATAATAACTCGCAAGGTGGTGGTGTGTTGATCTTGGTCTCCAAGAAATTCATCTCTAAATTACAATTAAACTGGTTCTCATCAGCTGAAGATGTTTGGGTAACATTAAGTGCTTCGAAACATTTAAAAATTAATTTGTGCTGTGTATACTTTCCACCCCTCACTGACTTGCAGACTTATGAGAATCATTGCAACAAACTTATCAATCTGTCAATGAAGCATCCTAATGATGACTTCATAGTAGTGGGTGATTACAACCTCCCTGAAATTGATTGGGTTTGTTTAAATGACAAGTTAATTCCCTCATTCCGCAAAAGACTGGACACTCATTTAGAAGTTACTAACACGACAGCATTGTGTAACTTAAATCAATATAACGGTATATGTAATCAAATGAATAGGTTATTAGATCTGGTGTTTTGTACAAAAGTAATTAAAATTGACTCATCTCTCACTCCAATAAGCAAAATCGACTCATATTTACCCTCCATTAGAATTTATTTTTTATTTAAAAAAATACGAAAAACTGTTACCAAATTTGTCATCTTATTACGATTTTAACAAAAGTGATTATCATGAGTTGATTTTTAAACTTTCCTGCATAAATTGGTCGACAAGACTTAACTACACCGATCTCGATAAGAACGTTGATTGTTTCTAGTAGAAGTATCCATTTAGGACTTTTAGCTGGTTTTGTTCGTATGTTTGTATTATTCTCCTTCCATTATCATTTACCACATCCTCTCCAAAACTTCCTATCACATTATCTTTATCCTCTCTTCCCATTCCCGTTCCTGGGGCCTTTCTGTTTTTCATTTTTCTGGCCACCCCTCTCATTTCAATTTCTGTGAATAGTGATTTCAGCTTTATGGTGACCCTCGACGTTCAACATGCATTCGGTTCCATTGATGGAAATTGTCTTAGAACTCCTCAAGCGTAAGATATCACCGTACCTAGTACTTATAGTATGCAATTACCTTAGGGAACGAGACCTGTTGGTAGGAAAGACTGCAAAGATAAATATAACAAGAGTCGCCCTCAAGGATCTATTCTAGGACCACTATTTTGGAATATCTTCTACGATCAGGTACTAGTTTACCTGATCTTGCCTTTTGTATAAGCTGGCTCCAGTCCATATCTCGATCGCATGAAAATAGTTTCCCCGCTTGATTTAGCTTTTCTTTATCCGACAACTCTATTTTAGTTTCTTCCGTACTGTTTTGTAGCCCAGACCCCACATATTGTCAACTTCTGCACATTCCTGTTTCCATGCTTTTCTTTCGCTGATTTGATTACCTTTCTGTATTCTTCTCTTCCTTTAGCGCATTCCTCCCTTGCTCTTGTTTCTCTTCAGTTGTTTTATTTTTCTTAGTGTTTGCTCTGGCCATTGCTCTTCTTTTCTTCAGGCATATCCTCCATTGTTCCGCCACTTTCTCAATCTCTCATCATTCTCAAGACTACTCTCGTCCACCAATACACAGCTTAGGTTAGGTAAGTTTAGGTTTATTTTCACTGCGTCCATGGTTTTTGTTCAGTGACGCAGATTGTTGCCATAGTAACAACAAACAGAAATCGTTTAATAATGAAACTCCGTTTGATTTACATTGGACTTTTACGCACGATTTGGGTACTTTTCCACTATATCCTTGATATATATATATATATATATATATATATATATATATATATATATATATATATATATATATATATATTGATCGCATATATTTGATCGCATGTTAGCGCAAATTCTTTCATACATTCGCTTGGTTCAGCCCCTATATTAGGGTCACCTATATTTTCTTTTAATTCTGTAGAGAAAAGACAGACATACTGCAGAGAATAGATAGACAAGACTAAACAGACAAGACTAGACAGACAATACTATTTAGACAGACTAAACTAATTATTCATTTCGATAATTATTGAATAACATCGTAAAATATTTGGCAAGTCCGGTTCAATTTAGTGTGAATTTAAATTGGTTAAAAAGTGATGTGTGTTGACCTTCGGTTTTTATATTACCCGGTTGTAATTTGCAAAGACAACTAAATCTTCAGACGAGTAATATAAATTAGAGTTGAGAGCCAAAACAGTTTTTTCTTTGCTAAAAATTACAATAAGCGAATAAGCTAGAAAGGAGCAAATTGGATATTAGGATGTTAGCCGGGGCTAGTAAAGACTAAAGAAGTGTTAAACTTAAAACAAACGGAACACAGCCTGAATATATAAATATATTCAACCTTTCCGGAGCTCTATAACAATTGTTATAGATTTCATAGAAAATATTCTTATGCGTGCTGTACTCTCTTCTGAGAGTGTAGACGACCTCTCGCGCATACTTGTGGAACGTATCGTCACACTAATATGTGGGACCTAGCAGTTTATCGCCGGTTCCGAACGACACTATTTGAGAGGTTTTCTTGGCAGAATTACTCGTGGTAGTTTGCCATTGCTTTCCACGAGGAGCCGCCCATAGTTCCGTGAAAAATTTTACGGTTTGTCCGGGGATTGAACCCTGGATCTCAGTTATAGCGAGCGGATGCGTTCACCACTACACCACTGTGACCACAATAGATAATATGGATTATAGATAATTGTTATAGAGCTACGGAAAGGTTGAATAGTCCCCCAAAACTATTACTTCTCTAGGCATACCAATTTTTTCTATTTCTTCATTTAATGCTTCGAAGAATTCGTCTTTATTAGCCATTGGGTAGTCTTCATTAACCGTGTAAACTCCTATTATGGTTATTCTATATCCATGTATTGTAAGGTCCATTTTTATAAGTCTTTCGTTTATTGGCTCCCATGTTGTTATAAACTTCCTCAGTCTCCTGTGTATGACAATTGACTCCCTGCTTGGTTTTATCTTCCTTTGGTACACCACTGCAGAAATGATTGTATATTCCCCAGTTTTCGGACCCTTTTCCCTTCTTCTTTGTCTCTGTCAGGATGACAATATAAACCATTAGGTGTTTTAATTGAATTGCTACTTCATTTACTTTCCTTGAAATACCCTAGACCAGTGAGACTGGGGGCATAAGAATTTTAAAAAGGTTTAGGTGGGGCATGGCACAAAAAAGGTTGGGAAACAACCTTTTTTGTGCCATGCCCCACCTAAGCCTTTCTAAAATTCTATGCCCCCAGTCGCAAGTCCCCCCATTTTGTTATATATCAGACGATTTCTTTTTTTACCAGTAAAGCATTTAAAGCAGTAAACCCACATTCAGCTAAATATGAAGATGGAAACGGTAACAATAGTTTTCTTGCACATTTGGATATTTGATTTCTGTTTCCTCACAATGCCATGCCATCGCTCCTTTTATATTAAATAAAGTTTAAACTGACTCGTCGTTTTGCAATTCTGCTAGTTCCTCTTGATACTGCATATTTGACAAATCAGTTTCTGCTGAAATAGTTAGGCGTAGCTCAGGTCAGGTCTTGTCGTCAACAAGTTTTCGGTAGGGTTTGTTATCCGCGAACTTTTCTCGCTGTTCGGTATCGGCATTGTTTTCATCGGCAGACGAACTGGATTGCAGTTTTCCATCTCAAAGCGTTTCAGCATTCTTCGGAGGTAATTCTTTTGATTCAAACTAAAACTGATGTTGATTCCGAGGAACGATTTCATTCAAAAAGTTTCCCAAGTCTTTCATTCGGAATTTTCCAACTCTTCCTTGAAAAAATAAATTTTTCTCTAGTTTTTTCCTCAAACATAAAGAAGCAAGAATATGTACGTGTTATCGTTCTTCCGATATGCTCAGATCTTTTGAAATCATGGTTGGTTAAGCATTTGTCGATGGTTTGATTCCACGCTCTCGGTGCTTGCTTCAGTTCGTAGAGCGCTTTCTTCAGTTTGCAGACTAAATTTCCATTGCCCTTGAAACCGTCGGGAATTTTCATATACAGCTCCTCCTGAATTTCACCGTGTAGGAATTGCATTTTTAACATCCATGTGGTAAACTGCGTAGTTCTTCTCGGCGATTATTGATAATAGGATTCTCAGCGTCGTAAGTCTTGCCAATGGGGCATATACAAGTCTAGTCTTGTAGCGCTCGATGTTCGCGCGCTTAACCTTGAAAACCCAGTTGCTGTTGAGTATGTATTTTCCTTCGGGAAGTGGTGTTAATTCTCAGGTTTCGTTTTCCTCAAGTGCGCTTATTTCTTCGACGACTCCGTCCATCCATTGATCTCTGTCTTCACGAGTGACGATTTCCTCGTAGTTGCTCGGTACATCTTCCACGAAAACTTCGGCGTGCAGCTCCAGGATTACATAATTTTCTGTTTCGTCATCCAGGTAATAGTCCTGCAGTTAACGTGGCCTCGCGTAGATCGACTAGATATTTCTTCTTTTTCCGGTTCTTTTGCCTTGTCCTGTTTCTCCTGCGAGCTTTCGTAAATCCCCATTTTACCGACTCTCACTTCCAAAGATTCAGTTTTATCGTTGCTACGATCGAAGTCTTCTTTCTGATAGAGTTCTTCTTCGTCTTTACTGCTTTCGGTTTTCTCTATTGGCTCTACAACATATGGATCAATCCAGTCTTCATTTGGCAGTCCTTCGAATGAAAATTTTGATTCGTTGAAGATAACATCACATCCAACGATGACCGTATGCTCTTCTGGATCTCAAAACGTGTAACCATTTTTAACATTTTATTTGTTTTATAAGTATCGAGGAGTTAGCCCGATGACTCAACCCCCAACCTGGAGGACCAGTCCAGTTTTTATTTCACGGTGAGTATTTTATTTCCCCACTACCCTTCGAATATGCTGGATTGCATACCCGACGAGCTTCCCCCAATTCCAATTGGGACGCACCCGATGGAGGCAAATTCCAACACGGATGGACAAAGGTGGACTGAATGCTAAAAAATAAAGCTATAAAATAATGAGATATGTTTTCCGTAATCCAAAAAAGACTCATTAATGTTCTAGAGCTCCGGAAAGGTTGAACATATTTATATATTCAGGCTGTGTTCCGACTTTATTACGTTTCTACATTGCCAACAAAAGCAATGTCAATTTACTACACTGCCATCAAATGTAATGTTGATGAACCACAATGCCATCAAATGAGTTGATATCTTCTTCTTTAATCCGTAGCTGGCGATTGTCGAGGACGTCGTTCTTCCACACTTTCCAATCAATGGCAATATCCCTGGCCTCATCGAGCTCCAGTCGTCGGTTCTTGAGGTCGTCTCCTACATGTTGAATCCATATCTTCTTCGGCGCTGATTGCTGAATCCTCTACTCGGACGGCCACTTCCGCTAGAGTAGTTTGCGTGGAAGCCGAACCATCGTAGA
This sequence comes from Phosphuga atrata, assembly GCA_944588485.1. Taxonomy (NCBI): domain Eukaryota; kingdom Metazoa; phylum Arthropoda; class Insecta; order Coleoptera; family Silphidae; genus Phosphuga; species Phosphuga atrata. Next base: position 69,594,757 of record OX155899.1, on the reverse strand, counting down.
CGGAGTGTTTGTATTTGTTCCACAATCGGTGGTTGCTATTATTATTATTAGCTTATGGTATTACACACAAAAAATATAACAAGTATAGAAATACACTATGACAATCGATAATATATAGACAAGTGATTTCATAAATTAATGTCCAGATTTTTCAACCACTGCACAGCTTGAACTGAAGCCTTCATGAACTCATCCATGGATCCAGAGAACGCTCTTCTTTCACACTCCATAACAATGTGATGAATTGTCTGTTCCACGTCACCACAATCACAACTAGGGGAAGATTTTAAGCCCCACTTAGGAAGCAATGATGCACATCGACCATGGCCAGTTCAAACCCTGTTGATAGCAACCCAAATTTTCCTTGGTAGGTCAACACCAGGAGGAGGATGGTTTGCATTAAATAAGGGCTGCCACTCATGAGGAGCTTTGATTCACTTTCCCATTCTTTTGTGGCACTGAAGTTACTTAAAATGAGCTCTTGAGCTGTTTGAATGGGTGGAGACCTGGACTTCAAATGATGAAATCCTCCAATTACATCACCATGAATAGGAGATTATTTTAGAATAGGAGAGTTATTTTATAGAATTCCCGGACCAAGTTCTTCATTCTCCTAAGTCTTGGAGGTTTGATGTGGCTTAATACAGGCAGCCAGAAGACAGGAGTGGATTTAACTGTGCCAGTAATAATTCGCATAGTCTGATTCAGAACAACATCAATCTTCCGAACATGTGAGCTGTTCATCCAGAGTTTTCTGTTATTTTATGGAATTCTCGGACCAAGTTCTTCATTCTCCTAAGTCTTGGAGGTTTGATGTGGCTTAATACAGGCAGCCAGAAGACAAGAGTGGATTTAACTGTGCCAGTAATAATTCGCATAGTCTGATTCAGAACAACATCAATCTTCCGAACATGTGAGCTGTTCATCCAGAGTTTTCTGTTATTTTATGGAATTCTCGGACCAAGTTCTTCATTCTCCTAAGTCTTGGAGGTTTGATGTGGCTTAATACAGGCAGCCAGAAGACAAGAGTGGATTTAACTGTGCCAGTAATAATTCGCATAGTCTGATTCAGAACAACATCAATCTTCCGAACATGTGAGCTGTTCATCCAGAGTTTTCTGTTATTTTATGGAATTCTCGGACCAAGTTCTTCATTCTTCTAAGTCTTGGAGGTTCGATGTGGCTTAATACAGGCAGCCAGAAGACTGTAGTGGATTTAACTGTGCCAGTAATAATTCGCATAGTCTGATTCAAAACAACATCAATCTTCCGAACATGTGAGCTGTTCATCCAGATCGTAGAACAGTATTCTGCTGCAGAATAAACCAGCCCAATAGTTGAAGAGTGGAGCGTGGGAGCATAAGCTCCCCAAGTAGAACCAGCAAGTATGTGAAGAATGTTGTTGCTAGTTCTCAGTTTAACAGCACTGTTAGTTAGATTTTTACGGAAAGACAAAGTTCTATCCAGAGTAACTCCAAGGTACTTGGGATGAGAGTTGTAAGGTAGAGTCCCATTGAGTGACAAATTTAGGGTAGTTTTTGACTGCCTGTTGACTTCAAATGAAAGAAACAGGACTCGGTTTTGCTCGAACTTGGAGTCAAACACCATTTTCTAAAATATGCACTCAAAATGCTCAGATCAGTGTTTATATTTCTCTCTATCTCATCCACAGAGGAATGTTGAAAAGCAAGTGCTAGATCATCAGCATATGCAAACTGTCGGGAGGATGTAGCTGGTATATCCGTGATGTACAAATTAAACAACAGTGGTGAAAGCACAGATCCTTGAGGGAGCCCATTATTGAGAACTTTCAGTTTGCTAAACTTATTATTCATTAGCACTTGTAGCTTCCTATTGGATAGCTGTTATTGTGTCAGTAACTTGCATCCTGTTAGTTTAAGGAACTTGTATACAACTCCATCTCTCCAAACCGTATCGTATGCAGCTGTGAGGTCTACAAACACAGCTCCACTCTTCAATCGTTTTTCGAAGCCTGACTCGATGTAGGTTGTCAGAGCCAAAACTTGGTCTTCACAACTTCGATGCGGTCTGAAACCCGCCTGTTCAACTGGAAGGATTTTGAAAACTTGAGGACTGATCCTGTCGTTCAAGTAGCTTATAACAGGCACTTAATACAGCAATTGGCCTGTAATTTTCAGGACGGTCAGCAGACTTTCCTGGTTTAAGGAAGGCTATAATCGTAATACACTTGAATTCTGGGGGAAGTTTCCCAGTAAGAACAATGTTAGAAAAGAACTGTGACATCTACTTCCTTGCATTCTTTCCACTAAGTGTGAGAAATTCAGGATGTATTTCATCCATACCTGAGGCTGTTCCATTTTTAAGGGCAACCAAAAGCTCGTCTTCAGTGAAAGGAGCAAAAGTGCAATTTCTAGACAGTTCTTGTCTGATTAACCTCTTATGGTGTACATCAGGTTTCACTTTCGACAGGCCAGCAATACGACTAGCAACTTGGTTTGATGTAACTGCTGGTTCGGGCTGAGGATTATGAGGCAGTCTACCCAGCTTCTTCAATAGGTTCCACGCTTTTCTAATGGAATGCTTGCTTGGTGGTTGCTGATCGCATCTAGCTCAAATTTCCTCATTCCGCAGACCATCACGAATTGAAACACAGATAATCTGTCTTAGGCAACAGTTTGGAACACCTCGAGTTTGTTGAAAGAATTGGTAGGATGAGCGTCCGGAATAGACGAATTTTGGTATTAAAGTTCATCTTCTTCCATATGCACCATTTGAGACGCAAACGCTGCTGATGTCTGACCAATCTGGCTATGAATGTCAGCGGCCGATGCCACTTTCTTCTCTTGCACCAGTGAGGCCAAGTATTTGAATTCTTTCACGTGTTCGATTTGAGTACCATTAAGATGAACATTGGCCTGCGATCCGTCCGTCGTCAAGACTTTCGTTTTGTCCACGTTTATTTTCAGTCCATATGATTTTGCAATCCGGGAAATGTTATAGAGAACATCTGGTTCATCGGCAAAAATAGCGCTATCATCGGCGAACATCAGATCGAAAAGTTGGTGTCATCGTATCGGACGCTTCATCGAATACTTTCCTCATAATGGCGCCTATAACCACGTTGAAAAGCAGTGGGGAAACGACGTCTCCCTGTCGAACTTCCGTTTAGATCAGAAAACCGTCTGATAATTCGTTTCGGATCCGTACGCAGCTGCTGGTTGAATCGTACGCCGCTCCTAGAAGATGTATAATTTTTAAAGGCACATGCTCTGTTTCCAATACTGACCATAAAGCAGGTCAGTGGATGCAGTCGAAGGCAAATTTGAAGTCGATAATTGTTCATTTTCCACACCGAATACGTTCTTCCATCAACTGGCGAAGTGCGAATATTTGATCGATACAGCCACGATTTGGCCTAAATCCTGCTTCGACTTGTTTCCTCTCGATGTTTCTGTAGTCGTGATTGAATGATCTTCATAAAAACCTTCCCGACAATTGAATTGGAGGAGGTAATTATTGTATTCCCGGCTATCGCCTTTCTTCAATATGGGGACTACGATCGTTTTCTTCCACGTTGACGGTATTTGTTCCAAATGCCAAATTTGAAGTAGGAGGTCGTAGAGCCGTTGAAACAAAATGTTGCCTCCGGCTTTGATCATCTCAGCGGTAACTTGAACGATGCCTAGCGCTTTCCCATTTTTCAGCGATTTTATTGCTGTCTTGACTTTAACACTCGTTGGGTCGCCATCGGGGAACGAGATCAATGGTTTATTGATGATCAGCGGTGTCGGCACTGGTCCCTGTGGCGGATCGTGATTGTACAGTTCATTAAAGAATTCCGTCCACTGGTGCAGACGTTCGGCTGGAGAACTAACGAAAGTTCATCATCATCATCGTTTGTTGATTTTGTCTTCCCGCTCAAATTTCTGGTGTTTTGATATAAAGTTATTTGTGTCTCGATGTTGCTTCCTCCATTTCAGCCGCGACATTGTTCCAATACGCCTCTCGTTCCATCTTCATCCGATATCGTCCTTGTTTATTCAATCGGAGGTATTGTTCAAAATCGACGTGCTTAACTCGTTGATCCACCAAGTCCAAACACTCGTCCGTAATCCATGCTTGTGTCCCGCGAGGAATCAGCGGACATAGCTGAGCGGCACACTCCATGATTGAACCCAACATTTGCTTTTTTTCCTCATCGATATCGTCCGATTGCTCAAGCACTGCAAATTTATTGCATAATTCGATTTGGAATTTTTTTTTATTATTTTGTTACAAAATAAGTTGTTGATATCTTCTTCTTGAAATTCGGCTCCTTCCGGGGATTGTAAATCATCACCACTACTCGGACCTTATCAATTGTCCGCCTGGAGAGCGAAATTCAGGATGTATTTCATCCATACCTGAGGCTGTTCTATTTTTAAGGGCAGCCAAAAGCTCGTCTTCAGTGAAAGGAGCAAAAGTGCAATTTCTAGACAGTTCTTGTCTAATTAACCTCTTATGGTGTACATCAGGTTTCACTTTCGACAGGCCAGCAATACGACTAGCAACTTGGTTTGGTGTAATTGCTGGTTCGGGCTGAGGATTATGAGGCAGTCTACCCAGCTTCTTCAATAGGTTCCACGCTTTTCTAATGGAATGCTTGCTTGGTGGTTGCTGATCGCATCTAGCTCAAATTTCCTCATTCCGCAGACCATCACGAATTGAAACACAGATAATCTGTCTTAGGCAACAGTTTGGAACACCTCGACTTTGTTGAGGTTCGATTGAAATAGTGTCCACGTTTCTGCTCCATACAAAAGAATTGGTAGGATGAGCGTCCGGAATAGACGAATTTTGGTATTAAAGTTCATCTTCATCCATATGCACCATTTGAGCGACGCAAACGCTGCTGATGTCTGACCAATCTGGCTATGAATGTCAGCGGCCGATGCCACTTTCTTCTCTTGCACCAGTGAGGCCTGAGAGAAGTATTTGAATTCTTTCACGTGTTCGATTTGAGTACCATTAAGATGAACATTGGCCTGCGATCCGTCCGTCGTCAAGACTTTCGTCTTGTCCACGTTTATTTTCAGTCCATATGATTTTGCAATCCGGGAAATGTTATAGAGAACATCTGGTTCATCGGCAAAAATAGCGCTATCATCGGCGAACATCAGATCGAAAAGTTGGTGTCATCGTATCGGACGCTTCATCGAATACTTTCCTCATAATGGCGCCTATAACCACGTTGAAAAGCAGTGGGGAAACGACGTCTCCCTGTCGAACTTCCGTTTAGATCAGAAAACCGTCTGATAATTCGTTTCGGATCCGTACGCAGCTGCTGGTTGAATCGTACGCCGCTCCTAGAAGATGTATAATTTTTAAAGGCACATGCTCTGTTTCCAATACTGACCATAAAGCAGGTCAGTGGATGCAGTCGAAGGCAAATTTGAAGTCGATAATTGTTCATTTTCCACACCGAATACGTTCTTCCATCAACTGGCGAAGTGCGAATATTTGATCGATACAGCCACGATTTGGCCTAAATCCTGCTTCGACTTGTTTCCTCTCGATGTTTCTGTAGTCGTGATTGAATGATCTTCATAAAAACCTTCCCGACAATTGAATTGGAGGAGGTAATTATTGTATTCCCGGCTATCGCCTTTCTTCAATATGGGGACTACGATCGTTTTCTTCCACGTTGACGGTATTTGTTCCAAATGCCAAATTTGAAGTAGGAGGTCGTAGAGCCGTTGAAACAAAATGTTGCCTCCGGCTTTGATCATCTCAGCGGTAACTTGAACGATGCCTAGCGCTTTCCCATTTTTCAGCGATTTTATTGCTGTCTTGACTTTAACACTCATTGGGTCGCCATCGGGGAACGAGATCAATGGTTTATTGATGATCAGCGGTGTCGGCACTGGTCCCTGTGGCGGATCGTGATTGTACAGTTCATTAAAGAATTCCGTCCACTGGTGCAGACGTTCGGCTGGAGAACTAACGAAAGTTCATCATCATCATCGTTTGTTGATTTTGTCTTCCCGCTCAAATTTCTGGTGTTTTGATATAAAGTTATTTGTGTCTCGATGTTGCTTCCTCCATTTCAGCCGCGACATTGTTCCAATACGCCTCTCGTTCCATCTTCATCCGATATCGTCCTTGTTTATTCAATCGGAGGTATTGTTCAAAATCGACGTGCTTAACTCGTTGATCCACCAAGTCCAAACACTCGTCCGTAATCCATGCTTGTGTCCCGCGAGGAATCAGCGGACATAGCTGAGCGGCACACTCCATGATTGAACCCAACATTTGCTTTTTTTCCTCATCGATATCGTCCGATTGCTCAAGCACTGCAAATTTATTGCATAATTCGATTTGGAATTTTTTTTTATTATTTTGTTACAAAATAAGTTGTTGATATCTTCTTCTTGAAATTCGGCTCCTTCCGGGGATTGTAAATCATCACCACTACTCGGACCTTATCAATTGTCCGCCTGGAGAGCGAAATTCAGGATGTATTTCATCCATACCTGAGGCTGTTCTATTTTTAAGGGCAGCCAAAAGCTCGTCTTCAGTGAAAGGAGCAAAAGTGCAATTTCTAGACAGTTCTTGTCTAATTAACCTCTTATGGTGTACATCAGGTTTCACTTTCGACAGGCCAGCAATACGACTAGCAACTTGGTTTGGTGTAATTGCTGGTTCGGGCTGAGGATTATGAGGCAGTCTACCCAGCTTCTTCAATAGGTTCCACGCTTTTCTAATGGAATGCTTGCTTGGTGGTTGCTGATCGCATCTAGCTCAAATTTCCTCATTCCGCAGACCATCACGAATTGAAACACAGATAATCTGTCTTAGGCAACAGTTTGGAACACCTCGACTTTGTTGAGGTTCGATTGAAATAGTGTCCACGTTTCTGCTCCATACAAAAGAATTGGTAGGATGAGCGTCCGGAATAGACGAATTTTGGTATTAAAGTTCATCTTCATCCATATGCACCATTTGAGCGACGCAAACGCTGCTGATGTCTGACCAATCTGGCTATGAATGTCAGCGGCCGATGCCACTTTCTTCTCTTGCACCAGTGAGGCCAAGTATTTGAATTCTTTCACGTGTTCGATTTGAGTACCATTAAGATGAACATTGGCCTGCGATCCGTCCGTCGTCAAGACTTTCGTCTTGTCCACGTTTATTTTCAGTCCATATGATTTTGCAATCCGGGAAATGTTATAGAGAACATCTGGTTCATCGGCAAAAATAGCGCTATCATCGGCGAACATCAGATCGGAAAGTTGGTGTCATCGTATCGGACGCCTCATCGAATACTTTCCCCATAATGGCGTCTATAACCACGTTGAAAAGCAGTGGGGAAACGACGTCTCCCTGTCGAACTTCCGTTTAGATCAGAAAACCGTCTGATAATTCGTTTCGGATCCGTACGCAGCTGCTGGTTGAATCGTACGCCGCTCCTAGAAGATGTATAATTTTTAAAGGCACATGCTCTGTTTCCAATACTGACCATAAAGAAGGCCAGTGGATGCAGTCGAAGGCAAATTTGAAGTCGATAATTATTCATTTTCCACACCGAATACGTTCTTCCATCAACTGGCGAAGTGCGAATATTTGATCGATACAGCCACGATTTGGCCTAAATCCTGCTTCGACTTGTTTGCTCTCGATGTTTCTGTAGTCGTGATTGAATGATCTTCATAAAAACCATCCCGACAATTGAATTGGAGGAGGTAATTATTGCATTCCCGGCTATCGCCTTTCTTCAATATGGGGACTACGATCGTTTTCTTCCACGTTCACGGTATTTGTTCCAAATGCCAAATTTGAAGTAGGAGGTCGTAGAACCGTTGAAACAAAATGTTGCCTCCGGCTTTGATCATCTCAGCGGTAACTTGAACGATGCCTAGCGCTTTCCCATTTTTCAGCGATTTTATTGCTGTCTTGACTTTAACACTCGTTGGGTCGCCATCGGGGAACGAGATCAATGGTTTATTGATGATCAGCGGTGTCGGCACTAGTCCCTGTGGCGGATCGTGATTGTACAGTTCATTAAAGAATTCCGTCCACTGGTGCAGACGTTCGGCTGGAGAACTAACGAAAGTTCATCATCATCATCGTTTGTTGATTTTGTCTTCCCGCTCAAATTTCTGGTGTTCTGATATAAAGTTATTTGTGTCTCGATGTTGCTTCCTCCATTTCAGCCGCGACATTGTTCCAATACGCCTCTCGTTCCATCTTCATCCGATATCGTCCTTGTTTATTCAATCGGAGGTATTGTTCAAAATCGACGTGCTTAACTCGTTGATCCACCAAGTCCAAACACTCGTCCGTAATCTATGCTTGTGTCCCGCGAGGATTCAGAGGACATAGCTGTGAGCGGCACACTCCATGATTGAACCCAACATTTGCTTTTTTTCCTCATCGATATCGTCCGATTGCTCAAGCACTGCAAATTTATTGCATAATTCGATTTGGATTTTTTTTTTTTATTATTTTGTTACAAAATAAGTTGTTGATATCTTCTTCTTGAAATTCGGCTCCTTCCGGGGATTGTAAATCGTCACCACTACTCGGACCTTATCAATTGTCCGCCTGGAGAGTTCTGCCGACGTGCAATCAAACCGCAGTTGTTGATAGTTCTGCAAAATGCTGTTAACACTGTAACAATAAACAAAATAAGATGGGCATCGATCATTGTAATGTAAGCTCAATATTTTCTGTATCAATTTGAAATCATGAGACTTGATGACTTCGCGACATAAGGAAGAACAAACATCTATTGAATGTTTTGCCACAGAAAATTCAATTTTGCATATTCAAACAAAATTGAGACTGATTAGTTTTTTTTTTAATCAAAAAGATGTACATATATACAAAAAAAGTTGGGCAATAAAGGGGGAAAACAAAAGTGAATATAAAATATATGTACAATAAATATATACAATAACAAATTATTATTAATGGCATTAACAAATTTAAGTTTTTTCACTACACTCTTCCACGCCGTCCATCGGCGTATCGACCTGCAATTTCGCGCTTTCTTGCCTCACTTTACCCACATCCCCACAGTCTTTGCTCGTCGGGACATCTCCGTTACATTTTCCACTCTCTGCGTCTCCGTTCGTCAAACAATCACCATTCACGCTAACGGTAGATTTAAGTTTTACATCACAATTTTCAACAGATCCCACCTTCTTTTCCGAGATTTTATCATTGCACTTTTTATTAACATTACATTTTTCTTCTGCACTACCCTCCACATTATTACATTTCGTGTGCTCATTGTTTGCCTTTGTACTTGCTTTCCTTTCATCCTCTAATTTATCACAAGTTTTATCGTGAATCGGTGATGGATACGAAGAGATCGTTTCTGGTGTCGGTAGAGGAACGTAAACTCGACTGCTATTTTCGTTACAATTCGAGGAGCATTCGACGCGTTCACTTGGAAACATTGTACTTTTGGTGTAGACTTGGATGGGTCTTTGGAATCCTTTCGAGTGGTGTTGTGGAAAGCCCAAAATCTCGCTCTTTGCGAAACCAACTTGCGGCGAGAGCAAATACTGGGTGAAATTGTCCGGGAAAAATTCGATGCTATTATAATTCTTATAAATAGTTTCCTAAAATTACAAAAGAATATAATTAATATTAATATTCAACAAACTTTATTTTTAATTAATAACTTATAATAATTTTAAATTTAATATTAATATTTGTAAAAAGAAAAACAACATTATTGAAGTATGTGACAAAATGTAAAAGGGTATATATAGGGTGTTACAATTAGAACGCATGATTTGAAAACAAAAATTAAAGTACACACTACTACAACAAACCAATAAAGATTCATTTAAGAGCAATATTCTCATTGGTTAAACTGATTTCACGAATCTGAAGAGACATAGACCTTTCCATAGCTGATTTTTTTTTCCGTCATGATTTTCGGGTACTTTTTGACGTATAACCAGTGAAAATAACAAAATGTGTCCGAAACATTCATATCCCCTTTCATATTCATTTAAACATGGCGGACGCGCATGAACCACTCACTTGTAAACCCATGTGGTGTTTAGGGTTAGATGTTTATAATTTAGAGAGCAGCTACTCAATGCCCGACAGATCATTGAAAAAGCGAGGGAACACAACAAAAATTATATTTGTGTTTCGTGGACTATACGAAAGCGTTCGACTTTGTGAACTAGTCACTTCTGTGGAAAGTGATGGGGGAAATGGGTGTTCCAACGCATCTGATATTTTTAATCCAGAGACTCTACCAACACAATAACGCCAAGGTCAGAACAGGACAAACAGTGTCCCGAGCTTTTAAGATAGAGGCCGGTGTCAGACAGGGATGCATACTCTCGCCCCTCCTTTACAACATATACAGCGAATACATCATGAGAAAAGTCCTTAACGATTGGGAAGGTGGAATATCAATCGGAGGAAGAAAAATAAGTAACCTGAGGTATGCGGACGACACCTTGATTATTGCAGCAGACAAAGAACAACTGATAGAACTATAGTAGAGAATATAGTTTAAAAATCAACAAAACAAAAACCAAAGTAATGATCATCGATCGATCGAATGACACATCCAATATCAAAAACTTAGCGAGATATAATGTGGTGGACAAGTTTGTATATCTGGTATCGTTGTTAACCAAAGATCGAGGCTACTCAGAGGAAATAAAGAGAAAATTGGCAATGGCCAGCTCAGCAACAACTAAACTCATAAAAGTATGGAGAGATCAAACCATTACAAAAACAGTGAAAGTAATGCTGGCCAATTCCTTGATCTTCCCAATTGCTGTTTACTCCGCTGAAACATGGACACTAAAGAAAACAGATCGAAAAAGAATTGAAGCCTTTGAATTATGGGTGTATAGACGAATCCTAAGAGTGTCATGGGTGGAACACAGAACAAACATCTCTGTTCTACAAGAACTAAAAATCAAAAAGCATCTACTAAACCAAATCAATAGAGCATATCTCAGTTACTTTGGCCATATAGCTAGAAGAACAGGTGAGATGGAAAACCTCGTGGTGGAGGGAAAAGTTGAGGGAAAAAGACCTAGAGGACAGTCTACAATGAGCTGGACCAACAGATTAAAAGAAATGACGGGACACTCAATGCACGAGGCAATACATCTAGCACAAGATAGAAACGCATGGAAACAAAAAATTCAAACACATACTGAAAATAGTATCACTACACCCTCCAGAGGGTAGAAAGACCAAGAAGTTTATAATTTTGACATTTTGTGAGAGACATGAACAAGCAGGTTATTGATTTAACTGATATAATCAATAACCAAATGATCAATAACCTGCTAAGTTCATGTCTCTCTCACAAAATTATAAACATCTATCCCTAAACACCACATGGGTTTTCAAGTAAGTGATTTAAAAATTATTGTTCATGGAAGCAAAGCTGTGCTGATGAGAGATAAATCTCGAAACGCGTCCACAGATGGCCATCCACTTAAGGTATCGGAAAGACATGAGCTTTAAAACAATGTTATTTTGATGGTTTTTGTTGAGTGCCACGAAAGTGGACTGAAAGCAATAAAATAACTTACAAATTTCATGTGAGATTTGTTTTGGCAGTTCTAAAAAGACTCGATAATTGTTATAGACCTTTGGAGAGGCTGAATATATTCAGGCTGTGTTCCGTTTGTTTTATGTTTATATGATTTTCTATAACGTAAGATGGTTTCACCAATTCTATTTTATTGGTAACGTTTTCGTTCACTTCCTGACTTTGTCAATTTTGCTATTACTGAGAAAAAAAAGAAATTCTGCAGGCAAGAACATTATGAATATTCATCCAAATGAACGATATGCTGCTGTTGTTAGGATTCTGTTTGCTCCCGCTGTGGACTTAGTAGTGGATATGACTTATTTTTTACAACACCAGTCATTCCAGTTCATTAATTATTGAAACTAATTTAAAACTCCATCCTGTAGCCCTAACATTAGCCCGTGACCTATAGTCACAATTTTGCTCTTGTCAGAAGTTGCTATTATTCGCTATGTGCGAAGTGCATGGTGGGGTATAGTAAAGCGATCACAGCGCATGCTGTGGCAGAAATCCGCAACGATTTGGGATAGTCAATTTGTTTATATTTTGAAATGAAAAATTGTTGTAACAGCACAAATAGTCGGTGTAATAACAAATATATTGTGGCCTGCAAATTAGATCAAAGAAATAAATGGACAGCAGTTGCAAAAAGTAGACGATAGTAGTTTCCATTAACCCCTTGACATACGAATAAAATGACGTTGTGTCCATATACATGTGATCTTATCACTTATCCTGACGTCTTAGAGACGTCATTGTATGTCAAGGGGTTAAAGGCCGACTTCTAATTTTTTTAATGAAAATCAAAACTGGCTTGACATTTTCAGACCGATTATCATTTACGCGACACTCAGCTACACGATGTCACGCGACATCACCTGTCAAATAATGATTACATTGTTTTAAATGGGCACGTTATCACTATGGCTACGCTACAGCTACGCGACGTGCCCATTTAAAACAATGTAATCATTATTTGATAGGCGATATTGCATGACGTCGCGTAGCTGAGTGTCGCGCATATGGGAATCGACCTTAAGAGTGTTATTTGTTGTACATAAAACCAAAATCTCAGGAATATTTCATTCAATCTTACAGTTCTTAGAATACAATCTAAGTTCTGCAACTGTTAATTTAGTCTTTTGGTCGGATAGAGCCGCTTTATGAGCAACAAATTCTTTTGTGTTTTTCACTTTCAAAACCAGTTTTTATAATAACACCCATTTTCTATATATTGCTTTTAACAAAATCCTCTAAAAATACTATTTTAATTACCCATGCATTAAAAGTACTATCTTGGCGCACGTTTTTTAGTACGAGAAATGCCACTTTAGGTTGTATTACCACAAAGCTCAGGTAACGCACGCACATATTCAATATCGCTAGGTTACATTAAAAAAGAGCCACTTTATGAGCAACAAATAATTTTGTGTTTTACACTTTCAAAACCAGTTTTTATAATAACATCCATTTTCTATATATTGCTTTTAAGAAAATCCTCTAAAAATACTGTTTTTATTACCCATGCATTAAAATTACTATCTTGCCGCACATTTTTTAGTACGAGAAATGCCACTTTAGGTTGTATTACCACATAACTCGGGTAACGCACGCAAATATTCAATATCGCTAGGTTACATTAAAAAACAATTAAATAAACAAAATCAAGACCTCAATATTAAAAGAGCGAAATTCTGCGCACGATCGAAGTGAGTATCGAATGAATAGAGCACATGCGCTCTAGAGACGATCTAGAAGCTCTATAGCAGTGTTTCCCAACCTTTTTTGTGCCATGTCCCACCTAAGCCTTTATAAAATTCTTACGTATAACTTACGTATATTACGGTAATTCGTACGAAATCTAGCCTTGCATTTAAATGGCCCAGAGAAAATGGTTAACCTCGTGCCGAGTTCATATTCGAATTGCCCCCCTTAACAATCAAATTGCCCCCATGTGGGGCGTGGGCCTCACGTTGGGAAACACCGCTCTAGAGACTAAAAAAGTGACGTGAAAGAATTTTTTTGAAAATTACAGAAAACGTTTTAAAATGAGCGTAAATTCTATGGTGATACCGGAGACTGAGAAGAGTTCTTATGACGAATCCACACCACCGAAGACAATTGAAAAAGCAAATTCTTCATTTTTGATTCTATTTTTTTGGGATGGCACCTGGATCCCAAACTTGTAAGATACATCCCCTCGCATGAGTAATAAAAAATATTGTTTGCAACACGGGCGGTATTGTCAATTACCCTCTAGAGCGAATGTGCAATTGACAACCTGGCGCCCTAGTTAAAAAATATACTCTTGCCATCCTTCTTTCTTTTCATTACATTATTTATTATAAAACAATAAGACATTATTATGTCATTATTTGATATTATCCCGAATAATTGCGCATGCTAGGTGGCGACATTCTCGTGCACAAAGCCAATAGGTTTGTTCCAACAGCAGTCAGCAAACTGTTCGATACATGCGCAATTTTGCAAACAGGAAATTATTGTAAGTCTGGCGCGCGCGTCCGACAGTTTGCTTATCGCTTTGACTACTGAGTTTCTTAAATAAATGAATAGACTGGGTAAAACCGGAAAATGTAAGGAAGCGTGCAAGTCGCAAGGTAAATTATTTGAATTATTTTTTGTAATTTTGGACCGAGAGGTCGCGCTACCGCACGATACATGGTCTGGATTTATCTGATCTAATATTACCCAATCTAACCTTTAACCTAACCTATAGTCCATTTTTTTTAAGAGTGCAGTACAGGGATGATAGGGCTTATTTGACATTGTTCTCTGATTGGCTTAAATCACTTAAGTTCACACCGACGATATTTACTTCTCCATCTCAACTCTTTTCTCTCTTTCTTTTCAGCTGTTAGTTGCAAAGGCTGCCGTGTCAATTCACAATTATCATCTGATCTGTTTGTATCATTTAGATTTTTTACGTTGTTCTCCATTTATTTATTTGTATTTTGTTATTACTGTTGCCATTTGGTTTATATAATCAATAATAATAAGATATTCAATGAAACCATTAGTAAATTACCAATTTTATATTCAAGTAACTACATTTGAATTTAGCGCCAAATTTTGTAACCATAGTCCATTTTTTTAAGAATGCAGTACAGGGAAGATAGGGCTTATTTGACCTTGTTCTCTGATTGGCCTAAATCGAGGAGAAGTTCACACCAACGATATTTACTTCTCCATCTCAACCTCTTTTCTCTCTTTCTTTTCACATATATATTTGCAGCTGTTAGTTGTCAATGTCAATTCACATTTATCATCTGATTTGTTTGTATCATTTAGATTTTTTGCGTTTTTCTCCATTCATTTGTTTGTATTTTATTACTGTTGTTGTCATTTGGAGTATTTAATCAATAATAATATTCAATGAAAGATATTCAATGAAACCATTAATAAATTACTAATTTTATATTCATGTAACTATATTTAAATTTAGCGCCAAATGTTGTAACTAGATTGAACATTTGTCATGGCGTCAATCAGGTTTCTAGTTACTGCATTCTTAAAAAAATGGACTATAGATTGAACATTTTTCATAGTGTAAATCAGGTTTCTAGTTACTGCATTCTTAAAAAAATGGACTATAGATTAAAACCTTTAAAATCGGTAGAACATTGTCCTTTTACGTTAGTTCTAATTTCTGCCACGGCTGACATGCACAAAACTCCAATTTAGCCAATTGCAGCTTTAATCTACTAATATGTACATTCAAATTTTTCTATTCTTTTTATGTATCTAAAGGGTTTTTCAATAGGGACATAACAATTTCTGGAGTTCTGCATTCGTCCTTATGCCATATTGCTCCGTGTTTGGATCCTTGACGAGGCGAAATATTCTTCTCAGGATCTTCCTTTCTGTTTTGCTAAAAGACGTGCCTACCAACGGAAAGGGAAGAGAAATCCAAACCCAGACATAGAAGCTAATAGAAAGAGACATAGAAAAGCCCATACACCAACCATCCTCTTACAGACCAATATGCTTGCCGAGGACATCCACCTCGGGAAACTACTTGAACAACTGCTTCCAGCCGGAATTAAAGCGGAATTGGGCAAGGGTAGAGGTCTTTCCGATAGACAATATGGGTTCAGAGAGGGAAGGTCCACGGTCGATGCCGTTCTGAGGGTGATCAAAGTGGAGAGAAAGCCATAAGCGGCACACGAAGAACAAGTAAGATGACGGCGCTGATAACCCTAGATATAAAAAATGCTTTTAACTCTGCAGCCTGGAAAATGATTATGGAAGAGCTAACTAACAGAAAGTTTACCCCATACCTGTTGCGGCTGGTGAGCAGCTACCTCTCAAATAGGAGAATACAGATGGAATCTGGAGATGAGGTCGTCGAATGCGAAGTAAATAGTGGTGTTCCTCAGGGCTCAGTGTTGGGCCCTAACCTATGGAAGATTCTATACAATGGCGTGTTAAGGCTCGTTTTCCCCGCTGGGGTGAAAATAGTAGGATTCGCTGATGACCTAGCTTTAGTTGCAACAGGGAGAACTGAAGAAGAACTAATGAGAAAGGCAAACATCGCCATAAAGCAGGTCGATGAATGGCTAGATCGAAAAAACCTTAAGCTAGCCCCTGAAAAAACAGAAGCTGTACTTCTCACTGGCAATAGGAAAATAGGACCTATAAAATTCAAAATTAAAAAAGTGGACATCTCACCGAAACAAGAGGTCAAGTACCTAGGCATCACTATTGACCAGAAACTGTCTTTCAAAGCACACCTTAAGAAAACTACAGAAAAAGCTCTAAAAATTACATCAGCCCTAGGAAAATTATTGCCTAACACCGGCGGTCCAAAAAGCAGTAAAAGAAGACTGTTGTGCTCTGTGGTTCACTCGACCATTCTCTATGGAGCCCTGGTCTGGGCTAGAGCAATTGAAAAGGAGTAAATGAAACAGATGCTCACCTCTGTACAGAGAAAAATGGCCATCAGAGTATGCAGTGCATACAGCACTATCTCCAGGGAAGCTATGTTGGTGATTGCTGGCATCGTCCCGATAGAGTGCATAAACCACGAGATAGTCCAATTATATAAGACAAGGAACTGGGCAAATAGGACAGAAAGACAAAAAATTGCAAATACATGAAGACTGGCAAAAGTCATGGAGTGTGTCCAAAACAGGACATTGGACCAAACTATTGATCCGAAAACTTAAACCTTGGCTAACATGGAACCATGGTGAGATGATGAGACCATGTGAGACCATGGTTGGTATGAGGAATGACGAAATATCACATGGGGGGGAGGTGTCTGTAGTGAGATGTGACAAGGCCGTATTTTTCGTCGATGAAGATAATCGCCATATGTGGTTCCAACAAGATGGTGCCACAAGCCACACACCTGGCCAAACAATTGATTTATTACATGCAAGATTTGGTAATTGTTTAATCCGAGAAATGAGCCAGTCGAATAACCACCTCGCTCATGCGATTTGGCGTCGTTGGATTGAAGTTACTTTAAGTCGAAGGTTTATGCAAACAATCCAACAGCGTTAGAGCTCATGAACAATATCTAACGCGAAATTGCCAACATTCCGGCTGATATGTGTGAAAGAGTGATTGAAAATTGGATCGTAAGAAACGATCGCTGCTGTTACGCTCCTGGCGGTCATATGAACGACGTTGAATTCCATACATAATTGCAACATGTCTACTACACTTGGAATAATTTTCAGCCCAATATCTTAATTATTCTGTGTTTTATTGAAATACAAAATTGTTATGTACTTATTGAAAAAATTTGTCAATATCGGTGATATTGACTTTGTATCAGTGATACAAAGTATTCGGTGTACCAATATTTGTCGTGCAAGTGAACTATTATTGAAACATTCTATAGCTTTAATTAATTGTTGTAGTTACCGTTAAGGTCTTTTTGGATTTATAGCTGGCCCAGTGTTGCGGTTCCAAAATAAGTTTTCCGCCGGGCCTTAATTGCGCGTACATTCTTCTGAAAGCTTGCTGGATGCCTTCGTCGCCCCAATTCAAATGAATCCATTTGGTGATGCTTAGACATAAAATAACATCGAATTGAGGCTGTTCCGTGGCGATCAAGGAATCATCGTCTAAAACGTAATTGCCCTAAAACGAAACAAGCGTTAGAATATCGAAATGTTCTCGATGCAGCTATAATAGATATTACTTGTATGAATGTGACGTTGTGGGGAAACCTTTGGCCCTTGCGTTTGTCACCGAAGCCTGGAATATCAATAGGCCCATATAATATAGGCATAGATATGGGGTAAAACTCACTACTTTTTGTCGGTTTCATTTCATCCACCCTTTCCCCACTGGGTGACGTCGAGCTGCTAACGTAATGTTTGATATTTTTCCTGGCGATCGAGATCAAATTTTTATCAATATCGATACCGACAATACTGTGAGCCCCGAAATCCCTCGCCACCGACAAAGTTATATGGCCTATATTACACCCTACGTCTAATATGTCCTTCCCCTCAAACAATTCGCGATTGTGAGAGAAACATTTCAGTCTAGGATCGATCTCTTGTTGCGGATTTCTATATCCATAATATCTAAGAAAAACAACACGAAATTAATTAATCTAAATTATATAACAATTAAATATTTATAATATATAACAATTTAATAAAAGGTATTTTACCTGTTATAGTTTCCATATTGGTAGTTTTTATTTTTATCTTTGAATCGAGGCATGACTAGATTGGCATCTTTTTTTTGATTCCTTTGGGGTCGATTCTGCCAAGTGTTTCGGTTATTCATTCTTTTGAGCCAAGCCCCTGGCTGAGGTATGACTGGACTGACGATTTTATCCATTAAGTATTTTAACTTTTTGACGTTATCCTTGTGTTCTTCGCTCTTCCGTTTGTTCTTGTCTTTTTTAGGTGAAAGCTCTAATACTAATTCCTTGGGTTTCGAGGAACCTTGTGTTTCTGTTCCTTCTGGGATTTTTGCTGAATCTTTGTTGACTTCCGGTGTTTTAGCCTCCGCCATCTCCGCATCCGAATACAAAGTTCCTGATGTTGTGCGTCTCTTCCTACCCTTTTTCTTCCTGCCTTTCTTAACCGGCGAACATAATTGTTGCTCATATTCCGCGTCATCCGCACAATCTATTAAATTTAAAGGATCGTTTATGTTTGGTGGGATTATGACTTCTACTTGTCCTCTGCGCCTGGGAGGTGTGGGAATTGGGGATGATTTTGGAGTAACCGCGTTCATGGCGCGGTTGATTTCTTCATCTTGTAAACTGTTTAAGTTTAAAGGGTCGTTTATGTTGCCCCCCAGGAGGAATTTTGTTGGTAGAACTGGTTTGCAATTTTTTATTTTGCCCAAACCACAGCCGGAGAAACTTTTCGAACGCTTCCGACCGCCTTTGACGAACTTTTTCTGGGCGTTTTGTATAAAGTTCGTACCCCTCCTCTTGGTGGGTTTTATTGTTTCTGCTGCCACCGTCGACGACATCTACAACAAAAATTCTATTTTAATAAAATTGCAATTTTAAATATTAAAATAATATATTATGTAATCCAAATACGATTTAGATTTGCGAGTTTATAAAACAAAGATTATTAAAAAAAAACTAAATATAAAAGCTTCCGTTGCGAATTGAAATATTTTTCAATCCCGGAGGGTTTAATTGGTTTTGATGCAACAGTCTCCCGTGTGCAAAATGGAAACAAAACTACAACACGAAATAATAATTTCGAACGATTAAAATTGTTTACCGTTGAATAGAAATTATTTACTGCCTTCCATTATTTCCATCACAATACTAAACGTAACAACAAATCGCTGCAAAGGCGGAACAAACCCATAAAATTCGTTTTATGTCAAACTTGTCTGGTACTGACAACAATAATTTCCAAAAAAAAAACAAATCTCTGAAAGCGAAACTAGGGATCGTAAAGGGTGCATATTCACATTAACCATTCGTACATTTCATACGAAAAAAAGATTATAAAAATTATTTTTTTCATCAATGCGTTAACTTTTACCTTCTTCTCAAAATACAACATTTATGATTTTTTTAAATGAAATAAAATTTATGAAGAGAGCTCATACTGGCCTATATTACCCTTATAAATACACGGGATCATTTAAATTAAAGCTTTTCAACCTTCAACGAGAGCAATCAATTTCATCTGCTTTCATATTTTAATATATTTCATTCTTGGTTACGATTTCAGTTAATATTGAAGGAATTTCTAGTCTTAAGGAAGTTTTATTGACCGACATGTGCAAGCAAACAGAATGCGACGTGCTTCTGGTACAGGAGACCCACCGAGGCATCACGCGGAACAGACCAAGGGTGGCTGGCATGAGGATGGTTGTTGAGAGACCACATGATCAGTATGCGAGCGCTATTTTTGTCAAGCCTGGTGTTGACGTCATCTCCACCTCCATGACAGATTTAGATAATATCGAGCTGCTGACCATCCGTACTCCAAATTTTTCAGTAACGACACCCCGTACAAACCCCCGGATGTCAAGTTCAAGTTCTCAAACCCGAACGATTTCCGCCCGCAGTACATCAACTTTGTCATCGGCGACTTCAACTGCAAAGGCTTAGCCTGGGGCTACAGTGAAACGGATGAGAATGGGGCGGAGCTCGAAAAGTGGGCCGAAACCAACGAACTGCAGATAATACACGATCCCAAACTCCCACCCTCCTTCCACAGTGGTGGCTGGAGACGAGGATATAACCCCGACAATATATTCGTGAGTACAAGAGTGTCGGCACAATGCGAAAAGAGCATCGGGGAACCAATATCACCAACCCAACATAGACCGTTAATATGTTCCATCAGCGCCGTGGTAAAACCAGAGGATGTATCCTTCAAAAGACGCTTTAATTTCAAGAAGGCTAATTGGAACAAGTTCAGCAAAGACCTCGATGTATAGATAGCGAGAATCGCTCCTCAGCCAGAGATGTACGAAACATTCATAAAATTGGTTGGGAAGGCCTCAAGAAAAAACATTCCCAGAGGCTGTCGCACCGAGTACATCCCTGCTCTATCTGCAGATGCGAAACCCCTTCTTTCACGCTACCAAGAATTGTACGACGCAGACCCCTTTGCCGAGGAAACATCTGAGGCCGGAGAAATACTGATGGCAAAAATGGACCGAACGGTCAAGTGGTGTAACATGCTAGAAAACCTAGATATGAAGTTCAACAGCAGAAGGGCATGGAAGACCCTAAAAACCTGACCGGTGACGCCACAAAACCAGTTCGGAACTTTATTCCAGTCACTTCAGATCAAGTAGCCACCCAACTGCTACTGAATGGTAAAACAAAGGGCAAGAAGTCCAAAGAGCATTTTAGCAGGGACCTGGAGCATGAGAACAACTCCCTCAGTGCCCCTTTTTCCATGACTGAACTTGTAACTGGGATTAAAGGGATGAAACACAACCGAGCGGCGGGCTTAGAAGATCTGAGGGCAGAACAGATCAAGAACTTTGGACCACAGACCCTGCAATGGCTTCTTAATATGTTCAACGTATGTGCCACGCAACTGCAGATCCCCAAAGAATAGAGGAAGGCTCGTGTGGTCGCGTTACTGAAACCTGGCAAGGAACCGACTGACCCTAAGAACTTCCCTTCTGTCTCTTCAAACTGCTGGAACGACTGATTCTAAACCGAACAGCGGAGATTTTGGATGCCAAGATTATCGAACAGCAGGCCGGCTTTCGTCCAGGCAAATCATGCTGTGGCCAAATCCTCAACCTAACTCAGCACATAGAGGATGGTTTTGAGAGAAGGAAGATTACTGGAGTGACGTTCATCGATTTGACAGCCGCTTATGACACTGTCAACCACAAGAGGCTGTTAAGAAAGCTTTATGAGACAACAAAAGGCTATAGGCTCACTATGGTCATCGGTCTTTTCCTCCAGAACAGGAGATTTTATGTTTCACTCCAAAACAAGAATAGCGGATGGAGGGTCCAGAAGAATGAACTGCCGCAAGGCAGTGTCCTATCCCCACTCTTGTACAACGTGTACACGAACGACCAGCCGATTCCTGACAATATAAGGCAATTCATCTATGCCGATGATACAGCTGTGGCAGTCCAAAGCACCGAGTTTACCGAGGTGGAGGAGAAGTTGGAGGTCGCCATTGAAGAACTGGCAATCTATTACCAGAAAAACAACCTAAAGCCGAATCCCAGCAAAACTCAGGTCTGCGCCTTCCACCTGAAAAACAAAGAAGCACGACAGGAGCTCGAGATACATTGGCGAGGCGAACGACTGGAGCACTGCGCGACGCCGAGATACCTGGGCGTGACCCTGGACAGTACTCTGTCCTTCAGACAACACTGCATCAATACTAAAGGCAAAGTTAGTGCGCGTATTAACATATTGCGAAAACTCACAGGCACAGCATGGGGAGCTCAACCAGAAACGCTTAGAAGCTCGGCTTTGGCGCTCTGTGTGTTCACTGCGGAATACGTCGCACCGGTTTGGGCAGCTTCAGCTCACGCGAAACATGTGGACGTCGCTATCAACGAGACAGCAAGAATCGTGAAAGCCAACTCCAGTTAATAGTTTGTACCCACTTATTGGCGTGGCACCCCTATTTGAGCGAAAAGCCGCCGCCACGGATGCTGAAAGGACGAAACAGGAAACCGATGCTCACCATCCTCTGCACCAACACGAGCCAGCCGGTCGACGCCTAAGATCAAGGAAGAGCTTCATGGCAAGATCACACACACTCCATAGAAAATAACCGTATCACTAGGTGGACCCAACAGCTAACTACTCGGGAACCCCCAAGAGAAGAAATGGTCCCAGGCAAACACCTCCCTCACGCGGTATAGAAATCCCTAAATCGGATCAGGACAGGAGTGGCAAGGTGCAAGACAAATCTGTTGAGGTGGGGAATGTCTGAGAACGACGATGTGCTGTGTGCGTGTGGCCAGTCCCAGGATATGAGCCACATACTGTTCTGCCCACAACTGGAAGAAGGATGCACGCACGAAGACTTAATTTTATGTAACTACAAGGCTATTGCAGCCGCTATTTTTTGGAAAGATGTCGTATGAGCCGGATACGGAAAGTAAAGTAAGTAAATATTTCAAGTGAATGTTTCAAGTAAAGCTGAAGATTTTGGCCAAAACAATAAAAGTGTAGCAAGAGATAATATATCATACAGTATAAACTCGATAATCCGACACATATGAAACCAGACAACCGCCGGATTATAAGAAAGAGTGGTGGGATGGAAGAGCGCGAGCGGTCTCTAGACCGCCGGATTATTGGACGTGTCGTCCGATTAACCAACGGCCGAATTACCGAGATTATACTGTAAATGAATATTAGACAATGAAGAGAAGCTAACTATAGTACAGAGGAGACTAAATACGAAGAACTTCGGACCCCCTAGATACAATGCAGATAAACTGCTTGAGCAGCTACTCAAAAGGATGAAATAGGAACTAAACAGCGGTGAAGACCTCTCAAGAAAGCAATACGGCTTCAGGGAAGGCCGATCAACCATCGACGCCTTAGAAAAAGGTGGCCATCGCCGACAAGGCCAGAAAAGGAACCAGGACAACTCGGAAAATATGCGCCCTTATCACACTGGACGTGCGCAACGCCTTCAACTCGGCCTGCTGGCAAGACATCTTCGATGAGGCGACGTTGGCGATGATAGACAGCTACCTAGCTGAAAGAGAGAGCGTCGTCGAATCAGACAACGGCTGCACTACAAAGACTGCGGTACTTCACTGAGGATCTAGTGTAGTGCCGCAGGTATCAATGATGGGTCCGACACTATGGAACATAGTGTATGACGGAGTCCTCAAACTTGAGCTGCCTGAAGGCATAAAGTCCGTCGGCTTTGCAGAAGATCTCGTACTTGTAGTACGAGACAAAACCGAGGAAGGCCAATAAAGCGATGCTCTTAATTGACCCGTGGATGGACAACAAAATGCTCAAGCTGGCTCCGCAAAAAACCGAAGCGGTCCTATTAACGGGAAAGCGGAAAATTGAGGACATCCAATTTAAGCTGAGGGACACTATCATCACACCAAAGAGTGCCATAAGATACTTAGGGGTTGAAATAGATAAAAAATTATCAATCGGGGAGCACGTTAAAAAAGTAGCCGATAAAGCCAAAAAATCCTGGGCGCGTTGGAAAGGCTAATGCCTAGCGTCGGAGGACCTAAAAGCAGCAAAAGAAAACTGTTTTGCTCGGTGTTGCACTCGGCAATGTTATATGCTGCCCCAGTATAGGCATGAGCCAAGAAGTCACCAAGCACAAGCTGGGAGCGGTCCAGAGAACGCTCGCAATTCGAACCAGCAGTGCCTACAGGCCCGTGTCAAGAGAGGCGTCACTGGTAATTGCTGGCATGCCGCCAATAGAGCTTTTAGTGATAGAGAAGCTAAACATATACTCACGGATTCAGAGAGACTCACAAGGGGGACCTGTCAACTCGTCATCACCGATTTGGCCCAAATTTACAGTAGTTGTAGGGCTTGACTATAAATGAAAGTGACGCAAGCGGGAGGCCCAGATGGCCATTTTTACTCCGACCGGTAAGTTACCGACAACCCATAAGCCAATGTTAGCATAAATTTCAATTTCAATAGCCGGTCAGTGCAGCGGTAAGAGCTCGGGTTCATAGTACGAGGATCGCTGATTCGATTCCCCGTGGGGACGCTTTTTTTTACTAATAAAATAATTAAATTGACAAATTAATAATTACAATTAAAAAGTTAAACAATAATAATAATTATAAAAGAAAGTTATTTTAAAAATTGTAAAAAAAAAAAAAAAAAAAACTGACGAGTTGACGAGAGTCCCCTTGTCAGTTGCGGTAGTCAACAAAAAATAAATCTAGAAGACGGCAAGAAGAGACCTACTCCGGACATGGCAGAAGCACTGGCATAAACGATGTGGAAAAATAGATCACCAAGAAGCACGGAGAAGTAAATTACCACCTCACTCAGGCACTCAGTGACCATGGGTGTTTCCGGGACTATCTCCACAAAATAGGCAGAGCCTCAGACAGCCTGATCGAGTACTGCGGGGAGGAAGACAGTGTGGCACACACTATATACTCGTGCTAAAGCTGGGACACCGAGAGCAGAACCCTACCAAAAGATATCGAACCGCGAACGACAGTACCCTACATGTTGCATGTCTTAAGACTGCTCAAAACATTATACGTAATATAATTACCTATAAGGAGCAAGACGAGAGAATCAGGCAGAAAATAGAAAAAGAACGACAAAACCCGAACCACTAATCAGCATAACTGGATGGGGGAAGGTACGTGCCTAAATATGTTAATTCACCAGCATCCTGAAGTCATGCGAGGAGCAGTTCCAGGATGCCAGAGTTTCCGGGAGGGCTACTTGTCAAGTTAACCCAGCTGTGCTTGCTACGCCCCTGCACAGAAAAAACAAAAAAATACAATGCAGGCACTCCTCTGGGATCTGGTTGCTGACAGCTTGCTTGTATCGTTAAACAAAAAAAGATTCTACACCTAAGGCTATGCGGATGACATAGTCTTCCTCATAAGGGAGAAATTTCCTTGCATTATTTCAGAGATTATGCAGAAAGCTCTGAACGAGGAAAGGGTGTAAGGAAGAAGACTTTCTGGTTGACCCCCCACAAGTCCACCGTAGGCCTTTTACTTCTTCTTCTGATGCATATTCACTAATGAATGTTTACGACCACATGACTCATTTGTATTCCGTCTCTGGTCGTATGTATTAGGCTTTCCACTGTTCGTAAGCCGGTCGACTGTCTTATGTTATGCAGCCACGACATCTTCTTCCTTCCCATTCCCCTCCTTCCTGTTTATGTTCCCGGAATCGTACTTTATGGCTAAGTAGTCTGACACTTGGTCAGTGGTCACAGTGGTATAGCCCCTTACTATACCACTGTGCCCGCTGAAAATTTGGGTGATTTTCGCGATTTTTTTGGAAGAAAAGTACTCAATTAAATGTTTCAGGAAATTAAGAACATATTTGGCTATATTTGACCTTCATTACATAATTTTTTAATACAAAAATTTTAACATCCAAACGACTTATGCGCTGCTTTCGGAAGCGCCAAAAAAAAAGTTCCTCCACTGCCCCCCTCCTCGAAGCCGAATGAGTAGCTGAATCCGAAAAAAAAAAAAATTTTTTAAAGTGTCACTGAGGTATAATAGAGCCCCTTAACTACTAAGCCACCACCACCTCTATCTACATTTGTATTTCCGTATGGAGGTATTTTTTCTATTTTTAAAGAAACCAGATAATTGTTATCACAAATTCCTCGATGGTGCCGATAAAAAACTATTTCCGAAATTGATAAGAGAAATAAAAAAACTCATATATGTAATAGCACCATTGCGAAAGCATCAATTTTCATAAGCATTTTTCAAATGAACATTAATTACAGTGGTTATTTACAAATGCCATTGTTTGCGATTTTAATATACATACAACCAATGAATAATGAATGTGAGTGTTTACAAATGTAACATCATAAAAAAGAGACGGCGATAACCACTTTATAAACGAAATAGATTTTAAGAACGTTATCAGTTAAATAATTTATCCGAAGGAATAAATAATACCTTAATAACGTAACTTGAGAATAATAATAATAACAATAAATAATTTAACATTTTGTTATGGGTGTATGTACCAGAGACAAAGAAACAGGCGGTTATAAATATTTCAATAACTAATTAAAATTATATAATCTGCAGTTTAATAATTAATCTAATAACATCTAATAGCATCAGTTAATAATCTAATAGCATCAGTTCAGTAATATCGAATCTTAATATTCATATTACTTTCATCGTTGAAATCGTTGAGCAAGAAATTGAGCGTAGATATTCTTCTACGCTTCTTGAGCGTAGAGTAATATGAATATTAAGATTCTATATTATTGAACTGATGCTATTAAATTATTAACTGATGCTATTAGATGTTATTAAATTATCAACACCATCACGAAATTTAAGTTAAGGATTACGGAAAGCAAAACGGAAGCGGTGTTACTATACGGTGGCTACTATAAGTTAAATTCACTTAAAGCTGGGAACACAGTAATCAAGACTAAAGCGGTCATAAAATATCTAGGCGTATGGATATATAGTTATTTGTATATTATATCTTCTTCTTGTTGTTGTTTCGAATGGGGCTACTTTGGACCACGTTTGTTCAACTGTTGGGCTTTGATCTTTGCCCAGTCGCATCTTCTGCCGGTGTAACTCCTTTCTCTCTTCTGTCCACGGGGTACCTTTGGATTTTTTCCTGAAATCCACGGACTCCCTTAAGGGTGCGTCTCACAGACTGTCTGTTTTGGAGATCTGTTATTCTCAGTTCTTTAATATCCTTCTCGGTTTCTGTCAACCAAGTGGTACGAAACTTTTTGTTTTGCCAGAAGGTGAAGAGACGGTTGGTTAGTCGGTTTGGAGGCAATCTTGCAACGTGGCCATAGAAAGCTACCCTTCTTTTCCTTGCACAGTCAGAGAGCCTCTCAATATGTTCAGAGCAAAGCAATTTTCGCCAATTTTGACATAAAACAAATGAATTTTGCAAACTTTGTCCACTCAAATCAACAAAAAAACAAAATTTGCTTCGAATAGAGATTTTGGTTTTTGAAAATTTGGCAATTTGTACATTTTATTTTGTCGTTCTCGTTCAATTTTGACTTTAAACTATAGAACTATAACTATAGAACTATAAACTATAGAACACTCAAATCAACAATAAAACCGAATTTGCTTCGAATAGAGATTTTGGTTTTAGAAAATTTGGCAATTTTTGCAAATCATTTTGACGTTTTCGTCCAATTTTGACACAAAACAAAAAAAAATTGCAAGATTTGTCCATTCAAATCAACAAAAAAACATAATTTGCTTCGAATAGAAATTACTGTTTTTGAAAATTTGGTAATTTTTGCAAATTATTTTGTCGTTATCGTTCAATTTTGACATAAAACAAAAGAATTTTTCAAAGTGTGTTCACTCAAATCAACAAAAAAAAACAGAATTTGCTTCAAATGGAGATTTTCGTTTTATAAAATTTGGCAATATTTGGAAATTATTTTGATTTTTTTAACTTTTTTTTTTATTTATTCGTCCAATTTTGACACAAAACAAAAGAATCAAATTAACAAAAATAAAATAAATTTTATTTTGTATTTTTTAAATTTGGCAATATTCGATTTTACTGATATTGATGTTCAGTCCTTATTTGCAGTATTCCTCAATCAGCTTTCTTGTCAAGTATGTAATGTCTTCTTCATTGTTTGCTATCAGTACTTGAGATCCACAAATAGTAGTGTATATAAACAGGCATTTCCAACTTCAATTCCCATTCTATGACATTTTTTACACATTACAAAAACCTGAAACAAGATGGCGGGGAGTAACGATGTTCTGTCGGACCCTCCTCCTGATAACGAAAATAAAATGAAATGTTGTGCCAAAGATATTGCAGTTTATGTATGTGTAAACTGTAACAGTGTATTTCATAAAAGTTGCGCAAAAAGATTATCAAACTTGAAAATAATCAGTGAACTCCAGATAGAGTGTTGTGAAAAGAAAATCACCCATGTTAGCAGGGACAACTCGGAACAAGTGAAAGAGTTGGAAAAGCAACAAGTAGTTTTGGAAAATAATTACCTCAAACAACTATTGCATGAAGTTCGGGAGAAAAATAACATCCTTATGGTAAACAACAACTTACTATTAGAAAAAACGAAATACCTTGAAGAGAAAATATGGGCTGAAGCAAAAAAGGCCCCTGAAAAAACATCATTTGTTAGCTGGGCAAAAAAAGTAGGTTCAAGTTCTCAAGATGCAAACCAAAGATCGAAAGCACTCCACATTGGAAATCTAGCCTCAACGAGTTCATCTACTCACAACCAGGGGCCCCCCCTCACATCACTCCATTCAGAAATTGAAGAGCATTCACAGATGGCAGGATGGAAAAATTGTGAAACAACAAACCCCAAAAATAAACAAAGCTGTACCAGTGAAGGAAAAAATGAAAACAATCAAAGGGAAAGTGATTGGTTCGAAAAAAATGATCGATCAAACGATTTTAATCTGGAAAACAACAGACAAGCAGGAGAAAATGAAGGGTTTCAATACCAAAAACAGAAAAGATCTGAAAAGCGTCGACTAGGAACAGGTAAAGTTAGCGAGGAAGATGCCAATGGATTTGTGGGAGCAGATCGAAAGGTCTGGTTATATATTTATAGGGTAAAGACACATGTGTCTGAGAAATTGATAAAGGACTATATTGTAAAAAAAGACACTTTTAAAAACGAGGAAATTGGTGTACAAGAATTACCTTCAGATCCAGGAAGATTAAAGAGGTTTGTAGTTACAGCTTCACTAAATCGCAAAGATGAAATGTATGATCCCAATTTCTGGCCAAACAAAGTAGGGATAAAAAGATTCGACTTCAGAATCCACGGTGAATTTTTGAAATCGAAAAATTTTTTCTAACACAACAAGCAGTGGACACAAATAACGTACCCAAAAATGAAAACAGTTTGAAAACCACTAAAGTTTTACATCTTAATTTGCAAAGCCTCAAAAACAAAATACTATCAGTACAAGTTCTTCTAGACGAAATATCTCCAAAAGTATTCTGTGTGACTGAACATTGGTGTAGGGGTGATGAGATAGAAAAAATAAGTCTTGGTAATCATAAATTAGTGTGCTACTCCTATCGAAGTGAACATCGAGGAGGAGGTACTGCAATATATGCCTCAAAAGAAATTACAATTAGTACTACAGAAACACCAGTTGCGCAAGTTGAAAAATCATTTGAATACTCCAGCTGTAAATTTGCACTAAATAAATGTATATGTCACTTAGTTTGTGTATATAGATCTCCATCAGGAGATTTTAATTGTTTTTTAAACAATATGTCTCAAATTTTAGAGTTCATTACTAGTCGGTCAGAACTCACCATAGTTTGTGGAGATTTCAATGTTAATTTTGCAAAACCTGAAAATGAGTCATTAATGTTATTACAATTATTCAGTCAGTTTGGGATAACTCAGAGAGTAAACTCACCGACTAGAATTTCACAGCACTCTTCAACTCTGATTGACAATGTATTCACAAACGTACCCGAAGAAATATCAACTTGTACCATACTAAAAACAGTTATATCAGATCATTTTAGTCAGATCTTTGAGATCGAGTATACTACAGGAGTAGCAAACAAACAAAGCAGCTGTAGAACAAGATTCTTCATAGAAAGAAATATATTGAGATTCATGTCAGCACTAGAAACTGAAACTTGGGATGATGTTTATAAAGCAAGTGATATAAATAGTAAATATAATAATTTCTACAACATATTATACTACCACTTCGACATATGTTTTCCATTAACCATATCCAAACCGAAAAATAACAAATGCCACTGGATAAATTCTGAAATAAAACGTTATTCTCTCTATATCCGAGATCTCTATGAACTCTACATTGAAACAAAATGTATATATTAAATATAAGAGAGAAAAGGGTGCTTACAGAAGGTATCTGTCAGACTATAAAAAATTCATCAACGATAGTCAAATATCTCACTCACAAAATAAATCAAAAACAGTCTGGAATATCTTTAAAAATCTCAATAATGGAAAATTGGTGAACAAAAACTCTATTGAAATAAAAACAGATATTGGAGCTATAACAGATCCCAAAGAAATTGCTAAACAATTCAACAATCATTTCACACAAAAAACTTGCAACAATGATTTGCTGGGTACGAAGGTAGCTCACAATAATAAAACCATTTTTCTAGATCCAGTCACAGAATCTGAAATCAACAATATTTTAAATGAGTTGCAGCCCAAATTTGCAAGCGGGGTGGACTCTATCCCTCCATTCATACTGAAAAACATAGGAAAATATATTAGCAAACCTTTGGTGGACATGATAAACGAAAGTATGGCTTCAGGAATATTCCCAGATAATCTGAAAATAGCTCGAGTAATTCCCATATACAAAAAAGATGCCAAAACAGACTTCAATAATTACAGGCCTGTTTCTATTCTGCCTTCACCTTCGAAGATTTTTGAGAGGGCCATTTACAAGCGGCTTGTGATATTTTTAAATCGATTTGAAGTACTTGCTCCACAACAATATGGCTTCAGACAAGGCATGTCAACAGAACTAGCAATATATAATGCAATAACTGAAATCTTTGACAAAATCGATGGAAATAAGGTTACAGGTGGCTTGTATTTTGACCTTTCAAAGGCTTTCGATATGGTAAACCACAGTATTTTATTGAGTAAACTAGAAGAATATGGAATCAGAGGAAAGTGTAATGATCTCTTAAAGTCATATCTATCGAGACGATCCCAAGTAGTAAGTGTTTCACAAAAAAATAAACTATTTTTCTCAGAGAAAAATGAAATATCGCAAGGGGTGCCACAAGGCTCTATCCTAGGCCCAATTCTTTTCCTGCTATATGTTGGTGATCTCCCGGAGGCTTTGGGACCAGGGCTGGTCTATCAGTTTGCAGATGATACATCGGTAATAATGTCCACTCCTGGGCTTGCAGAGCTCTCAGGGGGATTATCGGATATAGCAGAGAACATGTCAACATGGTGTACAAAAAATGGACTTAAGCTTAATACAGGGAAAACAGGGCTTATATCATTCTCTAGATATCAACTTAGTCAAGAGTCTATCTATGTTAGGCTAAACTCCAAATCCATTCCACTAATAAATGAAATCAAATTCTTAGGGGTGACAATGGAAAGCAGTCTCAGTTGGGAAACACACATAAATATTCTAAATTCTAGACTCTGCTCTTTATGTGGAGTTATTCGAGCTCTACAGGATCAGGTATCAATAAATAGCCTCAAAATATATTACTATGCCCATGTACAATCCATCATACAGTATGGCATCATCTTCTGGGGAAGTTCCACCCACCCACTCAGAAAAAATATTCAAAACACAAAAAAGAATTATTCGATCTATGTTGAAATTACCATATGGAACATCGTGTAAATCCCACTTTGTCAATTTAGAAATCTTAACAGTACCATCTTTATACTTTCTACAACTAGTAACATTTGCCAAAAAACACTATAATATTTTTAGAAGAAACTGTGATTCATATTCAAACCAAATGACAATCAATACAAGATATAGAAATGAACTCAGGATACCACATCACAACTCATCATTTTTTGAAAAAGGAACACAGTATAGAGCAATCAAAGCCTATCACTCTCTTCCTATTGAAATTAGAAATATTGTACACACAAAAAAGTTCAAAATTTCAGTCACAGACTACTTGAAAAAAAAAGTCTATTACAATTTCAATAGCAGCTAAGAGATGGATCTCAATATATCTATATGTATATACGTGTCTGTATTTTGTTTGTGAAAATATGTGTTAGGTGCTTATTTTATATCTATATTTATGTAATTTTTAATTGTGATTAATTCCTTCTTGTACATTTTATTTATACTTTAATTTGTATATCATGTCTGATAAACAACCCTTCTCTGTAACCTAAACCTATTTGACGTTGCTATGTCCGCTTGTAGATTTTATGGCAATAAAGGATATTATTATTATTAATTTCATCCAGGTGCTCAGGGCTTTTTGTAGATATACTTTGAAAATGGTCGTAGATAGACAACATCCTTGTTTTAATTCCTTGTTAACTTTAAACGGCGCGGTTATTTTATTACCTAATTTGATCGCTCATTCTTAGTTCCTATATAGTGTTTTTATGGCTCTAATGTAGTATTTGTTAATGTTAGTCTCATGTAGTACTTCGAACATTTTATTAATGGGCACATTATTGTAGACCTTTTCCAAATCGATGAACATCAGGTGTGTACTCAAATTCCTTTCCGGTCTTTTCTCTATTAATTGTTGTAGAGTACTGATATTGTCTAGACTTGATCTACCTGACCTAAAACTACACTGTTCTTCAATTTCTTCAAAGTCGTACTCTATTCTTGTCTTTAGGATTCGGCCGTACAATCTTCTTACAGAACTGGTTACTGTTATGCCTATGAATATATATTTTAGTATCTATCTATCTATAGTATGTATGGATCTATATCTATATGTATGGATCTGAGATATCTCAAGCAGTATGTTCGGTCCATGCTTCACCAACTCTATAGGAACTCCTCCTGGTCCAGCAGATTTCCCATTCTTCATGTATTTTAGGGCCTTTTTTAGTTCTAGGAAATTAATTTCTTCTATATTATCTATGATATTTTCCTCCTCTAGTATTGGTGTCATCATAAACTGAGGCCTGTCTTCTTTCAGTAATGATTGGTAACAGTTTTCCCATTCAGTCATTTGTATTAGTGTTTTTGTTATCTTTTCTAAGATTTTTTATAGTTTTCCATGGCTCTGATATTCTCGTGCCGCCAATATATTGATTGATTTGTTCACACTTTTCTTCCCAGAATTCGTTTTTCCTGGTTTGGACTTTCCTTTATGTCTCTTTATGATGTACTGTTTTCTATCCTCACAATCTCCTGTTGTTAGCCACTTGATGTATCTTCTATTTGATTAAAGTTTCCAATTCCGCTGTCAACCAAAATTGTCAATTTTTGCAATTTGGATTGCTTCTTTCAGTTTCTCTCTTGCGGTTTCATCAATACAGAGCTTATATACAGAGCAATACAGAGCAGTTGTCCATACAATTCTTCTGCTGTTTCTTCTAACTTTTGTACTTTAGTTGCCAGTCTTGACTCATATAAGAATTGTATCGATTCTTGGGTTAAACTCTGTAGATTGTATTTTGGAGATTCTATATTTTGTTGTAAATTATTTTTACTAATTGTAGATCTGAACTTAACTATCACACTTGGTTTCACCATAAAATGATCATGACCGCATTCTGGCCCTCTATGACTTTCACGTCTCTGATTTTCAACGGAAAGTTTTGTTGTTGGATAAAGTAGTCTAAGATACTTTTAAATTTCCGATTTGATTGACTCCTTGTATATTTATGTAACATTTTATTGGGGAGAAAATTCATTCATAATCTTTAAAGAGAGTGTGCTACATAGATCAATCAGTCTTTCTCTGTTATCATTGAGTACTTCTTCTCCATATCTTCCTGCTATAACACTATTCACACAGCGTCCATTTTAGGTTAATCTTCGTTAGAACTTGCGTCAATGTTTCATAAAGCTGGTCTTTAATTAAATCTTCTGTCATCTGTTGGAGCGTACACTCCTACAACTACAATGTCATATCCATTTTTCTTTAGTTCTACAGTCATCCATCATCTATTTCTTCCCAACTAGTTATTTTTTATTTATGTTTACTGTGAACCACTATAGCAACTCCCCTCTTCATTCTCTCATTCCCTTTTTTCTTTGTTTCGGTTAGAACTCGGGTATCCACTTTCATCTTTTTCATTTCGTCAAATACTTCTCAACGTTTTGTATTGACACATTAAGTATTCCACGTTACAAAATCTTGACGTATCACGTATTAAGTATCCCACGTTACAAAATCTTGAAATTGACGTATTCAATTGTTTCCGTCTTGGTTCCGAGGCTTACGATTGAAGTTTAACCGCATAGAGCTTTCTTCTGCCCTGCTTTGTAGCTGATTTTAGGACCTTGCGTTGAAACATCTATCCAACTTTTTTAGGGGGTTTAAAACATGCTCTTTCTAATGGAATAGGTTGCAAAAAGTTTCTGGATGACTCTTTTTTGCAAAATCGGTTTGAAAATACCCTATTATTGGCCGCATTGCACAAATCACAAACTTTACACTCAATTTGTAAGCTAACATGAGTAACAAGAAAGTTCAAACTGTACATTCGAAAACACAGTTATACAGAGACACTATGTGCAAAGTATCAAGCCTGTAGCTTAACTACAGCCATAGTTATGGAAACCTAAACTTTACATTTTTTTTAACAGTAAAATTTTAGGCCAACTTTGAAGCACTTTGCACTTTTTATGTGCAATGCATAAAAAGTTTGATTAATTTCATTGAATAAAGCCCATAAAGTTGTACAAGTTGGCAAAACCTCATGCATTTCGAAAAACTTGTGAATGAGATATTGGGATTCAAAGTTGTTGAAATCTCGCTGGCATACTGTCGTGGGTTCCAGTATGGGGTCAAACAAAGGACTGTAACTCTATGAATATTCCAGCAGCGAACCTAACATTTTACCGAAGTTCATTTTGGATATAGGGAGTCCTCCACATAAAATTTCAGCCAAATCTGAGATGGTCGTGCGGGGAGCCCTAGACCACTTGACATGGAATGACCCATGGCTAATTTGTTTTCTGGGTTGTTCTATGCTGTACAGAATATAGCGGTGATCGCTCAAGCTCTCTCTGTGCCAGTCTTGAATCTTATTTGATATGGCATTTATGATGAAAGTAAGGTCTAGAATGGATTGTGCATTTCCTCGAACGAGTGTATAAGCTGCTCCTTTATTTTGGAGAACGATGTCAAGTTCGGCTGCCCAATCATGACCAGGTTTCCTCTCTTGTTCATCCTTGGACATCCCAGGGAGACTTAGCGTTAACGTCGGACAAACAAGACTAGACTACACAAGACAAGACTAGACAAGAGTATTAATATTATTAACATACAGAATAAGCAAGAAAGGTATAAAACTAAAACTAAAACACCATTAAAAAGAACAAATAAATTTTACCACCCTATAAACCTATACATCAACACCTGTACATCGCTCATGAACTCATAAACTACAAATTAAACCTATGCACTCAAAAAGCTACCCCGTCGCATTTGCTCTTTCCACCTTTCAACTCTAGATAAACTGAGTTTCAGTTAAATTTTTCCCTAAAGGGCTTATGTGCAAACATTTTTCTTTAGCCTACCCTAACGACTTGGATTAACCGACGCAAATGGTTCAATTTATAAAATAAAATCCTGAATGATGAATAACGTTCATTTAGACTATATTTTATACTGCTTGGAGAAAATCGTGCAATACCAACCCCACTTTCACAATTTCCCAAGAGCATTATCTATCAATCAAATGTAGATCCGAATCTTTTCGACTCCGTCCCTTCTAAAGAAATGTTATTGTGTCAAGTTTATTATCATCACCCTGTTCACCTCTATCCTCTGCACCCTCCACACTTCAAAGAACGTCTAGTTATTGGATTTTAATGAAAAATATTCACTTTTATTTTAGAAATGGTTTCATAATAGTGTTTTTATATGGAAATTAGGATTTGCCACTCCTGCTACGTAATCCTCCCCAAAGGGAGGATTAAGCTCATTATTTTTCTTTGACCTACCCCAGCGACACAGATTAACACAATTCCGACAAATTGTTCCCTTCGTGTAACAAAAGCCGCAGAGATTGAATAACCTGCATTTAGATTAAATTTTCTAACGTTTGGAGGAAACAACCCTAGTTTTGGAATCAAGGGGCTTATATATCAATCAAATGTAAATCGCCGTTTTCAACTTCCTTTTATCTCGCCAAGGAATGTTATCGTGTAAATTTTATTTGTGTTCAGCCCCGACAGAAACGACGTCCCGACGTCTTTTCAAGTTTTCTATAGGGAAATTCTTTTATAAAAGTTTACAACCGTGTTACATAACTTCCGAAAGGGATCACATGTAAATTGTGTTTTAAAAGAAAGTTAATTACACCCGTAAATCGTGTTATTATCAACGTTGATAAAAAACATTTCCTGCTTTTTCCAGGATTTTATAATAACTTTGTTTGTGTATAATGGCTTTTTGATGCGTTTATTTTAATTCAATATTTATCAAAAGAGGAATTAAATGGGACGATTAGTTTAGGGGTTGCGCTTTCGCTGCTGTGTTGCCAGGGTCATGATTTAGATTGCTCGGATAACACCGGCAGCAAGTTCTCCGATTCGCATTAAACATTAAATTGAATTTCACAATTTTTTAGCGTTCAATAATCGTTTACTTTCCTTTCCGTAAATATCTGTTGTGTAGTTTAGACTTATTGTTAAGGGAACGTTCATTTGGTAATAATATAGAATAAGAATAGAAGAATAGTATTGGTGATAGTAATTATATTTGGTAATAATAGATTGCTCGGATAACACCGGGAGGTAGTTCTCTAATTCGCATCAAAAATTGAATTGCATTTCAAAATTGTTTAGCATTCAAGAATCGTTTACTTGTCTTTTCGTAAATTTCTGTCGTGTAGTTTAGATTTAAGGGAACGTTCATTTGGTTATATTATTATTGATAATAATATTAAGTGCATTATTTACCATTACTTAATAAATAATGACTACTTTTACAAGTTTTTTAATACCTGAAAGTAATATACTGTTTATTTTTCACGACGCCAATTAATTTATAAATGAGTTATTTTTTTATTAATATTGCTTTTAACTGTACATTCTAACGTTATTTTTTTCAAATCTTCTATAATGCTGATTCTCTTAAACCCAACTTATCAGAAAGAGCATCATTATCCAAGAGAGTCAACAAGTTAGAACAAGCCTATCGACTCACTAAGAACACTTAGAACAAGAAATGCCTGTCACGCAACCTGAAACTTAAGCACAACACATCAATCTTGCGACCAGAAGCCCTGTATTACCATGGAGTGTCTTTCCTTCATCATCATCATCATCAAACAGCCCTTTGCGTCCACTGCTGGACATAGGCCTCCCCAATTTCCGCCCATTTCCTCCTATCCTGAGCCTCTCGCATCCAGGCTCCTCTTGTTCTTTTTATATCGTCTGTCCATCTTGTGGGGGGCCTCCCCCTGCTTCGTATATCTGCTCTTGGCCTCCACTCCAGTAGTCTCTTGGTCCATCTTCCATCTGACATTCGGGCCACGTGTCCAGCCCAGTTCCACTTTAGCCTCGCCATACGCACAACCACATCTGTGACACCTGTTGTTCGGCGTAGGTCTTCGTTTGTGATATGGTCTCGTAGCGACACGCCGAGCATCGATCTTTCCATCTTTCGTTGTGCAATTTGGAGCTTTTTTGCAGTGGCGACGGTGAGTGTTGCGGTTTCAGTGCCGTAGGTCATAACTGGCAATACACATTGATCAAACACTTTCCTTTTCAAGCAGACTGGCAGATCGCTTTTGAATACGTCCCGAAGTTTTCCATATGCGGCCCAAGAGAGGATTATTCTTCTTTTAAATTCGCATGTTTGGTTGTCTCTAGTTATGCGTATTTCGTGACCTAAATAGGTGTATTTGTCTACGAAATCAATATCTCTATCGCCTACATCTATCTGTCTGCTCGGGACCAAGTTTGTCATACATTTTGTTTTGGAATAGTTTATTCTTAGGCCTACGGTATTACATGCTTCCTGGAGTTCTAATAGCATTGTTTTTATATCGTTAAGATCGTCAGCAAGCAGCAGATTTTTGCCATCTATGGTTAAGCCTTTTCTTTCCCAGTTGAGCTTTTTGAAAGCGAGTTCCAAAACCGCGGTGAACAATTTAGGCGATATCGTATCCCCCTGTCTCACGCCTCTACCAATTGGAATGGGTTTGGTGTTTTCATGGAGTTGAACCGTCATACTGGCGTTTTTGTAGATGTTGTAAATGGTTCTCGTGTAGCGATGGTCGACACGGCATTCCTGTAGTGCTTCCATAACTGCATCTAACTCGACGGTGTCAAATGCTTTATGGAAATCTATGAAGGCCAGTA
This sequence comes from Phosphuga atrata, assembly GCA_944588485.1. Lineage (NCBI taxonomy): Eukaryota > Metazoa > Arthropoda > Insecta > Coleoptera > Silphidae > Phosphuga > Phosphuga atrata. The sequence continues at coordinate 69,556,566 of OX155899.1, read as the reverse complement.
CGAGTGGTCTGTTGATCTTTCCTTAAATCTTTGAAATTGGAAATCAGAGAAAGGAGAATCCTCAGGAAGATCCTAGGCGCGGTAAAGGAAGATGGGGAATATAACTCTGAGCTCTACGAACATATTGAGATGCTCTCTGACTGTGCAAGGAAAAGAAGGGTAGCTTTCTATGGCCACGTTGCAAGACTGCCTCCAAACCGACTAACCAACCGTCTGTTCACCTTCTAGCAAAACAAGAAGGTTCGTACCACTTGGTTGACAGAAACCGAGAAGGATATTAAAGAAGTCTGTTCACCTTCTAGCAAAACAAGAAGGTTCGTACCACTTGGTTGACAGAAACCGAGAAGGATATTAAAGAAGTGGGAATAACAGATCTCCAAAACAGGCAGTCTGTGAGACGCATCCTGAACGAACTCCGTGGATTTCAGGAAAAACCCTGTAGGAAAGGTATCCCCTGGACAGAAGAGAGAAAGGAGTTACACCGGCAGAAGATGCGACAATACTGGGCAAAGGTCAAGGCCCAACAGTTGAACAAGCGTGGTCCAAAGTAGGCCTATTGGAAAGAAGAAGATAAACAAAAAAAGGTGCTACCAAAATATTACTTCACTGAGAAAGCAATTACAAATTGATCTATACATGATGTTAATTCATATTCCAATATAAACAAAAAATAAAAAAATCTCGAAAACATGCCCATGTATATTACGTAACTAATATTACGTTTACCAGGCCTGATGTTTACTTTATTATCTACCTGCCACTATTTTATAGAGACATTTAAATTTAAGATTCATATATGCACAAATATTGTTCTGTGAGAATATTTCGGTTTACTAGCAGTATTTATTGACCATTTGTGGAAATCTAACAATATTGATGTGGCTAAGCGAGTATATGTCCAACGCTCGTGGTATACAGATAAATATTAAAATATATTGCTGCCCGCGGTCAAAATTTCATACGTAATGTGGTCGCCCAACGGCCATTTGCCCACCCCTGTTCTAGAGCGTCAATACAAACATGTGAAACCGCAGTTCAGAGTGTTGTGATTTTGTTGCATTTCAATCCGATTTCAATAAATCTATAAAAATTCAACACAATGTTATTTAATGACGATACCACGAACTGATGGGTGAAGTCTTATTACTAACACTCCTATGTTATAGGTTGCACGTCTTCTTCTTAAGGTGCCATACTAGTGTTCTAGCGTGGGCGACCTCTTGCGCATACTTGTGCAACGCATCGTGACACTATGCAGGACCTTCAGTTTATCGCCGGTTCCGAACGGCACTATTTGAGAAGTTTTACTAGGCAGAATTACTCGTGGTAGTTTGCCATTGCTTTCCACGAGGAATAGGTTGCACATAGTAATACCAAATAATTATACTCTAGATCTACATATACACGGTATAGAAAACCAGCGCATAGTCCTTCTATAGTTTGACTATAGCTGTGTGATCGCTTCGTACAGTTTAACTATTCGCTCCGAGCGCAACAGCACTAGCGCCAAAGGTGACACTTTTAAGAACTTCATGGCCGAAATACGATAAAATATATTTCCTTAAAATCACTATTAATCAAGTGAATGGAAAATTTCAAAGTGTGTCTGAAAGTGTTTCCTCTGCTGGTTGTAAATATATAAATTGCATTTAGCTAACAGCTTCGGTTCACGACACATGACTTGATAAAATTTGCAAAATCGAGCGAATTTTCGCGAAATTTGGTCTCCCTAGGAGAGAACTGGGAAACTTATTAATATTTTTAAGGAAATCTTTGGGCAGCCGTAGGGAAATGACCTCATGGAAACAATGCCACAATCAGTTTTTAATTATCTGCAACCGTTCTCGAGATACGGACTTGTGAAGCATTCAGAATTTCGCAGTAAAATATTGAATCTTTCCAAACAATTTACACATCGATTTTCTATTCTTGTCGTCTAATTGCAATATTTTGTAATAGCTTATATTTTGGGAACATTTCACACTTTGCAAGCGATCAACTTGTTGTCTTTTCTCTAGTAGCATCGGACCTCATCTTGTCATCTAGTTTCAGCGTGCCTAAAATCATTTCGCTGGGATTTGTTGATTGCGAGAGTATCGTAGAGAACCTAAAATGCAACTTTTTCCTGATTTCAAAACGATTGATTTTTTTTTTGGCGATTTTTTTTTTCAGAAAATTTTAGGATTTTACAAAAAAATTTTGCTAGACACGGATTTTCCAGTTTATTCGGTTCAAATGCTCAAAATATCCAAGCTGTATCTTGTTTATTTGTAACTTTATAGCGAAATAAACTCGAAAATCGTTTTCAGCACTTCGATTTCCTTCGGGCACCCAAAAAAAAATCCCCACAAAATTTTCCAAAAAATTTGCCAATTTTTTTTGCATCATTTCGGTCGAAAAAATGTGCTTTTTCGTTTTTTTTTTTTAATTTTCTCAAAATCGGTAAACAACAACGAAATCATTTTCGGCACACAGAAACTACACGACAAGACGAACAAATCGATGTGTAAATTGTAAGGAAAGATTCAATTTTTCATTGAGAAATTTAAAACTGAAATTTTACGATTGTCGATTTGATAAGTCGATATCTTAGAAACTGTGATAGATAATTATAAACGGTTTGCGGCATCGTTTTCAGAAGGTCATTTTAAAATTCACGCACTTAGATTATCCGCGGGAATTTTATTAGTTTCCAAGATCTCTACTAGAATGCCGAAAATGTCTTTAAATTTTACTCAATTTTAGCAGGACATCGTGAACGCAGAGAGTTGGCGAAATATAATTTGCATATTTGTAATCTGCCGCAAAAATGCTTCCAGAATCGTTTTTACATTTTGCTATAGGTAACTCAAAAAATAACGATATTAGTAAAATCGATTTTCTTGTATTTTATCGTTTCCGCAATCTTGACTTACGGATTCGATGGTATTTTTTAATCAAAAGCCTCTTAGGAATATGATATACGTTTTCCTACTAATTTAGAGATGCTGAATCGATTGGTGCTAGAACTAGAAGTTGCTGTGACAAGCCATTCAAAAGGTATGACGTGAAATCCGCGGAAAATACGAGAAAATATAATTTCTGAAAATCATTATTTATTAGGTGAATGGAAAATTTAAATTTCAAGTGTGTCCGAAAGTGTTTTCTCTGCTGGTTGTAAATATACAAATAGCATCTTGCTAGCCGATTTTGGATTCCGAATAAGCGGAGAAGAATTTGTGGTTTTCATTTTGCTGGCAATAAAAAGCCCGAAAATCCAGAAAGCCCAAATTATAATCCGACTTTTGATTTGGCAATTGCAGAGATCAGAATCTTTAGTTAACCGGTAAAACAAATTATTGAATATGAGACGAAGCTGTCTTTTTGACCACGGGTGGCGCTAAGCGCGGTTGTGCACGGAGCGAATACGAATAGTTTTGGACTATTCGAAGCGGTTACACTGTTATAGAAAACTATAGCATGACTAAACGCTAGTTTTCTATACCGTGTGTATGGAAGATCCTCTTTCCAACTGGGCACTCGGAGCACGTGCCCAGGGCCCCGCAATCGTAGGGCCTCCCTAGTTCCTGCCAGATCACCAAACGATAACCGAGATTTATTACCGAAAAACATTTAATTCGAAAAAATCAAGCGATAATGAATCTGACTACAAGAACTTGTCTCAAAGAACAAGACGGCTCGGCCGCGTCAGCCCAACTGAATGTAGAAGAGAAATTCAATGTCTAAACGTTTGTTCCCATAATTGAACCCGTCATTTCGAAAAGGGCATGAGTCCATAAATTAAAACTTTTCAGAATCAACAAATATATGTTTTTGTTAAAAAAGTCATTGATGCTGAAGAAACTGAATATAGAGATTGTTAAATAAAAAACATACACGCTTTTTGGAATATTTATTTATTTTATTTAAACAATTTTCATCAAGATATTTTGAATTAAAATTTTTGGACTTATGCCTTTTTCGAAATGACCAAAAATTTTAGTTAGTTAATCATCATTTTCCAGTATTTTGGCTTTTTTTATTTTATTATGTTTATAGTTTTCACTATTCCTTCCACCAGAGACTATTTTTCTAGGTTTAAAAGCATTTCGGCAAGCTCATGATAAAGTGATATTATGTCATATCTGACAGATACGTTTCGTTTCACTTGAAAGGGACATAAGTCCAGGACTCGTGCCCTTTTAATTGCTTTTTAAGTTGACTTGCGGTGTATACACATGTGCTCTTTTCGCATGGAATATGTAAAACGCTTCAATGGATAAAATGGCGTAAAAAAGTGATATTTCAAAAAAGTGTGACTCGTGCCCTTTTCGAAATGACTGGTTCAATTGATGCCCTGAGCGTTTAGCAAAAACAGCGTTTAAGTTCGTATAAGAACATTAACTTTTTTTATTATTTTTTCGCTTGACAAAAATGAAAATTCTGAAGAGTTGGGACTAAGTTGCAAAGAATTTGCCTGAAATCTATTAACGATAAAGAGTTGGAAATGGAATGTCTGCGTTTAACAGAATACTTGGAAATAAATACAGTCGAACTTCCATAACTCGAACTTCTGTTAATCCAATTTTTCTATAACTCGAATATTTTTAAAAATGATACGTTTAGATAGCATTTTACATATAATTTAACTTCCATAACTCGAATTTTCCTTAACTCAAATTTCCATAACTCGTAGTAAAAATGTGTACAATTGTAAAATTTTACATACAAAATAATCTCTATAACTCTTTTTTAACCGCCACTTATTTTCCAAAATTTATGATACCGGATATTGCCTACCATAAATCGTCAATAGTGTAATCCTCGGGCAGATTACCAAACATTTTATTTTTTATGATCACCAGAAAACTCGAATAAAGCAAAACAAAGTAAATCTTCGTGGTCAATATTTGGTTAGATATAGCAGCTATATACTCTTAAACCTTCGATATCGATCCATACAAAGTTGGATGTCTGCCTACAAACTTCCCTGATTAGTAGGTTCTGATTTAGCACGGCGATGGCTGCTCTACCTGTCTCATCCTGGAACCATAATATTCCAACATCTATATTGCTCGCTGATTATTAGCACATACGTACATTTTTCCGCAGCAGACTGTAGCATGAGATCCTGTGCTTCGCGGCCTCTTCCTAAGTTAATCTGAAGAAACTTCGTCATTACTTCGTTTTCATTAATGCCTCCTGGAATGACTGACATCTTATAGCGCCAAGGGTGTGTTTCGCGTCTCTTTTGTTTTCATTACAGACTGCGCAGAAGGCTTCCTCTTTGCAATCTTTCGCAAAGTGGTCTTGCTTTCCACAAAGACGGCACGATTTGGATCTGTCTGTCCCTTTGCAGTGTAGTGCTACGTGACCAAACCCTTGGCAGCGGAAGCATCGAATAACGTCTGGCTTCTGTCTAACTCGGCATAAAATCCATTCTACTTTGATTAGTCTAGTCTTGTCTGTCTAGTCTTGTCGGTCTAGTCTTGTCTGTCTAGTTTTGTTTGTCTAGTTTTGTTTGTCTAGTCTTGTCTGTGTAGTCTTGTCTGTATAGTCTTGTCTGTAGAGTCTTGTCTGTCTAGTCATGTCTGTTTAGTCTTGTCTGTCTAGTCTTGTCTTGTCTGTCTAGTCTTGTCTGTCTAGTCTTGTGTGTCTAGTCTTGTCAGTCTAGTCTGGTCTGTCTAGTCTTGTCTGTCTAGTTTTGTCTGTCTTGTCTGTCTAGTCTTGTCTGTCTCTCTCCTCGGTGGTGTAGTTGACAACATACCCGCCTTTCAATGCGGGAGACCCGGGTTCGAATCCTGGTCGGGGAGACAACAACTAGGGTGGTTTTTCAGTAAAACCGTCCGGGCTGCCCACCCTGAATGAATGCAGAATATGCGATACCAGGGTGGCTCATACTAAAAGCCAAGGTGGAATGAGGGGTTCAGTGAGAGCTTCCCCCGAACCACAGTCTTGTCTGTCTAGTTTAGTTTGTCTAGTCTTGTCTGTCTAGTCTTGTCTGTCTAGTTTTGTCTGTCTAGTCTTGTCTGTCTAGACTTGTCTGTTTAGTCTTGTCGGTCTAGTCTTGTCTGTCTAGTTTTGTTTGTCTAGTCTTGTCTGTGTAGTCTTGTCTGTATAGTCTTGTCTGTATAGTCTTATCTGTCTAGTCATGTCTGTTTAGTCTTGTCTGTCTAGTCTTGTCTGTCTAGTCTTGTCTGTCTAGTCTAGTTTGTCTAGTCTGGTCTGTCTAGTCTTGTCTGTCTAGTCTTGTCTGTCTAGTTTTGTCTGTCTAGTCTTGTCTGTCTAGTCTTGTCTGTTTAGTCTTGTCTGTATAGTCTTGTCTATCTAGTCTGGTCTGTCTAGCCTTGTCTGTTTAGTCCTGTCTGTCTAGTCTTGTCTGTCTAGTCTTGTCTGTCTAGTCTTGACTGTCTAGTCTTGTCCGTCTAGTCTTGTCTGTCTAGTCTTGTCTGTCTAGTTTTGTCTGTTTAGTCTTGTCTGTTTAGTCTTGCCTGTCTAGTCTGGTCTGTCTGTCTAGTCTTGTCTGTCTAGTCTTGTCTGTCTAGTCTTGTCTGTTTAGTCTTGCCTGTCTAGTCTGGTCTGTCTAGTCTTGTCTGTCTAGTCTTGTCTGTTTAGTCTTGTCGGTCTAGTCTTGTCTGTCTAGTTTTGTTTGTCTAGTCTTGTCTGTTTAGTCTTGTCGGTCTAGTCTTGTCTGTCTAGTTTTGTTTGTCCAGTCTTGTCTGTGTAGTCTTGTCTGTATAGTCTTGTCTGTATAGTCTTGTCTGTATAGTCTTGTCTGTTTAGTCTTGTCTGTCTAGTCTTGTCTGTCTAGTCTAGTTTGTCTAGTCTGGTCTGTCTAGTCTTGTCTGTCTAGTCTTGTCTGTCTAGTTTTGTCTGTCTAGTCTTGTCTGTCTAGTCTTGTCTGTTTAGTCTTGTCTGTATAGTCTTGTCTATCTAGTCTGGTCTGTCTAGCCTTGTCTGTTTAGTCCTGTCTGTCTAGTCTTGTCTGTCTAGTCTTGTCTGTCTAGTCTTGACTGTCTAGTCTTGTCCGTCTAGTCTTGTCTGTCTAGTCTTGTCTGTCTAGTTTTGTCTGTTTAGTCTTGTCTGTTTAGTCTTGCCTGTCTAGTCTGGTCTGTCTGTCTAGTCTTGTCTGTCTAGTCTTGTCTGTCTAGTCTTGTCTGTTTAGTCTTGCCTGTCTAGTCTGGTCTGTCTAGTCTTGTCTGTCTAGTCTTGTCTGTTTAGTCTTGTCGGTCTAGTCTTGTCTGTCTAGTTTTGTTTGTCTAGTCTTGTCTGTTTAGTCTTGTCGGTCTAGTCTTGTCTGTCTAGTTTTGTTTGTCTAGTCTTGTCTGTGTAGTCTTGTCTGTATAGTCTTGTCTGTATAGTCTTGTCTGTATAGTCTTGTCTGTTTAGTCTTGTCTGTCTAGTCTTGTCTGTCTAGTCTAGTTTGTCTAGTCTGGTCTGTCTAGTCTTGTCTGTCTAGTCTTGTCTGTCTAGTCTTGTCCGTTTAGTCTTGTCTGTCTAGCCTTGTCTGTTTAGTCCTGTCTGTCTAGTCTTGTCTGTCTAGTCTTGTCCGTCTAGTCTTGTCTGTCTAGTCTTGTCTGTCTAGTTTTGTCTGTTTAGTCTTGTCTGTTTAGTCTGGTCTGTCTAGTCTTGTCTGTCTAGTCTTGTCTGTTTAGTCTTGTCTGTATAGTCTTGTCTGTCTAGTCTTGTCCGTCTAGTCTTGTCTGTCTAGTCTAGTCTGTATAGTCTTGTCTGTGTAGTCTTGTCTGTCTAGTCTTGTCTGTCTAGTCTTGTCCGTCTAGTCTTTTCTGTCTAGTCTGGTCTGTCTAGTTTTGTCTGTCTAGTCTTGTCTGTTTAGTCTTGTCTGTTTAGTCTTGTCTGTCTAGTCCTGTCTGTCTAGTTTTGTCTGTCTAGTCTTGTCTGTCTAGTCTTGTCTGTCTAGTCTTGTCTGTCTAGTCTTGTGTGTCTAGTGTTGTCTGTCTAGTCTTGTCTGTCTAGTTTTGTCTGTCCAGTCTTGTCTGTCTAGTCTTGTCTGTCTAGTTTTGTCTGTCTAGTCTTGTCTGTCTAGTCTTGTGTGTCTAGTCTTGTCTGTCTGTCCTCCTCGGTGGTGTAGTTGACAACATACCCGCCTTTCAATGCGGGAGACCCGGGTTCGAATCCTGGTCGGGGAGACAACAACTAGGGCGGTTTTCATTAACCGTCCGGGCTGCCCACCCTGAAAGAATGCAGAATATGCGATACCGGGGTGGCGCATACTAAAAGCCAAGGTGGAATAGGGGGTTTAGTGAGAGAGAGAGTCTTGTCTGTCTAGTCTTGTGTGTCTAGTCTTGTCTGTCTAGTTTTGTCTGTCTAGTCTTGTCTGTCTAGTCTTGTCTGTCTAGTTTTGTCTGTCTAGTCTTGTCTGTCTAGTCTTGTCTGTGTAGTCTTGTGTGTCTAGTCTTGTCTGTCTAGTCTTGTGTGTCTAGTCTTGTCTGTTTAGTCTTGTCTGTATAGTCTTGTCTGTTTAGTCTTGTCTGTATAGTATGTCTAGTCTTGATCGTCTAGTCTTGTCTGTCTAGTCTTGTCTGTCTAGTCTTGTGTGTCTAGTCTTGTGTGTCTAGTCTTGTCTGTCTAGTCTTGTCTGTTTAGTCTTGTCTGTATAGTCTTGTCTGTTTAGTCTTGTCTGTATAGTCTGTCTAGTCTTGTTAGTCTAGTCTTGTCTGTCTAGTCTTGTGTGTCTAGTCTTGTCTGTCTAGTCTTGTGTGTCTAGTCTTGTCTGTCTAGTCTTGTCTGTTTAGTCTTGTCTGTATAGTCTGTCTAGTCTTGTCTGTCTAGTCTTGTCTGTATAGTCTTGTCTGTCTAGTCTTGTCTGTCTAGTCTGTCTACTCTTGTCTGTTTAGTCTTGTCTGTCTAGTCTTGTCTGTCTAGTCTTGTCTGTCTAGTCTTGTCTGTCTAGTCTTGTCTGTCTAGTCTTGTCTGTCTAGTCTTGTCTGTCTAGTCTTGTCTGTCTACTCTTGTCTCTCTAGTCTTGTCTGTCTAGTCTTGTCTGTATAGTCTTGTCTATTTAGTCTTGTCTGTCTAGTCTTGTCTGTCTAGTCTTGTGTGTCTAGTCTTGTCTGTCTAGCCTTGTCTGTCTAGTCTTGTCTGTCTAGTCTTGTCTGTCTAGTCTTGTCTGTCTAGTCTGGTCTGTCTAGTTTTGTCTGTCTAGTCTTGTCTGTATAGTCTTGTCTGTTTAGTCTTGTCTGTCTAGTCTTGTCTGTATAGTCTTGTCCGTCTAGTTTTGTCTGTCTAGTCTTGTCTGTCTAGTCTTGTCTGTCTAGTCTTGTCTGTCTAGTCTGGTCTGTCTAGTCTTGTCTGTCTAGTCTTGTCTGTCTAGTCTTGTCTGTTTAGTCTTGTCTGTATAGTCTTGTCTGTCTAGTCTTGTCTGTCTAGTCTTGTCTGTCTAGTCTTGTCTGTCTAGCCTTGTCTGTCTAGCCTTGTCTGTCTAGTCTTGTCTGTATAGTCTTGTCTGTTTAGTCTTGTCTGTCTAGTCTGGTCTGTCTAGTCTGGTCTGTCTAGTCTTGTCTGTCTAGTCTTGTCTGTCTAGTTTTGTCTGTCTAGTCTTGTCTGTCTAGTCTTGTCTGTCTAGTCTTGTCTGTCTAGTCTCGTCTGTCTAGTCTGGTCTGTCTAGTCTTGTCTGTCTAGTCTTGTCTGTCTAGTCTTGTCTGTCTAGTCTTGTCTGTCTAGTCTTGTCTGTCTAGTCTTGTCTGTCTAGTCTTGTCTGTCTAGTCTTGTCTGTCTAGTCTTGTCTGTCTAGTCTTGTCTGTCTAGTCTTGTCTGTCTAGTCTTGTCTGTCTAGTCTTGTCTGTCTAGTCTTGTCTGTCTAGTCTTGTCTGTCTAGTCTTGTCTGTCTAGTCTTGTCTGTCTAGTCTTGTCTGTCTAGTCTTGTCTGTCTAGTCTTGTCTGTCTAGTCTTGTCTGTCTAGTCTTGTCTGTCTAGTCTTGTCTGTCTAGTCTTGTCTGTCTAGTCTTGTCTGTCTAGTCTTGTCTGTCTAGTCTTGTCTGTCTAGTCTTGTCTGTCTAGTCTTGTCTGTCTAGTCTTGTCTGTCTAGTCTTGTCTGTCTAGTCTTGTCTGTCTAGTCTTGTCTGTCTAGTCTTGTCTGTCTAGTCTTGTCTGTCTAGTCTTGTCTGTCTAGTCTTGTCTGTTTAGTCTTCTCTGTCTAATCTTGTGTGTCCAGTCTTGTCTGTCTAATGCAATCTTGTCTGTCTAATGTAATCTTGTCTGTCTAATGTAATCTTGTCTGTCTAATGCAGTCTTGTCTGTCTAATGTAGTCTTGTCTGTCAAATGTAGTCTTGTCTATCTAATGTAGTTTTGTCTGTCTAATGATTGAAGATTTTTTGTTACTTGATAATTAGTTTGTAAGATTGTAATTGAGTTCGTCGTTTATTTAAAGATTTGTATTTTGCAATTTGTAAATAAAGGACAAATTTATTTTATGGATTTCAAGATTCCTGCGTCTTAAATTTATATGTAAACGGGCAAAATTGAAACTTAAGTAGCAAAATAACAAATAAGTGCAAAACGCAAATAAACGACGTGAATAAAGAAACAAGAAATTGCAGAAGAAAAGAAAACTAATTTTACAATCCCACCCGCATTTCCATTGTATTAATAGCTTTTCTACAAATTTAAACTTGCACAATCCTGTTGGAGGACACAAAAAAACTTTTATTTGAAAACATTTGTGGCAAAGATTGTTAAATTTGTTTGAAATAATCTAAGGAATCGTGTAATCACGAAACAACGTTACAAACATTGGGGAACATTTTTATGTTTTAAAATGCCTCCCGCGTATCACATTGTCCCGACACAAAAAAATCGGGGGAGCAACGCATGCGCTTCCCCGATCCAAACAAGACTCAACATAGAATATAATGGGACTTCGTCCGCCAAGTTTTACCGAAATTCCCACACAACCCCCAAATAAATCTCAACGAACTTACCATTAATCGTTTCCTCGTCTCCTCCTGCACTTAATCGCTCGCATCAAAGTCCACTTATGCCTTAGAAACCGCAGAAACTCGACGCAAATCTGCTAACGACTTCTCTTCTCCGTATCGTCAGAACGACTACAAATCGTTGTCTCGGTACACAGGCCGCCATTTTCTGTTGCTGTGCTGCGTTGCCATTCCACACAATCGCACATACGGAACACTTAGAAATTGCGGGAAATTTAAAATATTTCCAATATTAGTTTTTATTAAAAATAAATATTTTTCTAATAATATTGTATATACGATTATATTAACAAAAATAAGAATGTCAGCGTGGAAATAAGGTGGAAAGGTTTTAACTGCAATAAATATTTTATGTTTAATGTCAATGATGTCAACAATGTTATAAAACGGTTATAAAACGGTTTCAAACAAATATTTGTAAATAATTTGGTTTCTTCTTTAGAAATTACGTCCATCCTTGGATATAAGCCTTTCGCAATAGAATACATAAATAGATATACAATATATACGCAATAATAGACACGCAATAGATATACAGTTAGTTAAGCGTTTGCGCATCCACGAAGTTTAAAAGGCGGGAATATGAAAGTTTCGGGCACATATTTATATATACGACAAAAGCACTTTTTGACGTATAACTTTTCGGAAATTTACACAAATTTTAACTATGAAAAGGTCTATTGTTTACATCTTTTGCTATTTGGATTTATGCTAGTCCGGCTGTTCCTTTGAGGTCATCACACCATCTCACAGTTGGTCTTCCTCTTCCTCTTTTGTGTTCCATACTATGACTCGCATCTCATCCCATGCTACTACTATTCGTGTCCGGATCACACTATGTCCTTCCAAAAGTTTGCGGCTCTGATGGCATTGTCATTTGGTAAAATTAGGTCGTTCCTTGTGCAGCTCTGTCCTATGTCGCTGCAGGTAAGCAGGTGTGGAGGATTCTGGATTTCTCCGCAGGAACATTGAGGGTTTTTGTCTTCTGGTAGCATTCTCCATTTTTGTAGGTTTTCTCTGCATCACGAAACTCCTGTGAGAAGTCTGTTGAGCGTTCTCCAGATTGGGTATGGGAGGAAATGTCCCGGTGCCAGCTCCTCTTTTTGTTGGGTGACTGGGTCTTGGGCCTCAGCGCGCCATTTCTGGATCCCTTCTGGCTTCCTGAGAGACTTGCAAAGGTGCTGTTCTGGCCAAAAAGCTGTGGCGGGATCGGAGTCTGGGTCTAGCTGGTAGGTGCCTTGGGTCGGTCTCTTGTCGCCCCATTTCTACCTCAGCGGCTACCTCTCTCCTGATGTGAGGCGGTGCTATCCCAGCGAGAGAGTATACCTGACGAATATTTCTGTAATCTCCAACATTGATCCCTCCAATGCTCTTTCTGCAGTTTTTAGTGCGTCGATATTTTGTTTAGTTGTCGGGACTACAACTACAAACACTATCGACGCACTAAAAACTGCACAAAGCCCCATATGTAATCTCCGCCCCATATGTCATCTCTGCCCCATATGTCATCTCTGCCCCATATGTCATTTCTGCCCCACATGTCATCTGTGCCCCATATATATCATCTCTGTCTCATATGTCAACTCTGCCCCATGTCACCTCTGCCCCAAATGTCATCTCTGCCCCATATGTCATCTCTGTCCCATATGTCATCTCTGCCCCATAAGTAATCTCTGTCCCACGTGTCATCTCGGTCGCATATGTCATCTCTGCCCCATATGTCATCTCTACCCCATATGTCATCTCTGCCCTATGTCATCTCTGCCCCATATGTCATTTCTGCCCCACATATCATCTTTCCGCCATATATATCATCTCTGCCTCATATGTCATCTCTGTCCCATGTCATCTCTGCTCCATATGTCATCTCTGCCCCATATGTCATCTCTGCCCCATAAGTCATCTCTGCCCCACGTATCATCTCTGTCCCACATCTCATCTCTGCCCCATATGTCATATCTGCCCCATATGTCATCTCTGCCTTATATGTCATCTCTGCCCCATATGTCATCTCTATCCCATATGTCATCTCTGCCCCATATGTCATCTCTGCCCCATGTCATCTCTGCCCCATATGTCATTTCTGTCCCATTTGTTATCTCTGCCCCATATGTAATCTCTGCCCCATATGTTATCGGTGGTAAATTGCACTGATCAAAAACTCTTGATTTTAGGTTGCTGAGCTATTTTCTTATTTCGCAGAATGAATGATAGCTTGCCCACCCATCCGAGCCTTCCGAGGAGTCTGGGTCTAGTTGGTTAGTGGCCATTGGTGGTCGGTCTCTTGTCGCCCGCTTTCTACCTCAGCGGCTACCTCTCTCCTGATGTGAGGCGGTGCTATCCCAGCGAGAGAGTATACCTGATGAAGTGGCGTAGGCTTCAGGCAACCTGTTATTAGGCGGACTGCTTGATTCAAAGGAACGTCGATTTGCTTTGCGTGAGTGGATGCACACCTGCGATTCTCCATTTGACGATTGCAATTTTCTCGCCAATATCGGTGACTTTAGTTACTGCTCATATTCTTTCGTATCGATATCTCTTCCTTTCTGTAATACCCAACATTGATCCCTCCAATGCTCTTTGTGCAGTTTTTAGTGCGTCGATATTTTGTTTAGTTGTCGGGACTACAACTATACACACTATCGACGCAATAAAAACTGCACAAAGCCCCATATGTAATCTCTGCCCCATATGTCATCTCTGCCCCATATGTAATTTCTGCCCCACATATCATCTCTGCCCCATATATATCATCTCTGTCTCATATGTCATCTCTGCCACATGTCACCTCTGCCCCATATGTCATCTCTGCCCCATATGTCATCTCTGCCCCATAAGTCATCTCTGTCTCGCCCCTGATACGCCCTGATGCGCCCTGATGCGCTCCTGATGCGCCCTAGTGCGCCCTGATGCGGCTATAGATTAGCTTAGACGACGCTATAGAAGGTTAGGTTAGGTAGAGTTCAAAGTATATAATCTTCTTAATAATAAAATTAAATTTTAATCTCGGGAAAAAAAGCAAAAGATAACATATTTGAGCGCGGATAATTTATTGCGCGATAAATTTGTTAAAGACGTTGCGAATAAATTTCAATTTTAAAAATTGCCTTCAGAAATAGAAACTTTAATATTCGCAACAACTTGCAAAACGATTACATTTTGGTTATGATCCGTCTGTAAAATCCATATGCACATATTAAATGCGTTCCAAAGGCGCCCTTATGCGCCCCTGTTGCGCCAAGATGCGCCCTGAGGCGCCCCTGATGCGCCCTGATGCGCCCTGATGCGCTCCTGGTGCGCCCTGATGCGCCTGTAGGTTAGTTTAGACGTCGCTATTGAAGGTTAGGTTAGGTTAGGTTAGGTAGAGTTCAAAGTATATTATATTTTTAATAATAAAATAAAATCCTAATCTCGGCAAAAAAGCAAGAGATAACATATTTGAGCGCGGATAATTTATTGCGCGATAAATTTGCTAAAGACGTTGCGAATAAATTTCAATTTTAAAAATTGCCTTCAGAAATAGAAACTTTAATATTCGCAACAACTTGCAAAACGATTACATTTTGGTTATGATCCGTCTGTAAAATCCATATGCACATATTAAAGACGTTCTAAAGGCGTTCCTTATGCGCCCCTGTTGCGCCAAGAAGATGCGCCCTGATGCGCTCCTGGTGCGCCCTGATGCGCCTGTAGGTTAGTTTAGACGTCTGTAGCGCCATGATGCGCCCTGAGCCGCCCTTTATGCACCCTGATGCGCCCAGACGCACCCTGATGTGCCCTGATGCGCTCCTGATGCGCTCCTGGTGCGCCCTGATGCGCCTGTAGGTTAGTTTAGACGTCGCTATTGAAGGTTGGGTTAGATTATATAGAGTTCAAAGTATATTATATTCTTAATAATTAAATAAAATCTTAATCTCGGGAAAAAAGCAAAAGATAACATATTTGAGCGCGGATAATTTATTGCGCGATAAATTTGTTAACGACGTTGCGAATAAATTTCAATTATAAAATTTTGCCTACAGAAATAGAAACTTCAATAATCGCAACAACTTGCAAAATGATTACATTTTCGTTATGATCCTTCTGTAAAATTCATATGCAATTATTAAAGACGTTCTAAAGGGGCCCTGATGCGCCCCTGTTGCGTCATGATGCACCCTGATGCGCCCTGATGCGCTCCTGATGCGCCCTGATGCGCTCCTGATGCGCCCTGATGCGCCTGTAGGTTAGGTTAGACGACGCTATAGAAGGTTAGGTTAGGTAGAGTTCAAAGAAAAAATTGTCACATAACAAAAATGATTTAAACCGTAAGCTGAATATAGACTTTACTTTTATGTTTTTATCATTAGATAATAAGTGTGAGTTACTCTTAAGTCGCTTCTAAAGTAGTTTGAATGTTGAGAAATGTCAAAATGTTGGGTTAGGTTAGGTTAGGTTTTTTGACCACGTGTCATCTCGGTCGCATATGTCATCTCTGCCCCATATGTCATCTCTGCCCCATATGTCATCTCTGCCCTATATGTCATCTCTGCCCCATATGTCATTTCTGCCCCACATGTCATCTTTGCCCCATATATATCATCTCTGCCTCATATGTCATCCCTGCCCCATGTCATCTCTGCCCCATATGTCATCTCTGCCCCATATGTCATCTTTGCCCCATAAGTCATCTCTGCCCCACGTGTCCCATATCCATATCCCATATCTCTGTCCCATATCTCATCTCTCTCACATGTCATATCTGCCCCATATGTCATCTCTGCCTAATATGTCATCTCTGCCCCATATGTCATCTCTATCCCATATGTCATCTCTGCCCCATATGTCATCTCTGCCCCATGTCATCTCTGCCCCATATGTCATTTCTGTCCCATTTGTTATCTCTGCCCCATATGTAATCTCTGCCCCATATGTTATCGGTGTTAAACTGCACTGATCAAAAACTCTTGATTTTAGGTTGTTGAGCTATTTTCTTATTTCGCAGAATGAATGATAGCTTGCCTACCCATCCGAGCCTTAATCTCCTTCTCATTTCTTCCTTCTGGTTGCTTCGATGGATAGTAAGTTTCTGTCCCAGGTACATGTATTCTTGCACCTTTTTGATATCCTTTTTCCTTCTTCCTCCCACTATTATTGTTTTTTCTGTTCCTTGGTACATTATCTGGGTTTTTGAAAGGTTCATTATCAGCCCTATTTTTATATCTTTGAAGGTCTACAATCATTTTGTTCTATGATCTTTTTGATAAGATGATGAATCACTTTGAAACTAAGATATAAAATTATAACTATTATCATATTCACACATTAACGCCGGCGTGTACCACCGGTGGTATACGTTGTCCGCTAAACTAAAACACAAAACCGAGCGCCGGCGTCAACGTGTTAAATGATTTCAAATTAAAATCATAGCCCTTAACTAATGAGTGAGTATATAAGACCCCAAAAACAGACCCCAAACAGCTTATTAAATCACCATTCGTACAATTTGTGATAACAAGAACCTCCTTGCTATCTTGCCACCTTACGATTAATGTGCCCATAATATTACACAGGAATTAAAAATCACTTTTCTTCAATTTCGCATCAAACTTTGGCATAAATTTTCGCGAAAGAATACAAGTTCCTACAGCAGGAAAGGGAATGTTGTCCATCAGTCTAACACTTGTAAAGAAGCGATGAAATGCTAAAGTGATTCGTGAATCCCGAATTGAAGAGATAACTGACGATACAACCTTTTCCCTTAACCCCTTGACATACAATAATGTCCCTAAGACGTCATGTATATGTCATAAGATCACATGTATACACACATCAACGCGCATTTTATTCGTATTTCAAGCGGTTAAGGTAGTAGTGACCTTTCCTACAGTATCGTCTCTTCCAGAATAAATATTGAGATCATATACATATCCCGTTTTCGCATCGTTCCCATATTTTGATTCCACGCTTGATGGGTTTCAATGGAAGACATTGCTTCAGACTTGAGCGGCCTTTGAATTTGGGCATTGATTCGTCAATGCTCTGGAATTTGTCATTGAAATTCATCACTGTCTTCCCTACATTTATGAATATATTGAATATACCTCATCAATGCATTATGTTTTAGAAGCATCAGTCCCTTCTTCAGGGTAATTGAAATGTATCTTAGAGAGAAGTAGTTTTGCGCGATTTGCAACGAGGCAAATGTTCTTGCAAAAATGACAGTACCTCCAGTCACCTCAGTTGAACAGAGCTGGACTCGATTGAAAGATGCCACTCATGAAGCTGCACGCTCAGTGCTCGGATCAACGAAACCAGGTCGACAAAAAATAGATAAACCCGCGTGGCTTTGGAATGACGCCGTTAAATAGGCAGTACACATGAAGAAACAACTATACCATGAGTTCCTCGAAGATAAAACACCATCTCGTTGGAATGCCTATAAAGCTGCCCGTAGTGAGACGAAGAAGGTAATTGCTACAACGACCTCTACGCAAAACTTGATACTCGTGAAGGCGAACGTGACATGGTCAAATCAAGGCACCGCAAAACGGAAGACATTCAACGATTTTATGGCATCAATTACGAAACAGGTGAACTGCTGGTCGATTGGGAAAAGGGGAGAGAACGCAGGCGGAGTTACTTCGAGAAAATGTCGACCGAGGAATTTCCCCATCCACCGACTCCACCCACCTCTCCTGTTGAAGGATCAATAAAGGAAGTCGAGATCGCCGAAGTTGATACTGTTCTGAAAGAGATGAAACTGGGGAAAGCCAGCGGCGCTGATGAAATTGCAGCAGAGTTTTGGCGCTCTCAACGATGGGATGCAGCAAGATGGTTAACGCAGTTCTTCAACGCAAGATCGTCAAAGAAGGACTGGCAGCGGAGCATCACTGTCCCAATCTTCAAAAAGAAAGGAAGCCCTGCCAAGTGTTCAAACTATCGCCCAATCAGACTTCTGAGCCACGCGATGAAGATCTTCGAACGCATTCTCCACAGAAGGATTCGCAAAACTCACAAAGAACCAAGCTGGGTTTGTGAAAAACTGCGGTGCAACGGATGCCATCTACGCAGCAAGGGTGCTGGTCGAGAAGCATCGTGAAATGAATATGCCATTGCTTCTCGCTTTTCTAGACCTTCGATCGGGTGCCTCATGATGTAATCTGGTTGGCGCTCCGAGAGCACGGAATTCCAGAATATCTTGTTAACTGGGTGCAGCTTCTTTACAAACAACCGACGAGTTACGTTCAAGCTGCTGCAGGAGCAACCAATAATTTCAACATCATGGTAGGGATCCACCAGGGCTCTGCCTTGTCGCCTCTGCAGTTCATTCTTGTAATGGATACTGTCACATCAGACCTGCACAAGCCAATCCCATGGACGTTAGCTGCAAACAGCAAAATTGAACTCCAGCACCAAACACAATAAAAAGGAGACTTAAAAGGAAGACGGAGTATATGACTTTAGATCCCCAAGAAGTTGGGACCTTCAGTGTTGATGGAGAAGATCTCTCTCGTGTAACAAAATTCAAATATCTTGGATCTACTGTTTCTGACAATGGAAGAATCATTGACGAGGTCAACGCAAGGACGCTGGCATCTTGGTTGAAATGACGTGCGATGATAGGTGTCACCTGCGACCACCGGATGAAAGATCACCTTAAATCTACTGCACAGTTATCCGTCCAGTCGCACTCGTGTGGTGTGTATGTACATGGCACCGAGTGTACTACAAAAGAGGTGGAACGTCGGATAAGCGTCATGCAGACAAGGATGCTTAGCTGGAGAGGCGGCGCCACTAGAATGGATCATGTTACCAATGTTGATATACGGAAACGTTTCGAAGTCAGAAAATGCGGGAAGGCCGTTTACGCTGGTTTGGCCATGTGCTGCGTGCAGAAAACGACACAATAGCTAAGACAGCATATTCTCTGGAGGTCACGGGAAAGAGACGACCAAGGCAGAGGTGGGTTGATACGATCCATAATGACCTGAAGACTGCACATCTACACACAGATATGACTCAAGACCGAAAGAAATGGAGACAACGAATCCTCACAGCGGACCCTGCCACCAGGCGGGGCAAAGGCTAGGAAGAAGAAGTAGTTTTGCGCGATTCCAAGCAATTGCAGATTTTATAGCCTCGTTTCCTACGGATACATTCTTTGCCCAGCAGTCGGTGAAGCTAGGAACGCTATTGTATGTCATAACACGCATAATTATATGTATTAGGGACATCAATTTTCTTTTTGATGGCTTTCCTCAGCATTCCCAAAGATTCGGCAATAAATATTATCAAATTACGTGGAAAAATTTGCAAAAAGTTCATGCGATTGACGACCAATTTTTCCATTGAGGATAGCGGCTTGATGTTGTAACTTTGAATCGAGGTTTAAATGAATTTTCAACCAGGGAGTCACTTCAGGGGTAGGAATGGGCTCAGCATCTTCTTCTTCTTGTTACGAATAGGCCTACTTTGCCCCACGCTTGTTCAACTGCTGGGCTTTGATCATTGCTCAGTATTGTCGCACCTTCTGCCGGTGTAAATCCTTTCTGTCTTCTGTCCAGAGGGTACCTTTCCTTCGGGGTTTTTCCTAAAATCCACGGACTGGATTTCACCACTGGGGTTCAGCATCTATTGATACCTCGTTAGAGTCGTCGGATGAATCTTTAGAACTTTGAGCATCTTCGGAACTTTGAAAGCTGTCGCTGCCTGGTTCGAAGTTTTCATCTTCCAAATTGTCATCAGATGATGAGTTCGTCCCCAGTAACCCATTTCTCGCATCTTCTGCCGGTGTAACTCCTTTCTCTCTTCTGTCCAGAGGGTACCTTTCCTTCGGGGTTTTTCCTGAAATCCACGGACATCCTTCAGGGTGCGTCTCACGGGTTCAGCATCTATTGATACCTCGTTAGAGTCGTCGGATGAAACTTTAGAACTTCGAGCATTTTCGGAACCTTGAGAGCTGTCGCTGCCTGTTTTGAAGTTTTCATCTTCCAAATTGTCATCAGATGATGAGTTCGTCCCCAGTAAGAGTTTTTTTTTATAAAAAAAATTATAGGTATAAAATACCAATGGGATAAATGAGACCCATTATAAAATTTTGATTTGTGATTTTTCTCTAAATTTTGCGCATTTTCTTAGCTTTTTGCTTATTGAAAATGCCCAACAATCTATTTTATCTAAATAACTTTGGTAGAACGCACAGAAACACAATTACACAGCCGTCAAGATGAAAAACTGCAGAATGACGGAAATGCGGAAACAGAAAATAGGAGGGGTGTAAGCATATGGTTTTGCCAATTTTATGAAAATACCCAGATGCCTATTTTATGAAAATGTCCAGAGAGGACGGACCAGAGGAAACTGGAGAAATGAAGTTGAAGAAGCTATGGCCAGTAGAGATCTAGAAGAAGATGATTGAGCAGATAGAAGAAGATGGAAGCTAGGATGCGAGAAACGGCCAAGGCTGTAATGAAGCTCGCCATATAAAAAAAATGAAAATACCAATGGGACAATGATTTATGAACATTTACAGTGAATTAAAACCTGAAATAAATTATTTGGTGTTTGGGACATATGTGTCCCGCTGGTAGCGAAAGACTTATAGAAGAATATAAATATCAATTTTCACCTCTCTAACATCTCTAGTTTTTGAGATATCAGTATCCTGCATTTGCAGCCCCCTTAGCTGGATTTCGGAAAATGGTAAACCCAGTTTTTCTTTGTTTTGTAAGAGGAATTTATTTATCATGGCATTTCAGACATATTGATTATAAAATTATTCAACCCCCAGTTTTCAGCCCTCTTGAACGGATTTTCAAAAAATGCTGAAACACGTGTCTCTTTATTTTTAAAAACGAATCTTAACGCCAAGTTTCATATCTGTAACATTTTTTGTTCCTGACATATAGACATCCTAAAGGCCGATTCTCATATGTGCGACAATCAGCTACGCGACGCCACGCGACATCGCCTGTCAAATAATGATCACATTGTTTTAAATAGACACGTTCTCACTATGGCTACGCGACAGCTACGCGACGTGCCCATTTAAAACAATGTAACCATTATTTGACAGGTGATGTCGCACGACGTCGCGCAGCTGAGTGTCGCGTATATGGGAATCGACCTTAATAAAGAACTTTGGCTGCCTTTCACCCCACCTAGAAAAGAAAACATACATAAGAATTCATGCAGACATACTCAGAAGAGTAGAGTCTGTTTTCAAAGCCGGTTTGAGTGGTAAACACACGATATCAGCAATCAACAAGTACGCCCTAGTGATCAATTACTACATAGGAGCAGTTCCGTAGATTGTAGTTTTGGTGGTGACGACTTTGGTACTGCGATCTTCATGGATCTATTGTACTCCTCCCTCTTCCTCTAAACGTTGGTTTACTTACCCATTTAGAGCGCCTCCTCTAGTCCTGTTCCTTTAGGAATCCCAGGATCTGGATGGGATTCAAGGACTGCAACTCCTCTGCGTTCAAGCATTGGGCCCCAAAATACTTTTGCAGAACAGTGCTCCGCATCTTCTTCTAGGTCTAGGATCTTGAGGTGTTTTCTAAGTCTGCAGTGTACCGTCAAGACTCCTGTCAGAATTCTAAGCTTGTTCCGGTTTAGTTTTGTTTAGGCAAGCTTATGTCGTTTTGGTTAAAAGATAACAAAAATACTTTGGAATGTCTTAGCCCTGGAAGTTCGTTCCAGGGCTAAGGAAGAGGACTATGCAGCGTTGTACAGAATGTAATAAAGCTACAGATTTTCAAAACACTGTTGTACGCAAAGATCTATCAGATGATAATGATCTATCAGAAGAACAGCAATCCTGAAAGTAATGTAGGTGGAGTACTCCTACCCAGCAATCAGTAGTTCCGCACCCGGCTTCAAGGTGCCAACATCCAAGCAGAGATTGACATTCAAGTCGTACAAACTGCTCAAAGGAAACATCTGTACAGCGAGATTAAAAATAAGATGCAACATGAAAAGCTGTTTAGATCCAAGAGCAACGTACTAGTAGACAAGGATCATCAACCTTGTTGATATTAGTGCAAAGGAAGGAGGAAAGAAGGATCTATTTGGTGAAACTCCAAACAGCATTACTTTGGAATGTCTTAGCCCTGGAAGTTTTCATCCATTGTTCTCTTATTTCTTCATCTAAACTTTTGTGGATGGTGGTCACACTTAAACCGCAAAAGGGACCTATAAAGGGATTCGGAACCTATAAAGGGATTACTATATCCCGTGCTAGCTTGGTGATCGGCTTCATCGTTTGAGTCTATACTAGTGTGTCCTGGTACCCAGCATAGCGTTACTTTATTTTCTCTGCCAAGCTGGTTTAGCTTTTCCAGTTACCAATTGTTTGAGCTAATGGTCCTGATGGCTGCTTGGCTCTCTCACAGGATAGCCATTCGTTTTTTGCGATAATTCCTGTCGAGATTAAATTTTTCACATCTTTCGATTGCGTGTACCTCTGCTTGGAAGATACTTGAGCAGTACCGTATGTGAGCGTGAAGACTACTCTAGAATTGACAGAGATCTTAGGAAATAGTTTGTCATACACTTACCTTCCGCTTGCCAACACAGAAATGTTGTATCTTACTAGGAAGGAACTTAGAAGATGACAGCGTGTGCAGCGTTGCATATAATGTAATAAAGTTACAGCTTTTCAAAAGACTGATGGTTGGAAGGAACAGAAGACACGTCTGGTCTTGTCTTGCCTTGTACTGTCTTGTTCTGTGCTGTACTGACCACACTTCTCTAGTCTTATCTGAACTTGTCTGGTCTTGTCTGGTCTTGTCTGGTTTTGTCAGAAGAGCAGCAATCTTGAAAGTAATGCTGGAGGAGAACTCCACAGATCAAAGGAACCATATGTACAGCGAGATTAAAAATAAGACGCGACATGAAAAGCTGTACAGATCCAAGAGCAACGTACTAGTAGACAAAGATCATCAACCTGGTTGACATTAGTGCAAAGGAAGGAGGAAGGAAGGATCTATTTGGTGAAACTCCAGTAATATGTCTACACGGCAAATAGAGAGCCAAGTCTTAGCGACGCAATGCAACTGAATGCTTGGACACGATTCCACCCGCAGACATAATCAAGTTGTGTTCAGCAAGTACGGAATCAAGAGAAGCAAACGTCTCCAAAATGACTCGGTGGAGCAGTGAAATCCTAATATTGATCCGAGTAGATACAACAGTAGCCATTAAGCAATCAGGCCAGATATAGTAATCCACGACAAGGACGTTCCAAGGACGTTAACGAAGAGAGATAATATTGAAAGAGTTGGGTATTAATAGCCAGGGCCAGTTGAATATTGTAAAGAATGATGGCAAGACGCGCTAGCCAGTGAGATGGGCACAATGCACAACTGTAAGACTTGAATAACACTTATGTTTTAACATGGGATGGAATAGACCAAGTTCCATAAATCATACTCTAATGAAATCGGCGTAAAGAACAAAGACCAATAGGTGATAGACCAATAGACCATAAGGTGATCTTAAGAAGACGCTGGAAATCTTAAGCAAACGCTAAAGATGCAGGAAGACGCTAGAAATCTTAAGAAGACGCTGGGGATCTTAAAAAGACGCTGGGGATCTTAAGAAGACGCTGGAGATCTTAAGAAGACGCTGTAGATCATGTCTTATGACTATAGTGTAGGTGGGGAGGAGATCATTCCAGAGAAGACGCTGGATATCTTAAGAAGACGCAAGGGATCTTAAGGAGACGTTGGATATCTTAAAAAGACGTTGGAGATCTTAAGAAGACGCTGGAGATATTAAGAAGGCGCTGTAGATCTTCTCTTATGACTATAGGGTAGGTGGAGAGGAGATCATTCCAGAGAGGACGCTGGATATCTTAAGAAGACGCTAGGGATCTTAAGAAGACGCTGGAAATCTTAAGGAGATGCTAGAGATCTAAGAAGACGCTGAAAATCTTAAGAAGACACTGGAGATCTTAAGAAGACGCTGGATATCTTAAGAAGACGATGGAGATCTTAAGAAGACGTTGGGGATCTTAAGAAGACGCTAGAGATCTTAAGAAGACGCTGTAGATCATCTCTTATGACTATAGGGTATGTGGGGAGGAGATCATTCCAGAGAAGACGCTGGATATCTTAAGAAGACGCTAGGGATCTTAAGAAGACGCTGGAAATCTTAAGGAGATGCTAGAGATCTAAGAAGACGCTGGAAGTCCTAAGAAGACACTGGAGATCTTAAGAAGACGCTGGATATCTTAAGAACACGATAGAGATCTTAAGAAGACGTTGGGGATCTTAAGAAGACGCTAGAGATCTCAAGAAGACGCTGTAGATCATCTCTTATGACTAGAGGGTATGTGGGGAGGAGATTTTTCCAGAGAAGACGCTGGATATCTTAAGAAGACACTGGAGATCTTAAGAAGACGCTGGATATCTTAAGAAGACGATGGAGATCTTTAGAAGACGCTGGAGATATTAAGAAGGCGCTGTAGATCATCTCTTATGACTATAGGGTATATGGGGAGCAGATCATTCCAGAGAAGACGCTGGATATCTTAAGAACACGATAGAGATCTTAAGAAGACGCTAGGGATCTTAAGAAGACGCTAGGGATCCTAAGAAGACGCTGAAAATCTTAAGGAGATGCTAGAGATCTAAGAAGACGCTGGAAATCTTAAGAACACACTGGAGATCTTAAGAAGACGCTGGATATCTTAAGAAGACGATGGAGATCTTTAGAAGACGCTGGAGATATTAAGAAGGCGCTGTAGATCATCTCTTATGACTATAGGGTATATGGGGAGCAGATCATTCCAGAGAAGACGCTGGATATCTTAAGAACACGATAGAGATCTTAAGAAGACGCTAGGGATCTTAAGAAGACGCTAGGGATCCTAAGAAGACGCTGAAAATCTTAAGGAGATGCTAGAGATCTAAGAAGACGCTGGAAATCTTAAGAACACACTGGAGATCTTAAGAAGACGCTGGATATCTTAAGAAGACGATGGAAATCTTTAGAAGACGCTGGAGATATTAAGAAGGCATCATCTCTTATGACTATAGGGTAGGTGGAGAGGAGATCATTCCAGAGAAGACGCTGGATATCTTAAGAAGACGCTGGATATCTTAAGAAGACGATGGATATCTTAAGAAGACGATGGAGATCTTAAGAAGACGTTGGGGATCTTAAGAAGACGCTAGAGATCTTAAGAAGACGCTGTAGATCATCTCTTATGACTATAGGGTATATGGGGAGCAGATCATTCCAGAGAAGACGCTGGATATCTTAAGAAGACGCTAGGGATCTTAAGAAGACGCTAGGGATCTTAAGAAGACGCTGAAAATCTTAAGGAGATGCTAGAGATCTAAGAAGACGCTGGAAATCTTAAGAAGACACTGGAGATCCTAAGAAGACGCTGGATATCTTAAGAAGACGATGGAGATCTTTAGAAGACGCTGGAGATATTAAGAAGGCGCTGTAGATCATCTCTTATGACTATAGGGTAGGTGGAGAGGAGATCATTCCAGAGAAGACGCTGGATATCTTAAGAAGACGCTAGGGATCTTAAGAAGACGCTGGAAATCTTAAGGAGATGCTAGAGATCTAAGAAGACGCTGGAAATCTTAAGAAGACACTGGAGATCTTAAGAAGACGCTGGATATCTTAAGAAGACGATGGAGATCTTAAGAAGACGTTGGGGATCTTAAGAAGACGCTAGAGATCTTAAGAAGACGCTGTAGATCATCTCTTATGACTATAGGGTATATGGGGAGGAGATCATTCCAGAGAAGACGCTGGATATCTTAAGAAGACGCTAGGGATCTTAAGAAGACGCTGGAAATCTTAAGGAGATGCTAGAGAACTAAGAAGACGCTGGTAATCTTAAGAAGACACTGTAGATCTTAAGAAGACGCTGGATATCTTAAGAAGACGATGGAGATCTTAAGAAGACGTTGGATATCTTAAGAAGACGCTAGAGATCTTAAGAAGACGCTGTAGATCATCTCTTATGACTATAGGGTATGCGGAGAGGAGATCATTCCAGAGAAGACGCTGGATATCTTAAGAAGACGCTAGGGATCTTAAGAAGACGCTGGAAATCTTAAGGAGATGCTAGAGATCTAAGAAGACGCTGGTAACCTTAAGAAGACACTGGAGATCTTAAGAAGACGCTGGATATCTTAAGAAGACGATGGAGATCTTAAGAAGACGTTGGATATCTTGAGAAGACGCTAGAGATCTTAAGAAGACGCTGTAGATCATCTCTTATGACTATAGGGTATGCGGAGAGGAGATCATTCCAGAGAAGACGCTGGATATCTTAAGAAGACGCTAAAGATCTTAAGAAGACGCTGGAAATCTTAAGGAGATGCTAGAGATCTAAGAAGACGCTGGTAATCTTAAGAAGACACTGGAGATCTTAAGAAGACGCTGGATATCTTAAGAAGACGATGGGGATCTTAAGAAGACGTTGGATATCTTAAGAAGACGCTAGAGATCTTAAGAAGACGCTGTAGATCATCTCTTATGACTATAGGGTATGCGGAGAGGAGATCATTCCAGAGAAGACGCTGGATATCTTAAGAAGACGCTAGGGATCTTATGAAGACGCTGGAAATCTTAAGGAGATGCTAGAGATCTAAGAAGACGCTGGAAATCTTAAGAAGACACTGGAGATCTTAAGAAGACGCTGGCTATCTTAAGAAGACGATGGAGATCTTAAGAAGACGTTGGGGATCTTAAGAAGACGCTAGAGATGTTAAGAAGACGCTGTAGATCATCTCTTATGACTATAGGGTATGTGGGGAGATCATTCCAGAGAAGACGCTGGATATCTTAAGAAGACGCTAGGGATCTTAAGAAGACGCTGGAAATCTTAAGGAGATGCTAGAGATCTAAGAAGACGCTGGAAATCTTAAGAAGACACTGGAGATCTTAAGAAGACGCTGGATATCTTAAGAAGACGCTAGGGATCTTAAGAAGACGCTGGAAATCTTAAGGAGATGCTAGAGATCTAAGAAGAAGCTGGAAATCTTAAGAAGACACTGGAGATCTTAAGAAGACGCTGGATATCTTAAGAAGACGATGGAGATCTTTAGAAGACGCTGGAGATATTAAGAAGGCGCTGTAGATCATCTCTTATGACTATAGGGTAGGTGGAGAGGAGATCATTCCAGAGAAGACGCTGGATATCTTAAGAAGACGCTAGGGATCTTAAGAAGACGCTGGAAATCTTAAGGAGATGCTAGAGATCTAAGAAGACGCTGGAAATCTTAAGAAGACACTGGAGATCTTAAGAAGACGCTGGATATCTTAAGAAGACGCTAGGGATCTTAAGAAGACGCTGGAAATCTTAAGGAGATGCTAGAGATCTAAGAAGACGCTGGAAATCTTAAGTAGACACTGGAGATCTTAAGAAGACGCTGGATATCTTAAGAAGACGATGGAGATCTTAAGAAGACGTTGGGGATCTTAAGAAGACGCTAGAGATGTTAAGAAGACGCTGTAGATCATCTCTTATGACTATAGGGTATGTGGGGAGATCATTCCAGAGAAGACGCTGGATATCTTAAGAAGACGCTAGGGATCTTAAGAAGACACTGGAGATCTTAAGAAGACGCTGGATATCTTAAGAAGACGCTAGGGATCTTAAGAAGACGCTGGAAATCTTAAGGAGATGCTAGAGATCTAAGAAGACGCTGGAAATCTTAAGTAGACACTGGAGATCTTAAGAAGACGCTGGATATCTTAAGAAGACGATGGAGATCTTAAGAAGACGTTGGGGATCTTAAGAAGACGCTAGAGATGTTAAGAAGACGCTGTAGATCATCTCTTATGACTATAGGGTATGTGGGGAGATCATTCCAGAGAAGACGCTGGATATCTTAAGAAGACGCTAGGGATCTTAAGAAGACGCTGGAAATCTTAAGGAGATGCTAGAGATCTAAGAAGACGCTGGAAATCTTAAGAAGACACTGGAGATCTTAAGAAGACGCTGGATATCTTAAGAAGACGATGGATATCTTAGGAAGACGATGGAGATCTTTAGAAGACGCTGGATATATTAAGAAGGCGCTGTAGATCATCTCTTATGACTATAGGGTAGGTGGAGAGGAGATCATTCCAGAGAAGACGCTGGATATCTTAAGAAGACGCTAGGGATCTTAAGAAGACGCTGGAAATCTTAAGGAGATGCTAGAGATCTAAGAAGACGCTGGAAATCTTAAGAAGACACTGGATATCTTAAGAAGACGCTGGATATCTTAAGAAGACGATGGAGATCTTAAGAAGACGTTGGGGATCTTAAGAAGACGCTAGAGATCTTAAGAAGACGCTGTAGATCATCTCTTATGACTATAGGGTATGTGGGGAGGAGATCATTCCAGAGAAGACGCTGGATATCTTAAGAAGACGCTAGGGATCTTAAGAAGACGCTGGAAATCTTAAGGAGATGCTAGAGATCTAAGAAGACGCTGGAAATCTTAAGAAGACACTGGAGATCTTAAGAAGACGCTGGATATCTTAAGAAGACGATGGAGATCTTAAGAAGACGCTGGAGATATTAAGAAGGCGCTGTAGATCATCTCTTATGACTATAGGGTAGGTGGAGAGGAGATCATTCCAGAGAAGACGCTGGATATCTTAAGAAGACGATAGGGATCTTAAGAAGACGCTGGAAATCTTAAAGAGATGCTAGAGATCTAAGAAGACGCTGGAAATCTTAAGAAGACACTGGAGATCTTAAGAAGACGCTGGATATCTTAAGAAGACGATGGAGATCTTTAGAAGACGCTGGAGATATTAAGAAGGCGCTGTAGATCATCTCTTATGACTATAGGGTAGGTGGAGAGGAGATCATTCCAGAGAAGACGCTGGATATCTTGAGAAGACGCTAGGGATCTTAAGAAGACGCTGGAAATCTTAAGGAGATGCTAGAGATCTAAGAAGACGCTGGAAATCTTAAGAAGACACTGGAGATCTTAAGAAGACGCTGGATATCTTAAGAAGACGATGGAGATCTTAAGAAGACGTTGGGGATCTTAAGAAGACGCTAGAAATCTTAAGAAGACGCTGTAGATCATCTCTTATGACTATAGGGTAGGTGGAGAGGAGATCATTCCAGAGAAGACGCTGGATATCTTAAGAAGACGCTAGGGATCTTAAGAAGACGCTGGAAATCTTAAGGAGATGCTAGAGATCTAAGAAGACGCTGGAAATCTTAAGAAGACACTGGAGACCTTAAGAAGACGCTGGATATCTTAAGAAGACGATGGTGATCTTAAGAAGACGCTGGAGATATTAAGAAGGCGCTGTAGATCATCTCTTATGACTATAGGGTAGGTGGAGAGGAGATCATTCCAGAGAAGACGCTGGATATCTTAAGAAGACGCTAGGGATCTTAAGAAGACGCTGGAAATCTCAAGGAGATGCTAGAGATCTAAGAAGACGCAGGAAATCTTAAGAAGACACTGGAGATCTTAAGAAGACGCTGAATATCTTAAGAAGACGATGGAGATCTTAAGAAGACGTTGGGGATCTTAAGAAGACGCTGGAGATCTTAAGAAGACGCTGTAGATCATCTCTTATGACTATAGGGTATGTGGGGAGGAGATCATTCCAGAGAAGACGCTGGATATCTTAAGAAGACGATAGAGATCTTAAGAAGACGCTGGAGATTTTAAGAAGACGCTGTTAATCTTAAGAATACGCTAAAGATCTATGAAGACGCTGGAAATCTTAAGAAAACACTGGAGATCTTAAAAAGACGCTGTAGATCATCTCCTATGAGTATAGGGTCGGTGGAGAGGAGATCATTCCAGAGAGAACAGAGAATGTGGTTTTGACAGGGAAGAAAGATTTTAGTTTAACTAAGACAGTAATAAGCGTGTAGAATAATAAAAAATACAAAATATAAGTCAAATTAATTGATAATTAACATATCTGTCTTAATAATGCAAAACGGTCTTCAATTATGTAAAAGAGCGATTTTTTTGCAGCAAAATGAATACATTTGGCATCATACGTAAACAATAAACAAGATTGGAAACATTAATTAAATTGAATGAATCGTGTTGATTGGTTCCAAACTTTGTTCAATAATGTTAATTTTCCGTATTAACATTATTATAATTTCTATTATTTGTCTTGAATTAAAAATGTAAACAATAAGCTTGTGTATGCGTTTGGCAACGTTGTCGTGAAGTGAGCGCGGTTGAACGGCGAGTGCACGAGTGATAGGAAGCTCGCGCCGTGATTGGTGGGTTGAATCGGTGCAGCGTAGGTGAGTTATTATGAAACTCGATTAAGGGCGATTAATGTTTTGATTTAGTCAGGTACAGGCGGTCGGTGATAAAGGATTTGTAATTGGTGTTGTGCACGGCGATTGTTGTGGATGTTTATTGAATGCTGTGTGGGAACTGGGTACGCCGTTTGGAGTTTCTCTCGGTAAGTTGTTTGAAATCTTAATGAATTTGTTACGAACGTTTATAAACAATGTTTACGATTTTAAATTAAACGATTTGTGTTTTAAGTTCTTATATCCATAACCTATGTGTTATATTTGTACTTTATTATTGAAACATATTTAAAGTTTGCAGCTGTTTACTTAATTGTTGCTGACTTATGTCATTTTATTGACATTCAAATATTTAAAAACATATCAAACCTTAAAAGCCATTCTTATTCATTTGCAACAATGTTTTGTTTATAGTTTAATTTACATCTATTTTTAAATTTTCCTTTTTTGCAAGAAAATATTCACACAACATATTATTACATGCAGGGGTGGAATTTTCTATAAGCTAAACAATCTATAGCTTGTTTAGCTTATAGGGCTTCTTGGGGGCTCTTGTTTAAGGCTTCTTGGAGCTTCTTGTTTAGGGCTTCTTGAGACCTCTTGTTTAGGGCTTCTTGGAGCTTCTTTTTTATGGCTTCATGGGGCCTCTTGTTTAGGGCTTCTTGGAGTCTCTTGTTTAGAGCTTCTTGGAGTCTCTTGTTAAGGGCTTCTTGGGGGCCTCTTGTTTGGGGCTTCTTGTTTAGGGCTTCTTGGGGCCTCTTGTTTAAGGCTTCTTGGGCCTCTTGTTTAGGGCTTCTTGGGGCCTCGTGTTTAGGGCTTGTTGGAGCTTCTTGTTTAGGGCTTCTTGAGACCTCTTGTTTAGGGTTTCTTGGAGCTTCTTTTTTAGGGCTTCTTGAGACCTCTTGTTTAGGGCTTCTTGGAGCTTCTTTTTTAGGGCTTCTTGGAGCCTCTTGTTTAGGGCTTCTTGGAGTCTCTTGTTTAGGGCTTCTTGGAGTCTCTTGTTTAGGGCTTCTTGGGGGCCTCTTGTTTGGGGCTACTTGTTTAGGGCTTCTTGGGGCCTCTTGTTTAAGGCTTCTTGGGCCTCTTGTTTAGGGCTTCTTGGGGCCTCGTGTTTAGGGCTTGTTGGAGCTTCTTGTTTAGGGATTCTTGAGACCTCTTGTTTAGGGCTTCTTGGAGCTTCTTTTTTAGGGCTTCTTGGAGCCTCTTGTTTAGGGCTTCTTGGAGTCTCTTGTTTAGGGCTTCTTGGAGTCTCTTGTTTAGGGCTTCTTGGGGGCCTCTTGTTTGGGGCTTCTTGTTTAGGGCTTCTTGGGGCCTCTTGTTTAAGGCTTCTTGGGCCTCTTGTTTAGGGCTTCTTGGGGCCTCGTGTTTAGGGCTTGTTGGAGCTTCTTGTTTAGGACTTCTTGAGACCTCTTGTTTAGGGTTTCTTGGAGCTTCTTTTTTAGGGCTTCTTGAGACCTCTTGTTTAGGGCTTCTTGGAGCTTCTTTTTTAGGGCTTCTTGGAGCCTCTTGTTTAGGGCTTCTTGGAGTCTCTTGTTTAGGGCTTCTTGGAGTCTCTTGTTTAGGGCTTCTTGGGGGCCTCTTGTTTGGGGCTACTTGTTTAGGACTTCTTGGGGCCTCTTGTTTAAGGCTTCTTGGGCCTCTTGTTTAGGGCTTCTTGGGGCCTCGTGTTTAGGGCTTGTTGGAGCTTCTTGTTTAGGGATTCTTGAGACCTCTGTTTAGGGCTTCTTGGAGCTTCTTTTTTAGGGCTTCTTGGAGCCTCTTGTTTAGGGCTTCTTGGAGTCTCTTGTTTAGGGCTTCTTGGAGTCTCTTGTTTAGGGCTTCTTGGGGGCCTCTTGTTTGGGGCTTCTTGTTTAGGGCTTCTTGGGGCCTCTTGTTTAAGGCTTCTTGGGCCTCTTGTTTAGGGCTTCATGGGGCCTCGTGTTTAGGGCTTGTTGGAGCTTCTTGTTTAGGACTTCTTGAGACCTCTTGTTTAGGGTTTCTTGGAGCTTCTTTTTTAGGGCTTCTTGAGACCTCTTGTTTAGGGCTTCTTGGAGCTTCTTTTTAGGGCTTCTTGGAGCCTCTTGTTTAGGGCTTCTTGGAGTCTCTTGTTTAGGGCTTCTTGGAGTCTCTTGTTTAGGGCTTCTTGGGGGCCTCTTGTTTGGGGCTTCTTGTTTAGGGCTTCTTGGAGCCTCTTGTTTAAGGCTTCTTGGGCCTCTAGTTTAGGGCTTCTTGGGGCCTCTTGTTTAGGGCTTCTTGGGGCCTCTTGTTTAGGGCTTCTTGGGGCCCCCAAAAATCATATTTGGCACTGACACATATAATTTGAAATATACTAATCGAGTAAGGTACCTTCCCTGAACTAAAAAGGGGTAAAAAAAACAAGATTTTTTGAAAATTAAGAAAAATTGTGTAAAAATGCGGTCTTGCGTCTTGATTTTTTTCCGGTGAATTGAACAAAAAATTAGGTTATTTTAGACGTGCCTTACAAAGTTCCGCCCCAGCAGGGGGCGGCTGTAGGTGCATTTTAATTTTTTTACTTTTTCTTCAAAAACTCCGTTCATCTTGCGCGTCGAAACGGGAAATTGTCATTTTCTGTTGTAAAACTAAACGGGCCTTCGACCCGTGTCCGTCTGCCCCACGCAAGTACCACATGGCGTTCTCTAGGTGCCAAAAACAGGAGATCGTTTCTAGCACCTTTGAGGAGCAATTTTTGACCGCAGCTCAATTTTTTTACTGCTTCCTCTTGCCGCGTCGATTTCACGTTTTTTGACGTCATGCGGAAAAGTACGCGACAGTCGGTTCACCCGGTGCGGCGGAAAATGTAAGCGAAAAAAAACCGTTTTTTCTGTTGTGGACGCCGTTCTCTTGATAGAAGAGCGCCGTGTCTCCAAACCGGTTCGTTCGATGCGAGATATTTACCCGCAACCGGCGGTGGAAGAATCTGGTACCTTCGGCATCCTTTTCCCTCTCTGGGTCAATTTTAACACAAAAATCGGAAAAACGCGGTGTTTTTTTCACCTAATTTGCGGGGATCCCTCTCCTGGGATACCCAACAGTCGGATCGGGACCGGACCGGCACCAATCGATTCGGCATAGTGTCTTTAAGTTTGTTTTGGAGTTTAATTGCGATTGCGTGCCGGATGGCGCCGGGAGGCCCGAAAAACTATGTTTCGGAACTATTTTTCCTCTGGGATTCGCTAAATTAAATAGCAGGGCCTCGCGGTGGTGGTTTCTGAATATAGAACGAAAGAGTCTATAAGGCGATAGGAACGATGCATCGCTCGATC
This sequence comes from Phosphuga atrata, assembly GCA_944588485.1. NCBI lineage: Eukaryota > Metazoa > Arthropoda > Insecta > Coleoptera > Silphidae > Phosphuga > Phosphuga atrata. Next base: position 69,523,107 of record OX155899.1, on the reverse strand, counting down.
GCATTTGGGGGTCTCGACGCCCGTCCAAACTCGAAACGAATTTTTCAAAATTGAGCAAATTGAAACCTTCAATATTCGGTGAAATGTTTTAGAATTGTATTGCTCTTTTCAGGAATTATAGCCCCACGTGTCTACTTTCGAACGACACCAGTCTCGGCGCATTACACCTCCGGGGACGTTCCGCAGGCCCCAATTCGCGAAGTCACTTTTTTTTCACCTCTTCAAACGGAAACGCTTAAAAGAAAATTTACATTTCCAGTCCAACAAGTGCATGCCCGATGAAAAGGCCAACAGTATGGCGTTTGAATTTCTCAAATCCATCAACGGCTTCGCACTCCAGGTCGAAAATACTACGACCATTGCTTGCCGCAGAATCGCCAATTTACACTTACAGCTGATCATTCTGACACTATTATCGCTCAGGTTATGTGGAAATGTCATTGTTGAAGTTTATCCGTTTATGATTATTCGTGTGCTTGTGAAAAGATAAAATTAAAGAAAAGAATTTAAATCAAAATTCTGATTTTTCGCTCAATGTTAGGTTGAAATTTAAATCAAATTCAAAGATATCTTGAAATCTCTAAATTGCAGATTTCGACGACTCTGGCTCTTGATTAGCAACACATAGCAACGTCAAAATTCGCAATTTTTCACAAATTTCTACAAGAAAACGAAGTTTTTACACTTTTCTTTTAGGAGATTCTTAAAATTCAGACCATTTTACATCAGAAACAGTTGCTTCCGTTCACATTTGAATTCTAAAATTTATTTCATAATCCGCAATATTTACGAGTTTTTTTAAAGAATAATTGGAGCTTTTAAATTGAATTTAGATTCCAACGGTACAACACGCGTCTTCCTCGAATGTATATCAACAGAGTTATTGGCGAGAAGCTGTCAGTTTTACCATTTCACTGCGGAAGGAACAGCCATTTCAATATTTATTGACATTTTCGATTCAAATTCGAATACAACTCATCAAGTTCTATTAAAATATGTTGCATGAATTTTCTGCGGCTGTCGGTCCAGACGTGGCCGATGTTTGACATCAGCCCTACAACTGTTTACTTGATTTTCAAACATTTGTGTTTTTCTTTTCCCTACATTTCTAATAAATTCTTTCTAGCATGAATCGATAGAGTAAACTTTCCTCTACCAGCGGAGCAAATTTTATCATTCCTTTGCAAAACGCTTTACCAGGATTTTTTTTAAATGCAATTCATTTGCCAAGATTCGGGGTGGCTAGCAACGGTTGCATAATCATCTCCGCCCCACAGAAGTTTCCTTCCATTTTCCGTGGTAAATGGTGTCCTGGAAAATTTTATTTCTCAGATTTGTTAAAGTTGGAAAATTCTATATTAGAAACAATTGAATATTCCAGCAAATTCACACTTTTACGTGAGTAAAAGTAAGCTCGGCCATATTTAGAGAGTTTTAGAGTTTTTACTGATTTTATAGAAGAAAACTATTGTTTTACAAATTTTTGATTGGAGATTCGTGATTTGGCTAATTTTACATGGGGGACGATGTAATTTTTTCGGTCATCTGGTGATTTAAAATCCATTTTGCAAACGGTGCGAATTACGAGTTTTCTACAAGAATAGTTAAAAATTACACATTTAATTTGGAATCTAAAGGTGTATTCCTCGACTTCCTAGCGTGTATAGGAAAAGAGTTATTGCTGAAAAACGGTCAGTTCTACCACTTGACGGCTGAAGGAAAAGCCATAGCGAAATTTATCCGGATTTAAAAAAAAATCAAATAGTACTCATTGAGGCCTATTGAAATTTGCTTTTTGAAAATGTGCTTCATGCACTTTTTGCGGCCAATAGCCACGACATGACGAGCTTTTAAAAATTCCTCATTTCCTTGGGTTTGCATGAAATAATTTTAACACAGATATATAGAAGCGCACTTTCTTTTAACAAACGCATTAAGTTTTATATAGTTTACATAAGTTTTAAATAGATTGTACATGTTTCTCTTGAAGTTTACATATTTGTGGTCGAATGCCTTGACACAGGATTTTTTTTAACAAAGAAATACTTGCAAATATATGTTTTTGTCCAATTTTCCGAAGTCTAAGAAAAATGCATTTAGTGCTATTTTATAGAGCACATTTTCATCTAAAAGTTGTGTCATTTTCATTTTTCCAAAACGAACCGTTTTGGCGGAAGAGCCCAATTAAACCCGTGTAAATTGAGAAACGAAATTCAGAGAAGGAAAAATTTTTTTTAAATTTTTTCAATTTTATATTTTTAACTTTTGCGACCAAACCGAAGGTTTTTACAAAATTTTCAAAGAATACTTTTTTGTAGACACCTACGTTTTACATACGGATATCCAGGTTATAATTTTCCACCTCGAGGCGTTGACGAGTTATTTGCAAATAAGGTTTGATGCAAAAATAATTTCTCACGACGTTCCCATTGGAGTGGGAGCGTTCAAATTTTGTCAACTCATACCACTGGTGGATACCCACATTCAGTATAAGTTTTATTGAAATCCTTCAAGGATTAATATATTTTTTTGCAATTTTTGAATATTTTGAAATTTTCGCATTCGGTTTTGATCGACATTCGTGATTGACATGTCTGGATTTGTTCAAAAATTATTTTAGTAAGTTTTACCCAACGTGGAACGATAAAATTTCACACATTTGTAGAGAATTAGTCAGTCTATGATATCCCTTAGTTAGTTTTGCAAAATATTTTATCTGGCGGCGTCCGCCGCCCCTCAAACTCGAACGTAACAGAAATTAATAAATTCAAATAACTATAAAATGAAAACTGCAAGAGATTATTGAAATTTCTTTCAGATCTATATAGATTCTACATTTTTTTATTGAAATTGACGTTTTGGTATCGTCGTGGCCGATAGCCTTGACACAGAATTTTTGTAAATACAGAAATTTTGAAAAAAAAAATTGAAATTTTGGGAAATCTTTTTTCTGTTCATTTTTCCAAACTCAGATAAATCAAGACCACATACTCGCGGCAGCGCCGCGCGTATAGCCCTGAACAGATAAATCAAAACCAAATATGCGCGGTAGCGCCGTGCAAATAGTCTTGATCAGATAAATCAATACCACATACGCACGGCAGCGCCGCGCGTATTGTCTTGATCAGATCACAATCAAGACCACATACCACATTGTATGTGGTCTTGATTTATCTGTTTTCTACAAGTTTTACGAGTTTTCTACAAGAATAGTTAAAAATTACACATTTAATTTGGAATCTAAAGGTGTATTCCGCGACTACCTAGCGTGTATAACAAAAGAGTTATTGTTGAAAAAACGGTCAGTTCTACCACTTCACAGCGAAGTCGCGTACCATACTTTTTATCAAATGACTATAGCTTCAAAAGTTTAATTGGTACATTAAAAAATCTTTCAGTTATAGACTATATAGACTATCCATTTTCTATTTTTCGTTTTGGTATCTTTGACGCCGATAGCCTTGCCGCTGGATTTAGTTAAAAAACTATATATTGAAATTTTTCAAAGCTTTTCTGATTCCTACCAAACTTGCGTATAACACTGCTCGATAAAGCAGATTTTCTAAAAAGTGTGCAATTTTATACTTCCAGATCCAACATTGTGGCCGCGTGACCTCTCAATCCATAATAAAATAAAGTAGCAAGAGGTGTTGTTAAACCTAGGTTAGGTTAGAACACCTCGATCTAAAATATGCTAAAGTGGCAAAGTCTGTTGGCCTAACTTAGGTTGTGTTATATACAGCAAAGCGGCAGAAAAATTAAGACAAACTACAAGCGCGACAAGCGGTAGCGCGACCCAAGAGATCAAAAATAAGATAAAGCTGTAAAGCTGAATGTTGGTTTAACCTAGGTTAACCTATTAGGTTACATGTGGCAAAGCGCCAGATAAATCCAGACCACATACGCATCCCTCGAAGTGAAACCGGAACTGATACTAATAGATTCAAATAGCAACAACTTGAAAACTGTGATAGATATAATAAAAACTCTTTCAGATCTATTAATATCAGAGATATTTCTATTGAAGCAATTTGACCATTTTGAATTTTCGTGGTCGATAACCTTGACACCGGATTTTTTAAATAAAGAAATACATGAAAATCAAGTCAACGTTGACATTAACGTCAGTTGAGTAATTTATTGGTTATTATTTTTTTTGGTGAAACTTTTAGTAACATAATTTTGCTAAGTGTTGCTAATTGTCTAAAAGCAAACTTACTATAATTTGAGGAGTGATATTGGAAATCAAGAGTTGCCAACCTTAGATTAGATTAGATTAGATTCCCGACTTCCTCTAAGGGTTTGGCGCACGTCAACCTTAAGGCTTATTGTGCTGTCGGTTGATATCAAACTTGCAGTCCGACGTCTGTGTCACTGACTAGTTTCCTTAGTTTTCCTACAAGTTTGGGTTCCCATGTGGTTTGTTGGTTCCAGTCGAGCTGGTGTCGCATTCGTTCTAGGGCAGGGCATTCGAAGAGTACGTGGTTTGCTGTTTCATCTTCCTCTCCTGCCAACCTTTATAAAATGAGGTTACTGTATATGATGAAGTGACGTTAGTAACTAAGGTTTACAACTTTGACGAAAAAAACTCTTAACAGCTGATTTTTTGCTGACTTGGTTATGTTATCTGCCAAACTTGACAACAACAACGCAACTTCCACAAATAGTTTGTGAGATTTTGTCTGAGTATGTTGGTTACTCAACAACACAAGTTACCAACTTGATAAAAACAATATATGTTGGTTATGTTGAACGTCAAAGTTGACAACATCAACGTCACTTATTTAAGGAACCGTCACAGTGTGACTCCCCGAAAAATAGCTGATTTTCGCGATTTTTTTTTTTGATGGTCAGGCTAAACTAATCGGTCTGATTTTTTTTTTCCAAATTACAGCACTAAAGGAGAATACAAAATGATTTTTTTTAAATTGATATATTTATTGTTTAACATTGTTTTTATATATTTAAAATGGCGTTGAAAAAACGAGGTCCTGTACGGTGCCCACGATTGCGGACGCAAGTTTGATCTGAAACAAAAATCTCAAAAAGATTATTAATCTGAAGGAAAGCCTCTATGTCTCTATGGAGGCTTTTTCTTTTTTTATGAAATTTGCAAAAATGGCGGCGGTTTTACAAAAAGTACCGAATTCAGCCTATTTTTTCGACAATTATTCGTAAAAAAAATTGGAAGATTTCAAAAAAAAAAAAAACGCTTCCATAGCAACATAAAGAATGACGTGAAGAATGTTTAGCCAAAATTCCAAAGGGGTAGCTTGACAACTGGTTCTTTGAGAGTGGGCACCGTTTTGAAAAACACCATTCCGAGAAAAACGAGTTTAAAGTTTGGAGTGAGGAATTTTCAGATAAATCGCCTACATACGATCAATCGGCGATGCCAGGTCCATACAATATTCCTTCTGCTTCCTCAAAGTCTTGATTTTCGGCAGAATGTTTTTTTCGACGAGCTGTCCTGGCTTCTTTGCTGTCCAGAGAGCTTCGGCGTTCCGCGGCTGCGATGCACTCGTCCCTGTACTTAGCAGCGAAGTCCGCGGCTGCCGGCCCTACGGTGACCTCCATTACCTCCAGGATATTTAGTATTGGATCATATCCCTCATTGAACGTACAAGCGGACCTTTTTCTTTCCTGTCGTGGACGGTTTGTCCTCGAGCCTTTTCTATCCAGCGGCACTGATTTTTCAGGCGTTTTATTCGTAGGTCTATCCATACTGGCTGTCGCAAGCGAACTGATGTACTTTGCCCATTTACTGCGACAGGAAATAGGAACAGGACAATAGGAATAACGGTTCTACGGTGGACGGACACGCCAGACACTCTAATCGTTTTTTCTAAGAAAGACTGTAGCGACCGAAATAATTTGAATTTCGATTTAAAAATTGGGGAGAATGTTTATAACAGTGTATACTAACAGAAAAAAAAAGAAAGAAAAAACGATTTTTTGAAAATTTCACACTGTGACGGTCCATTAATTAAAAGGTTATGACATTTTTAGTGAGATTTTCAGTAACTTTTAGGCCACAGCTGATTTTTTTTTTGTCCATGTAAACCTTAATAACTAACATCACATCGTTAGATATAGTAACTTTTTTTATGAATGTTGACAAGTTTTCATTTCTAATATCACTCCTTTAATTATATTTAATTATAGTAAGTTTGATTTCATACAATTGTCAATCACATCACATACTTGAAAATGTATTATACAATTCCACACTCATCAATTATTCCACCTTTAACAACTATTCCATTATTTTCAACTCTTCCATCCACAAAAACTATTCCATTCCGAAAAATACGATCCACATGTACTAGTATCTTATCTCATATAATATCTTATATAATATCTGGACTCTCAAGTCTAAATCCGCCCCTAATTACTGATTACATGAATTGACAATCTTACATATTCCAGCTTAAACTTGTTTTATTACTTTTGCCTAGACATAGTCTAGTTTTATTCAGTTTTGTCTAATCTTTGTCCCATTTTCTAGTATTGACTGTTTTGTCTACTCTTCTCTAGTTGTGACTACTCTTGGCTAGTCTTGTCCAATTCAGTCCAGTCTTGTCTAGTTCTGTTCATATCTGTGCGGTCTTGTCTTGATTGATATTACATGATCTAGCATTATCTGTTATACCACATTAAACAAAACTTGATAAGATTTGACAAGACTAGACAAAACAGGAGAAGGCTAAACAACACTGGTCAAGACTGAAGAAATGGTTATTTATTCTGCTGTCGTCGCATAATTGGCGTGATTTCCAATTAACGGTGAGCAGATTTGTTTCAAAAATTTAAATAACGTAGTGGAAAATTTAATTAACTCGCTGCATCGTACATTTTTACGATGCACGTAAAATTTATCATTTAACGACGTTGTCGCACATTTTATTCGCATTCCATTTTATAGCATTTTGCGAATGTTTATCTAATGCTAAAAACATAATTTCGATGAATTATTACTAAATTTGAATTATGGCAATTAACCCTCTACCGATCAGCTTGGGTCTGATCGTGAGTGACCTAACCAATTCATGTCTTAATCCAGTATGCGAAATCGTCAATTATTAATTATTATTAATTAAACTATGCCGTTTCAAATCACTTCAAATTAAAGGATATTACTCCAGTAACATCGGACCGCGAATTCATGTCTTAATCTTTAAATTTAAATCTTTACATTAGTAAAGAACTGATTTAAATTGCAAAATTTGAACTTCCTCGTACAATCTTGTCATCTCGACTTCTTATCAGTTAGAAGCAAAATTTGATTATATAAACATATTCAGCCTTTCCGGAGCTCTATAACAATTATTGAGTCTTTTTAGGACTACCAAAACAGCTTTTGTAAGAAAAATATGTTTGATGTAACACCTTCGACCTTATTTAACTTGATAGATATGAAAAGAAATAATGGTTACATACCTTTTTATTTAGTACTTGTAGTTTTCGTTAGATTTAAACGTGAAAATACGAAATGAATGACAGCTTCTATGTGAATGATGTGACGTTTAATGATTGTTTGGAAATCACGGAGTACTATATTTAGAAATAGTATCAACGTGCAGCTCTCAACCAATCAACGAATTGTAAACTAAACAAGCAATTGTTATTTTGAATTATTAAATAACATTAATCGCGGTTTGTTACATATGTCTGTCGTATGATGTATTTACATAATCCACGGACTGTACAATATTGGGCAATAAAATGGTCGTAGATAAAATTTTTAATTGCAATGTTTTTTGGAAACGTATGTCGTAGTTGCATGCGCTCGTAACTCGCTGCATGCGTATAGAAAGTTATAAAAAAGCAGAGATATTTAAAATATATATTAAATTTTGAATTCTAAATAGCTTTTGCATTAAAAAAAAAGAAATTTTAAGGCTTTTTTTAACTTCAAACAGTTTTTTTTAATTTGGTATAGAACCGTGTGTCTTTACTTGCTTCCGGTAGAGAGTGGTGCAAAACAAACGTCAAACTGTTGCCTGTTGAATGAGGTAAGATTTAATTGCATTTTCGCCGATTTTAATTGCTTTTAACCCAAAACAATCGCCAGAAATCGAAAATTCAGATGGTTTTTCACTGTTGACGCTATAAATCTCACCTCGGGCAATTTTATTTGATTAGCAATTCGCTAACGAAATTTTTCAATTCACTTCACGCGAAGCTTGTGACTTGGGCTGTCATTTCAGGTGTCGCGCGACTAAACAGCGCGGCGAAAATATCATACCGACATAATGCTCTACGAAAATATCACATCCTAAATATTTGCTGAAAATAATGATTAGGATGTTACATTATCCTAATGTTATATTTTCGACGTGTTATTTTGCTGTGATATTTTCCACGTGTGTTTTGTCTTTTTTTTATTTTTTACCGTGATAATTTAAGGTATGATGTTTTCGTAGCGTGTTGTTTTCGTAATGCGTTGCTGTTACTGTAATGTTTTCAACGCGTAGTTTAGTCGCGCGTTGTTATGTCTTAAACACAAATTCAAAGTTTTTAAATATAAATTCCTAAACTCAATGAAATAGTGTTCTTGTGTGTTATACAAATGTTAATTATTTTAATTCAAATTTTAATTCATTTATCCCACGAGATATTTATAATAAGAAGAACGTGCTGTTTTTTTAAATAAATAACTTTTCGGCTTCAAACTGATACCACATGCGCCCGTAAAGCTTCAAATAGGAAACGTTCTCTGTGATGACAAACTTACATAGCTATTCGGAACCTTTTTTATTATCTTTATCTGTTTTTTAACGACTTTTCCAACACAACACAAACAAGTTAAACGATTCCATGTGCTCAGAGACCAGCGATTACATCAACTGCTCGAGGGAATATTTTGAAAAATATATTTCGATTACATTTATTGACTGATTGCAATATTACGTGTGCGTCGAGAGGTTTCTTGACCATTTTGACTGCTGTTGGTGCAAAATTAAAAAACATTACTGATTGTAGTATTACACATGCGTAGAACAGTTTGCTGGCCGTTTTGACTGCTGTTGCTACAAGCATTTTGATACAATATATTTTTATTTAATTAATTCTCACGAAATATATGTTGAACGTTAATTCTTACATTTTTATTTTCCAAACAATATGATATTAGATTTGGACTTCCTTTGAACGACATAAACGAAAAACGCGTTCATAACTTTAAATTAAATAATCTCGATAACAAATCCTTAAATTTGGAAAATGTTTTTATTTCTTTTTCTTTAAATGGAAATAGATATGAGCTCACATAAGTTCTGGCAATAAAATTTTGTAATTTTTCATGAAATTTTTAGTTTGTTGAATTTTCAAGTTAAATTGCGGAACGTTTATTAACCTGTTGCATATTTCCACTGCTACACATTTCGTATGTTTACGATGTTTAGTTTTGTACTTTATGCTAGCACAGAAATCGTAGCACTAAAGATTACGACAAACGGTTCTAACAACACGAAGCAAAGGACTTATTAATGATCGTATTTCTTTTGTGATTGCTCGCATTGAAAATTTTAGATATTTTAGTAAATAAACCAAATAAAGGATGACAAATTATCTTATTCTTCTAATATAACTTGAAGGTTTTCGGCAGACCAGTGACGTAAATTTTGTTTGCTCTCCCCGTCCAATTGAAAATGCGCTCAAAATATTTTTCACTCAAAATTATTTTGTTGACAAATTTATCCCCTCTGCCCAGAACTCATCAACCGAATTCCAAACTTGAGTTTCAAACTTGAGATTGGAATAAGTTTTTGGGCTTTTCGCCCTTTGTAAGGCCGAAAGAGTAAATCTTTCTTTAAAATTGTTCTAACCGACTCCCCTGAAATTCCTACTTGCGATAAACGTCGCACGGATTGTTTGATATTTTCTTCAATTCCGTTCCTAATTTGCAAAGTATTCACTTCTATACTAGAACTTTTTTCCTCTCTGCAAGTTTAATATCCTTAAGAGGAGCCATCTTGCAATTGTCCTGCAATTTCGCGGCGCTGAAAAATGAAACTGTTGTCGAAACCACCTCTGAGTTTAAATACTAGAGTTCTTACTAATAAAATGCAATCAATGCCTTGTTCAAACGGGCACCCTTCCATTAAAAAAAAAAACTTGAAGGTTCACTGAATATTGTTGATGACAAATAACTTCTTTCTATTTTTATTAAGTAAAAACAGGACACTCTTAATTTGTCATCCTTTATAAAAACAGTTTTTATAATTTTAATAAAAAATTGCCTTCCTTTCATACTGTAGGCTTTTCAATGAAAGCTTAGTATTGACATAAAAATATTTCATAACATTTACATCTGAACGTATATTTCGCACGAAGTATTGATTTTATCAATATGTCATGCCTAGATAGTTCATTCCAGAAATATACGACAGGCACCAATCCAATTTGTAATCCCAACTTTATCCATTATTTATTTTTTGATTTCCACATTAATTTGTTGCTGTAACCAGCATATTTCAGCCACTAAAAACATTTTCTGATATTAAATAGTAAACATTTGTATCTTTTCTTCAAAGATTATAATTTCTAGGAAATTATTGTATACATGAGGCGTTTAGTATCAAAACCAGCTCAATCCGTTTTTATAAATTTTGCAGGAGAGACAAAAAACATTTCACGCACTGCCCATTTATTTTCGTCAAAAAAATGAAAGGTCATTCCGTACCGAAAACGGAACACTTATAAAGGGTCCGCCAATAAGCGCGCTCGATCTTTAAAATAAAATAAAGCAAGTTGTGTGAGAGGTATAAATGAAATTTATTTTTTGTTTGAAAGAGTATTCGAAGGCATTATGTATGGAAAATAATATCGTTCAAATGGCCACCTCGGCTTTGCTTGGTGGCGCGCATACGAGAAGTCCAATTTCCAATGACTCTGGCGCACAAATCGGGCTGTATTTCATCGTTTTCAGTCGCGTATGTTGACTTTGAGGTCATCAGTGTTTTGTGGTTGGTTTGCGTAGACCTGTGATTTAAGGAAACCCCACAAGAAATAGTCTAGTGGGGTTAAATCGCACGATCTCGGTGGCCAGTTGATGTCGCCTCCGCGCGAGATAACCATTCCTCCGAAGCGCTCGTGCAGAAGATCCATTGTAGCGCGCGCTGTGTGGCTCGTAGCGCCGTCCTGCTGAAACCACATATCCTCGACATCCATATTGTCGATTTCATGCCAGAAAAAGTTCGTTATCATGGATCTGTATCGTTCGCCGTTTACCGTGATAGCCACACCATCGTCGTTCTGGAAGAAATACGGCCCGATGATGCCTCCGGCCCAAAATCCACACCAAACAGTTACCTTTGCTGGGTGCATTGCGACCTGGTGGACCTCCTGTGGATTGTTCTCGGCCCAATAACTGCAATTCTGCTTGTTGACATTCCCATTTATCCAAAAATGTGCCTCATCGCTGAAGATGATTTTGCGACCAAACTCGGGGTCGACTTCCAACTGCTCTAAAGCCCAATCAGCGAAGATACGGCGCTGTCTATGGTCGTTTATTTTGAGCTCTTGTGTCAGCTGGATCTTGTACGGATGCATGCCCAAATCCAGATGCAAGATTCGGCGAAGTGATGTTTCCGAAAGGCTGAGTTCCTGTGCGCGACGTGAAATTGACTGTCGCGGATTTTCACGCACACTATCGCGCACAGCGGCGACATTCGCGGCAGATCGGACGTTTCGACGACGCGTCGGTGTTGGCTTATTGTTCACCGAACCGGTTGCCTCGAATTTGTTTATCAAACGACGGATAGTCGACTCAGCAGGACGACCAATTGCACCGTAAAATTGGCGGAGCGCGCGGAACGTTGCCCGAACCGATGAATGATTTTCGTAATACATTTTAATGATTTGCACATGTTGCTCGCGGCTGAATTGGTTCATGGTAATTTGTGAAGATACACTGAATAATAACAACTAGGTTTGGCAACTCTACCACAAACAACATGGCCGCCATCAGCTGTTAAAGATCGAGCGCGCTAATTGGCGGACCCTTTAGGATCACTTTGTTGTCCGTCCGTCTGTCTGTCTGTCAAGACCATTTTTCTCAGGAACGCGTAGAGGTAACAAGTTGAAATTTGTATCAAATACTCGGGTCTGCGGTCTCTTTCAGCTGTGAAAAAATCAAACTTGTAAGTCAACGCGATCAAAAGATATGACCGTTTATGTCGCATATTTTGCGATTTCACAAGGGAATCAAAATCTATAGGGTACTTCCCGTTGACCTAGAATCATGAAATTTGGCAAGAAGCGGTGTCTTACGGCACATGTAAAGGAAAAAATCTGAAAACCATAAATATGTAGTTTAATTACAAGAAAAATGCGAATTTACTATTAGAAACTTACTATTAGAAAATACACTAATGTTGTCGTAGTGGCATTGTCAGGCTCCAGAAGCATATGGGTTGCATACAGTTAGGTCCTCCTAAAGATACCTTACTTACAAGTTTATACGGAAACCTCGGTGCGCGAGTCACAACTCGCACTTGGCCGGTTCTTTTTGGTTTTTTATTAGTAGTATTGTATAATTATTACATATACTAAAATAGTTTGGTACGCCTTTCCGGGAGGGGGCGGGATAAATGGGTCAAATCGTGTTTGTTGAATGAAAACGCACGTTTTGAGTAATTTTCGAAAGAAATTTTGCCGGGACAAAGTGGTAAAATGTTTAGAAAACTCCAGACAATTGACTAATCTTTGAGAAATTGTGGTGCCGCCGAAGGCGGCGGGGGTGCGGCGCGAAAACGAAATTACCGTTTCTCGGCCGCCGAGCGGCCGAATTTGGACCGATCGCGACGCGAATGGTGCTATCTGGAGCGCCGATTTTTTCCGCACAAAACTGTCATCTCAAATTTTCGAGTCTTTGCTGAAAATTTGGAGAAAAGTGCGAAAAACAGAAAAAAAATATCGCACAAAACGATCTTCTTTGACGTTCTATTGCGAGCCGACCGCTGAACAGAACGCCTTTCCGTTTGCGAGACCGGTTTCGTAGGTTCTTTCTCTCTAGGTCTTCGAAGAGGCCGTGCAATTTTTTGCAAAAATGGCCGTGCGGTACATGTTTTTGCAAAACCGGACGTTATCGGCTGCCGAACCGGAAGTGGGTGGAATTTTGCAATTTCTTCTAAAACGTACGATGGAGGTCGACGGTATCTTGCGTACGATGTGCCAATTTGCCGATTCGCAGAAACCACGAGGTCGCCACGGCTGATAGTAGCAAACCGGTAGGATGTCAATCCGCAATCGAGATCTACAAAAGTACAAATGGCACAACTTTCTGCCCTACAGTGGCATATCGAGAATAGACTGGACCGTGCCGTAGGCTATTAAAAGTTGCAAAAAGTTCGCAACTGGCAAAGTTATTGCAAAAAAACGAAATTCGCATTTTGAGTCATAGCTAGGAGGCGCATGCGAATTTTTTTGAAATTTTTGAAAAATTGGCGGAATTGCTGACATTCTGAAACTAAGTTTGCACGTTTCACTTGCACGATGCGACCCCCAGAACCCTGGGAATCGTCGCCCATTTTTCGCACGTCATATTTCATCCGTCTTTCAACTTTAGCAACTTTTACCGCGACAATTCGCAGATTTCAACTCTTTTCTGCAAGGGTTGTAAATTTCGCTTCTTCGCCGGCTGCGGTTCGGCGTGGGCGAATTTTCCAAAATTCCTCAAATTTCGGGTACGTCAAAATCGGAATTTTCTTACCAGGACATTTACGCTGTAACGAAGAACACCAATCGGTGGTAACACATTTCCGCACTTTCACCTGCGAGTCCCGTCGCAATATGATTCGAATTTTCAATTTTTTTTCCGCATTTTCTGGACCAAGAATTCACCAAGAAAACACATCGGCGCTACTGGCGGGACGCAAACACAAATGTCAACCTAAACGTCAGTCAGTTGAAATCTACTGCGACCGCTGAAAAATTTGTTTTCGGACAAATCTCAGACTTTTCGAACAATTCTGACCGAGAAGAGACCCCCAAGCAAGTTTCGCCCCGAAAAGTTTGTTCTTGAAATCAGTGGAAATCATTTTGGAACATGTGATATTAGTGGAATTATGTGCCAAAGTATTTGTGGTTATTTAAACTGTTTTTCTATTCCGATTTTTAAATGTATTTAATTTGGTAAAAAACTTTTTTTTGTAACAAACAAATTAATAAGTATTTTATTTATCCTAGGTGAAAATCTAAATCTTTGACCATGTTTCTCATTTAAATTGATGGCTGGTTTCATTAAAAAAATGTTTTAATAGATTCTACAGCATGTGTAACAATAAAATTTTTACACGCTTCTAAAGAAAAAGTCGATCGGTCTAACACCTCAATATCTAACACATCATTTTCGAAAAATATTTGATCTGGCGGTGGCTGCCGTAACATGTTGGAATTCTTTATTGACGTCTGGATTCATTTAAAAAATTATTTTAGTAAGTTTCACACAACGTGGAACAATAAAATTTCACACATTTGTAGAGAATTAGTCAGTCTATGATATCCCTCAGTTAGTTTTGCAAAAACTTTTATCTGGCGGCCGCCGCTGCCCCTCAAACTCGGACATAACAAAAAATAATAAATATAAATAACTATAAATTGAAAACTGTAACAGATATATGAAAATTGCTTTCAGATCTATATGGATTATAAATTTGTCTATGCAAATTGACGTTGTGGTATCTTCGTGACCGATAGCCTTGACACAGAATTTTTTTTATAATAAAGAAATACTCATTGAAAACTTGCAAATATATATTTTTTATCCATTTCTTCGATGGTTCCCAAACATCCATTTAGCGCTCTTTCATAGAGCAGATTTTCATCTAAATATTGTGTCATTTTCATCTTTCCAAGGTGAACCGTTTTTGACAAAACCTATGTAAATTGAAAAATGAAAATCAGAGAAGAATGAACATCTGGTGCAATAAAATTGAATACATTTGTAGAGAATTAGTCAGTCTATGATGTTAATTAACTAATTTTGCAATATATTTTACCTATCGATGGCCACTGCCTTTTAAAGACTCTCTCGAATAAAAAGTAATAGATTCAGCTAACTTTAGAATAAAAACTCCAACAGATTTATTCAAAATCTTTGAGTTTTATATAGATTGTACATGTTTCTGTTGATACTAACATTTTGGTTTGTTTGTGGTCGATAGCCTTGAAACAAGATTGTGTCGGATTCAGTGAATTTTTTTTTACAAGTTTCACATCACTTGGAACAATGAAATTCAACACGTTTGTAGAAAAATAATTATTCTATAAATTGTCTGGGTCAATTCTGTAAAATATTCTATATAGCAGCGGTCCCTCAAAGTCAAAGCAGAACAAATGGTAAGTTTCTATTAAAAAATCTTTCAGTTTTATATAGATTGTACATGTTTCTATTGAAATTGATATATTTGTGGTCGATAGCCTTGAAATTAATTTCAGATCTATATAGATTATATATTTTTCTATTGAAATTGACGTTTTGGTATCTTCGTGGCCGATAGCCTTGACACAGAATTTTTGTAAATACAGAAATTTTGAAAAAAAAATTGATATTTTGTGAAATTTTTTTGCTGTCTATTTTTCCAAACTCAGATAAATCAAGACCAAATACGCGCGGCTAGACGCGCCGCGCGTATAGTCCTGAACAGATAAATCAAGACCTCATACGCGCGGCAGCGCCGCGCGTATAGTCTTGATCAGATAAATCAATACCACATACGCGCGGCGGCGCCGCGCGTATTGTCTTGATCAGATCACAATCAAGACCACATACGCGCGGCAGCGCGTATGTGGTCTAAAATTGACTCCTTCTAAAATTTTTGGAATTTTATATTTTTTACTTTTGCGTCTAAACTGAAGGTTTTTACAAAATTTGCAAAAAAAATACTTTTAATTAGACACCAACATCCTGCATACGGATATCACGGATATAATTTTGAGCCGTTGACGAGATATTTGCAAAATCCATTTGAAGAGAAAATCATTTGCCACCGTCCCCATTGGAGGCGGAACGTTCAAATTTGGCCAGCGCGTACTTCATGTGGCCATCCATATTCGGTAAAAATTTTGTTGAAATCCTTACAGTGTTAATATATTTTTTTGCAATTTTTGAAATTTTCGTGTTCGTTTTTGATCGGAATTCGTGATTGACATGTCTGGATTTGTTTAAAAAATTATTTCAAGTTTCACACAACGTGAAACAATAAAATTTCACACATTTGTAGAGAATTAGTCAGTCTATGATATCCCTTAGTTAGTTTTGCAAAATATGTTATCTGGCGGCGGCCGCCGCCCCTCAAACTCGAACATAACAGAAATTAATAAATTCAAATAACTATAAAATGAACAGTGCAAGAGATATATTGAAATTTCTTTCAGATCTATATAGATTAGACATTTTTTTATTGAAATTGACGTTTTAGTATCTTCGTGGCCGATAGCCTTGACACAGTATATTTGTAAATACAGAAATTTTGGAAAAAAAAATTAAATTTTGTCAAATGTTTTTTCTGTCCATTTTTCCAAACTCTACCGAACATGCGTTTAACACTTAACACGCGATAGAGCAGATTTTCATAAAAAAAGATTGGGTTGCACCCCGCGAAGCGGCAGATAAATCAAGACCACATACGCGCAGCAGCGCCGCGCGTATAGTTTTGATCAAATAAAACAAGAGCCGGCAGCGCCGCGCGTATGTGGTAAACCAGATAAATCAAGACGACAAACGCGCTGCAGCGCCGTGGTGGTCTTGATCAGATAAATCAAGATCCAAAAGCTGAAGGCAATGTGGCACAATACATTTTTTATCGAAATATTAAAAGACTCTACCGCCTCCATTTATTTGTACTGTATTGCGCGAAATTTAAAAATAAAGCGGGTTTTGCACAGTCTGGCAGTATATTTACAATAAACTATAGTCTACCACATGCCGTACCAGGTGGCGATGAAAGCGCCAGTGGCACTTTTACACTTAAATTTTCCATATAGGGTGGCATACAGAGTTGCATACCGCCCAGCGGCAGAACAATTACCAGATAAAAAACACCACATGATTCCTTCATCGTCACCAGTGACGTGCACATCTAAATTCTCCACATTATTCCATCCTCATCAACTATTTCACCCTCTACAACTATTCCACCCTAAAACAACAATTACACCCACGACAACTATTCCATCTTCATCACTATTTCACTTAAAAAGAAAACGATTAATATGTACTAGTTTATAAATAAAAATAATTTGGATTGAGCTGGGTTTGCGAAAATTTTAGGTAATCTTAATTATATTCACGTATTAGCCTGTAAAATCAAAAGTGCGAGTTGATTTAATCAATTTATTATCATAATGTCGATAAACTGTTATTCTGAATATTCAGTGATATAGAAATTCACTACGTCCCTGTAGTATTCGAGGGATTCTATTTCCATCCACTGATCCGCAAAATGCTTACTGAGCAAATTATTATCGACATTTATCTTTGCTGGAGCAATGGGAACGCCAACAGCCACAGGGGGAGGAAGAAGGTTCTGAATAGTTTTTTTTTAACACACTCCTGAAAGCTCCGAATTATAAGAATGTCCGAATTATATAAAAGTTCACCTCTTTCTTTAATACCATTTTTCATCTCTATCCTGATAAGCAGAAATGATTTTGAAGCTGAAAATTAAAAATGCCACTGACATGTGATGCGCAAAATCGACGAAATTGCAGCTTTAAAATCATACACTTTTCCAGCAAGGGAAATTGTGGTTCCCTGGTGAGCGAAAATTGCTGTATATTCTTCGGGTTCTATCACAGTATTTTTCTTTTTATCTCCTTTTCTATTTGGTCAAATACGCGATCTAATATGCTGATGTAAGTAACAGGTGACGCGCATGGTGGGCTTTAATAGAGGCATGGATTGAGCTGGGTTTAAAAAAAGACCGGATCAAGTCGGATTCGTTCCAAATCGATTTTTGTAGCTTGATAGTATCGACAAAGACCTATCAAACTACGCAAAGAAAAAACTTTTGAAAAATGATGGATTGGGCTGGTTTTGATACTAAATGCCTCACATATCGTCAAGAAATTGACATTATTTGTATAACTAATCTTTCTATAAAAAACATTTCTTAAAAACAACTACTTCACTGGCAAACACCACGATAACATTTTATAATGTTACCACGTTAAGGTATACCAAGGCAACCTAGTTTGTGAACTCTTATCTATCTTGTCTTGCCAAGAATAGACAGATAAGAATAAACTATAAAAATAGACAGATAACTGTTGACCAACATAGTTAAAGCATACTAAGTTTTTTTTTGTTTTTTAAAGGAAACTGGTTTTATTTGCAAATAAAGACAAATTACGAAAAAACATTCCTTTCGCGTCACACTTTACACTGGAATCCGCTCTCGCATTTCTTGGCCACAAAACGATCAAGAAAAGGCTGACAGGACACACACCTACATTGAAACTAACTATGTAAACAGTGGAAAAAGTAGTTGATCACGTTTTTCCCAAACCACGGGGAAGTAACAGGGCTGTTACTTTCCCAGTAACAGGGCTGTCCGTTCTACTTCCTGCTGTATTTCTCCTTGGTTTCAATAATCTTCCGAACGACGGTGTATACTTCTTTCCATGACTTCTCCGATCCTGTTAGCCCCTCCATCATGTTGTACGCATTAAACGTACTTCTAGTGGTATGCGCGAAGTTCGTTCTGTCTTGTGTCCAGTTCGGGCAATCAAAAAGCGTATGGTTTACATCGTCTACCTCACCGCAGTGACTACATTCGTCCGTGTCTCTGCTCTCCTGCGATCATACAGGTATTTCCTGAAACACCCGTGGCCTGACAAAGCGTGAGTTAGTCTGTTTTACCATAGTTCCTCCTTGTCCATTTTTCTATATCTGGAATTAAGAAGCAAGTCCATCGTCCATAAGTTGCATTATTCCATTTTTCTTGCCATCTCCTCATCAAATTTTCTCTGGCTTTTACCTTTTCGATCCCGTTATACTTTTCCTGTCTTTCTTTGATTTGGAGTTCTAGCGGAGGGATTCCTACTATAACTCCCACCCCTTCCGCTGATATTGTCCTGTATGTTCTGATACACAACAAACGCACGATTGTAGTAAGGCTCAAAATTCTTGTTTTAGTTTCTGTAACAATATACCAGGCTGGTGCTCCATACAATAATTGGGAAGTAATTTTTGTTTGGATCCTTTGGGTCCGCCGGTATTTGGCAGAAGACTAGCGAGAGCATTTGCCGTCTTTTCCGCCTTCTGGGTAATTTTGTTCACGTAATGCACAAAGGATAACTTGGTGTCCAGCCATACTCCCAGATATTTTACAGCTGTAGTAGGGGTTACCGTAAAACCTTTGGCATTAAAAGTGATCAGGGATGAGGGAAAAGTGTCGTTCGTTTGGGTGTTAAAAGTACAGCTTTCGTCTTCTCTGGCGCCAGTTGAAGTTGCCGCTGCTCAAGCAAGTTTTGCCCCGTATTACCTGTATTCATTAGGATGGATTCTGTTTTTTCGGTTACCACCATCGCCACGTCGTCGGCGAATCCAATTAATGTTATTCCCCTCGGCATTTCCGTTTTCAGCAGGTCGTCATAGAGTATATTCCACAGGGTGGGGGCCAAGACTGATCCCTGTGGTACACCACTATTTATCCTTATTTTTTCCTTCTGCCTCTATGATGAGCTCTCTTTTCGATAGATATGCCACTAAAATATTAAAAAGGCTATCCTCAATCTTCCTCTTTCTCAATTCATTAAATATTTGTTGCCACGGGGCACTATTGAAGGCATTCTTCACATCGAGTGTTATTACTGCACACAGTCTCTGGTGTCGAGCTGAGTAGGCACCAGCTTCTTTAATCATGGCAAATTTTAATCACTTTTATTATGGCATCCACTGTCTATCGACCTTCTCTAAATCCAAACTGATTGTCAGACAGGTCCCCTGTTCGTATAAGTTCTTTTTGTAGTCTAGCTAATATTAATTTCTCATATAATTTACCCTCTACGTCCAAGAGGCAGATTGGTCTAAAAGATGAAGCATTTTCTAAAGACATTTTACCCTTCCTTAACAAAACAAGTTTCGCTCACTTGCACTCTGCTGGCAATTTCGCCTCGACTGCCAGTTTATTATATACGGCTAATATATAATCCGGTCTTTCCGCTGCAACTCGCTTTAGCAATTCTACTGGAATATATCCTGGCCCTGGTGCTTTATTGTTTTTCAATTTTTGGCAGGCTATCTGCAGTTCATCCGATTTGAAGTCGGCAAAACTAGCGTCTTTATTACAAATAAAATTTACTTCCTCGTGGTTTGGGAAAAGGTGATCAACTACTTTTTCCACTGTTTCCATAGTTAGTTTCAATGTAGGTGTGTGTCCTGTCAGCCTTTTCTTGATCGTTTTGTGGCCATCCCCCCAGACATCATTATCTATATTCTTAGAGAGAATTTTCCTTAAAATTTCCGAAATTTTCCCAAAATTTTCTTGTTCTTTGTATATTCGTCCCATAGGAGCCGGTTAACTTCGGGTAAATTTCTTGCCGCGTTTCTGGTGTAGGCCCTTCTTCTTCGAACACATTCTTTGCGCAATTCAGATTTATCCTCCGTCCACTAGTATACCGGTGCTCTTCTGGTTTGGGTACTACGTTTTGGCATAGATTTATCGCATATTTTTGCAAGGGTATTGGAAAAGTCTCTTGCAGATGTTGTGTCTTCATTTTCTTCTATTCCGTCTAATGCATGTTGCAGTTTCTGTTGATCCATCTTGCTGACTTGCCATCCCCTACTTGAGTTTCTCCTTAACTTATGTGTCTGTTTCCTGGTTGAGATATCAAAAACAATAAAGTTATGATCACTTAGAGATTCTTTTTCACTCACTTCCCATCCGTTAATACTTGTTCTAACGTCTTCTGTAGTTATTGTCAGGTCTAAAATTGAGGAGTAGTCCTTTGTCTGAAATGTAGGTTTTTGTCCATCATTGAGAATAACTAAATTATTAGCTGCAACCCACTCTGTAATGATTTGGCCCCTTTTGTCCGAGAGATCCCTACCCCATTGCGGTGATTTTGCGTTCAAGTCGCCAGCCACAATAGATTTTTCTTTTGTATTTTTAAGTTCACTTCCGATTGTATGCAACATTTCCTCAAGAGATTGTATGTTGTCATTTCCAGAGGAATAACAACTATAAAGTGTAAATAAACAACTATAAAGTGTATATACTAAGGTTGCCTAGTATTGTCCGTCTAGTCTTGTCTGTCTAGTCTTGTCTGTCTAGTCTTGTCTGTCTAGTCTTGTCTGTCTAGTCTTGTCTGTCTAGTCTTGTCTGTCTAGTCTTGTCTGTCTAGTCTTGTCTGTCTAGTCTTGTCTGTCTAGTCTTGTCTGTCTAGTCTTGTCTGTCTAGTCTTGTCTGTCTAGTCTTGTCTGTCTAGTCTTGTCTGTCTAGTCTTGTCTGTCTAGTCTTGTCTGTCTAGTCTTGTCTGTCTAGTCTTGTCTGTCTAGTCTTGTCTGTCTAGTCTTGTCTGTCTAGTCTTGTCTGTCTAGTCTTGTCTGTCTAGTCTTGTCTGTCTAGTCTTGTCTGTCTAGTCTTGTCTGTCTAGTCTTGTCTGTCTAGTCTTGTCTGTCTAGTCTTGTCTGTCTAGTCTTGTCTGTCTAGTCTTGTCTGTCTAGTCTTGTCTGTCTAGTCTTGTCTGTCTAGTCTTGTCTGTCTAGTCTTGTCTGTCTAGTCTTGTCTGTCTAGTCTTGTCTGTCTAGTCTTGTCTGTCTAGTCTTGTCTGTCTAGTCTTGTCTGTCTAGTCTTGTCTGTCTAGTCTTGTCTGTCTAGTCTTGTCTGTCTAGTCTTGTCTGTCTAGTCTTGTCTGTCTAGTCTTGTCTGTCTAGTCTTGTCTGTCTAGTCTTGTCTGTCTAGTCTTGTCTGTCTAGTCTTGTCTGTCTAGTCTTGTCTGTCTAGTCTTGTCTGTCTAGTCTTGTCTGTCTAGTCTTGTCTGTCTAGTCTTGTCTGTCTAGTCTTGTCTGTCTAGTCTTGTCTGTCTAGTCTTGTCTGTCTAGTCTTGTCTGTCTAGTCTTGTCTGTCTAGTCTTGTCTGTCTAGTCTTGTCTGTCTAGTCTTGTCTGTCTAGTCTTGTCTGTCTAGTCTTGTCTGTCTAGTCTTGTCTGTCTAGTCTTGTCTGTCTAGTCTTGTCTGTCTAGTCTTGTCTGTCTAGTCTTGTCTGTCTAGTCTTGTCTGTCTAGTCTTGTCTGTCTAGTCTTGTCTGTCTAGTCTTGTCTGTCTAGTCTTGTCTGTCTAGTCTTGTCTGTCTAGTCTTGTCTGTCTAGTCTTGTCTGTCTAGTCTTGTCTGTCTAGTCTTGTCTGTCTAGTCTTGTCTGTCTAGTCTTGTCTGTCTAGTCTTGTCTGTCAAGTCTTGTCTGTCTGTCCTCCTCGGTAGTGTAGTTGACAACATACCCACCTTTTAATGCAAGAGACGCGGATTCAAATCCTGGTCGGGGAGGTGATAACTAGGGCGGTTTTCACTAATTTAAACGTTAAACACCGATAAAGTTGCACCGTTGTCCGTCGTTCATTTACGAACGACGTTTTGCTAATTATAAAGACCGATCGTCTAGGAATCTAAGAAATGGGACTAAAATGTTTGTCTTCTTAGACAGAATACATAGATATATTAGTCATCATGTTAAGTTATTGTGAATACGATAAATACAGTATAATCTCGATAATCCAGTATAATCGATAATCTCGTATGGGACTAGATAACCGCCGGATTATCAGAAAGAGCGCGAGCGGTCTCCAGAACGTGGCGTCCGATTAACCAACGGCCGAATTACCGAGATTATTCTGTACTGTCGATGAAGCTTTGATTGTTTGGGCATTAAAACACAAAACACTTACAAAAACAATTTCTTTATTTATTTCAATATTTTTTTGTTCGTTTTATTTTTTTCAAATAGAATCTGTTCCAGAAATCAAAATCTCTCTCGCACTTAGGAAATTAATATTTTACCATTTCTACACAACGAAAACGCTCGAGTAAGGAGTACAGGGTTCGCTCAAAATAAAATACAGTATAATCTCGATAATCCGACACATATGGGATCAGACAACCACCGGATTATAAGAAAGAGTGGTGGGAGGGAAGAGCGCGACCGAATTACTGGACGTGTCGTCCGATTAACCAAAGGCCGAATTAGCGAGATTATACTGTAATACCACTCCAACAAACAAAACAAAAAAGAAATAATATTATAAACATTAATTCAAAAAATATATAAAAAAAGGGAACTTCTATAATACTACCGAGATATTTTATAATACAGTTTGGTATAAAAATTATATTAGATACACATACAAAAAAAAGAAACGTTTTCAGAATATTCTTATATTTATATATTAAAATAATAATTAAAAAAACAGAGAAAAACACTCTTTTTCTTTGAAAACTCTTACAATTTAATATAGAAAATATTGGAACATGTTTCCCGCACGGATTCTCCATCAGTCAACAGCATTTTTTTTTTCTTTTGACAAGTGTACATTACAAAAATATTTACTTTATACAAGTGCATACGTTCGGAGGGGTGGGCCGAAAAATCCGCGACAACAGCTATACGTGGAATTGCAAAATATCGATAGAATTTTTAACATTCTATAAGATGGATCATTTTTAAACAATTTATATACAAAAAAAAAACAACTAACTGTAACGATTCAACTTTGCAAATAGTTTAATAATAATCTCAATTTAAAAAAAATGTCGCAAATTAAATAAAACACATATCAAAGCCTAACATTATTCGGTCATTGTACAAGTTCAGATTTCTCTATAAAGTATTCGGAGGATGATGTATCATTTAGTTTATCTCCAAATATATTTACTGACGTGTCAATGTCTTTGCTTTACAATTATTACTTTATTTACAAGTCAAGATTTAGTTTAAGGTGTAGATGTTGATTGCAGACCAAAGCTGCGTACACACGGTATAAAAACTAGCGTATAGTTCTACTATAGTTATGTGACCGCTTCGTATAGACCAGCGATCCTCACTACGCGGCCCGCGGGCCGCATGCGGCTCTCGGAACGTTTTTTTTGCGGCCCTCGGAACGATTTTTTGCGGCCCTCGGCTGTTAGGGAGATGAACAAAAACGTGAATTAGGAATTACAAAAGAAATGTTTTTTTGCCAAAGGTAAGAAGGAAGGAACGGCCTTATGTTTGATATGTCGTGAAACGGTAAATGGAAACAAACGTTACAATTTGAACAGACACTATACTTCAGTTCATTCACAATTTGAAGAAAAATTCCCCATAAAACCTAAGATTAGAGAGGAAAAATTGCAATCTTTGAAAAAGTCTTTTGCTTGTGAAGGTAGTACCCTGTTTAATGCAATGAACAGGAATGAACTAACTACGAAAGCATCGTACCAAGTAACGGAAATTTTAGCCCAAATGATCAAGCCGTTTTCTGATGCAGAAACTGTAAGAGTGTGTTGTCACCGTCTGTAAAACTTTATTTTCACATTTACCTAATAGTAAGCAAATATTGGATGAAGTTTCAAAACTTCAGCTGTCTGACTCAACTTGCATGAGACGATCACAAGAGCAAATATTGCACTTAATGAATTACTGATGAACTGCAGCAAAGCAAATGTTTTAAGCTTGCGCTCAATTCATCAACAGACGTAACCTCAATTTCTCAATTGCTCTTGTTCGTTATGCCCGCCATACACGTTACGGTCTACCGTACAGGTTACATGCGCAGGTCAACCGTACGCAAGAAACTGCACAGGTCTATTCCCACACACGCTCCGGTATACCTGCGCAGGCAAACCTGCACAGGTAGACCTGTCATGTGGACCGTTGCGTGTATGGCAATGCCCGCCATACACGCAACGGTATGTATCAAAATATTGTGTTGTCAAGGAAGATTTTTTGGGCATGAATCCCATAAGTGGAATGGTGGTGGGGGCGAGGAGTGAGGAGTGTGGTCCAAAAGGAAGGATCTTTCCCTACCTACATTTTTTACTTGCGGCCCTCAGGAAAATCTGATAAGAACAATTAGGCTCCCTAAAAAATCCTAGTGAGGGCCCCTGGTGTAGACCAAAACTATTCGTATAGTTCAACTATATATATATATATATATATATATATATATATAACGGCTATAGCCGAACTATAGCAGGACTATACGCTAGTATTCTATACCGTGTGTACGTAGCCTTAGTCACGATAGTCGAAAATGTTTATGGTATAGAAAACTAGCGTATAGTCTAACTATAGTTTGACTAGAACTGTGTGGCCGCTCCGAAAATATTGGTATAGTTGGACTATACGAAGCGATTACACAGCTATAGTCAAACTATAGCAGGACTATACGCTAGTTTTCTATATCGTGTGTACGTAACTTTAGTCAGGATAGTCGATAATGTTTATGGTATAGAAAACTAGCGTATAGTCTAGCTATAGTTTGACTAGAGCTGTGTGGCCGCTCCGAAAATATTTGTATAGTTGAACTATACGAAGCGATCACACAGCTATAGCCAAACTATAGCAGGACTATACGCAAGTATTCTATACCGTGTGTACGTAGCCTTAGTCACGATAGTCGAAAATGTTTATGGTATAGAAAACTAGCGTATAGTCTAGCTATAGTTTGACTAGAGCTGTGTGGCCGCTCCGAAAATATTTGTATAGTTGAACTATACGAAGCGATCACACAGCTATAGCCAAACTATAGCAGACCTATACGCTAGTTTTCTATACCGTGTGTACGTAGCCTTAGTCACGATAGTCGAAAATGTTTATGGTATAGAAAACTAGCGTATAGTCCAGCTATAGTTTGACTAGAGCTGTGTGGCCGCTCCGAAAATATTGGTATAGTTGAACTATACGAAGCGATCACACAGCTATAGCCAAACTATAGCAGGACTATACGCTAGTTTTCTATACCGTGTGTACGTAGCCTTAGTCACGATAGTCGAAAATGTTTATGGTATAGAAAACTAGCGTATAGTCTAGCTATAGTTTGACTAGAGCTGTGTGGCCGCTCCGAAAATATTGGTATAGTTGAACTATACGAAGCGATCACACAGCTATAGCCAAACTATAGCAGACCTATACGCTAGTTTTCTATACCGTGTGTACGTAGCCTTAGTCACGATAGTCGAAAATGTTTATGGTATAGAAAACTAGCGTATAGTCCAGCTATAGTTTGACTAGAGCTGTGTGGCCGCTCCGAAAATATTGGTATAGTTGAACTATACGAAGCGATCACACAGCTATAGCCAAACTATAGCAGGACTATACGCTAGTTTTCTATACCGTGTGTACGTAGCTTTAGTCAGTATAGTCGAAAATGTTTATGGTATAGAAAACTAGCGTATAGTCTGAATATAGTTTGACTAGAACTGTGTGGCCGCTCCGAAAATATTGGTATAGTTGGACTATACGAAGCGATTACACAGCTATAGTCAAACTATAGCAGGACTATACGCTAGTTTTCTATATCGTGTGTACGTAACTTTAGTCAGGATAGTCGATAATGTTTATGGTATAGAAAACTACCGTATAGTCTAGCTATAGTTTGACTAGAGCTGTGTGGCCGCTCCGAAAATATTTGTATAGTTGAACTATACGAAGCGATCACACAGCTATAGCCAAACTATAGCAGGACTATACGCTAGTATTCTATACCGTGTGTACGTAGCCTTAGTCACGATAGTCGAAAATGTTTATGGTATAGAAAACTAGCGTATAGTCTAGCTATAGTTTGACTAGAGCTGTGTGGCCGCTCCGAAAATATTTGTATAGTTGAACTATACGAAGCGATCACACAGCTATAGCCAAAATATAGCAGGACTATACGCTAGTTTTCTATACCGTGTGTATGTAGCTTTAGTCACGATAGTCGAAAATGTTTATGGTATAGAAAACTAGCGTATAGTCTAACTATAGTTTGACTAGAACTGTGTGGCCGCTCCGAAAATATTGGTATAGTTGGACTATACGAAGCGATCACACAGCTACAATCAAACTATAGCAGGACTATACGCTAGTTTTCTATACCGTGTGTACGTAGCCTTAGTCACGATAGTCGAAAATGTTTATGGTATAGAAAACTAGCTTATAGTCTAAGTATATTTTGACTAGAGCTGTGTGGCCGCTCCGAAAACATTTGGATAGTTGAACTATACGAAGCGATCACACAGCTATAGTCTAACTATAGCAGGACTATCCTCTAGTTTTCTATACCGTGTGTACTTAACTTTAGTCAGGATAGTCGAAAATGTTTCAATGTCTATTACTACAAATCAAAATTTAATTGATACGAGTCGAGATTTCTCAATGTTTATTGATCACACAGCTATAGTCAAACCATAGCAGGACTATACGCTAGTTTTCTATACCGTGTGTACGTAGCCTTAGTCACGATAGTCGAAAATGTTTATGGTATAGAAAACTAGCGTATAGTCTAGCTATAGTTTGACTAGAACTGTGTGGCCGCTCCGAAAATATTGGTATAGTTGGACTATACGAAGCGATCACACAGCTATAATCAAACTATAGCAGGACTATACGCTAGTTTTCTATACCGTGTGTATGTAGCTTTAGTCAGGATAGTCGAAAATGTTTATGGTATGGAAAACTAGCTTATAGTCTGAGTATATTTTGACTAGAGCTGTGTGGCCGCTCCGAAAATATTGGTATAGTTGAACTATACGAAGCGATCACACAGCTATAGTCAAACTATAGCAGGACTATACGCTAGTTTTCTATATCGTGTGTACGTAGATTTACTCAGTATAGTCGAAAATGTTTATGGTGTAGAAAACTAGCTTATAGTCTGACTATAGTTTGACTAGAGCTGTGTGGCCGCTCCGAAAATATTGGTATAGTTGAACTATACGAAGCGATCACACAGCAATAGTCAAACTATAGCAGGATTATACTCTAGTTTTCTATACCGTGTGTACTTAACTTTAGTCAGGATAGTCGAAAATGTTTCAATGTCTATTACTACAAATCAAAATTTAGTTGATACGAGTCGAGATTTCTCAATGTTTATTGATCACACAGCTATAGTCAAACTATAGCAGGACTATACGCTACTTTTCTATACCGTGTGTACGTAGCCTTAGTCACGATAGTCGAAAATGTTTATGGTATAGAAAACTAGTGTATAGTCTAGCTATAGTTTGACTAGAACTGTGTGACCGCTCCGAAAATATTGGTATAGTTGAACTATACGAAGCGATCACACAGCTATAATCAAACTATAGCAGGACTATACGCTAGTTTTCTATACCGTGTGTATGTAGCTTTAGTCAGGATAGTCGAAAATGTTTATGGTATAGAAAACTAGCTTATAGTCTGAGTATATTTTGACTAGAGCTGTGTGGCCGCTCCGAAAATATTTGTATAGTTGAACTATACGAAGCGATCACACAGCTATAGTCTAACTATAGCAGGACTATCCTCTAGTTTTCTATACCGTGTGTACTTAACTTTAGTCAGGATAGTCGAAAATGTTTCAATGTCTATTACTACAAATCAAAATTTAGTTGATACGAGTCGAGATTTCTCAATGTTTATTGATCACACAGCTATAGTCAAACTATAGCAGGACTATACGCTAGTTTTCTATACCGTGTGTATGTAGCTTTAGTCAGGATAGTCGAAAATGTTTATGGTATAGAAAACTAGCGTATAGTCTAGCTATAGTTTGACTAGAACTGTGTGGCCGCTCCGAAAATATTGGTATAGTTGAACTATACGAAGCGATCACACAGCTATAGTCAAAGCATAGCAGGACTATACGCTAGTTTTCTATACCGTGTGTACGTAGCTTTAGTCAGTATAGTCGAAAATGTTTATGGTATAGAAAACTAGCGTATAGTCTAGCTATAGTTTGACTAGAACTGTGTGGCCGCTCCGAAAATATTTGTATAGTTGAACTATACGAAGCGATCACACAGCTATAGTCAAAGCATAGCAGGACTATACGCTAGTTTTCTATACCGTGTGTACGTAGCTTTAGTCAGTATAGTCGAAAATGTTTGTGGTATAGAAAACTAGCGTATAGTCTAGCTATAGTTTGACTAGAACTGTGTGGCCGCTCCGAAAATATTTGTATAGTTGAACTATACGAAGCGATCACACAGCTATAGTCAAAGCATAGCAGGACTATACGCTAGTTTTCTATACCGTGTGTACGTAGCTTTAGTCAGTATAGTCGAAAATGTTTGTGGTATAGAAAACTAGCGTATAGTCTAACTATAGTTTGATTAGAGCTGTGTGGTCGCTTCGAAAATATTGGTATAGTTGAACTATACGAAGCGATCACACAGCTATAGTCGTGATCACCTCGTATAGTCCAAAACTATGCGTATAGCTGAACTATACGAAGCGGTCACACAGCTACAGTTAAACTATAGCAGGACTATACGCTAGTTATCTAAATTCCAAATTAAGATTTAGCCTCATTAACACTGCTTTTTGACTTGCACTAACACTTGCCTAGATCCCATTAACACTGCTTTTGCTTATCTACAAAGCAAGTTTTGAATGGTGGTCTAAATGTGCCTTAGTTTGTTTCATGATTCTAAATTGGTACAAATAGTCCATGTGTCCAAATATCCATTCGGTTATCTCCGGATCATTACTTAGTCCAAATAGTCAAAATGTCCTGATCTCCCACATTGCGAATCAAGATTTAGTCAAAGAACTTTTTAAAACCCTCGTGGTGCGGTCCCCCAGGTGAAATTCGGGAAACGCCACACGTCAGTCGTCTCATATTTGATCGAAATTTATTCCGTCGTGACTTGGCGATTCCGGGCGAACGCTTCCCCACATGGACCCCAAAATTTTGCATTAAAAAAATTATCACTTTTACGGAGGACGCGGAGAAGATGCCCACGGAAAATGGAATTCACGCAAGGATTCCGGTGGAAAACTACGAGACGCGTCATCAGACACCACTCTCGTCGCTGCGCGACTTATGCACATTTTTCTGCGAATCCGGGTCCCCCGACTAAAAGGCAGCCTCCGGCGGCCTCCTCGGTCCGAGAGAGTCGGTGCATCAGATTTTTGTAGCCAAAGGACAGACGAACGACCCCACGTACGGCGATTTTCGATGAGACCTCCGGATTGCGTACTTTAGGCGTCCAAAAATTGACGAAATTTTTACAAAAAAAAGTTACTTTTAGGCACTTTGCAAAAAAAATTTAAAAAATGTGGAGAAGTGAGGTGACAGTCGGACGTGTGGCGACGTTCCGGACACGCCGGTGCCGGCGGCAGGTCCGTGCGGCGAAAACTGTCCGAGTTATGGGTGAATTTGAAAAAAAACATTTTAAAATAGGTACAGCCGCCCCCGGAGACGGTAGATTGTTGAAATTATTTTTAGAATTTAATTTCATCTTTTGAAAATCGCTTGTGTGAAATTTCAAAAGATGTAACACATATATATTTTTAATTTTTTTTCCAAAAAATCATCTTTTTTTGACCCCTTTTTAGTTCAGTGACGGCTCGTTACTCTTTTAGTATTGTGGTAAAAACACAGTAATTTCGTCTTTTTATTATTAAAGAAATTGAGGTTTCCCAATGTATATTAAATTGTCTACAAATCATGTTTTAGTCTAAAGCTAGGTCCAGACTGGGCAACAAATTGTTGGCAACATGTTGTCAACACAATTTTGACAACATGTTGCTGTAAACAAGTAACATGTTGATGGATACTCGTCGACATTTGGCGGCATACATCAAAGAAATTTGGTGCTTTTTGCTTGTATCTGTGTATCCCGTTTTATACGGGTAACATCGCTCTTATATGGGTAACATCGCTCAGTGTGGACAGTGTTGACAACATTTTCCGTGAATCCCAGTGGTTGAGGTTTCATATGTGCAGGTTAGCTACCGACTTCGTTTTTTATAATAATATTCATTAATTCTTAATTATAGTTTATAATTCAAAACTACCACCATTTAATAGTAGTTCTGACATCAATTTGTCGCCATGGAACGTTCCATTTTTCGAAAATTCTCTCTGCCAATATCGTCTATTTCGTTTTTGTGAACCGGCAGCTATCACAACATAAGCAGCAGAAACACCAGCAGCTTTCACGTCCATTTTCAACATTTGACTGGTTGTGGTGTGGACGCACAACATCACAGACAACATGTATCCATATACAATTGAAGCAACTTCATGTTGCCATGTCAATGAGTTGGCAACATGTTGCCACCAATTTGTTGCCTAGTGTCTACATACCTTAAGAGGTCCAAGTTAGTTTTCCAATGTCTATTGCTTTGTCTACAAATCAGACTTTTTACGGTTAGTTAAGCGCAAGCACATCCGCCAAGTTTGAAAGGCGGGAATATGAAAGTTTCGGGCACATATTTAGTTATACGTCAAAAAATTCGGGCACTTTTTGACGTATAACATGGCGAAAATTGACACATGCGCATACAAAATTTTCAATCACCTATGAAAAGGTCTATTAAAATTTTTCTCAATGTGTTTCAGTTTGTCTTGAATTAATCCAAGACTATTCGTTTACTCCTTAATCAAAATTTAGTCCAAATAGTCAAAAGTGCCTCAATTTCACTTTGTTTGCGAATTACGATTTTAACCTTTCTATACACGCGTGTCGGTCTCACAGACCGTAGGGTTCTTAGACTGCTTATTCCGAGAAAACTAGACACGCTTGAGTGCTCATGTTCCCGATACCTTCTCAAGGCTTTGTACTTCTTATGGCAGTAACGTAGAGACCATTGTATAAATAACACGTGTGCATTTGTTTAGATATTCGCTCTGACAGATCTACCCGTGTTAATTTGATATATTTTCGTGAACGGTGAATATTGTTTTTTCCCTCGTAATATCCACATTTGTATGTTATTTCATGTTTCATATAATGTTGCGGCTATTTACACATAAATAAGCATTATGTGTTAATTATGTCTAGTTTGAATATATATGTTTACTTTTTTTATTTTTGTTATTTTTAATTTTATTATTGTTATTTTCTTAAGCCATGTAATAAAATATATAATCTGTTGTCACATAGATTTATTTTAAACTGAATTTGTATTTAAAATTTAGTGTGAAATTCAAATTATTACAAGTCGGTGTCTCAGACCGACGCGTGTATTTGTGTCATAAAAAAAAACGCGTGTATAGGAAGGTTAACTGGGAGCCGATATTTTAATGTGTAATGTTTTATCTTCATATCAATATTTAGTCCTCTAGGACGACTCCTTAGTCCTGCTTTCCAAACATTTAGTTCAAACTGCAGAATCGCAGATTAATCAGTGGCTATTAATTTGTCTTCTAATGAAGAATTAGTCCAAGCAGTTTGTCTACAAATCAAGTTTTATTCTAAAAGAACAAGTTCTCTGATGTCCAGGTGTCTATGTCTATTCAATTATCTCCAAATCACGACTTAGTTCAAATAGTCAAAGTATCACTTTGTGAATCAAGATCAATCCAGTTTCTATGTTTATTACATACACTCAAAATTAATATTTAGTCTCCAACAACTCCTGTTTTTGTTCATCTACAGTAGGGAAAGATGATTCGTTCTGGCGCCACCTTCCCACCTCAAGAAATCAAAAATTCTCTCTGAAACACGTGTGACGTCTATGTAGCCCCACGCTAAAGAGAAACTGAGGTCTATGTAGCCGCACGCTAAAGAGAATGTGAGGTCTATGTAGCCCCAGGCTAAAGAGAATGTGAGGTCTATGTAGCCGCACGCTAAAGAGAATGTGAGGTCTATGTAGCCCCACGCTAAAGAGAATGTGAGGTCTATGTAGCCCCACGCTAAAGAGAATGTGAGGTCTATGTAGCCACACACTAAAGAGAATGTGAGGTCTATGTTGCCCCACGTTAAAACTCGTGTAAATCCACGCGTGGGGTTACATAGACCTCACACCCTCTTTAGCGTGAGGTTACACAGACCTCACACCCTCTTGAGGAGGTGGGAAGGTGGCGCCAGAACGAATCATCTTTCCCTACTATCTACAAATGAAGTTTTGAGTGCTGGCTTCTCAATGCGCATTAGTTTGTTTCATAATTCTAAATTAGTCCAAATGGTCCAATTTTGGAAAATATCATTTATTTTCTATACAATCAGTATAGTATGTAGTCTATATAATCAGTTTTCCTGTTTGTTCTTGAACCCGGAACACTTGAAACTGAAATGCCGATTCTTCTTCTTCATGACACTGCTCTTGACCTCCAAACCGTCCCTTATGCTGCTCGCCCCTTTCCCGTCCACGCTATCTCTCAACTCCACGTTCACCATCTTCTATTCATCCACCTTCTCCAGCAGATCCTCCTCGGCGTCGTCGTGAGGAAGAGGAATATAGTCAGGATTAATTTCCTCCGGCTTCCTCTTTTGATTCTGTAACTCCATGACTTCATCAGTTTTCCTGTTTGTTGTCCCCCTTCCTCTTGAAACTGAAATGCCACTTTTTCTTCTTCACGACGCTGCTCTTGACCTCCAAACCGCCCCTTATGCTGCCCTCCCCTTTCCCGTCCACGCTATCTCTCAAATCCACGTTCATCTTCTTTTCGTCCACCTTCTCCAGCAAATCCTCTTCGGCGTCGTCGTGAGGTAGAGGAATATAGTCAGGATTAATTTGCTCCGGCTTTTCGTTCTATAACTTCATATACTCTATAACTTCATCAGTTTTCCTGTTTGAACCCGAAAAAGTTGACATGACCGACATGACGCTGCTCTTGAGCTCTAAACTGCCCGTTATGCTGCCCCCCCCCCCCCCCCTTTCCCGTCCACGCTATCTCTCAACTCCACGTTCATCTTCTTTTCGTGCACCTTCTCCAGCAGATCCTC
The DNA here is from genome assembly GCA_944588485.1 of Phosphuga atrata. NCBI lineage: Eukaryota > Metazoa > Arthropoda > Insecta > Coleoptera > Silphidae > Phosphuga > Phosphuga atrata. The sequence goes on along the minus strand of OX155899.1, from coordinate 69,489,262 downwards.
CTAGGCGTCGTCGTGAGGAAGAGGAATATAATCAGGATTAATTTCCTCCGGCTTCCCCTTTTGGTTCTGTAACTCTATGACTTCATCAGTTTTCCTGTTTGTTGCCCCCCTTTCTCTTGAACCCGAAAAACTTGAAACTAAAATGCCACTTCTTCTTCTTCGCGACGCTGCTCTTGACCTCCAAACCGCCCCTTATGCTGCCCTCCCCTTTCCCGTCCACGCTATCTCTCAAATCCACGTTCATCTTCTTTTCGTCCACCTTCTCCAGCAGATCCTCCTTGGCGTCGTCGTGAAGAAGAGCAATATAATCAGGATTAATTTCCTCCGACTTCTCCTTTTGGTTATGTAATTCCAAGACTTCATCAGTTTTCCTGTTTGCTGCCCACCTTCCTCTTGAACCCGAAAAACGAAACTGAAATGCCACTTCTTCTTCAAGACGCTGCTCTTGACCTCTAAACCGCCCCTTATGCTGCCCTCCCCTTTCCCGTCCACGCTATCTCCCAACTTCATGTTCACCATCTTCTTTAGCAGTACACCTTCTCCAGCAGATCCTCCTTGGCGTCGTCGCGAGGAAGAGGAATATAGCCAACATTACTTTCCTCCGGCTTCTCCTTTTGATCTGTTCCACCCCTTCCTCTTGAACCCGACAAACTTGAAACTGAAATGCCACTTTTTCTTCTTCTTCCTGACGCTGCTCTTGACTTTCAAACCGCCTCTAATGCTACCCTTCCCTTTCCCGTCCATCTCTCAACTCCTTCACCATCTTATTTTCGTCCTTACACCTTCTCAAGCAGATCCTCCTCGGCGTCGTCGTGAGGAAGAGAAATATAATCAGGATTAAAATCGTCCGGCTTCTCCTTTTGGTTCTGTAACTCTATGACTTGTATGACGCGTTCGCTGTTCTCCTCCCATTTCCTCCTACCCTCCTCATCCAACAAATTACTTAAAAATCCGTCACTCTAGACTTCTTTTCCGCGACTTTAATCTCCGTTTGTGGATCATCATATTCCTTTTCCGGCTGCTGTTGGATCTGCTGAGGCTGTCACTCTAGACTTCTTGTCCGCGACTTTAATCTCCGTTTGTGGATCATCGGATTCCTTTTCCGGCTGCTGTTCGATCTGCTGAGGCAGTTGTTGCTCTTGCTGGACCTCGCTCGAAATTCCTCAACGTTCATTGTTTGACTTCCAATTAAGATTTGGTCGCCTAGAACTCATTAATCTTGTTTTCTCAGTGTCTATCAGAATTAGTAGTAGTCCAGGTGTCTTAAAGCTACGTACACACGATATAGAAAACTAGCGTATAGTCTGCTATAGTTTGACTTTAGCTTTGTGATAGTATAGTCCAAAACTATTCGTATAGTTGAACTATACCTATGTATAGTTCATCATTATAGGACATTTTGAAAACTAGCGTATAGTCCTGCGCTATAGTTTGACTATATCGGAACATATCACGGAAAATGAGGTTTTTATACGCATGGACATAGAGAGACCTATTGGTTATTGTGAAGAAACGTAAGACAGCGTACCTAGGACATATCCTCAGAAATACAAAATATAGCCTTCTTAAGTTTATAATAATAAAGAGGCGCCGTGGTCCAGGGCGAAGGAAGTGCTCCTGATTAAAGAACATAAGAGACTGGACTGGTCTGGACATATTGTTCAGAGCGCCACAAGACCGTGCGAAATTTGACAGGATTGTTGCCAACCTTCAGTAATGGAGAAGGCACCTAATAGAGCAGGTCGCTAAATTTAAATACTTGGGCAGCTGGATCACTGAAGACCTGGATCCAGATCTGGACACGTAAGAACACGTAAGTAAGAACACGCATCGAAATAGCCAGAACAACGTTCCTTAAGATGAGAAAAGTATTTTGCGAGAGACGTCTAAACCTTAGACTAAGATACCGGTTCGTTAAGTGCTACTACATTCACTCGGTACTATTGTTTGGCGTTGAGGCTTGGACGATGAAGATCAATACTATGAACAAAAAAGAAGCGTGTGAGACGTGGATTCCTCAAGATTTAGTCTCCTAGATCTCATTAACACTGCTTTTGCTTATCTTAACAAAGCAAGTTTCTATCTCTCAACTCCACGTTCGCCATCTTCTTCTCGTCCACCTTCTCCAGCACATCCTGCTCGGCGTCGTTGTGAGGAAGAGGAATATAGTCAGGATTAATTTCCTCCAGCTTTTCCTTTTGATTCTGTAACTCTATGACTTGAATGACTTGTTCGTTGCTCTCCTCCCATTCCTCCAATTTCTTCCTACCCTTCTCATCCAACAAATTACTCTACGTTTACCATCTTCTTTTCGTACACCTTCTCCAGCAGATCCTCTTCGGCGTCGTCGTGAGGAAGTAGAATATAGTCAGGATTAATTTCCTCCAGCTTCTCCTTTTGGTTCTGCAACTCTATGACTTGAATGATGTGTTCGTTGCTCTCCTCCCATTCCTCTAATTTCTTCCTACCCTCCTCATCCAAAAAATTACTTAAAACCTTCTTAGAATTCAAAACTAAATCCGTCTTTTTCTTCGCGACTTTAATATCAGTTTGTGGATCATCGGATTCCTATTCCGGCTGCTGTTGGCTCTGCTGCGGCTGTTGCTCTTGCTGGACTTCGCTCGCTTGATCCCCAACCCGTGCTTCCTCGGAATATTCTCGTAATTGACCATTTCGAACTATTTCGAGCTATTTCGAACGGCGGCGACATCATCTTATCCAGGAGACGTTCCATCTCGACGTCCAGACTCTGCGGCTCGGTTTATCTTACTCATACCGTCGATTACGTCTTTCAATTCCGAACAATTTTCAGTGTATTCCTCGTGTTGGTCGATTATGTTCATCTTCTTCGATTCCATCGTTTGGTTGGTGTTGATGGCATGTCCATGGCGGTTTCGAGGATGTCGTTGAGAATATAGGAGGCAATAATGACTCCTGGACTAATTTAGAATTATGAAACAAACTAATGCAAATCAAAAGCACTCAAAACGCTAAGGATTATACGCTCATCTTCTTCGATTCCATCAATGCGTTGCTGTTGATGGCATGACCATGGTGGTTTCGAGGATGTCGTTGAGATTATGGGAGGCAATATTAACTCCTGGATTAGACTCCTGGACTTATTTAGAATTATGAAACAAAACGCTAAGGATTATACACTCATCTTCTTCGATTCCATCAATGCGTTGCTGTTGATGGCATAACCATGGCGGTTTCGAGGATGTCGTTGAGAATATGGGAGGCAATAATGACTCCTGGACTAATTTTGAATTATGAAACAAAACGCTAAGGATTATACGCTCATCTTCTTCGATTCCATCAATGTGTTGCTGTTGATGGCATGACCATGGCGGTTTGGAGGATGTCGTTGAGAATATGGGAGGCAATAATGACTCCTGGACTAATTTTGAATTATGAAACAAAACGCTAAGGATTATACGCTCATCTTCTTCGATTCCATCAATGTGTTGCTGTTGATGGCATGACCATGGCGGTTTGGAGCATGTCGTTGAGAATATGGGAGGCAATAATGACTCCTGGATTAGACTCTTGGGCTAATTTAGAATTATGAAACAAAACGTTAAGTATTATACGCTCATCTTCTTCGATTCCATCAATGCGTTGCTGTTGATGGCATAACCATGGCGGTTTCGAGGATGTCGTTGAGAATATGGGAGGCAATAATGACTCCTGGACTAATTTTGAATTATGAAACAAAACGCTAAGGATTATACGCTCATCTTCTTCGATTCCATCAATGCGTTGCTGTTGATGGCATAACCATGGCGGTTTCGAGGATGTCGTTGAGAATATGGGAGGCAATAATAATTCCTGGATTAGACTCGTGGACTAATTTAGAATTATGAAACAAACCGCTAAGGATTATACGCTAGTTTTCTATATCGTCTGTAACGTGGCTTTAGGAGTCCCAGTTTTCCAATGTCTATTGGTGTTCGTTGTCGCAACATTTGTTGTAATTTATTTCGCCCATTTGTATTGTCGATTGGAGTGGTTTCGGTTATTTCTGTGAACGCAATTTCTTCTCGCTTACAAAATTTATTGGAAACTTGAGACAACTTGACGCCGTCAAAAAAATTACATAAATAGTCTTAGGGGCTCTTTCACCATCCTCAAGTAAAGTGTAGAGTAGGCTAACCGCCAAATAAAGTCATCTCACGACAAGAGACGTCATTTCACGACGTTCGAGTAACACTAATCATAAGATTAACCTACCCGTAACTTACTTGCCACAACATCTAACAAATAGCGTGTTTACTTGACACTTGTCGGTTCTCATTTTGTGTAGAACATAACCTAGCTTTGTTTAAGAATGGATTGATTTGAGTTGATTGAGCATCAATTGGATGAATTAGAAGATTTTACGACGCAACGAGTGCCTAGGATTCGTGTATTTAAATTACGTGTTGATTATTTTACGGACCTAGATGAAACAATGTTTTTTTATAGATTCCGTTTTTACTTCATTCATGTTGATTAAAAAACAAATTTAAAAACACACGCTTTAAAACAAGACACAAAAACACCACAAATGACAGTTGACAACTGTCAATGACGCGTAACGAGTAACCTTGAAGTATAATGAATGAATGTGACGTAAGATTTGTGACGTTATTCCCTTAACCAATAAGTTGTTGTTAACCAATAAGTTGAAATTGACAAAAGATACTCGTAACTTTTAATTGCCGATTAACACTAACCTGCAAGTAATTAATCAACGCTTTACTTGGAGATGGTGAAAGAGGCCCTTAATGTCTATTCGTTTATCTCTAAACGATAAGTTCAGTTCAAATTGTCAAAGTCTCCCGTTCACTATGACTTCACAAATCAAGATTTAGTCAAACGAATTGATGTTTCCCAATTTATATGTTTGTATAAAAATCAAGTTTTAGGCTACATACACACGGTATAGAAGATTTAGAACCCACGGTGTAGAACCTATAGACTTTGGAAAACTGGACCCCTAAAGTTACGTTACTCACGATTTAAAAAACTTGCTATAGTTTGACTTTAGCTGTATGACCGCTTCGTATAGTTGAACAACTATACGAATAGTTGTGCACTATACTATAAGGTATAGAAGATTTAGAACCCACGGTATAGAACCAAGACATTGGAAAATTGGTACCCCTAAAGTTACGTTACACACGATATAGAAAACTAGCGTATAGTCCTGCTATAGTTTGTGTGACCGCTTCGTATAGTTCAACTATACGAATAGTTTTGGACTATACGAAGCGGTAGTCAAACTATAGCAATATTATACGCTAGTTTTCCATATCGTGTGTAACGTAGCTTTAGAGGTCCCAGTTTTCCAATGTCTATTGGTTTGTCTAGAAATCAAGGTTTATTCCTGCTATAGTTTGACTTTAGCTGTGTGACCGCTTTGTATAGTTGAATAACTATACGAATAGTTGTGGACTATACTATAAGCTATAGAAGATTTAGAACCCACGGTATAGAACCAATAGTCATTGGAAAACTGGACCCCTAAAGCTACGTTACTCACGATATAGAAAACTAGCGTATAGTCCTGCTATAGTTTGTGTGACCGCTTCGTATAATTCAACTATACGAATAGTTTTGGACTATACGAAGCGGTAGTCAAACTATAGCAAGATTATACGCTAGTTTTCTATATCTGTAACGTAGCTTTAGGCGTCCCAGTTTTCAAATGTCTATTGGTTTGTCTACAAATCAAGTTTTAGTTCTGCTATAGTATGACTTTAGCTGTGTGACCGCTTCGCATACGAATAGTTTTGAACTATACGAAGCGGTAGTCAAACTAAAGCTATGTACAGACGGTATAGAAAACTAGCGTATAGTCCTGCTATAGTTTGAGTATAGCTCAAAATATATATAGTATAGTTCAAAACTATTCGTATAGTTGAACTATACGAAGCGGTCACACAGCTAAAGTCAAAAGTCTATATCGTGTGTAACGTAGCTTAAAGGTAGGCGTCCACATTTTCGCATCGTACGTATCGGACGCATCGCATCTAACGGATTATTTTTTAACAATATATCGTATAGTTGAACTATACCAGGGGTCGGCAAAGTGTAGCTCGCGAGCCACATGTGGCTCTTCTGGTGTGGGCTTATGGCTCGGGAAATCTCAGCATAAAAATCGATGCTGCCTGAGAGTAGAAGGTCTTCAAAGGACCAAAAATAGTCCAGTCCAATAGCTGTAACTTATGCGAAGTGTGCGGTGGGATTGTAAGCATAACGAGTCCATTTTCTTTGGCGTAGTTGAGAACTTTCTCAGAACGATGACTCTCGTGATTGTCCATGATTATTAAGTGCATCATATAAACATTTGGTTGAACTAAAACAGGGGTCGGCAAAGTGTGAAGATATATTGAAACAACATTTTTTTTAAAGGAAAACAGAACTGTCAATATTAAGTCTTACGACCGCCGCCGCCGAGTTCATAACTCACAGGCATAGCGCGGATCTCCGTTGTTTCTTTTAGTTATTGTGTCTCGCTGTCAGTGCATAGTTCAAAATTGCGCTTTTTTTGGAAATAATTCTCAAACTTCCTCTCAAAATGGCTCCGAAGAAAAGAAAAAAAATACCCGATCAAGATTGTGAATTCCAAACTGAATGGAGAATTGTTTGCGTTTGTACCGAATGCAGCTGGTCTTCCAACTTGTCTTATTTGCCATGAAAAGCAAGCAAACAACAAAAAGGCTAATGGCGCGAGACATTTTGTTGTCGAGACACATAAACATGCCACATTTGCAAAGTATTATCCCTTCGGTGATGTTAGAAAGAACTTCATTGAAAAATTTCAGAAAAATTAAATTCCTCCTTTAACTGTCTGCAAATAATGCTAACTTGACAAGCTTTGTCGTGAGTCACGAAATCGTTAAAAGCGGAAAACCATTCACTGGTGAGTACATAAAAAGTTGTTTTATAAATGTGGCTGACACTTTCACAAAAGCAGATATTATGAATAAAATCAGAAGCTTACCATTGTCTGCCAAAACTGTAACAGACAGCACAAAAAAGTCGTTGAATGTATGCCAACAAGTTGAGGACGTTAAATTAGCATCAGCCATATCAATGGTGGTCGATGAGTCTTGTGAGATAAAGGATTCTGCGCATCGCAGAGGTGTCCTCTTTGCTCGCTATATTTCATCAGATGGTCCCAAAGAAGAACTCCTGGGAATATTGCCACTCAAGGGTCAAACATGAGGAGAATATGTTGAAAATGCTGTGAGCAAATAAAAATCACACCCCACTTACTAAAATTGTGTATATTGCAACAGATGAAGCTAAAAGTATGGTGGATAGTAAAAAAGGATTTTTCGCGATTTTTAAAGAACAAATTGGTCATGACGTTTTATCTTCTCATTGCATAATTCACCAGAAAGCACTTTGCGCGCAAACATTCAGAAAGAAAATATTGGTAAATTTATGGATTTGGTAGTGAAGGCCACCAATAATATTATCGCAAGGGCAATTATGAACAAAATACAAACATATGACTTCAAGAAAAAAAAAATCATCTGTGGCTCTTGATCCAGTTTGAAATCATTTTAAATGAAAAAATGGCTCTTAAGTTTATAGAGTTTGCCGACCCCTGAACTATACGAAGCGGCCACACAGCTATAGTCAAACTATAGCAGGACTATACGCTAGTTTCTATATTCGTGTGTACGTAGCTTTAAGCAGGATTATACGCTAGTTAGTTTTCTATATCGTCTGTAAAGTAGCTTAGGGGTCCCAGTTTTCCAATGTTTATTGGTTCGTCTACAAATCAAGTTTTAGTCTAAGGGTTGGAAGAGTTTGTCTACAAAACAAATTTAGTTAAAAGAGTACCAATTTCTCGTTGTGTTAAGTTTGTCTACAAAACTAGAAATACCCCAAGTCTATTAGTTTACTTCTCAATCAAGATCTTTCAAAATCTCTCTTAAGATCCTCTTAATCTTAGTTCAGTCAAAAGTTCAGTCTTTTACTTTGTTTACGAATTAAAATTTTATCTAAAAAGCCGATATTTCTTAATACCTAATGGTTTGTCTTCATATCAAGAGTTAGTCCTCTAGAAAGCCTCAGTCCTGGTTTCCGAAGATCTAGTTCAACAGTTGAAGTCTCAGAAACCCAGATTTATCAACGACCCTAAATTTAAAGAGTTAATAATTGTTTCAGCCTTGTCTTCTTTAGCCTAAATTTGTCTTCTAATGAAGAATTAGTCCAAACAGTTCAGTAGGGAAAGATCCTATGTTCTATTCCCACCGCCACCACAAGACCGGGGAATGTGAGGTCTATGTAACCCCACGCTAAAGTGGGTGTGAGGTCTTTGCGACCCCACGGTAAAGCGGTTGTGAGGTATATGTAACCTCACGCTCAAGTGGGTGTGAGGTCTATGTAACCCCACGCTAAAGGGGGTGTAAGATCTATTTACCCCCACACCCCCGGTTAAGTGGTGGCGGTGAGAATAGAACATATGATCTTTCCCTACTCAGTTCATGTTCGGCAATGTTTATTAGGCTCTAGTTCAAATCTCACAAATCCAGATTTATCAATGGCTATTAATTTGTCTTTTAATCAAGAATTACCCCAAGCAGTTCATTTTTTGCCATGTATATTAGTTTGTCTAGAAATCAAGTTTTATTCAAAAGCTACGTTATAGAAAACGTTATAGGATCTTTCCCTACTCAGTTCATGTTTGGCAATGTTTATTAGGCTCTAGTTCAAATCTCACAAATCCAGATTTATCAATGGCTATTAATTTGTCTTTTAATCAAGAATTACCCCAAGCAGTTCATTTTTTGCCATGTATATTAGTTTGTCTAGAAATCAAGTTTTATTCAAAAGCTACGTTATAGAAAACGTTATAGGATCTTTCCCTACTCAGTTCATGTTTGGCAATGTTTATTAGGCTCTAGTTCAAATCTCACAAATCCAGATTTATCAATGGCTATTAATTTGTCTTTTAATCAAGAATTACCCCAAGCAGTTCATTTTTTGCCATGTATATTAGTTTGTCTAGAAATCAAGTTTTACTCAAAAGCTACGTTATAGAAAACGTTATAGGATCTTTCAATACTCAGTTCATGTTTGCCAATGTTTATTAGGCTCTAGTTCAAATCTCACAAATCCAGATTTATCAATGGCTATTAATTTGTCTTTTAATCAAGAATTACCCCAAGCAGTTCATTTTTTGCCATGTTTATTAGTTTGTCTAGAAATCAAGTTTTATTCAAAAGCTACGTTATAGAAAACTAGCGTATAGTTTGACTATAGCTGTGTGACCGCTTCGTATAGCCAAAACTATTCGAAATGTTGAACTATACGAAGCGGTCACAGAACTAAAGTCAAATTAAAGCAGGACTATATGTTAGTTTTCTATACTGAGTGTAGGTAGCTTTAGGAGGAGCAAGTTCCTCAATGTATATTAGCCTGTTTACCAATCAAAATTCAGTTAAAAGTAGTTCAAGTTACTCTAAAAAAACTCAAATAAAAAAATAGTCCAAATAGTCTATAGTCCATTTTTTTTAAGAATGCAGTACAGGGAAGATAGGGCTTATTTGACCTTGTTCTCTGATTGGCTTAAATCGAGGAAAAGTTCACACCGACGATATTTACTTCTCCATCTCAACCTCTTTTCTCTCTTTCTTTCCACATACATTTGCAGCTGTTAGTTGCTAATGGCTGTCGTGCCAATTCAGAATAGACCTTTTTACGGTTAGTTAAAGGCGGGAATTATGAAAGTTTCGGGCAAATAAAAAGGTTATACGTCAAAAAGTTCGGGCAAAACATGGCGGAAATTGACACATGTGCACAAAAAAATTTCAGTTATGAAAAGGTCTATTATCATCTGATCTGTTTGTATCATTTAGATTTTTTGCGTTTTTCTCCATTTATTTCTTTGTATTTTATTACTGTTGTTGCCATTTGGAGTATTTAAGTAATTTAGTATTTAATCAATTTAACTAAATAATCAAAAATAATAATAATAATGAAACCATTAATAAATTACCAGTTTTATATTCAAGTCACTATATTTGAATTTAGCGCGAAATTTTGTAACTAGATTGAACATTTGTCATGGTGTAATCAGGTTTCTAGTTACTGCATTCTTAAAAAAAATGGACTAGAAGATGTCTAAATGTTTACAAAACAAGATTTAGTCAATACAGGTTTCTCTAATACTGTGACTCTGAATCAAGAAGTAGTCCAGGTATGTGGATATCGACTAGCTTGTCCACGTGAGAATAAGTCCACATAATTAGTTTTCGTAAGTCTCAGATATCCAGATTTATCAATGGCTAATAATTTGTCTTCTAATCAAGAAATAGTCCAAGCAATGTTTATTAGTTTGTCTATAAATCAAGTTTTATTTTAAGGAGATGCAAGGTCCTTATTGTATATTAGCTTGTTTGCCAATCCAAATTGAATTAAAAGTAGTTCAAGTTACTCAATGGGCGTTTTCACACGGCCCCGGCACGGCAGAGTCAACGATGCCGGTGGGATGGAATTTACATTGAACCATCCCCCTAGGTTTCACACTAGACGACATATCGGTGCCGTCGCCGGCTGTCGTCAAGGAACAATCTTCCCACTCGTGTCGTCCCGATAAAACTAATCAGTTGTCGTGCCGGAGCCGTGTCGGAGTCGTGTCGTGTAGTGTGAAAACGCCCTAATGTCTAGCAGTTTGTTTCCAAATCAAAAGTTAGTCAAAATAGTTCAGCTGTCTCAATGCTAACAAATCGAGATTTAGTCAAAGGAATCACTTCACTCTCTGAATCAAGGACTAGTTTGTCAATATCTACTAGCCTGTCCACGTAATTTGATGGGAAAATCAAAATTAGTTCTTCTCCAAATCAAGTCTAAAAGTCATTAATATGTCTTCAAATCAAGAATTCTCGCTATCCAGACGTTTAAAATCGACAAAATTTATAATTTGCTATACATAACATAATCGCCAATTTTCTCGCATACAAAATGTTCAAAATTTTTCATTTTTTTTTAAAATTATTTTCATAAACAAATTTTCTTTTCTGAACTGCAGTTATTTAATTGTGAAATACTAATTAAAATCATATAACGAATTAGATAATTAACGAACAATAATAGAAGTAAAATTGAATAAAATTCAATTAAAAGAAATAAAATTGGATGAAATTAAAATAATTACCAAGCGATCAGATTAATCATCGATTCAAAACTTAAGCATTAACAAATCTAATAACATGATATTTCCACCTTATAGCACTTTATTAGAACACCCTGTATACACGTATCACACGTAGTTTTAACAAAAAAAATAATAATTCGAACAATTCAACATTTTCTTTAAATATTCCACGTATGCTGCGAGTTTGGAAGATGGGCGCAATTTAAAAAAGAAAAAGTTCTGAAAAGTTTGAAGTAAATAAAATTCAAATTACAATAAATAACTACGTGTAATTAAAAAAACTAACTTATCTTTCGCGGTACCATTTCCCTCTGGGTTTCCGTAAAACCCGTGGAGATTTCGGCGAAGCGGGCATCCGCCTGGCCCGTTTAATGTTAGTCCGGTGGGGAGACGAGCTGCTCCTAAGCCGTCGATTCGCGTTTTTCAGGTGGTCCTCGTCCAGTTTCTGGACTCGGACGTAAGGTTGGAACTGTAAGTCTTTGTTGCTGATTTTGGCTGTGAGCACTTTCTCAGCGTTTTCCCACCGGTCTAGATCTACTACACGGTCCACAATTTCTGTACAATTATTTGTTGTTGATTCGTTTACCCTGTCTTCGCGGTTCATTTCACTACTATTTTTATTATATACACTTTGGTCGTTTTTATTTACAATTTGTTCACTTATAGTTTCTTGGATTTTCACACTTAAATCACCGTTCAAATCCGTTAACGTATTGCAATTAGTATCTTCCTCTGTAGTTACACTTAAAGAATCCATCGTGGAATCTTCTAAAGTATCTTCCACCACTACTTCTTTTTTAATACGTCTATTGTCCACACGTTTGTTTGGCCAACCGGTGCGATTCTTCTTCTTTTTTCTTCCGGGTTTCTTTCCAGGACTATAACACCTCCTTAAAGTACTCGCCAGGCCGGTTTTACTTTCAACGTGCTTGAAATTCTCGTAATCTTCCAAAATTTCTATAGCATCCGATTTATATTTCATGTTCACTTCTTCTTGACCGCTTATTTCTAAAGCATCCATTTCCCCAAAGTCATCCATAGCTCCCGATAACATATCATCAATCGATTTAGCAACTACTTCGTAATCTTCCAAGACGCCAGGAGCTTCTTCCTTGGTGGAAGTAACTTCAGGAATCGGTTCCAAACTGGTATTTTTCGCCCGGTTCATTTCCCGTTTCTTTCTCTGGTGGATTATACTACTTAAAATAGCTAGAGTAGAAGCGTGTTGCCTGGGGGACTTCCTCGGGTTCCTAGGTGCCAATAAAATGCCTTTTCTTTTCTTGCGTCTTATGGGAGTCTCGGTTTCGTCGGGTTCGAGACGCGAATTGGAATCTTCGCTGCAAGGATCACCGTTCGAGGCGTCATTCGAACAAGGATCGGGAGTGCTGCATGCAGCCGAATTCGATCCCGACGAAACTTCGTCCATGATTTGCTTCTTTAATTGCGTGTAATTCGAAATGCAGACTTTCGGATCCAAAGCTGGTATAGGTCCCATCTCGTACGGCAACAAAAACGGCTTCCAATATCCTATAAGATTCAATAAAAATCAGATAATATATACAAACATGCTTTTTCTATGCTTATATTTTACGAAAACAGAAAGGGATTTATTTTCTCGTATTCTGTGTAAAATTCCGCGACATTTGATATATTACATGCCAATATTCATAAATAGTCGAAAATCGCGATTTTCGACACCTCGCCAATATAGACAAGTTATATATCAAAATACGCAGAATTGTGTGCACATTGCAAATATATCAACAATTATGTAATTTAATGTGTAATAAACAGTGAAAACCCAAAAAAATATGTAAAATAAAACATCTTGTTACATTTTTAGCGATATTTTAAATACGAATAAACGCAAGTGAACTAATTACAAATTTTCCGAAAGCCCAAGAAAGCGTTCAAATTTGGATGTGCAAGTTATTAGGAGTGGTTGAAGAACCAAGTCGGTACAACCCGTTGGAATTGAGTCGAAATATCAACATACTGTTGCTAATTTTAAAACCGTTGATTTGATTTCGATCAAAATTTAGTTTTATCTTCTTATTGGTGTTGGTGTTAAGTGTGCAAAGTTTGAAGAGAATTCGCGGATGCGTTTCTCAGAAAACCCAATTATAAAGTTATAGTTTGTGTGGTTGCACATTCAAAGTTTAAAAATCCTAGAATATTTTAAAAACTACAAAAATCTTTTTATTACTTATGCGCGAAAAGTATTTCTTTACGCACTTTTTTTAATACGAGAAATTCCACTTTTCGTTGCATTTCCACATAACCTGGGTAACGCACGCAAATATTTAATATCGCTAGGTTACATTAAAAATATAATAAATAAATAAACTAAATACAATGAAGACCTCATTATTAAAAGTGAATTGCCTGTCGAAATAACAACATATTACAATCTCTAATTTGAAAACTGTCGATTCGATTTCCCTAAAAAAAAAAAACGTTGATTTGATTTCGATCAAAGTTTAGTTTCACCTTCTTATTAGTGTTGGTGTTAGGTGTGCAAAGTTTGAAGAGAATTCACGGATGCGTTTTTGAGAAAACCCAATTAGAAAGTTTGTCGTTTGAAAAAATAGTTTGTGTGGTTGCACATTCAAAGTTTAAAAATTCTATTTTTTTATTGGAAACATTTTAAAAACTGCAAAAATCTTTTTATTACTCATGCGCAAAAAGTATTTCTTGACGCACGTTTTTTAATCCGACAAATGCCACTTTTCGTTGCTTTTCCACATAACCTGGTTAACGCACGCAAATATACAATATCGCTAGGTTACATTAAAAAAAAAACAAATAAAATAAATACAATCAAGACCGCAATATTAGAAAAGTGAATTGCCTGTCGAAATAACAACATATTACAATTTCTAATTTGAAAACCGTCGATTCGATTTTCCTAAAAATTTAGTTTCATCTTCTTATTGATGTTAGTGTTAAGTGTGCAAAGTTTGAAGAGAATTCACGAATGCGTTTTTGAGAAAACCAAATTAGAAAGTTTTCGTTTGAAGTATTTATTTGAGTAGTTAGTTTGTGTGGTTGCACATTCAAAAAAGCAAGTTGCAAGTTCAAAAATTCTATTTTTTTATTGGATATATTTAAAAAAAACTGCAAAAATCTTTTTATAACTCATTCGCGAAAAGTATTTTTTGACGCACGTTTTTTAATACGACAAATGCTACTTTTCGTTGCATTTCCACATAACCTGGGCAACGCACGCAAATATTCAATATCGCTAGGTTACATTAAAAAAAAATAAACAAATAAAATAAATACAATCAAGACCGCAATATTAAAAAAGTGAATTGCCTGTCGAAATAACAACATATTACAATTTTTAATTTGAAAACCATCGATTCGATTTCGCTCAAAATTTAGTTTCATCTTCTTATTAGTGCTGGTGTTAAGTGTGCAAAGTTTGAAGAGAATTTGCGGAGGCTTTTCTGAGAAAACCCAATTAGAAAGTTTGTCGTTTGAAAAAATAGTTTGTGTGGTTGCACATTCAAAGTTTAAAAATTCTATTTTTTGATTGGATATATTTTAAAAACTGCAAAAATCTAGTCATGCGCGAAAAGTACTTCTTGACGCACGTTTTTTAAAACGACAAATGCCACTTTTCGTTGCATTTCCACATAACCTGGGCAAAGCACGCAAATATTCAATATCGTTAGGTTACATTTAAAAAAAAAAATACAATCAAGACCTCAATATTGAAAAAGTGAATTGCCTGTCAAAATAACGACATATTAAAATTTCTAATTTGAAAACCGTCGATTCGATTTCGCTCAAAATTTAGTTTCATCTTCTTATTAGTGTTGGTGCCAAGTGTGCAAAGTTTGAAGAGATTTCGCGGATGCGTTTTTGAGAAAACCAAATTAGAAATTTTGTCGTTTGAAATATTTAGTTCAATAGTTAGTTTGGTTTTTTGGCACACAACATTCAAAAAAGCAAGTTGCAAGTTCAAAAATTCTATTTTTTGATTGTATATATTTTAAAAACTGCAAAAATCTTTTTATTACTCATGCGCGAAAAGTATTTTTTGACGCACGTTTTTAAATACGACAAATTCCACTTTTTGTTGCATTTCCACATAACCTGGGCAACGCACGTAAATATTCAATATGCTAGGTTACATTTAAAAAAAATATTAAATAAATAAATTAAACACAATCAAGACCTCAATATTAAAAATGTGAGAAGTATCAGAAATTGTTTTCATTACAAAATAATAATAAAAATTGAAGAAAACGATAACGGCTAGTACGATATAAAACGATACCAGAGACTGAGGAGAGTTCTTATGACGAATCCACACCACCGGCGACAATTGAAAAAGCAAATTCTTCATTTTTTTTTCTATTTTTCTTTTATGGCATTTGGATGGCAAATTTAAACTCTTCTAGATTAAGCTCAATATGGCAATTTAAAGATAACTTAGTGTGGTTTAAGAATTTCAAAATTAAATATAAAAATTTCAAAAATTGGCAAATTTGTTGCAAAAACTCACAAGACACGGCCAAAATTTGTTTAATTTATAAAGGCAAATTTAGACACTAAATAAAGCTTAATATTTCAACTTAGATTAAGCTCAATATGTCAATTTAAAGATAACTTAAAGTAGTTTAAGAATTTTAAAATTAAACTAGAAAATACCAATAATTAGCGAAGTTTGAAGACGCGGTCGCAATTTATTCGACAAATTTTAACAATAAATAAGTATTTTAATAACCCAACTTAGATTAAGTTGTATATTGCTGCTTAAAGCTAATTTGTTATAGTTTTAGAATTTTCAAACTAAATTGCGAAATTTTTAAAAATTGGCAACGTTATTGCGAAAATTCGAAGACACGGTCAAAGCTTGTTTAATTTTTTAAAACAAATTTAAACACTAAATATCTAGCTTCATATTCCAACTTAGATTAAGCTCAATATGTCAATTTAAAGATAATTTAAGAATTTGAAAATTAAATTAGAAAATATCAAAAATTGGCAAAGTTGTTGCAATAATTCAAAGACGCGGTCGAAATTTATTCGACGAATTTCAACACTAAATAAGTATCTTAATATCCCAACTTAGTTTAAGTTGTATATTGCTGCTTAAAGCTAATTTCGTATAGTTTAAAATTTTTTTAACTAAATTGGAAAATTTCTAAAATTTAAAATTTGGAGGCCAAAATTTGTTTAATTTTTTAAGACAAATTTAAACACTAAATATTTCATCTTAGATTAAGTTTAATATATCAATTTAGAGATAACTTAAATTAGTTTAAGAACTTGAAAATTAAATTAGAAAATTTCAATAATTGTCAAAGTTGCTGTAAAAATTTGGAGACGCGGCCGAAATTTATTCGACAAATTTTAACACTGAATAAGTATCTTAATACCCCAACTTAGATTAAGTTGAAAATTGTTGCTTAAAGCTAATTTGGTGTAGTTTGAGAATTTTCAAACTAAATTGCGAAACATAAAAAATTGGCAACGTTATCGCAAATATTCGAAGACACGGTCAAAATTTGTTTAATTTTTTTAAACAAATTTAAACACTAAATATCTAGCTTAATATTTCAACTTAGATTAAGCTCAATATGTCAATTTAAAGATAATTTAAAGTAGTTTAAGAATTTGAAAATTAAATTAGAAAATTTCAAAAATTAGCGAAGTTGTTGCAAAAATTTGAAGACGCGATCGAAATTTATTCGACAAATTTTAACACTAAATAAATATCTTAATACCCCAACTTAGATTAAGTTGTATATTGCTGCTTAAAGCTAATTTGATATAGTTTTAGAATTTTCAAACTAAATTGCGAAATTTTAAAAAATTGGCAACGTTATTGCAAAAATTCGAAGACACGGTCAAAACTTATTTAATTTTTTAAAACAAATTTAAACACTAAATAATTAGCTTATTATTTCAACTTAGATTAAGGTCAATATGTCAATTTAAAGATAATTTAAAGTAGTTTAAGAATTTGAAAATTAAATTAGAAAATTTCAAAAATTGGTTGTTGCAGAAATTCAAAAAATTTATTCGACGAATTTCAACACTAAATAAGTATCTTAATACCCCAACTTAGATTAAGTTGTATATTGCTGCTTAAAGCTAATTTGGTATAGTTTTAGAATTTTCAAACTAAATTGCGAAATTTTAAAAAATTGGCAACGTTATTGCGAAAATTCGAAGACGCGTTCAAAATTTGTTTAATTTTTTAAAACAAATTTTAACACAAAATATCTGGCTTAATATTTCAACTTAGATTAAGCTTAATATGTCAATTTAAAGATAACTTAAAGTAGTTTATTAAGAATTTGAAAATTAAATTAGAAAATATCAAAAATTAGCGAAGTTGTTGCAAAAATTTGAAGACGCGATCGAAATTTATTCGACAAATTTTAACACTAAATAAATATCTTAATACCCCAACTTAGATTAAGTTGTATATTGCTGCTTAAAGCTAATTTGATAGTTTTAGAATTTTCAAACTAAATTGCGAAATTTTAAAAAATTGGCACCGTTATTGCAAGAATTCGAAGACACGGTCAAAACTTATTTAATTTTTTAAAACAAATTTAAACACTAAATAATTAGCTTATTATTTCAACTTAGATTAAGCTCAATATGTCAATTTAAAGATAATTTAAAGTAGTTTAAGAATTTGAAAATTAAATTAGAAAATTTCAAAAATTGGCAAAGTTGTTGCAGAAATTCAAAAAATTTATTCGACGAATTTCAACACTAAATAAGTATCTTAATACCCCAACTTAGATTAAGTTGTATATTGCTGCTTAAAGCTAATTTGGTATAGTTTTAGAATTTACAAACTAAATTGAGAATTTTTTTAAAAATTGGCAACGTTATTGCGAAAATTCGAAGACACGGTCAAAATGTTTTTAATTTTTTTAAACAAATTTAAACACTAAATAAAACTTAATATTTCAACTTAGATTAAGCTCAATATGTCAATTTAAAGATAACTTAAAGTAGTTTAAGAATTTGAAAATTAAATTATAAAATATCAAAAATTGGCAAAGTTGTTGCAAAAATTCGAAGACACGGTCGAAATTTATTCGACGAATTTCAACACTAAATAAGTATCTTAATACCCCAACTTAGATTAAGTTGTATATTGCTGCTTAAAGTTAATTTGGTATAGTTGAAGAATTTTTTAACTAAATTGCAAAATTTTTAAAATTGGCAACGTTATTGCAAAAATTTGGAGAAGGCCAAAATTTGTTTAATTTTTTAAGACAAATTTAAACACTAAATATCTACCTAAATATTTCAACTTAGATTAAGCTTAATATGTCAATTTAAAGATAACTTAAAGTTGTTTAAGAATTTGAAAATTAAATTAGAAAATTTCAATAATTATCAAAGTTGTTGCAAAAATTTGGAGACGCGGTCCAAATTTATTCGACAAATTTTAACACTGAATAAGTATCTTAATACCCCAACTTAGATTAAGTTGTATATTGCTGCTTAAAGCTAATTTGGTGTAGTTTAAGAATTTTCAAACTAAATTGCGAAACATAAAAAATTGGCAATGTTATCGCAAAAATTCAAAGACACGGTCAAAATTGGTTTGATTTTTTAAAACAAATTTCAACACTAAATATCTAGCTTAATATTTCAACTTAGATTAAGCTCAATATGTTAATTTAAAGATAATTTAAAATAGTTTAAGAATTTGAAAATTAAATTAGAAAATTTCAAAAATTGGCAAAGTTGTTGCAAAAATTCAAAGACGCGGTCGAAATTTATTCGACGAATTTCAACACTAAATAAGTATCTTAATACCCAACTTAGATTAAGTTGTATATTGCTGCTTAAAGGTAATTTGGTATTGTTTAAGAATTTTTTAACTAAATTGCAAAATTTTTAAAATTGGCAACGTTATTGCAAAAATTTGGAGACAGCCAAAATTTGTTTAATTTTTTAAGACAAATTTAAACACTAAATATCTACCTAAATATTTCAACTTAGATTAAGCTTAATATGTCAATTTAAAGATAACTTAAAGTAGTTTAAGAATTTAAAAATTAAATTAGAAAATTTCAAAAATTGGCAAAGTTGTTGCAAAAATTCGAAGACACGGTCGAAATTTATTCGACGAATTTCAACACTAAATAAGTATCTTAATACCCCAACTTAGATTAAGTTGTATATTGCTGCTTAAAGTTAATTTGGTATAGTTGAAGAATTTTTTAACTAAATTGCAAAATTTTTTAAATTGGCAAAGTTATTGCAAAAATTTGGAGAAGGCCAAAATTTGTTTAATTTTTTAAGACAAATTTAAACACTAAATATCTACCTAAATATTTCAACTTAGATTAAGCTTAATATGTCAATTTAAAGATAACTTAAAGTAGTTTAAGAATTTAAAAATTAAATTAGAAAATTTCAAAAATTGGCAAAGTTGTTGCAAAAATTCGAAGACACGGTCGAAATTTATTCGACGAATTTCAACACTAAATAAGTATCTTAATACCCCAACTTAGATTAAGTTGTATATTGCTGCTTAAAGCTAATTTGGTGTAGTTTAAGAATTTTCAAACTAAATTGCGAAACATAAAAAATTGGCAATGTTATCGCAAAAATTCCAAGAGACGGTCAAAATTCGTTTGATTTTTTAAAACAAATTTGAACAATAAATATCTAGCTTAATATTTCAACTTAGATTGAGCTCAATATGTCAATTTAAAGATAACTTAAAGTAGTTTAAGATTTTGAAAATTAAATTAGAAAATTTAAAAAATTGGAAAAGTTGTTGCAAACATTCGAAGACGCGGTCGAAATTTATTCGACAAATTTTAACACTGAATAAGTATCTTAATACCCCAACTTAGATTAAGTTGCAAATTGTTGCTGAAAGCTTAATTTGGTGTAGTTTAAGAATTTTCAAACTAAATTGCGAAACATAAAAAATTGGCAACGTTATCGCAAAAATTCAAAGACACGGTCAAAATTTGTTTAATTTTTTTAAACAAATTTAAACACTAAATAAAGCTTAATATTTCAACTTAGGTGAAGCTCAATATGTCAATTTAAAGATAACAAAGTAGTTTAAGAATTTGAAAATTAAATTAGAAAATATCAAAAATTTGCAAAGTTGTTGCAAAAATTTTAACACAAAATAAGTATCTTAATATTATGTCGTAAATTTCTGCTTAAAGCTAATTTTGTGTAGTTTTAGAATTTTCAAACCTCCTCGCATAAGTTCAAATGAATCCAAATCTCCTCGCATGAGTATTAAAATAGTATGTTTTGTAACTAGGGCGGTAAGTAGTCAATTGCCCTCTAGAGCAGGAATGGCGAACCTATGACCCGCGGGTTAGACAGTGACCCACACAGGCTTTTTAAGTGACCCAGGCGTTCATTTTAGAACATCTATTTCTATTTTTCTATTTCTATTTATACATTTCCTTATTTATACATTTCCTTATTAAAATGTTTCTCAACCACCGAGGAATGAATATTAAATATATCAAAACGAAATTTCTTCTCCAATTATTGTATTTTAATTGTTTATCTACTCGCACACCAAAATGAACACATTAATAAGTAAATTATTGTATGTGAAGGATGCCATTATTGTAATCGTGTATAAACGTATAAAAATCGTGCGTAAAATGTAAATCAAATGGAGTTTCATTATTAAACGATTTCTGTTTGTTGTCGCTATGGCAACAACTATTTTCTTTTTCAAGAAGTCTCGGTCCCTCAGTCTTCATTTATCTGGCTCTAACATAACTTAATCTAACCATAACCTAATCTAGATTAAATCTAAGTTTACTTAGAATTGGTGAAACCG
Organism: Phosphuga atrata; assembly: GCA_944588485.1. NCBI lineage: Eukaryota > Metazoa > Arthropoda > Insecta > Coleoptera > Silphidae > Phosphuga > Phosphuga atrata. The sequence continues at coordinate 69,468,281 of OX155899.1, read as the reverse complement.
TCTACGTTATAGATAATCATACAAACTTAAAACAAGCAGAACACAGTATGAATATATAAATATATTCTGCCTTTTCGGAGCTCTATACAGTTATTGAGTCTTTTTAGGACTACCAAAACAAATCTCACATGAAATTTGTAAGTTGTTTTACTTCTATCTAACTTATCTTCTATCTATCTTATCTTCCATCTATCTTATCTTCTATCTATCTTATCTTCTATCTATCTTATCTTCTATATATCTTATCTTCTATCTATCTTATCTTCTATCTACATTATTTTCTATCTATCTTATCTTCTATCTATATTATCTTCTATCTATCTTATCTTCTATCTATCTTATCTTCTATCTATCTTATCTTCTATCTATCTTATCTTCTATATATCTTATCTTCTATCTATCTTATCTTCTATCTACATTATTTTCTATCTATCTTATCTTCTATCTATATTATCTTCTATCTATCTTATCTTCTATCTATCTTATCTTCTATCTATCTTATCTTCTATCTATCTTATCTTCTATCTATCTTATCTTCTATCTATATTATCTTCTATCTATCTTATCTTCTATCTATCTTATCTTCTATCTATCGTATCTTCTATATATCTTATCTTCTATCTATCTTATCTTCTATCTATCTTATCTTCTATCTATATTATCTTCTATCTATCTTATCAGTTCAATCAATAACTTGCTAAGTTCATGTCTCTCTCACAAAATGTCAAAATTATAAACATCTAACCCTAAATACCAAATTGGTTAATCAAGTGAGTGGTTTAAAAATTATTGTTCACAAAACTGTGCTCTCTCTCTATCTCTCCGTGGAGCTACAGTCCTATATGGACCCGGGCCTCCCTTAATTTTCTCCTCCAATTCTCTCTACTTCTGGCTGCATTTTCCCAATTTCGGCTTTGTAGAATTTGTTCCGCATCTTTCTCGTCATTTTCCGCCCATCTACGACGTGGTCTTCCTATGGTTCTGGTGCCTTCCAATTGTGCCTTATATATCTTTTTTGGGATTCTTTCTTCTGGCATCCTAATCATATGTCCAGCCCACTTTAATCTGAGGATTTTTATATGTGTTACCACATCTGGATAGCCGTATAATTCTCTTAGCTCATGGTTATATCTTATTCTCCAGACGCCTTGTTTTTGTATTGGACCGAATATCCTTCTAAGTATTCTTCTTTCAAACCTTAGGAGCATTTCTTCTGTTTTCTTTGTGAGGGTCCAGGTTTGGCATCCATAGGTCAATATAGGTCGGATTATAGTCTGGTAAATTTTAGTTTTTGTACTTTTTCCTACTATATTGGATTTAAACGTGTTTTGGAGGGAGTAATATGTTCTGTTGCTTGATATTATTCTTCGTTGTATTTATTGAATTATTTCATTATTTTCATTTAGTTGTGATCCTAAATATTTAAATTGTTTCACCACTTCAAAGTTGCGATCCTCTATTGTTAAGTTTTGTCCCATTCTTCTAGATGGTTTCATGGCTAGATATTTGGTTTTCTCCTCGTTTACCTCCAACCCTACTTCATGTGCTTTGGTTTCTATCTTGTTATACGTTTCTTTAAGGGCTGTTATTGATCTTGTGATAATGTTTAGATCATCTGCATAGCCAACAATTTGTTGAGATTTATTTGCTATGGTACCGTTCGTTTGTGTTTTCGTTTCTCTGATGGCCTTTTCCATTAGTAGGTTAAAGAGTATAGGGGCCAAGCTGTCCCCTTGACGCAGTCCTTGATCCATGTCGAATTTCTCTGTTAGCTTATTTTGTATCTTTACTTGGGAATTGGTGTTGTTCGTCATTGTTCGGGTTATTTTTATAAGTTTATGTGGTACCCCGAGTTCTTCCATGGCTAGATACAGCGCCTCCCTGTCTACATTATCATATGCTTGCTTAAAGTCTACATATAATTGGTATATAGGGGTGTTATATTCCCAGCATTTTTACATGATCTGTCTCACTGTAAAGAGTTGGTCTGTGGTTGACCTGTTCTTTCTAAATTCAGCCTGATACTCCCCTATAATTTCCTCAGCATAATCCATTATGCGTTTTCTTAGTATGTTCGTAAATATTTTGTATGCCACGCACAATAGCGATATTGGTCTATAATTCTGGCAGTCCAATCGGTCTCCTTTCTTATATATTGGGCATATTATGGCAGTGGTTCATTCTTGGGGGATTTTTTCTTCTAGCCATATCTATTTAATTAAGTGTAGGAGTTGTTCGGCCACTTTATCTGCTCTGCTCTGCTGAGATGTTGTCTGCTCCTGGTGTTTTATTATTTTTCATATCCGTAATGCTGTCTTGTACTTCTTGAAGAGTTGGCTCTAGTACGAGTGGTTGTGCCGTGTGATAGGGTACATTCTCCAGGCGATTTTCTCTTATCGTTTGGTTTGTTAGAATATCCAAGAAATGCTCCTTCCACCTTTCCAGTACTTTTGCTTCTTCTCTTATCCATTTCCCTTGTTTGTCTTTGCATAAGGACGTTCTGGGGTGGAACTCGCGCCTTGTGTCCTTCAGTGTTTGATATAGTTTCCTACTCTCTCTCAAATGGTTCGCTTGTTCCAATTCTCTCAGTTTTTTATTTAGCATTTCTCGAATCAAGCTGTGCTGATGAGAGATAAATCTCGAAACGCGTCCACAGATGGCTATCCACTTAAGGTATCGGAAAGACATGATCTTAAAAACAATGGTTTTTTTTTAAGTTTTTGCTGAGTGCCACGAAGATGGATTGAAAGCTGTAAAATAACTTACAAATTTCATGTGAGATTTGTTTTGGTAGTCCTAGAAAGACTCAATAATTGTTAAAGAGCTCTGGAAAGGCTGAATATATTTATGTATTCAGACTGTGTTTAGTTTGTTTTATGTTTGTAAAATTACTTAGATTACATCGACAACGACCAAATAGTGTTCCCATCACCGTACGTTTTTACTAGTTAGCAATTTTTGCCACGGAGGTTCTGAACGTTCTAAGAAAAATTCAATGTCTTAAGGAGAATATTCCACATCCTCTAATTAGATTTCATTGTATAATACATCAGAAATTTTTAAGGACTTTTTTTGACTTCGGCCTTTATTTTTTGCTCTCCACTTCCAAAGTAGAAGTTGTAAAACAAGAAGGAAACTTGCATTGTGTAAAAGCCTTTAAAAGGGAGAACTAGTTAGCAACTTTTGCCACGGAGGCGCAGAACGTTCTAAGAAACATTCAATATCTTAAGCAGAATATTCCACATCCTCTAATTAGATTTCATTGTATAGGGTGTCTCAAAAGAAAGTTTATATTTGTTTAATTTACTACGTGAACGCAACGATTCGGAAGGGCGCGGGTGATATGTCAATCGGTAGCCTGGCTCTTGGGAATTTAGTCGCTATGGAGCGAATCGCGCGTTGTGCGTACGCGAATTTTACAAAAGTGGTAATTCTGCGACTATAGCGCGAAGAAATTTCTCCAATATTCGAGGTTTTCGTCAAATAAATGATGCGCCAAGCATTCCTCTCATTCGGAAATGGGTAAAAAAGTTTGAGGAGATCGATTCAACACAGGATAAACAAAAACCCGGACGCCAAAAGGTTATTGAGAGCGGAAGAGAACGTGGAACGGTTTAATCGGTCGGTTCGTGTTGAACCGGACCTCTCCATTCTGAAGCGTGCAAGTGCTTTGAATGTGCATAGATCATCACTACAGCGCATTTTGCACAAAGATCTAAAGCTACACCCCTATACAATTCAATTGGTGCAGAATTGCAATTGCTTTCGAAAATTTACCACTTTTGTAAAATTCGCGTACGCACAACGTGCGATCCGCACGCGAGAAATGCTCCATAGCGACTAAATTCCCAAGAGCCAGGCTACTGATTGACATATCACCTGCGCCCTTCCGAATCGTTGCGTTCACGCAGTAAGTTAAACAAATATAAACTTTCTTTTGAGACACCCGATATAATACATCAGATATTTTTATGGACTTTTTTGACTTTGTCCTTTATTTTTTGCTCTCTACTTCCAAAGTAGAAGTTGTAAAACAAGAAGGAAACTTGAATTTTGTAACAGCCTTTAAAACCGAGAACGTCGGAAAGCAGTCTTTGACCTATCTCCTCTTTTTCAAGTGATACAACTGGCCTGGTGACCTACAAACATAATGAACAAAATTTGACCCACTACTCAAAAATGTTCGCCATCCCTGCTCTAGAGCGAATGTTCTTCGTTCGTGCGCCCAATTTTACTCTCGCGTCAAATTGACAACTTACCGCCCTAGTTACAAAATATTCTATTTTAATACTATTACGAATAAGTTAGTTCTAAGCGTGCCAAGTTTGGGAAGAATTATCGAACGCGTTTTGGAGAAAACCAAAGTCTTGTCAAGTTGTGAGGATTCGAGGTTTAAAAAAAGAGTTTAACCCCTTAATATACAATGACGTCCGTAAGACGTCATGTATATGTGATAAGATCACATGTATATGGATACGTCAACGCGCATTTTATTCGTATGTCAAGGGGTTAATTGCTAAATTGGCGATTTGACTTAGTTTGAGAAAATGAAATCCTAAAACTTTTTGCGGTACTACATCTACATCTGATATGCGATACACAAACTTATTTCCTTTTAAAGATTAGTTTGTTAGATCTATTCTTGGAAAATGGTACCTTCATATAATCTTTATAGTATCAGTATGTGCCAGGTTTGGCAAGAATTGCCAAGGCGTTTTGTAGAAAACTAAAATCTTGCCAAATTGTGCTTCGCATGAATATACATATACGAGGGGGATTCGTAAAATAAGGTTCCCTATGCTGCTGAGAAATAATGCGACGTGCTGGGAGAAATGTAAACACTGTTAAATCTCCCTCTCTCTATTCCCAACAAAAAGAGGTGGGTTTTGGAAAAAACCTAGCAGCCTTCGAAGATGGAGCTCCTTATCGCTGTTACCGCCAGATACGAAATTCGCGCTGTGATACGTTTTTTGTGTAAAGCTGGCCATACACTATAGCTCTATCAGTCCAAATGGAGCGACGTCGCTCCAAAAACTGACAGTGTGTGGTGAAAAACAGGTGGATGATGGAGTGGAGTGGAGTGATGAGTTGGATGTTCGGTCAGTTTAAAATCCATCAGTTTGGACCATCATCCAACTGATGGTATGTGGGGAAAACCACGTGGAGTAACATCAAGTCATCGCTTCGATCTTATCGTGTGTGGTGATAACGTGGTCCAAACAGGCCTCATTCTCTCCGTGACCGTCCTGCCGTTCACATTGTCAACCATTGTAATTGCACAACATATTGGGATAATGAATGGGTTTGACACCAAGGCTCGCTCTTGGGGACACGCTCGAAGTAGAATTGAATTTCTTTCAAGTTGATTTTCCCTCCTTCCTCCTTCTTTATTCGGTTTTCATCTTCTTTATGAGGCGTGGTATCTTTTTTCTTCGGCTCTTGCGCTTTGTCTTTCTTGAAAACCGGATGACTGAGGGGAAATACAAGTTAAAAATGGAAGTTCCTCATAGGTGCACCCCGAAGCCAAAAATCGAATAGTAGCTATCAATCTTGATAGGGGTGTGATACTCAACACCTCAAACCCTCAACACCTTGCTTTTTTATATAATCGGAGTAATCATTCCTAATGAATCAATATAACTAACTCTTTTCATCCATACGAAGATAATTACGCCAGTCTGTTGGCTTCAAAGAAAGTTCATTCACTAGGTTTGTATGAGAGAGCCTTTTCCTGTCCAATAACCAATCTATTGCCCATTTAGTTCTATTCTTTTTCTTTTGAAAAATTAGGCAAGCGGCAGCAGACAAAAGTAGTTCTTCTTCATCCATGGCAAAAATAAGTTAATAATAATAACTTAATAAATAACTAACTTGCTTTCTGGAAGGAAGTTGCCTTCACTATGTGCTGATTGGAGTGATGCTGTATGTGCTTGGATTTTCGATGTCATCCAAATGGATGACATCCAGATGGAACGATAGTGTATGTCCAGCTTAAGCGCAAAATGGATTTCACCTATTGACATTCATCGTCAGTTAATCGAAGTTTTTGGGGAAAATTGCATATCTGTTTAACACGTTCGCAAATGGTGCAGAGAGTTCAGTGAAGGCCGCACGGAAGTTCATGATCAAGACGGGAGCGGAAGGCCATCAGTTTCAGACGGAATTGTCGAAAAAGTTGAGAGGATATTGCTTGAAGATCGCAGATTCTCAAAATTAAAGGCACACTTGGGTGGTTTACGCTTCAATAGCGATGATCAAGTCAAGGAAGAGGTTACTCGATTCCTCAAGGATTGGCGGCAGAAATATTTTTCTATAACAAGGGGATAGAAAAACTGGAGCATCGTCTGCAAAAGTGTTTGAACAGAAACGGCGATTATGTAGAAAAATAGCATAAGTTTTAAGCTTTAAAATGATATATAACACTAAGAACAAAAATATATCTGTCTATTATTAAAAATCATTACCTTATTTTACGAATCCCCCTCGTATTTAACAAATATATACTTTTTTTCAAAATGAAAATGCCCACATAATTCCATAAAAGAGTGACGAGTTTATTCAAATTTCGACGTACCAATAAATAAAATCAATAGTTTTATTACATTGCAATCGCAAAATTTGAACGCTAAACCAAACCAGTGTTAATATCAAACTATGATTTATATTTACCTGAATCGCTAAAACACGTATAATACTCTTCTCCTTGGTCCTGTCGTGAAAAAGTTTGATACCAAGGCTCGCTCTTGGGGACACGCTCGAAGGAGAATTGAATTTCTTTCAAGTTGATTTTCGCTGCTTCCTCCTTCTTTATCCGGTTTTCGTCTTCTTTAAGCGGCGTGGTCTCTTTTTTCTTCGGCTCTTGCTCTTTGTCTTTCTTGCGGCTTTCTTTTTTCTTGTTCTCGGTTTTATGCGGGGTGTCCTTTTTCGCGTCGACGTTGTCTCCGTTGCTCCTGGGGGATTTTAAAGGAGGAACGTTTGCCATAAATGAACCTTGATACCTCAACCTAGATACACAACTGCTTAAATCTATGAATTAAAAATTCAAATATTTCAAAACTGTTAATTAAACGAGCGTTACCTGGAGCCGGGCGTTTCGAATTTGTAATACTTTTTATTGTCTAAAATAAAAGCCTCCGCGTGGGTTAACCGTTTCCTTTTCTTTTTCGTACTTCCTTCGGAAAAATTACTATTCATTGACCTTTCGTCTTCTTCCGTTTCGTTCTCGCTAGTTAGAACCATTGAACTTTCTCCGCGTTTCGTACTAACTGTTGTGTCCGGACCATCGGCATCAACGTCTTCGTCGTCACTGCTGCTGGAATCGTCCTTTTTGGGGAATAAGAAATTTTCAGCTTCATTGTTCAACTGTCGTAGTTCCGATGATCGCATCTTGCGGAATTTCACAATTAACGACTTATCATCGTCGTCTTCATCTTCATCGTCATCTTCATCATCATCTTCTTCCACGTCATATTCGTCAGGGGATAAAGGACGCTTTGTTTCTGTACGCTTAGAGTTTTCGATCTTATAAAAGGATCGGCTCTCAAAAGCGACACGATCGTCATAAGCGGAAACTCGGTTTTGCTTTATGCAGGAGCGCTTTGGACGGCCTGATTCCCACGTCTCAGAACCGGCTAATTTCTAATAAAATAAACATTGTAAAAATATTTCATTTGATAGATCATTTAATTAAACTTACAAGTAAGGCGTTTCGATGAGTTGAACGTAGCTCGCGAGTTACTTTAGCACCTTCCGGTTTGATAGGAGTGTCATCATCTGCAGTTATTCCGATGTAATTATTGGTCGTTGCACTTTTTCTTGTACGTAACCTGTGCCCTAATTCACTACCATTAGGAGAATGCGGAGACATTTTTACTTTCTCGCATATAGAACTAGTTCTTGTTCTTGGCATTTTTGGTATCAATGTAGAACTACTTCCATTACATTTCTCATCTAAAATAAAAAAAATATAAATAGAATCAAATTGATTATTTGATATTCAGCGTACCATTTGTACTGTTCAGTTTTAGGAAGGTTTCTATATTGGCGCCATCGTTAATAATCTGGTCCAATTCCAAAAAATTGTCTTGATCCTTGATAAAGGTTAAATGCTCTTTGCTTTCTAAATGTTCGTCGAGCCTCTGGTATTCCGTCCTGCAAATCTCGCAATAGCCGGGCTGGCCAGCGGCGTCGATACGAGGTTGTTCTTGCTGTTGCTGCGGCGGAGCCCTGGACTTACGTGTCATATTCTGCTCGCCGGCAGTTTTATGCACTAAGCCGGTGCTGCCCGCCGACGCTCGCAAATTGAACGACGGCCAGTTCCGGATCTCTTTGAAAACCGGACGGTGCTTCCTGTCGAAAGCCTCAAACTTTATATACGGAGCTTTCAGTTCCACTATCTTCGCAGCTTTGCGTTTCTTTGCTAACACGGATATTGACACTTTCTCCAACCAAGTAGATGCCTAAAAAATGGATATCCACAACATTTTACAATAATAAAACGTACAATTTTATAAAATCAATAATTCACCTTATCTACTGACCAAACGGTGATACCCCAACTTTTTGCTTGCACCAAAGGGTCTTTTGTAACAACGGTTGGAGTTTTTCGGGCCCTTTCAAGCATTGCATCAGCACGGGTTTTCTAAAAATAGAATAACAAGGTTCAATAACAACGCTGTTTGAAGTAAAACTTCTTTTGTAGTAGTAAATCCTTTTTTGAATCGGAAATGACCGTTAGGTTAAGATATATCTACATGGATGTCGCTCAACAGTTCCAAATAGAGACCTCTAGTCAGACTTAATTTCAATTTTTATTTTGTAATGAAAAAATTTTCTTCATCACTTTCACGTCAATTTTTTAATATTGAGGTCTTGATTGTGTTTATTTTATTTGTTTAATTAATTTTTTTTAATGTAACTTATCGATATTGAATTTTTTCGTGCGTTACCCAAGTTATGTGGTAATACAACCAAAAATGGCATTTGTCGCACTAAAAAACTTGCGCCAAGATAGTACCTTTAACGCATGAGTAATAAAAATAAAATAAACACAATCAAGACCTCAATATTTTGACCTCTTTATTTTGTAATGAAAGTTCAGACTAGGCCGTCTGAATTCACGTTCAGATAGGGTCAGCCATATTTCAGCTATTTTAGTAATGAACTAATCATAAATCAGGATGTTAGAGCACCAATTTACAATACAAAAGTTCTCAACTTTTCAAGTACAGTCCAAAAACCTAACTGAAATTTAAAAATTAAAAAAAAATGTCACTTTCTTAGTATTGAGGTCTTGATTGTGTTTATTTTATTTTTATTACTCTTGCAAGTACTATCTTGGCGCATGTTTTTTAGTGCGAAAAATGCAATTTTTGGCTGTATTACCACACTATTTGTATTACAACTTGGGTAACACACGCAAATATTCAATATCGCTATGTAAAAAAAAATTATGTCACTTCCACGTCACTATTTTAATATTGAGGTCTTGATTGTGTTTATTTGTATTTACAACTTTTCAAATTAGAAGTAATTTTGATTTTTCGTGAGGAATGAAAGTAAAAAGTTTCATATTGGCTACATAAACAGAAAATAGTCAATTATTTTACGTAAATATCGAATTAAGTAATTATGGCAATTTGGAAAACAGCAATAACCGATTTTCAGTAATGTAATTCTAGCCATGCTTTGTCAAGTATCATCCAGCCGGGCGATGAAGTGGTACTTCCTCTCGGAGTCCAACGACTCATCGCCTCCCAAACAGACAACATACTCGCTCTTGATGTGGGCCACGGAGCCTACATTCAAGCCTTCAGCCACTCGCTTGGCCTGGGGGAGCTGGTCGAGCATTCCCCAGCCCGACTGTCCACAGTTATCCCCTTTCTCTCCTGCAACCAGCAGGAGCACATCCTCGTCCCTGGCCAGAGGAGAGCCCTTAGCCATCTTCACCACGGTGAAGGCGTCGTCGGACCACCTCTCCCTCGCCAGGGACATGTACTCCTGCACATTCATTCCCGGCTTCAACGCACTGGTGATACTACAACCACTGTCACTTTGTGATAACCTACCTTTTATTTTGGACACATGTTCTAATCAAAGATTTGAATTTTCGAGCTTCAAAATAGTTGAAATATGGTGGAAAAGTGCCAGACTCTAGACTAGATGGTATCTAATCCATTTCTAGTTGTAGACCATTCTAGAATATCTTGACATTTCTCCACATTAAAAAATTGAAGTAATAGTTTATTTTGCAACTAGGGCGGTAAGTTGTCAATTGGTCACCAGAGCAAAATTGGGCGCACGAACGAAGTGAGTGCACACATTCGCTCGAGAGGGCAATTGACAATGGGCGGTATTGCAAATAATATTTTTTATTACTCATGCGAGGGGACGTATCTTACAAGTTGGGGATCCAGGGGCCATCAACAAAAAAAATGGAATCAAAAATGAAGAATTTGCTTTTCATTTTTGCAATTTCAATTGTCTCCGGTGGTGTGGATTCGTCATAAGAACTCTCATCAGTCTCCGGTATCACCATAATGTGTGTAAATAAAATATTGTAAACTCGCACTCATTTTAAAACGTTTTCTTTAATCTCTATTTTAATTTTGTAGTGACAAAAAAATCTGTCACTGTTTTAATATTGAGGTCTTGATTGCGTTTATTTTATTTTTATTACTTCTGCGTTAAAAGTACTATCTTGGCGTACGTTTTTTAGTGCGACAAATGCCATTTTTGGTTGTATTACCACATAACTTGGCTAACGCAAAATTTAATATCGCTAATTTACAATAAAAAAAAAAAAAATTAAATAAATAAAATAAACACAATCAAGACTTGAATATTAAAAAAATTACGTGAAAGTGACACAATTTTTTTTTCATTACAAAATAAAAATAAAACAGTGACAATGACAATATAACAGTGACAGAAACAGTGACGTCAAAGTGAGAGATTTTTTTTTTCATAAAGAAAACGTTTTAAAATGAGTTTTAAAATGTTTTTTTTTCCAACATATTATCCAAATATTTGCATTTTTCGCACTAAAAAACTTGCGCCAAGATAGTACTTTTAAAGCATGAGTAATTAAAAACTAATTTTTACGCGACATGAGAGTAACTCGGATCATTTTTCGATAAAAAAATCAATGCATTTTTCACACTAAAAAACGATAGTACTTTTAACGCACGAGTAATAAAAAACAAATTTTGCGCGACATGAGAGTAACTCGCACCATTTTTCTGACGAAAATATCGTTATGTAAAGTCTATATTTCTCTTACTCTGTTTAATAGATTTAAACTTTTTAATAACTTACAGGTCGCCCTCTATTGGGGGTTCGATCAGGTGTTCCATGTTCATTGTACCACGACGACGAATTCGAGGGCGTTTGGGGGGTCTTGGGGTTGATCCCGCCCCCCTTACTGGAATTCGACCATCCCTCTTTATCAGTAACTACGTGGGTCACCTCCTTTATTAAAAACAGCTCCAATAACTGAAACAATTCTAAACGTTAATCAACAAATTCCAAACGCGAATATTTTCAGAACAAATAAAAGCTAATTTTAATGTCTAATAGACCTTCTTACGGTTAGTTAAGCGCGTCCGTCATGTTTAAAAGGCGGGAATGTGAAAGTTTCGGGCACATTTTGTTATTTTCACGGGTTATACGTCAAAAAAGTGCCCGAAAACATGGCGGAAATTAACGCATGCCCACAAAATAATTTAAACTATGAGTCTATTCTATTAACTATCTATTATGTCTATTAACAGAACTGTGATAGAACTAATTCGATAAGACTAGACAGACAAAATTAGACAGACAAGACAAGACAGACAAAACTAGACAGACAACACTAGACAGACAAGACTAGACAGACAAGACTAGACAGACAAAACTAGACAGACAAGACTAGACAGACAAGACTAGACAGACAACACTAGACAGACAAGACTAGATAGACAAGACTAGACAGACAAGACTAGACAGACAAGACTAGACAGACAAGACTAGACAGACAAGACTAGACAGACAAGACTAGACAGACAAGACTAGACAGACAAGACTAGACAGACAAGACTAGACAGACAAGACTAGACAGACAAGACTAGACAGACAAGACTAGACAGACAAGACTAGACAGACAAGACTAGACAGACAAGACTAGACAGACAAGACTAGACAGACAAGACTAGACAGACAAGACTAGACAGACAAGACTAGACAGACAAGACTAGACAGACAAGACTAGACAGACAAGACTAGACAGACAAGACTAGACAGACAAGACTAGACAGACAAGACTAGACAGACAAGACTAGACAGACAAGACTAGACAGACAAGACTAGACAGACAAGACTAGACAGACAAGACTAGACAGACAAGACTAGACAGACAAGACTAGACAGACAAGACTAGACAGACAAGACTAGACAGACAAGACTAGACAGACAAGACTAGACAGACAAGACTAGACAGACAAGACTAGACAGACAAGACTAGACAGACAAGACTAGACAGACAAGACTAGACAGACAAGACTAGACAGACAAGACTAGACAGACAAGACTAGACAGACAAGACTAGACAGACAAGACTAGACAGACAAGACTAGACAAACGAGACTAGACAAACGAGACTAGACAAACGAGACTAGACAAACGAGACTAGACAAACCAGACTAGACAGACGAGACTAGACAGACAAGACTAGACAAACGACTGGTTTGGGGGAACCTATCATAAAACCCCTTTTTCCACTTGGCTTTTACTATGCGCCACCCTAGTATCGTATATTTCGCGTTCCTTCAGGGTGAGCAGCCCGGATGGTTAGTACCGCCCTGCTTAAAATGCTTCCTCGGCGTGGAATCGAACCCCGGTCTTCCCCCTGTAAGGTGGGTATGTTGTCCACTACACTACCGACGAGGACAGACAGACAAGACTAGACAGACAAGACTATAGACAAACAAGACTATAGAGAGACAAGACTATAGACAGACAAGACTATAGACAGACAAGATTATAGACCAGTGGTGGCGAACCTATGGCACGCGTGTCACAGCTGACACGTACAAAAAATTATTGGCACGCGAGAGAAATAGTTATTTTTGTTAAAAAAATTCTCAATCTAGTATAATCTTAGATAACCTAACCTAACATATGGCACGCGTGTCACAGCTGACACGTAGAAAAAAAATATTGGCACGCGAGAGAAATAGTTATTTTTGTTTAAAAAATTCTCAATCTAGTATAATCTTAGATAACCTAACCTAAGGGACGCGTGTTACAGCTGACACGTAGAAAAAAATATTGACACTCGAGAGAAATAGTTATTTTTGTTTAAAAAATTCTTAATCTAGTATAATCTTAGATAACCTAACCTATGGCACGCGTGTCACAGCTGACACGTAGAAAAAAATATTGGCACGCGAGAGAAATAGTTATTTTTGTTTAAAAAATTCTCAATCTAGTATAATCTTAGATAACCTAACCTAACCTGTGGCATGCGTGTTACAGCTGACACGTAGAAAAAAATATTGGCACGCGAGAGAAATAGTTATTTTTGTTTAAAAAATTCTCAATCTAGTATAATCTTAGATAACCTAACCTAAGGCACGCGTGTCACAGCTGACATGTAGAAAAAAATATTGGCACGCGATAGTAATAGTTATTTTTGTTAAAAAAATTCTCAATCTAGTATAATCTTAGATAACCTAATCTAACCTATGGCACGCGTGTTACAGCTGACACGTAGAAAAAAATATTGGCACGCCAGAGAAATAGTTATTTTTGTTAAAAAAAATCTCGTTTTATGCGACATCAAAGCTGGAAAATGTGAGACGGCTTATGTTCAGGCTAATACGGTAACTGATTTTCTCAATAAAAAATGTTTTGTTTTTCATTCATTGCGTTACCTGGCATGTTGGCATTTCAAACTGTAAACATTTTTAAAAATTGGCACGCGGATATAAAAAGAAAAAAATATTGGCACGCGAGAGAAATAGGTATTTTTGTAAAAAAAAATTAGTATAATCTTAGATAACCTAACGTATGGCACGCGTGTCACAGCTGACACGTAGAAAAAAAAATTGACACGCGAGAGAAATGGTTATTTTTGTTAAAAAATTCTCAATCTAGTATAATCTTAGATAACCTAACCTAATCTATGGCACGCGTGTCGCAGATGATATGTAGAAAAAAATATTGGCACGCGAGAGTAAGTTATTTTTGTTAAAAAATTCTTAATCTAGTATAATCTTAGATAACCTAATCTAACCTATGGCACGCGTGTTACAGCTGACACGTAGAAAAAAATATTGACACTCGAGAGAAATAGTTATTTTTGTTAAAAAAATTCTCAATCTAGTATAATCTTAGATAACCTAACCTATGGCACGCGTGTCACAGCTGACACGTAGAAAAAAATTATTGGCACGTGAGAGAAATAGTTAGTTTTGTTAAAAAAAAAATTCTCGTTTTATGCGATATCAAAGGTGGAAAATATGAGACGGCTCAATACGGTAATATTCAGGCTAATACGGTAACTGATTTTATAAAAAAAAAAAATGTTTTGTTTTTCATTCATTTCGTTACCTGGCATGTTGGCATTTCAAACTATAGACATTTTTAAAAATTGGCACGCGGCTATAAAAGGGTTTGCCACCTTTGTTATAGAGCAGTAATGGCGAAGGTATGGCACGCGTGTCATAGCTGGCATGTAGGAAAATTGTATTGGCACGCTAACTATTTCTCACGGGTGCCTTAAACTAAGACCTTAACAGACAGATTTAGATTGTCCAAACAAATCTAATAATTTTCACCTGTCTGAACTAATTAACAAATAATAGACTTAGATTGAATTAGACAAACTCGCTTTGTTAGAAATCAGAGACGCATAAACAGATTTCGAAAATTCTTGACTGTCTAGACCCGTGATGGCGAAGTTATGGCACGTGTGTCATAGCTGGCACGTAGGAAAATTGTATTGACACGCTAACTATTTCTCACGCGTGCCTTCTAAACTAAAACCTTAACAGACAGATTTAGACTGTCCAAACAAATCTAATAATTCTCACCTGTCTAGACTAATTAACAAATAACAGACTTAGTCTGAAATAGACAAACTCGTTTTGTTTAGAAATCAGAGCCGCATAAACAGATTTCGAAAATTCTTGACTGTCTAGATCCGTGATGGCGAAGCTATGGCACGCGTGTCATAGCTGGCACGTAGGAAAATTGTATTGACACGCTAACTATTTCTCACGCGTGCCTTCTAAACTAAAACCTTAACAGACAGATTTAGATTGTCCAAACAAATCTAATAATTTTCACCTGTCTGAACTAATTAACAAATAATAGACTTAGTTTGAATTAGACAAACGCGCTTTTTTAGAAATCAGAGACGCATAAACAGATTTCGAAAATTCTTGACTGTCTAGACCCGTAATGGCGAAGTTGTGGCACGCGTGTCATAGCTGGCACGTAGGAAAATTGTATTGGCACGCTAACTATTTCTCACGCGTGCCTTCTAAACTAAAACCTTAACAGACAGATTTAGACTGTCCAAACAAATCTAATAATTCTCACCTGTCTGAACTAATTAACAAATAATAGACTTAGTTTGAATTAAACATACTCGCTTTGTTAGAAATCAGAGACGCATAAACAGATTTCGAAAATTCTTGACTGTCTAGACCCGTGATGGCGAAGTTATGGCACGCGTGTCATAGCTGACACGTAGGAAAATTGTATTGGCACGCTAACTATTTCTCACGCGTGCCTTCTAAACTAAAACCTTAACAGACAGATTTAGACTCTCCAAACAAATCTAATAATTCTCACCTGTCTGAACTAATTATCAAATAATAGACTTAGTTTGAATTAGACAAACTCGCTTTGTTAGAAATCAGAGACGCATAAACGGATTTCGAAAATTCTTGACTGTCTAGAACCGTAATAGTGAAGCCATGGCACGCGTGTCATAGCTGGCACAGACAAACTCGTTTTGTTTAGAAATCAGAGCCGCAAAAACAGATTTCGAAAATTATTGACTGTCTAGACCAGCGGTGGCGAAGCTATGGCACGCGTGTCATAGCTGGCACGTAGGAAAATTGTACTGGCACGCTAACTATTTCTCACGCGTGCCTTCTAAACTAAGACCTTAACAGACAGATAAGAACAGACAGGTTTAGACTGTTCAAACAAATCTAATCATTTTCACTTGCCTGGACTAAAAAAAATGGCACGCGGCCGGAAAAAGGTTAGGTTAGGTTTAGGCCACGCCTGTTATAGACAGACTATAGACATACAAGACTATAGACTTACAAGACTATAGACATACAAGACTATAGACATACAAGACTATAGACAGACAAGATTAGACATACAAGACTATAGACAGACAAGATTAGACAGACAAAACTAGAAAGACAAGGTTTTCCTTTGGCAAGAATGAAATTAACCCACCCCTGTTATAGACAGACAAGACTATAGACATACAAGATTATAGACAGACAAGATTAGACAGACAAAAATAGACAGACAAAGTTTTCCTTTGGCAAGAATGAAATTATCTATCGCCCCCCCTTCAGATTTTTGTCCCGTAATTGTTTATTTGAATTTTTTTAAGTTGTGGTGCGAAAAATACCCCACCGTTATAAGGGTGAGCCAATTGCCGAGACGGCTTTAAAATGGTATCACATTTAAGAATCAAGAAGGTGGGACATTATTAATACCGCCGTGTCGCAAAGCAATAAAACAAATAGTTAACAAATTAGAGAATATTTTATTTTTTATATAAGCCGACTATAAATGTAACGGCAAATTTAACTAATCGTAAGTGACGAGAATGTTTTATTTTCAAACAATTTGAAAAAGATTACTAGTAGCAATGGTCACCTTACATACAGTTATCATAATAATTCACCATAGATAACATACAGTTATCATAATAATTCACCAAACATAAGTCAAATATAGATAGAATATTTTGTCTAATCTCGTATATTAATGTTTAGTAATTTCTAGCCTTGGCCTTAAGCTATTCCTTTTCCAAACTTAAAAAAAAAAGGTTGCACACCCCTGGTCTAAATTGAATAAAATTGGCATTCATTAAAAACAACCAAAGACTGTTTCTAAATATAAATCGAGTCTTTTTTAAATAACTGTCCCATCATTCATAATTTGTTCCATTTCTCGTCCACGCGTATTTTATTTTTAATGAAAAAAAAAATGTAAAACTGAAATAAAATCGAATCGAATTCTGGCAGATACGACCGCATGGAATGTTCAAAACAAAAAACATATGACTCTAGATAACCAAGGTCAAGGTCGAGAAACGTTCCATTATCTAGCCGGCAGCCATTGTTGTCAGACTTCGTTTCAAAACAAAAACATTCCGGCGAGGTGTTACCGAAACTAACTGTCAAGTCGCCGGGTTTTCGTTCTACCTGCTAGAAACCGCGCGCAAGAGAGACACATTACGCAACGACAAAAAAACCATTTGTATCGAGCTAAAGGAAATATGAATATTTAGGGACGTCGCGAAGGTTATATAAGGGGGGTGGTAGTAAGATGTAATGATTGAGCCGTCAGTGGGTTAAAGAAACGTTATTGCAACGCTGTTTTCGACTTTTAGGAATTGTAATTGATTGGGTAGAGTACATTGACCGCGTTGCCGAAGTTTTGTTATTTCTGTGGTAATTGTGACGGCTGCGGTTGAAACATAGCCCGAGGAATTCTGTTAGTGGGGTTTCGTATGAATCGATTTCCGTTTTTTTCTTGTTGTGAATGTTAGTCATGTTGAAATTGTGTTGAATAATGGGTGGATGTGGCAACGTGGCCGTATGTGTGTGCGGTACGGGTCAAGGGGGGTGTAACGGCGGAGTGTAAACGGGCCGGGCATTTACCTACATTGCAGCTGGTTCAATGCTTATAGCATGCATTCAGGGCGCAAACGTTATTTTGTCGGTACGCGATAAAACGCGTTTGCTGGCGTTTCATATTTAGGACGCAATTGCGCAATTATGAAAAAATAATATTAACAATTTAAAGAGTTAAACTTGGTTGCATAAGATTATTATATATGTAAATGTTATGATTACTTACCCCTCCTAATTCCTTGATTTTAGTTTCTAATTTACTGGAGGTTATGTGGTTTTTAACGTCCAAATAGAACTTGTGTTTCTTTAAGGGTTTAGGGCCTGGGACAAGGGTAACAGAGCCTATAAAAACGAGAGATAGTTTCGTATGTAGAGAACAAACATGTAGGCGAGTGCTGAGTCAAGTGAATACAGAAAAAGAAAATGCTTGGACTGTTGGTGTATTTACTTTTGTTTAGGGAGTTTGCTCCAACATCTTCTTTCTTAGAAGGTGAACTAGATACCATCACTTTATTAAACAGCAACCGTCAGCATAATAATCCGAAAAGGGAATTGGTGTGTTTTAAGCGGCACTTGACACGTCGATAATGTGTGGAGCGCGCGCGAGACTGCCTAGAGTGGCTTTGGCATTACCAGACAACGGCCATTATACAGACCAGCCAGCCTTCTCTCCACAACACGCCCTAACTATGAGGACACGCGCCCGTTTCTGTATTGAAAAATGCGCCCGTTTACATCACCTCTTTTAACATTTACCCAACACTTATCATCACTGCACTCGATTATTCCATTTATTTACATTAGTAATGCAAATTAGTGCATTTTCAAAACATTCGCCAGTCCGCCACAGCCGTAATACTCAATTAACCAATCACACTCGAGCTTTTTCGCGTCTGCGCCTCACCAATTCCAGCAACATTTATATTTTTTCTCAGAGGTTTTCCATAATGTGCGCATGTCTTTCCACATCCATTCTACTTCAAATAAACTTACATAAATATCTTCACAATTTTAAAACTATTCAAATAGTATCTAACAGCTAATCATAAAAGTAATAACTTTTAAGCTGACGAGAAATGTAACGGGAAATTTAACTAATCGTAAGGCCTAGGCCGCACTACGGCTAAACCGCCGCGGTTTTCGATCGCGTGATTTTATGACTCTAGTAAATTAATACAAGCGGCCGCACTTGCGGTTTTTTCCTGCGACTGATTTTAAAACCGCGTATTGTTACAAAATGACTCCCGGGTAAAAACCGCGCTAAAATTTGTACTGCATAGAAAATAGTTGGCGCGCACGCACTTCTGTTTAACCGCGAGCGGTTTTTTGACAGACAGCCGTGGAGAGCTTGTGAAGAGTGGCAATTCTTACGTTTTTTTAGGTTCAGATACTTGTCTCTGATTGAAAACATGTCGTCGACCGAGTCAAAATGTGTATCAAACGAGCGATATGAAAGTTTGTAGGAAAAAATCATAATGGAAGTACAAAAAAGACTAGCTTTATACGACACCATTTTACGTTAGTATAGTGATCGAAACGAAAAAAATTAACAGACAGGCGCTCCTCTGGTGAAATACATTTGCGAAAGGTTGTATTCATGAAAGTAATGTGAGGACACACAATTTGCAAAATTTTATCGAAGCTGTCAGCTGACTGGCGATAATAATTAAAAAAATTCTCAGGATGTTTTCTTAAATCTTGATATTTATTATTAAAGAAACCTTTCTTAAATCTATGGCTAGTGAATGGATGAATCCAATATTTGCGAAATTTGCGTTGACGTATTCTTTTTCTATTTCTTAGTATTAGAGCAACAATACATACTGCTCGTTTGAAATCCATTTTCAACTGTGCAAATTGCGGGCGGTTTCGCGATTTTTAATCGTAGTGTGTGTTCCTCGAGCGGTATCGCGGTTATAGCGGTTACCGCTCGCGGGGAAAAAACCGTAGTGCGGCCTAGGCCTAAGTAAAGAGAATGTTTTATTTTCAAATAATTTGAAAAAAATTTACTAGTAGCAAATCCACCAAACATAGCTCATACACAGGCGTGTTTTTAAGCTATTCCGCGGCTCGGTGCAAGTTTTTGGCGGGGCCCGCTCTCAGAGAAAAGAAACGTACATAGAAGAACCATCACCAAGAATTCTGTTGGACAATTTTTTGGCACACATTGTGGCTTCACGCTGCTAGTTCTGTAAACTCAAAAATCAGATGGCGGTATAAAGCGTTGTAAAGGGCTTGGATTTGCGTACAATAAATGAGCCGTTTATTTTGAAAGTGGCCTAAATCCATTTTTGAATTTTTCTCTGATGATGGTAGAAACGGTTATTATTTGACGTTATCTGTCATAAATAACAATTTGCGATTAAGAATATTTAAAGTATATGATAATTATTAACACATACGTTTTCACAAACAATTATTTATTAAAAAACATTATTTTGAAAGTGACCCAAGTCCACTTAATTAGTAATAATGTACGAAAGTGCGGATCTTCAAATTTACGAAGACAGTGATTAAAGTAATTTTATTTAATCATTACACCTTTGTTATTATTATACCAATTATTACACCTTTGGGTATGAATAAAAGTACAAGACTATTTAATTTAGAGAGTGAAGACGAGTTGGAAAATATTGATTTTAACCAGAATCGCAAGAGAAGGAGAATTTTAGAACAATATTCATCATTTGAAGATGAAGATGCAGGTGAGGCTTTTCACGACAATACCTCTGGAGCAAGATTTAGAGAAAAGAATGGTGACACCTACATTCAAAAATTGCCAAAAATTAAATTCCGGGAAAAAATACTATACTGAAACTGGAAACATTATACCTGCAAAAATGTTTCAAAACAAAAATTGCCTTTGTCGAAAAGTTTGTATAAAAAATTATGAAGAAACAGATAGAAAGAATACTTTTGAGAAGTTTTGGAATTTGGGAGATTTAAATAAAACTTGTCCAAACTGTTGAAGATAATGTAGAAATAATAGATCATAAATTCCTAATATCAGGACATTCGTTTTTACCGAATGATAGAGATTTTGGCGTCGTAGAAATGTCATTAAAGAAAAATAATTTAATGTTTGTTCCTCAAGATTATTATAATGTTATCAAAAAGTGCCGGAAAGGTAATAACTTTCTTCTAAATGAAATGAAACAAGAGTATTTCAAATCAAGAAGATTATTGGAGGACGCAGTTTTTAAAAGGTTGAAGAATTCTAACGGAGAAGCAATAAATTGGTTACAAATAGTCTGGATGCGTTTTTTGAGAAATGAACTAGTGATGGGTCAACTCGATTTTTTAAACCGGTTTAACTCGAGTTAAGGATAATTCGAGTCAACTCGATTTTCGATTTACCAACTCGAGTTGATACGCTGCATCACCAACCGACTAATCGATTCTCCTTTACCATCTTGTAAACTATAAACCCCTATATATAATATTTTCTACATATTGTTGGGGAAGTTTTCCGGAATAATGCCAGATCCTAGAAAAAGATCAGTGGTGTGGGAAGTGTTTAGTTTACCCATTGACGGAAAAGTAAAATGTAAAACATGTTCTAACACATATAAATATTCTGGAAATACAGCCACATTGATAAATCATATTAAAAAGAAACATCCCAGTTAAAACATTGGCTTGATGGCGCTCGATAGTAAGTAATACAATAAAATCAACAAGTAAATTTCAAAAATCAAATTTAGATGAATCGCCGATGCCGGCGATGCCTGTTCCGGTTTCGGGAAATGATGTCGAACCGCCAACAAAAAAATTAAAACAAAGCCTTTCAAATTTTAATCTATACAATAAATCTGTGCAGAAATCTGGGGACGATGCCCTAATGCATATGATAGTCAAAGATTACCAGCCATTACAAATCGTTGAAAATGAAAGTTTTCGCAAATTTACCAAAACATTAAACTCCTAGTACGAAATTCCATCTAGAAAAAAACTTACAAAAATGATTGAAGAAAAATATGACTTAAGAGTCCAAGAGCTTACAAAAAGAGATGGAGGATATTGAATACATTGCAATAACATCTGATATTTGGTCCTAAGATAGCAATAAAAGTTTTATATCTGTGGCAGCTCATTTTATACAAAATGTAAAATTACATTCAATTGTTATTTCCACTTCAGAAATACTAGAAAATCATACGGCTGAAAACATAACAAATGCTATACAACTAGTATTGGATGATTGGAAAATAGATTCAAAAATAGTCTGCATTGTCACTGATAAAGCTGCACCTATGAAAAAGGCAATTAGTGAGATTCTTAAAAAACAAAACCATTTATGTGTTGCTCATACACTTAACCTTGCTGTCAAAAACTGTATAGATAAAAAAGGTCTGATTTAGAAAAGAAACAAGCAAATATTACAAGTATTAAAAATGTGCCATTCGATTGTTTCCCACTTCAATCATAGCAGTCGTCCTATGCTTTACTTGACATGCAAAAACAAATAAATATGGATTTACTAAAAGTAAAGCAAGATGTTCGTACCAGGTGGAACAGTACTTTCTACATGCTGGAGCGCTTAATAAAATAGAAGGTACCGCTTTCTGCTGTTTTACCTAGAGTGAATTTACCACCATCAAATTTAGAGTCTCATGAGTGGTTATTGGCTGAAGAAATGGTGGCGCTTCTACATCCTTTTGAACCGGTAACTGTCATTTTATCTGGAGAAAAATACCCATCCCTGTCTTCTTCTTCTTCTTCTTCTTTCGAATAGGCCTACTTTGGACCACGCTTGTTCAACTGTTGGGCTTTGACCTTTGCCCAGTATTGTCACATCTTCTGCCGGTGTCACTCCTTTCTCTCTTCTGTCCAGGGGGTACCTTTCCTTCGATATTTTTCCTGAAATCCACGGACTTCCTTCAGGGTGCGTCTCACAGACTGTCTGTTTTTGAGATCTGTTATTCCCAGTTCTTTAATATCCTTCTCGGTCTCTGTCAACCAAGTGGTACGAAGCTTCTTGTTTTGTCAGAAGGTGAACAGACGGTTGGTTTGGAGGCAATCTTGCAACGTGGCCATAGAAAGCTACCCTTCTTTTCCTTGCACAGTCAGAGAGCATCTCAATATGTTAATAGAGATCAGAGTTATGCCGTCTTCGGAATTCCCCATTTTCCTTTACCGGGCCTAGGATCTTCCTGAGGATTCTCCTCTCTCTGATTTCCAATTTCTCTATTAGACCCCTTCGGTTCAAGGAAAGACACTCCATGGCATACAGGGCTTCTGGTCGTAAGACTGATGTGTAGTGCGTAAGAGTCAGGTTGCATGACAGGCATTTCTTATTGTACGTGTTCTTAGTCAGCCGATAGGCTAGTTCTAACTTGCTGACTCTCTTGGATAATGATGCTCTTTCTGATAAGTTGGGTTCAATCCATTCGCCGAGATACTTAAATTTCTCAGTCCTCTTGATATTTCCCTGTTCTAGTAACATCTCTCTGTTTGCTTCTCTAATGTTGGTGAAGAATTCTGTTTTCTCCAGCGACACTTGAAGACCCACTTTGGCAGCCTGTTTTGTGAGGCAGTTTATCTGCATTGTTGCCATCTCAAGAGAATCAGCAAACAGTACCATGTCATCTGCAAAGGCCAGGCAATCTACAACCAGTCCATCGTTCTTACGTCCCAGGTAGATACCACTCTGAGCACCCAAATTGTTCAGTTCCTTGCGCCATTCTCTCATAATCTTTTCAAGGACACAGTTGAAGAGAAGTGGGGAAAGTCCATCTCCTTGTCTCACTCCAGTTTTTATTTCGAAGCTTTCTGAAATCTCGCCTCTAAATTTAACCTTGGAATGGGTGTTGGTCAAAGTTTCTAGGATGAGTCTATGGGTTTTGTTGTCTAGTGCTAGTTCCTGGAGTACTTTGTTAAGCGTTTCTCTATCAATGGAATCGTAGGCCTTCCTAAAATCAACAAAGGTGACGACCACCTTGCGGTTTCTCATCTTGGTGTATGCAAGTTTTATGATTGAGGATCTGTTCAACACAGGATAGGGTCTTCCTGAAGCCCGCCTGGTATTCTCCCAGTTAACTATCCAACTGATTTTCTGCCCTTGTTCGTAACGCCTTCGATAGAATCTTGTATGTTACTGGGACGAGAGAAAATCCACGGTAGTTGTTTAGATCAGTGACAGCTCCCTTTTTGTGAAGCGGATGGGTCAGAGCAGGTTTCCAATCGGGTGGTAATTTCTCTGTTTCTCAGATGTCCTGGATCTCGGTTAGCTTGCGCCCGGCATTGTTTCCAGCACCTTTCCACAGTTTACTTTCCACAGCAACGATAGAGTCCTATTCTTAAGAAGTTGAATGATCTGGCCAACTTCTTCCAATGAAGGGGGAAGCGAGTCCTGGTTTGGTGTGGTTTGTTTCCATCCCTGTCTTCTGTTATACCTATTGTATTTGGTCTCAGGAAAGCTGTAAACAGCAAAATTCCACTGACAGAGTCAGGCAATTTTTTATAACAAATTCTTGACAATATAGTATAGAAAAACGACTTGGAATTTATGAAAATAATAGAACAGCAGCCATAGCTACCTTTGTTGACCCTAGATTTAAGAAAAGAGCACTCTTATCAGAAAGTAATGCTAAAAAATGCACAAATGTGGGTAATAAATGAATTACAGGACATAATATCAGTTTCAACAACTACCTCACATTTACGAAAACTACCATCAACTTCTACTGCTACTGTATCTGAATTGACCTGTTCAGTTGATGACATTTGGGCTGTTGTGGATAAAAAAATAACAAAATCGAACGAAAAGTGTACTCCATATTCTTCAGCTGCTATGATAGTTAAACAGTACGTTGAAATGCCATATTTAGAACGCAAAGATGATCCACCTCAAATTTGGAGTGAAACAGAAAGTTTATTTCCAGCATTGTTTAAAATGGCGAAAAAATACCTTTGTATACCGGCTACATCAGTTCCCTCAGAAAGATTATTTTCGAAAGCTGGCATTTTTGCAAAGATATTATATTAATATTTAGTATCATTTAACATCCATACACATTGTGTATTTTCCTGCAAAAAAAAACAGAATCTATGAAAATTAATGGTTGAAAAATAAAATGGTTGCGAAAAATAAAATGGTTGGCTTATAAGTGCCAATTAAGACCAGGGGCGTCCAAAATCTAATTTATAATAAACTTTATATTTTTCTGCTAACTCGGTTTGAATAACTCGGTTTGAAATCGGGTTACGCAAATTTTTAACCGGGTTAACTCGAGTTAACACAAATACGAGTTTGCCCATCATTAAAATGAACCATACAAAATTTTCTATAAGATATCAATGGATGAGAATGCAGAGTTTAAAATCTTGGATTTATTACCACGTCGGGGTAGACCAAGAAAATTTGAAAATATTATATTGACACCACTTTATAAAAAGGTAAGACCAATTACGACATCGAAGTACAAGGACATGATGGATTTACTTCGATATATACCACCGGAACACCATGACTTCTTTAAATTTCTCCCGCATACACAAAATGTGTATTACCGAACAGTAAATTTTTATGTAATTTATATAGTTAGAACATTTCTTGAATAGTATAAATTGTGTTCTTAAAGTATTGTGAAGATATATAAAATAAATTGAGTGTTGTTTTTCAATTTGAAGCAATTTAAAATATGTCGAATGGACTTAAGCTCCTTCAAATTTTATAACATATATAGGTGTTAATTTTGAAAGTGGCTTAAATCGATTTGTGGTAAGAAAACAAATATTATTCACTTAATTTTTGGTATTATTTTAATAGGAATTGTAAATTTAACTCTCTTAGATAAATGTAAGCAGTGTGGAACATTGCTATCCTATACGTATATTTTTAATATTAATGAAATGCAAACTTTTAAATATCTCAATTTAAACATAAATGGACTAAGGTTTCAAAATAGACGGCTCAAATAGATGTTTTTTTACAAAAAATAGTTGCAAAAATACAAAATTCGGTTTATTCATACAAAAAGAGATTACTTCATCCAAAAAAGGTTACTTCGTCCAAAATAAAAGGCTTGGATTTTTTGCGTACAATAAATAGATGTTTTTTTACAAAAAATAGTTGCAAAAATACAAAATTCGGTTTATTCATACAAAAAGAGATTACTTCATCAAAAAAAGGTTACTTCGTCCAAAATAAATAGATGTTTTTATACAAAAAATAGTTGCAAAAATACAAAATTCGGTTTATTCATACAAAAAACGATTACTTCATCCAAAAAAGGTTACTTCGTCCAAAATAAAATATAAACGCCCAATGATCGATTGAATCTTACAAATAATAATGGTTTAGTACAATAATTGATAGATTTGTACAAAATAAAATCAATTCACCCAAAAAAAGGTTTAACTGTACAAAAAAGGTTGATCCATCCAAAATTTGATTGCTCTTTACAAACAATTTTTCTTATACAAAATACAATTATATCTTCAAAATAAACGAATTTTACAAACAACGACTTGATTCCTTCAAATTTTATTTCTAACTAATGCGGCGTGTAACGAAAGAGAGAGCGCAAACACATCAGTATTACGACCAGAAGCACTGTATGCCATGGAGTGTCTTTCCTTGAACCGAAGAGGAGAATCATCAGGAACATCCTAGGCATTCTCGGTAAAGGAAGATGGGGAATTCCGAAGACGACATAACTCTGAGCTCTACGAACATATTGAGAGGCTCTCTGACGGTGCAAGGAAAAGAAGGGTAGCTTTCTATGGCCACGTATGACACAACAGTCTGTTCACATTCTGGTCAAACAAGAAGGTTCGTACCACTTGGTTGACAGAAACCGAGAAGGATATTAAAGAAGTGGGAATAACAGATCTCCAAAACAGACAGTCTTCTGTGAGATGCATCCTGAAGGAAGTCCGTGGATTTCAGGAAAAACACTAAACGAAGTCCGTGAATTTCAGGAAAAACCCCGAAGGAAAGGTACCCCCTGGACAGAAGAGGGAAAGAAGCTACACCGGCAGAAGATGCGACAATACTGGGCAAAGATCAAAGCCCAATAGTTGAACAAGCGTTGTTCAAAGTAGGGCTATTGGAAACAAGTAGAAGAAGAAGAAGATAGATGCACTATATATAAGAAGCATTATATATAGTATATTAATCTTCACACTTTTATTATATGCATAAAAATACTGAAAGGAAAAAACTGTTCACCTTATTGATGAGTGGATTAGCTCGGGAATAAATTGAATTATTCTATTTGCTTATATATAGTATATATTATATACTATATCTGCTTATATATAGTATATATTATAATACTATATATAAGCAGATAGAATAATTCAATTTATTTCCGAGCTAATCCACTCATCAATAAGGTGAACCGTTTTTTCCTTTCAGTATTTTTATGCATATAATAAAAGTGTGAAGATTATTAAATACACTCGTAAATTTGCATTTTGCACTTATTAAGTAAAATATAAAACTTTTTTTGGGTGAATTTCGAATCTGTTGAACGATTCAATCGATTATTGTAAGGAAAAATCATAGTTTGTAAGAAAAAATCAATTATTGGATGATTACATTTTATTTTGTATGAATTCACCTTTTTTTGGATGAAGTAATTTATTTTGTACGAAGTAACCGAATATTGGATTGATTAATTTATTTTTGTATTTATCCAGCTATTTATTGTTAAACTTCATCCATTTATTGTATTTTGAGTTTTGTATACTTCTAATCGAATATTGGATGAATAAATTTTATGCGATTGTAAAGTAACAAATTTAACAAAAGGCATTTATTTTATCCGGGTGAGAACTCATTTGTGATACAGCTTGGAAATAGCCAAACACCTTAATGTTCAGTTGCTCATTTCCTTGATTCCTTATGGAAACACTTGCGTTCAAACAAATGCTCCCATAAAGATGGTTCTTCTATAGACGTCTCTCATCTTTGCGTCTGACTCCGTAATGGAGTGACCTAGCCAGTAAAGCTATTAAAAATACAACAAATAATACAAAATTCACTGATAATTTATTTTTCTTTTAAGTAAACAAAAGTAAGCAATTGACAAAATCAACAAAGGTTTAAAAAGATGTTTATGTGCGAACGCCTCGCCAACATTAGCCGATATAATTTTTTTTATAATTTCCTCTAAATTTTGAGAGTAAATATTGAGAGTATCTATTGAAAGTAATGCCAAATCAGAAGTTCTAACTCGAGTCATTGTGCTCCTTAGGTGTGTTTTTAGTCTACGCAATACCCTAAAAGATCTCTCAGCACTTGATATTCTTCTTCTTTAAGTTCCATGTCCGTTCCGAACGTTGGTAACCATCTGGGCTATGATGACTTTATTCACTGCGGCACGGAAAAGTTCTGTTGTCGTCATGCCGAACCAGGTTCTTAGGTTTTTCAACCAAGATATTCGTCTGGCGCCGATTGACCTCTTTCCTGCCACCTTTCCCTGGATAATCTTCTGCAGCAAATGAAATCTATCTTCGTTTCTCATGATGTGGCCAAGATATTCTAGCTTTCTGCACTTGACTGTGTTTAGAACCTCTCTCTCCTTGTTCATTCTATGGAGGATCTCATCATTGGTTATTCGATCCCTCCAGGAGACTCTCAGCATTCTGCGATATATCCACATTTCAAATGCCTCTAACTTTTTGCTGGTGGCTTCTGTCAGTGTCCACGATTCCATTCCGTAAAAAAGAACCGAAAACACATAGCATCTCATCATTCTCAGCTTTGTAGTCATTGTTAGGTTGTGGCTTGTTAGTACAGATCGCATTTTGGTAAAAACAGATCTTGCCTTTTCAATGCGAATTTTTATCTCCTGAGAGTGATCCCACCGATCATTAACATTTGTGCCAAGATATGTATACCTCTCCACCCGTTCGATTGGCTCTTGATTGACAGTAAGTTCACAGTTTTCAATATAGGACTTGCTGATGACCATAAGTTTTGTCTTCTTGATGTTAATATCCAAGCCATATTCTGTGCTCTTTTCTACAAGTCTGTTTATTAGATGTTGTAGTCCTTCTATACTATCTGCAAACATCACTGTGTCATCTGCATATCGTATGTTGTTGATTTTTTCGCCATTGAGAGAGATGCCAGCTTCACACTCTTCCAGAGCTTCTTTAAATATGTATTCAGAATAGATGTTAAAAATAAGAGGGGACAATATACATCCTTGTCTCACTCCTCTCATTATGTCTATTTGTTCGGTCTTTTCTGTCTCTACTCTCACTACGGCTTTTTGGTTCCAGTAGAGGTTCGTAATAATTCGTAGATCCTTGCCGTCCATCCCAGTATCCTTTAAGATGTTAATCATTTTTTGGTGTTTGACCCTGTCGAAAGCCTTCTGGTAGTCAACAAAACAGGCAAAAATGTCGCAGTTCATATCTCTGCACCGTTGAAATAGTACTTGCGTGCAATATAATGCTTCTCGTGTGCCCATCGCATTTCTGAAACCAAACTGAGTTGGTGATACTTGTTCTTCGCAAACTCTGTAAATTCTTCTGTGAATTATTTTTAAAAATAATTTGAGAAGGTGACTCATGAGACTTATAGTTCTGAACTCTTCACACTTCTTTGCTTTTGGTTTTTTGGGTAATGTTATAAATTCTGACTTTAGCCATTCTTGTGGTATATTTCCAGAGTTATAAATTTGGTTGAATATTTTTGTCAGATTTTTTACCCTGTCGTCATCCAGTAGTTTAAAGAATTCCGATTGGATTTCATCTGGTCCAGGTGCTTTACCGTCTTTCATTGTTTTTATTGCCTGCTTTACTTCGTCCATCAGGATCTCCGGTCCATCCGAGTTGTTTATGGATGGAGGTTCCGCTCTAGTATCATGAAACAGTTGTTCAATATATCTTCTCCATGTTTCCTTTATGTCACCTGTGTCAATGATCAGTTTTCCTTCGCCATCCACCAATTTATTTATCGTTCTCGGTTTTGTTCTGCTTGTCATGTCTCTAATTTTTCTGTGCACGTTAAAGCTATCGTACTTGTCTTGTAGTTCTTCAATCTCTGTGCATTGACCTATATGTTCGTTCTCCTTGGCTTCTCTGATTTTATCTCTGATACTCCTCTTTATTTCTGCATATTCTCTCGTATTGTTGCTGTTTTTTAACGATCTTCTCTTTTCCATAAGATACAGAATTTCATCCGTCATCCATGATTTTCTTTTAACCTTATCAGCCTTCAAAAGTTCTTCTTTAACATCCTTAACAGTGTGGACCAATAACTCAATTTCCTTTTCAAAGTCCCCATCTTCTTGTACTACTCTGTATTTGCTGTTAATCAGTTCTCGAGCTCTAGCCTCTATTGCTGGTATTTTAAGCTTACGTAGATCGTATTTGTTTATATTGTTTTTTCTTTTTATGGCTTTCATTGTTACTTTGAATACACCAACCACAGGGTTATGATCTGATTGGATATCGGCTCCTGGATATGTTTTTACGGAAGTGCAACTATTTCTATGTCTTCTATTAATTAGAATGTAGTCAATTTGGTTTCGGATTATTTTATTGGGAGTATCTCCAGGTACTTTCCATGTATATAGTCTTCTTGCTGGAAGCTTGTACCAAGTGTTTGCTATCACAAATTCGTTCTCTTCTGCAAATATGCTCAACAGATCTCCTCTTTCGTTTCTTTCTCCCAGACCATATGGACCTATATACTCGTTTGTTCGTCCTCTACCAATTTTAGCATTAAAGTCTCCCATTATTATTGTCAGGTCTTGCTTTGGTAGTACTTTAAGTATTTCAGTTATTTTTGCATAGAGTTCTTCTACATCTTTATCACTTGTATGAGATGTTGGTGCATATACTTGTATTATATTGATTTTGGCAGGTCTGGCATCCATCTGAATGATATACCTATGGGCAGCGTTACAAACAATCGAAAAAGTAATTCAAGATTGAGGAAAATATACATTTTCTGTTCAACTAAATATTCTAGATAACCCCGTACACCTCTATCACAATAAGGGTTATCACGTGAACAATATATGTTCTGAAATTGTATCATTTCATTTATTGTATCATTTCATCAATTCTATCATTTCATTTATGAAAATAGGGGAAATAAATTTAAATCACTTAATAATCTACAACTTTTTTCTAAATCTGATTTTGCACTGTTTTTCATGAAGATCGGATTTAGAAAACCTGAAAAAATTCTGTAACATCTTCCAGACCCTTAATTCTGTCAGACATTTCGTTTACCATTGCATCCATTGTTTACCAGTTTTAAAATCGATTACAGGATCTATAACAGGATCGTCTCTGGTACCGTTATCGTGATTTTTTTTAACTCTTCGAATTCTGTTTTTTAGATGCATGTGTTCTTCCTCCATATCACATTGAAGCCATTTCCAGTTGGGGAAATCCAAAATTTGGTTGAAATAAGCGTCAGTTCTTAGTGATGCGAGTTTTTCTTTAGATTTTTTCATGCATGAAACGACTTTAAATAAATTAATGTCTTTGTTTCTGCAATATTTTTAATGTAACATCGATAGTTTGCAGAAAAATTCAAAAAAAATAAAATTATCAAATGTAAAACTATTTAAAAGTCCTGAGGCCGTAGCCACTTTATCGTGGTCGTGCCTTATCTCTACAATAGGGAATATACAATAGATTTAGATTTACTTGATTTTCTTATCGGTTTCTACCGATACTTTATGATTACACCTATAACATTATTGCCTTATTAAGTTTGTATTTGATTCCAAAAATTAAATCAAAAAGTCCAAAATATGCGAGCGAAATTCAAATTTGCGAAACGCATCACCATTGGTCGAACCGAAACTAAGGACTGTGACGCACACGTTTGACATTTATCGATGTCAATATTCACTGTGCTGTTTTGCTGTGCAATATTACTGTAGTGTTTTTCTTGTGTGTTAGTACCTAGTGTCATTTTGGTGTATACATTATAAATTATCAAGAACAATGTCGGAAAGTGGTTTTGTTAAAGTACAATCGGACAATTTACCAAAAATATATGCATGTATGATGTGCTCTGAGAATAACCAAATTGCATTGCTAATATGTTAAATGATTCATTTAATTTTAATTTCTTTAATGTAATTAGTATGTCTATAGTTGGAAGTGGGATGCTTTCACTTGAAAGTTTTATTAAATGATATGATTGTTTGGGTAATAATATCAACATTGTAGGCTCTTTTCCTATAGCAGCACCAATTGTACCGATTGTACCAATTCACATTACATTTTTTAAATGTTTTTCATCCTCCAAATCATCTTGCATCCAACTTAATTCAGATAAGCTACATGATGCATAATCAGGGGATATCACTAAAGAATCAAAAGAAATAGATGCCATGCCACTATCAACTAGGTTATCTGCAAATAACTTCCTAGCTGATTTTATTGGTGACGTAATATTTTGAAACGAAAGACGGAGAGGAGATAGAGCAACATTTTTCTTTTCTATTCTTAAATTTACTTTTACTTCTGTACTTTGACTTAATATTTACTTGCAGAGCTTTTCCATTAGTATTACTAGAGGCTTCCATCTGCTCTGTTTCAGAGACATCTATGCCAGAGATAATGGGCCTTGCTCGATAGTCATCACTTCCTTCCTTCAATATGAAAAACAAGTTACTATGCATTTGTACTTTTGACAGCTACTAGTGACAATTCTTGTCTTTTAATAGCACATATTCCCTCTTTTGGTGGTGGCATATTTTCTTTTTGGCACTGAAATATATGAGGCACAACTCTTTCCTTGAACCGTAGTATAACTTTTTGCCCTTGTTGTTTCATGATGTATTGAATATAATTTGTATCTTCCTCAATCTGAAATAAATTCAACATTTAGTAAAACCCCGAAAGAAATTCACATGTAAACTATCGAAATACAAAATACTTACATTAAAGTGATCTTCACAACAATATAAACACGATTTTGGAGATTTTTCACCTTAAAACTTAATAACACCATTAATTCGATAACACCATTCTTTACGCATTTTCGCAACTCTTGGAACAAAAAAGAAACACTATCTGGTGTACTTATAATAGTGTTTTTGAATTCCGGTGCAAAACAATATCTATTACATGGTTTTTTAGGTTTTTCCATTATCGAAATAGCGGTTCAAACTGAAAATACTTAACTATCAAAAGTGTAAGTAACTGTCAACATTGCAAATAGTAAACAACACTGAATGGCAAGGAGAGCTGTGACGTCAGCCAAAGCGCGCCAAACATGTGACCGTTCAAACAGGTCAAATTTAATCGGGTATTTTATATAATTTTTTAAAAATTAATTGAAACAGTACTTTCAACAGTATATATATTTTTTACTATGTTAAAACGAAGTAAAAAGAGAATTAAGCAAATAAAAAAAAAATGATGCATATTCCCTATTGTTTCTAGAAAAACTGATTGACTGAAAAAGAACTGATTTCAAATTTTCTAATAAAGCACTTGTTGCCTTTGCTCTTGCAGATCACCTTGTGTTGGACAGATCTTTAAGTGTGTGTTGTTTTTCCTTTCTTGAAAATACTTCATCTTCACTTTCCAAGGGAAATTTCGTTTTAAAAGTTTCCTCCTCGGCTTCCTCCGTATAATTGGTTCCTCCCTCACTAATTCAGTGTTTTCTGTTTTTGTTGTAAACTTATCTAAAGATTCTAAAGACTCGAACTAAGCGCTAGGTGTAGAATTCAACGATGGTGTAGGTGTGAGAAAAACAGGCAAACATTCATTTTCTGACCCTGTGTATTGTAAACCAAGTGTATTGTACATGTGTATTGTAAAGTATTGTCACAGGGGCCCGCCACATTGGGGCCCGTTGGTGCTACGCACCGATTGCACCTACGTTAAATACGCCTCTGCTCATACAGCAAGAGCAACATACATATACAGCAACATACATATCGGATAATCATTATTTTCTAGAATAATCTGCATTACTATAAAAGAAGTATTTATTGAAAACAAAAAGTTAAAATAAATATTTCTATCTTCATTAGTGATCCTCAACCACTGTGCCGCGGAATCCTTAACCCTAGGCGTCCAATCTAGGTCATTTTTACACAAATGCATTGGGCTTTCTTCTTATTCAGCCTTTAAACGTCCACTGCTGAATATAGGCCTCCTCCATCCTTTTCCAGGTCGGTCCGTTTTGAGCGGTGTGCATTCAGTTCTTCCCGGCTAGCAGCTGTAGGTCATCCCGCCATCTCGCCTGGGGTCTACCAACACTTCTTTTTGTCTCTCTGAGTCTCCACTGCATTATTTTCTTGGTCCATTTCACGTCAGCTCGGGCAAAGCCGTCCTTAGACCAGGGCGAGCGGGGCCCAGGCCCTGGGGCCCGCGCTTTGGGCGCCCCACAATCTTATGCGAACCGACAGGCACGAACGTGAGCCTGCACCAAACATTTAGGCTGCGCTCAGTTTTTTTATGTTTCTTTTTGCTCGAGTCAAAGGACAAGTGGTTTCACTAGAGTTTCATAGTGAAAGGTTTCACTAGAGCGCAGTATTAAAAAACACTTACTGCACACGCAAAGTTAGTGTTAGTGGTGAGTGGGATTGTCCACTGTCCAGTTGACGACTTTGGTAGAAGGTTTAACGAATCCCATTATTTAAGATGTTTACCAATTGTCGAAAAAAATTGTCGAAAGTGGCTACTGTACTCATAATACAAAAATAGAGTATATTGCTATTACTGTTTCTTGTTTTTCAACATGACATGGTGCAAGATCAGGTTTGCCCTACGTAGGAATTTGTGATTGGAAGCATATAGGAGACAGGCTGAAAGAACACGAAACATCTATGCGCACAATCCCAAAGCAAATATATCGAATTGAAAAAAAGACACAATAAAGATCAAACCATCGACGTTGTTCAACAACTACAAATAAATGGCGAAATAGAGCATTGGCGTGGTGTTTTAAAAAAAATATATTATCAATTCAATGTTTAGCCAAGCACAACGACGCTTTACGTGGCTCCAATTGCACGATATTCACAAACAATAACGGAAAATTCCTAGGACTAATTGAAATGATTTTAAAATTCGACATTCGCATGGCAGAGCATTTAAGACGAACCAATGACCACTATTTAGGACCAAGAATTCAAAATAAAATTATTTAGTTGCTCAGTAAAAAGCTAGAGAGGAAATAATTTCCAAATTAAAAAAGAGAAAATATTTTTCCGTTCAAATGGACTGTACTACCAATAGAAGTCATATCGAACAATTAATTGTCAAATTCAGAATAAATTTAAAATTCTTTATAGCAATTAACACCTTGACATACAATAACGTCTCTGAGACGTCATGTAACATGACGTTATTTGTGATAAGATCACATGTATATGGACACGTCAACGCGCATTTTATTCGTATGTCAAGGGGTTAAGAGATGAGCTGCCTCGTACTTAGCTTCCGGAGCATGAGAACTTAGCTTAACTTCTTCCAAGGCTTCTACTACTTTTGGCAAATTGTTTAACAGGGCACGGACAGCAACATGTATCGACGACCATCACGTCTGTCTGCTTCCTTTTAATATATTTTTTCATAAATCCCACCGAGCTATGTTCATCGTTGGGAATTTCTTCCTCTTCTGCTTTCCAGGCCGTTGACCAGTTTTCACCTGTAACCCTAGGCAGGGGCCCTCACATGGTACTATCAGCCGGGCCAGCTAAACCCTGGTTTTTAAACGAGTTTGTTACTCCTCCCGCTCCTCCTTCCTCATTACAAAAAAATTAGAATAATCGTATTATAATTGTATTATATATTATATCAATATTGTTCGATCCATATCATTATAGATGCGGATCACGCGAGCAAAATTTTGGATGCGAGAAGCCTCAGAGGAATGGATGGGGACACAGAGTATTACTTAGTCCGAGAAAAAGTCAGAACTAGAATATCGACCGACAAATACAACATAACCAAGTCAACCCTACAATGGAACATGGACGAACTGCAAAATGAGACAAGACAACAACAATATAGAGAAAAACTACCGAATGATCCGGATCGTTCGGCGCGTGTGCAAAGAAGGAAGAAAGGAAGACACAGAAGACCAGGTTGGTAACTTTAATGTTTATTTAGTTAATAAGTAAAAATATTTGATAAATTTTTTTGCTTTAAGCAATTTTCAGCTTTAAAATTAATAATTTGAAAATGAGTGATATAGTGCAGGTCGCGAGTGGTAATAAATGAAGTCTAAAACAGAGTGTTAAGTTAAAGTCGGGAGTGTTAATTTCGCGGAAAGTCAAATCGTTAATTGGCGAAAGCTTTTGTAGTGCGCGAGTGTAAACTCGGGAGTGTTAGTTCCGCGTGAAATAAAATGTATAGGGAGAGTTTCCGTAAAATTTTGAAAATAAAATTGTGCCGCAAACAAAGACACAGTGTTAGATTCGCGAGTAAACAAAAAAACCGTGGTTAGGGATGTGATGGATCCTGTCAATGGCTGGTGGATATGGTTGGGGTAGCGGCGCAGACTGCAGGAGATGCCTGCTGAAAAGTGCAGTCAACCGTCCACTGTACAAAAGTAGGTCCTGCAAGAGATTGAGCTCCAAGATGTCAAGTAGTGAGTGATTTTTAAAGTTTATTAATCGCGGCCGCGAGTGCTCCGATAGGACTTTGGCCCTCAAGACTCGGATTGTGTTTTGAGTGGTCAAAGTTCTCGAACGTCCGCAGAGAATTTAAATGTCTGTTTAGGCCGATTTGGAAAATTGAATTTGAAATGGTCGTTTTTTGATTGAATTTGTGGTACAGTTAAGGAACTACGTTTTCATTGATTTTACTTAATTTTCAGACAGTTTTCACACTTGTAGTGAGTCTACTTTATTACAAAAATTTCAATTCGGTTTCAAAATATTCTCTTTCAAAGTCTAACAGGCATCGCCAGCCAGTTTTGTTGGGACTAAGCAGATTCGATTTAGATATCGCGTCTGGTTAGTACTTTATTTGCGCTTTCTGCTTTGCCGTTTTGCAGAAACCGAACGATCCGGATCGTTCGACGCGTGTGTCAAGAAGGAAGAAAGAAGGAAGGGAAAAACACAGAAGACCAGGTTGGTAACTTTAAGGTTTGTTTAGTTAATAAGTAAAAATATTTGATAAAGTTTTAATTAATATTTTGCTTTTAAGCAATTTTCAGTTTTAAAATTAATAATTTTTGAGAGTGAATGAGTGATATGAAGGCTAAAACAGAGTGTTAAATAAAGTCGGGAGTGTTAATTTCGCGGAAAGTCAAATCGTTAATTGCCGAAAACTTTTATAGTGCGCGAGTATAAAATCGGGAGTGTTAGATCCGCGTGGAATAAAATGTATAGGGAAAGTTCCCGTAAAATTTTTCAAATAAAATTGGTGCCGTACACAAAGACACAGTGTTAGATTCGCGAGTAAACAAACAAAAAAACGTGGTTAGGGTAGTGATGGATCCTATCAATGGCTGGTGGATATGGTTGGGGGAGCGGCGCAGACTGCAGGAGACGCCTGTAGGGCAGGAAGGACGCCTGCTGCTAAGGGTCTCAGAAAAGTGCAGGCAACCGTCCACTGCTCAAAGGTAGGTCCTGCAAGAGATTGAGCACCAAGATGTCAAGTAGTGAGTGATTTTTACAATTTATTAATCGCGGCCGCGAGTGCTAGTATTTTGACGCTCAAGATTCGGATTGAGTTTTGATTGATCAAAGCTCTAGAAAGTCCGCGGTCTGTTTAGGCCGATTCGGAAAATGGAATTTGAAATGGTCATTTTGGATTTTAGTTTTTCTAGAGAGATATTGATATCTTCAATTTCTAGAGAGATATTGTATTAAAGACCACTTTTTTTTATTAAAACTAAATTTTATAAATAAAAGCTTGGAGCGCTAAAATAAATTCACGTTGTCTTCATGGACGCTCCACGCTTTTATTCATGGTCAACGACATATTTGAAATCCAATATTTGTTTCCATGTTGATTATAAATAAAAGCTTGAAGCGCTAAAATAAATTCACGTTATCTTCATGGTCGCCCCACTCTTTTATTTATGGTCAACGATATATTTGAAATCTAATATTTGTTTCCGTGTTGATTATAAATAAAAGCTTGGAGCTCTAAAGTAAATTCACGTTATATTCATGGACGATCCACGCCTTTATTTATGGTCAACGACATATTTGAAATCCTATATTTATTTCCGTGTTGATTATAAATAAAAGCTTGGAGCGCTAACATAAATTCACGTTATCTTCATGGACACTCCACGCTTATATTTATGCTCAACGACATATTTGAAATCCAATATTTATTTCCGTGTTGATTTTAAATAAAAGCTTGGAGCGCTAAAATAAATTCACGTTATCTTCATGGACGCTCCACGCTTTTATTTATGGTCAACGACATATTTGAAATCCAATGTTTGTTTCCGTGTTGAGTATAAATAAAAACTTGTAGCGCAAAAATAAATTCACGTTATTGTGGAGGATCCACGCTTTTATTTATGGTTTACGACATATTTGTTTCCGTGTTGATTATATATAAAAACTTGGAGCGCTAAAATAAATTCACGTTATCTTAATGGACGCTCCACGCTTTTATTTATGGTCAACGACACATTTGAAATCCCATATTTGTTTCCGTGTTGATTATAAATAAAACCTTGGAGCGCTAAAATAAATTGACGTTGTCTTCATGGACGCTCCACGCTTTTATTTATGGTCAACGACATATTTGAAATCCAATATTTGTTTCCATGTTGATTATAAATAAAAGCTTGGAGCGCTAAAATAAATTCACGTTAACTTCATGGACGCCCCACTCTTTTATTTATGGTCAACGATATATTTGAAATCTAATATTTGTTTCCGTGTTGATTATAAATAAAAGCTTGGAGCTCTAAAGTAAATTCACGTTATATTCATGGACGATCCACGCCTTTATTTATGGTCAACGACATATTTGAAATCCTATATTTATTTCCATGTTGATTATAAATAAAAGCTTGGAGCGCTAACATAAATTCACGTTATCTTCATGGACACTCCACGCTTATATTTATGCTCAACGACATATTTGAAATCCAATGTTTGTTTCCGTGTTGATTATAAATAAAAGCTTGGAGCGCTAAAATAAATTCACGTTATCTTCATGGACGATCCACGCTTTTATTTAAGGTCTACGACATATTTGTTTCCGTGTTGATTATAAATAAAAACTTGGAGCGCTAAAATAAATTCACGTTATCTTCATGGACGATCCACGCTTTTATTTAAGGTCTACGACATATTTGTTTCCGTGTTGATTATAAATAAAAGCTTGGAGCGCTAAAATAAATTCACGTTATCTTCATGGACGCTCCACGCTTTTATTTTTGGTCAACGACATATTTGAAATCCAATGTTTGTTTCCGTGTTGATTATAAATAAAAGCTTGGAGCGCTAAAATAAATTCACGTTATCTTCATGGACGATCCACGCTGTTATTTAAGGTCTACGACATATTTGTTTCCGTGTTGATTATAAATAAAAACTTGGAGCGCTAAAATAAATTCACGTTATCTTCATGGACGATCCACGCTTTTATTTAAGGTCTACGACATATTTGTTTCCGTGTTGATTATAAATAAAAACTTGGAGCGCTAAAATAAATTCACGTTATCTTCATGGACGATCCACGCTTTTATTTAAGGTCTACGACATATTTGTTTCCGTGTTGATTATAAATAAAAACTTGGAGCGCTAACATAAATTCACGTTATCTTCATGGACGCTCCACGCTTTTATTTTTGGTCAACGACATATTTGAAATCCAATGTTTGTTTCCGTGTTG
Source organism: Phosphuga atrata (assembly GCA_944588485.1). NCBI lineage: Eukaryota > Metazoa > Arthropoda > Insecta > Coleoptera > Silphidae > Phosphuga > Phosphuga atrata. The sequence continues at coordinate 69,428,640 of OX155899.1, read as the reverse complement.
ATTATAAATAAAAGCTTGGAGCGCTAAAATAAATTCACGTTATCTTCATGGACGATCCACGCTTTTATTTAAGGTCTACGACATATTTGTTTCCGTGTTGATTATAAATAAAAACTTGGAGCGCTAAAATAAATTCACGTTATCTTCATGGACGATCCACGCTTTTATTTAAGGTCTACGACATATTTGTTTCCGTGTTGATTATAAATAAAAGCTTGGAGCGCTAAAATAAATTCACGTTATCTTCATGGACGCTCCACGCTTTTATTTTTGGTCAACGACATATTTGAAATCCAATGTTTGTTTCCGTGTTGATTATAAATAAAAACTTGTAGCGCAAAAATAAATTCACGTTATCTTTGTGGAGGATCCACGCTTTTATTTATGGTTTACGACATATTTGTTTCCGTGTTGATTATATATAAAAACTTGGAGCGCTAAAATAAATTCACGTTATCTTAATGGACGTTCCACGCTTTTATTTATGGTCAACGACACATTTGAAATCCAATATTTGTTTCCGTGTTGATTTTAAATAAAAGCTTGGAGCGCTAAAATAAATTCACGTTATCTTAATGGACGTTCCACGCTTTTATTTATGGTCTACGACACATTTGAAATCCAATATTTGTTTCCGTGTTGATTATAAATAAAAGCTTGGCGCGCTAAAATAAATTCACGTTATCTTCATGGACGATCCACGCTTTTATTTAAGGTCTACGACATATTTGTTTCCGTGTTGATTATAAATAAAAACTTGGAGCGCTAAAATAAATTCACGTTATCTTCATGGACGATCCACGCTTTTATTTAAGGTCTACGACATATTTGTTTCCGTGTTGATTATAAATAAAAACTTGGAGCGCTAAAATAAGTTCACGTTATCTTAATGGACGCTCCACGCTTTTATTTACGGTCAACGACATATTTGAAATCCAATATTTGCTTTCGTCTTGATTATATATAAAAGCTTGGAGCGCTAAAATAAATTCACGTTATCTTCATGGACGCTCCACGCTTTTATTTATGGTCAACGACATATTCGAGATCCAAGAAGGAGATTGTGCAAGTTTGCTTCGTTGGTGCATTTCACTTGTTTCTGAACCTCCCTGTATGAAGATAAGGGATAACTTTGCAATTATATCAAAGAAAATATGGATATTAGTGGAGACTAGATTAAAAAATAAACATAATAGGATACGAGACATAAACATTTTCGATCAACGCTTTTATATGCAAATCTATTTACTGCGACGTCATATTTTTTTATGAAATTCAATAGACCTTTAAAGCTAGTGCCTGGAGTTTAGTGGCCTTGAGGCTTGACGACCAAGCCGTCCCCTACCGACCGATGTCGGAACCGCGGCAAACATTTCGGATCGACTCTCACCAACAAGCCGCTATATTGATTCCAAAAATAATGCAAATATCTGCGTCGCAACGAACCCGTTGAGAAATATGATATGCAATGCATACATTCCCTTCATTGTGGCATTTGCGAATCGCTTGTCATCTTGTAACTCTTGCGATTCTTAAGCAGCTTGGAATTTCCCGCCAAAAAAAATACCGTTTTCTTAGAGATAAATTAATTGGCAAACGTAATACTTAAAACGAATTATGCAAACAAATTGCATTTGATTATTTGCATATTACATCATACCGTTTATTATGTTTACACTTTTTTATGTTTAATTGAAAGTAATTCTAAATATTTTTTCATTCATTTATTGTTTAAATTGTTCATAATGGTTTATATTTACGTAATATTATATTTGGTTTGAAAAGTATTTTCATGGAAACAATGTGACCAATCGTAGCTAGATATTACCATGGCAACGTATATATATATATATATATATATATATATATATATATATATATATATAATATATATATATATATATATATATATATATATATATATATATATATATATATATATATATATATATATATATATATATATATATATATATATATATTTATTATTATATTAATTTAAACATTGGTTACGGCCTGCCGATTATTGATTTTATTGAAAACTTTTTGTGCAATTTTAATATATGCGTGTATACATTTATACTATTCTCTCTTGTTGGAGGGAAAAGTTGAGGGAAAAAGACCTAGAGGACGGGTTCCAATGAGATGGACCGACAGATTACAAGAAATGACGGGACACTCAATGCACGAAGCAATACATCTAGCACAAAATAGAAACGCATGGAAACAAAAAATTCAAACACATACCGAAAATAGTATCACTACACCCTACAGAGGGTAGGACTGAGGACTAAGGACTGAGAAGAAGAAGTATACAGTTATCTACTTTGGGTTATAAAATTTGTTCCAACTGTAGATCTTGGTGGTAACTTGTACCGCGACTTTTATAGATTTATTGTACTCTTCCACTAATTGTTGGTATACTTACTCATTTAGAGCGCTTCCTGTAGTCCATATTCCCTTAGGAATTTCAGTATCTGGGTTTCAGTATCTGGAATGCAAGGTCTGCAACTCCTCTGCATTCAAGCAGTGAGTCCCAAGATACATTTGTCTCTTGCGGAGCAGTGCTCCGCAGCCTTTGAGCAGATGTATGGGTTACCTCAGCTGAGCCGTAGAATCTGCATCTGTCATCTTGCTCTAGCCCTATGACCTTGACGTGTTTTCTAAGTCTGCAGTGTCCCGTCAGGACTCCTGTCAGAATTCTAAGCTTGTTCCATGCTTTCTGATTAAAAGATCCCAGCATTACTTTGCATTGTCTTAGCCCAGGAAGTTCCTTCCAGGTTTTCATCCATTGTTTTCTTATTTTTTCATCAAAACTTTTGTGGATGGTGTTCATACTGATGCCGCATTCGAATTATTTTTTTTACAATTCGCCTAGTAGTGGTTGGCAGGTGGTTGGTCCGAAGCAGGATCGACGGGGCCGAGTTGTTAGGGGCATACGCCGCATAGTGGCATTGAGTCTGAGAGAGACAGATATAGAATGGCGCGGCGATACAAAGAAAAAAGCCGCCGAAAAGAAAAGCCGCCTCTGTTGATTGAGTCATGCAATTTCTTATATGTATTATTTTTTCTTCCGTTGTGTGTTATAGAGTGAAAAATAAAAAGTTCAGTGATCAGAATAACGGAAATTATCGTATGATTTTAGAACTGTTAGCTGAATTCGCTCCTTTTTTAGCGAGTCATGTTAAATATCTAAGACTAAGATTTTTATAAATTCGACATGACGCTGGCAAAAGTTAATGACTGAAATTGGGAAAGAGAAAACGCTAAAGAGAGTAAATTTGACACGTGGGTCAGTTAGAGAGGACGCATGTAGAAGTTGGAGAGTTTCTTGGCACGAAGTTCTTAAAACTTTTGAATCAAAAGTTGCTAAAAAACATCACGTGATTAATGGATGACCCCTTACGTTTTATTTAAGTACAAATGAATCTACAATATAATACTTCATGATTAACCATAGAAAAATATAATTATTTTCTACTTAAGAAAAAATAAATAAAAACCGACTTTGGGTTTTTCGAAAAAACCCGGTTTTACGGTTTCGTAAATTTTAACGGTTAACCGGGTTCAGTTTTAACCGGTTTGGATGCCCTAGTCCCATACCAGTTTGGATCTGATGGTGTATGAGCTAATGGCATTGATGGCTGCTTGGCTATCTGACAGGATAGCAATTCGTTTTTTGCGGTAATTCCTGTCGAGGTTAAACTGTGCAAATCTTTCGTTTGCATGTAGCTCTGCTTGGAAGATACGTGAGTAGATTCCCATAGATTCAAAGTACAGTATAATCTCTATGATCCGACACATATGGGACCAGACAACCCCCGGATAATAAGAAAGAGTGGTGGGAGGGGAGAGCGCGAGCGGTCTCCAGATAGCCGGATTACTGGACGTGTCGTCCGATTAACCGAATTACCGAGATTATACTGTATTTGGCACGTGGTCCAAATACTCCTGCACCAGTACCTTCTTTTGTCTTCGAAACATCCGTATTCCACTTTGCTGATGATTGTCGCTCCTATCGGCTTTACAACTACACATTGCTGTGTAGTTTTTCTCGAAAAGGTATTTGCATACCATTTCGTCTTTCGGTACTTCCAGCCAGGGGATCTTGGTTACCAGTTTTTTCCGGTATCTGCTTCCTCTCTGCCTATTTCTTCCATGCTGAACCTAACCAATTGTAAAACCCCTTCCAATTGGAATTAAATACCGCGATCCGAAATGATGATGTTCACTGAACAGTAAATAATGAAACGTCAATATAAAGGAATTTAAAAAACATTGATTTTTTCAAACTTAATTTTCACAAAAACTAATCGTTTTCTGGATTTGTTTCAAATTTTGTGGAGATTTTGGTAGAACAATTCCGGAATATTTAGCATATATTTATCAATATATTAATATTTATTTCAGCAAATATTGAAGTTTTTTTGTAAATTGCACCTCGAAAATCAAATTTGTAAACATTGAAATTTTCAAACTTAATTTTCTCAAAAACTAATTTGGGGATCTCTTTCAAATTTTAAGGAGATGATAGAGCTGTTTCGGAATATTTAGCAAATTTTGCCAATTTTTGAATTGGTAAAACCATACAACATTATAGATAATCAGATAAACTTAATAAAGACGGAACAAAGCTTGAATATATAAATATACTCAACCTTTCCGGAACTCTATAATACTAATGAGTCTTTTTAGGACTACCAAAAACAAATCTCGTATGAAATTTGTCAGTTATTCTATAGCTTTCAGTCCACCTTCGTGGCACTCAACAAAAACCATAAAAATAACATTGATTTTTAAGATCATGTCTTAAAAATCAATTTTGTGAGAGAGTCTCTCTCACAAAATGTCAAAATTAAAAACATCTAACCCAAATCAACACATGGGATTTTAAGTGAGTGATTTACAAAATATTGTTCATGGAAGCAAAGCTGTGCTGATGAGAGATAAATCTCGAAACGCGTCCACAGATGGCTATTCACTCAAGGTATCGGAAAGACATGATCTTAAAAATCAATGTTATTTTTATGGTTTTTGTTGAGTGAACTAAGAGGCTAATCTGAGTTATAGCTTCCCTTGGGCTTTCCGAGAGTATCGCAAAGTCATCTGCAAAGGCCAAATACTTGACTTTAATCTCTCCTGACTTCCTCCCTAAGCAGATTGGGTTTTTTCCTTGATTTATAAGCTTCACATTCATACGATGTTTTCCAGAATTCAGTTGAATAGTGTGGGGTACAGAAAGTCCGTCGCGTTGTCTTACACCCGTCTTGATTTCAAACGACCGGTACAGTTCTCCCATGAACTTCACCTTAGATTTTGTGCCTGTTACTGAATCTTTGATTATGTTTGCCAACTTGGGTTTCACCCCAAATTCTCGAATGACACCGTCCAGGGTTTCTCTGTCCACCGAGTCAAAAGCTTTTTTGAAATCTGTGAAAGATACTACAATTTTTTTGGTGCTCAGCATTCTATGGCGGATTATTGATTTCAAGTTGAAGATCTGCTCGCAGGAGCGACCTTTTCGGAACCTCCTTTGTTCCTACTTCCCAAGCTGTTTATCAAGGGTCTCCTCTATTCTATTCAAGGGTGTCTTTGGGAGGATTTTGTAGGCGACCGGAAGTAAGGAGACGCCTCTACAGTTATTGAACCCTCCTTGGTACTCCCCAAGTTGTTTATCAAGGGTCTCCTCTATTCTATTCAGGATCCTTTATTCTATTCAGGATCAGGTATCCTTTAGAAAATTCTGTAAGCGACCGGAAGTAAGGAGACGCGTCTATAGTTATTGACTTCCTTTTTATCCCTTTTCTTATGAAGGGGGTGAATAAATGCTGTTTTCCATTGTTCTGGTATCTTCTCTGTCTCCCATATTGTCTGAAATATTTGATGTAAGTCGTCCAGGATTTCCGGTTGCGCCTATTTCAACATTGCTGTCGTTATCGCGTCTTCGCTACTAGCCATGTAAGGCATTCTAAATTTCCTCCCTCGCTGGTGGCAAGTCCTCTCCTTTGTCCTCCAGTGGCGGCAGAAGTTCTAGTTTGGAAGTCGGTGGTGGGTTGTCAAAATTCCTTGCAAGTATCCCATTGTTTTCTTGGTTGTTCAAACCGATTTTTCCATGTAAACAATATTATTATGATTGAATTTAACGTTAGTATGTTCATTCCAAAATGAAATTTGATTTCTTTCTTACATTTATAACTTTATGTATAGAATTTCATAATAGGTTTATTTTCTTTCGGCTTATATTCTCTGTCCTCTCAAGCGATTTGAATTTTTCTTGGAAATCTTTTGTATCCAACCGCTTTGTCGAAAAACCAGTGATTCCAGGCTTTACCAATGAAGGAAAATCTCCGGTAACATTGGAACGTTTTTCGAAGAAATTTTGTTAAAACCACAGTTTACAACAATTTATACTGTGTTTTACACTTTCAAAACCAGTTTTTATTTATCTTTTTGTTTTTTTGCCATTTTTCTATCTTTCTGTTGATTACTTTATTTATTATAAAACAATAAAACATTTGAATGTTATTATTTGACGTAATCCCGAATAGTTGCGTGTGCCAGGTGGCGCTACTGTCGTGCACATAGAAAATACGAAATGCGTGACATATCCCAAATTCGTTGGTCTAAATCTAAATATGATAACACACTCGTGCATATTTTGTTGATTATAAATAATGTTGAAATGTTTTCGAAACGCCTGACTTGCACAACCGCATTGAAATGTGTTTGTATTGAAAGAGTTTACGCAAATGTTATTTATTATTCTTGCAATGTTATCTACCAATAAAACAACAATTAATAAACGACTTTTTTTAAGTTTGAATAAATAATCCGAGGATTATATACTTTATAAATAAATGTGTGTAGAGTTTCATTTATTTATCTTCTGGAGATTAAGTTTGCATAGTTTTTATTTATTCTATTAAAGGGGTACTCGCTCAAATTTTCCGAAAAAATGATACATTTTTGAACGGGTGCTAAAAGAAGAGGAAGGCAGATAGAGAATTGTTTTTTTTTTAATTTTATTTTGGCTCCTATACACTATGGCTAATTGTGGGCCATCATGATGGTCACCATTATCATGGCCCATGATGATGGCCTGAATGGACGCATCCACACAGTGGTCCATCTAGATGAACCATTCTAGATGTGCATGAATGGGCCATAGTGCGCCATGCATTGGCGATAATTGTTGATAAAAATTAATTTCAAATTTTGAATTGAAATTATAAAGTTAATATTCAAATATTATATTTATTTAATATTTTTTTATTTATTTAATATTATTTCAAAGTTAATATTAATAAAGTTGAAATTTATAATTCCTCATAAGAAGTCTTTCGGGTTCCAAATACAAGACTCCTTTTGATACAACTCAATAAACTTAAATCGTCTGGAACCCAATTTATTTCTTCTTTCGATTTTGCCATGATTAATAATAAACAGCTATTTCTTGCTATAGAAAACTAATTATTAAAAAAAACTAATATATCTATAAACTAATATCTCAATAAACTAAATATTTCCTTATAATTAAATAATAGTAGTAATAATTACGAAAATTAGTGTTATCATGACAAGAAGCAGCAGGCACTGATAAGCGTGCGATAAAGGAAATAATGATGGCCCATGGTGTGGACATGCCACTTTAGCCACTGCGCAGCTTATTGTCGCATGCTGGCCTCCTTTGATGTGTGTAGTCGGACCGCTCCCATCGCTATCCATAGCCATCACCATCTCCACCATCCACTACTTAGGGCACTACAGGCCATCTACCCCTCTACACAATGGTGATGGCTCACAGTGGCTCAAGATGGGCCATAGTGTAGAGGAGCCAGTTACATATCCTTCGACCATATGTCCACTTTTTTCCGACGCGCGCGCTCCTCGCGCATGCGCACAGCTGTCTGCATCTCAGGAGACAATGAAAAAAGTCTCTATATGGTGCGCATGATCAGCGGTTTCTAGAACACCAGAACAAAAAACTTATTATTAGTAGTATAAGAAGAAGTAGACGAGTCAAATTCCCCATTGACGTAAGGAAATTAAAAACAGATCCATTTTAGAGAAATGGCGCATCTACGAAAAAAAGTCTCGAAAACGCTCGAATTTCGAGAGAAAAACAGTCACTGAATTGCGAAAAAAATTTTAATCAAAATTTCCATCCGTCAATGGGAAACTGTTCATACTGTGAAAGTTTTTTCAAATCGCTCAAGAACTCTATCCATAATCATGCGCACCACATTGAAAAAAACGATTCCGAGAAAAACGCGATTGAAAGTTCACTTGCTCTCTCATAGTGAAATCGGACCAATTTCAAAAATATGGGGGATTCGTACCTTGAGGTATTGGGAATAAGAGGAAAAAAGAATTTTGAAAATGGATTGAATACTGAAATTATTCACGGTCCAGCAACGGGAAACGGGAATCGGTGAAAATCGGTCGGAAGCAGCGAAGAGGCATTTCAAAAATTAAACATTATTAAGCATCTCACAGGCCGGCGCGAAAGTTTCGTTGGCGCGACCGCTGCGATATCGCGGCGGACCGATTGATACGGCGGCTTATATACATGTTCAAACCAACAAGCGCGATTTTCGGCCTAATCCGTAAATTCTATCCCGAAAGCCTATCCCGTAACTCTCGGTCCGATCTACGTTTCGACCGTGAGACGCGAAAAAATTCCTCCGCTCGTTTAGCCGGAATCGGTACCGTAAATTTTTTTTTAGCTTCTTTTCAAACGAAAGCGAAAATATGCGTCGCGACGTCGATAATTCAGAATCGGCGGGCCTCACGGAAGTGGGGATCGATTTTACGGATAGCAGCATCGATTCTGCGCGACGTCCCGTCGACTTTTCGCCGCTCGCACTCGAACTCGCGAAACTGCGGCCAAAGAGGCGGTTGTGGAATTCGCATCGGCGATTTGGACGCACCTCGTGAAAGGGGCGCCGCAGGAGGCAGCGGCGAGGTGCATCGAATCGTGCGGCAAAAGTTGGATTCGGTCCCGAAGTGATTCGCGCCTACTCGAAAAACTGGACGGAAAAGTTGGAGGCATGCGAGAGCCGGCGGCTCTAAGGGGACAGCTCGGATCGCGAACTCTTAAATGCAACCACCTACGGGGAACGCCACCGGACACTTTTCAGGCACTGGAGGTTGACTCCGTCGTCGCAGCGAAGCGGTGCCGGTGCCAAAATACTCGTATCGAAGGGGCCCACCGACCGGCGCAAGTAGGGAAAGATGTCACGTTCTAAATCCACATCCACCTCTGACATGCGCATGCGCGATGACCTTTGACCCCTAATCTAACCTTGACCTTGACCTATAACCTAACCTTGACCTTGGAACTTCCGGTTTCGATTTCCGGTTTCGACTTCCGGTTCCGACTTCCGGTTTCGACATCCGGTTTCCGGTTTCGACTTCCGGCCTCCCATTTTCGGAACTTCCAGATGCGCGGGAAAATTCAAAATATAGACGCGAGGCGGGGAAATTCAAAATTAGTTCCTGTTGAGACAAATGAGGTGTGAAGTTGGTTGCATACATCAACGGGGCTAAAATACATGAGACTAGACAGACGAGGCTAGATCCATGGGACTAAATACATGAGACTAGATAGACGAAGCTAATTACATGAGACTAGATAGACGAGGCTAGATACATGAGACTAGATAGACGGGGTTAGATACATGAAGCTAGGTACATGGGGCTAGATAGACGGAGCTAAATACATGAGACTAGATAAGACTGAACTGAAATATATAAGGGATTGTTTAATTTAACTTCATAATCTACGTTTTAATTTTGATTACTGCTCTGACTTGTTGATTAGGATCGACTGGATGTTTGCTAGCAATAACAACTTTCTGTTATCTTATCAGCGGTGAGCGAGTGTTAGTTTCCAAGAGAATGAAAGGTTGTAAAATAAAGAAAACTCCACATAAAATTTATGGTTTTATTAAATTCTAATAATAATACATTTAAATTTACATCAAAACATTTAAATACTTATATAAACATTTCTTGCAATACATATAGAATAGTCGCTAATATGATTTATACATACAATGGTTCATTTTAATTAAATTTTTAAATTAATTTTCGAACTATCCCCGACAAAGGGGTGTATTCAACGGCAGCTTCACATAAAATAAGGCAATAGGCTCGAGTGTTTGGTTTGAATGCTTGCGTAGCTTCAAATTCAATTTTTAAATCAACAGCAGATGATTTAATACTCTCATTTTGTTTAGATACATCAAACACAAAAAGAACATGATCCTTGAATTGAATCATATCTAATATCGGCTCATTTCTGCGTTCATAGTAACTGCTTTGGAAAGTGGCATACATGTAATAAAGTTGTGCATAATCACCACTATCCATATTAAGATTTAAGGTTTCATATGGATATGAATCCGAGTTTAGGTCAATTTTCATATTTCGCAGCGATGCATTATCAAATTCGGACGCGTTTTTTACATGAGCATCTCTTCGCCCCTCTTGCAGTGCAATTATAACGTATCGAGGCTTCTCCAAAGTTGTAGATGTTTTTACAGACCAGATATCTCTGTCGGTATTTTTTAAAGCAGGTAGTTCATGCATCTCCCACCTACGAAACGGTATTAATATCTGTTTATCTTCTTCGAGTGTTTCAATCGAGCTTCGTCGTTGAGTTGGATATGGGGAATTCGCCAGTAAATTTGATCAATATTGAATCTTATATTTGCATCTCCTTTGTAGCAGTTCACGTCAGTTCTAGCTCGTAGTAGAATTAATTCCTGCTTTACATTAATTAACATTTTTGTATAATCCTCAGCAAAACCCAATAAATATTTCAATGGAATTAGAGCATAGAACTTTCTGTTATTATCAAAGTATGTAACATTTGTAGCATTTTCAGCCCAGCCTCAAAGGTCGAGTATATGTTGATCTCGCTTGGTGTTGGAGAGTAATCCTTTCATCGTGCTTGTAATTCCTACATCTCTATTCTTATCTACTTCAACTCCATTCAATTCATAGCGAATTTCATCAAACAAAAACGCATACGCGTTTTTCACAAGTTCAAAGTTGTGTGTAGTTGCAGGTGGAATGAGTTTCGGAAAATTAACGGTTCCGCTTACATAAATATAACTTTCGCTAGGATAAGTGTAAATATCCTGGTGTTGGATCCTAATACGAATCTCATCATTGTTTCCATGATTTTGAGCTATAGGATAATACGTATGAAATTCACTCTTTGTAATAGTATCCTCATAGTCAACTTTGGAGAATATATCTATTTTATCCATACTGTCGCTTTAACTTATATCCTAGAGATAATAGATTATTTTTTAATATAGGTGTTCTCTTTGAGATGTAAATGTCGAGTGGTAGAATTGTATGCGATCCTTTGTTCAATGGCGGTTTTGGGCGTGAGCCCGTCCTTCCGCCGTCGTGAGTTTTGTTTTGTCTGTTGTCTTCTGTTTTTGTTTGTCTTTCGGTTTTTTTTTTTTTTTTTAATTTTAGTTTTTCATTTCGTTTCCTCCTTGGTTTGCTTCGGTGGGCTCTGTTAGGTTCTGCTTGGCTGCGGGTGGGTCTTGTTTTCTTAGTTTATTCTTGGTCCTTTGTCTTTTTGTCTTGATTTTATTTGTGTCGGTAGTTTTCTCTTCCTCTCGGTCTGGTTGCGCATCGGGCGGTTTCTTTTGGGGGCTTCAGTTCTTTTCTTGGCGGCGGCTTCGGTCGTATTTTTGGGGGTGGCATCGGTGGTTGTATTTTTGGGGGTGGCATCGGTGGTTGTATTTTTGGGGGTGGCATCGGTGGTTGTATTTTTGGGGGTGGCATCGGTGGTTGTATTTTTGGGGGCGGCATCGGTGGAATCTTCGGCGGCGGTTACGCTGGTCTTCTTGGCGGCGGTTTCAGTGGGGTATTCGGCGGCGGTTTCGGTGGAATCTTCGGCGGAGGTTTCGGTGTAATCTTCGGCGGCGGTTTCGGTGTAATCTTCGGCGGCGGTTTCGGTGTAATCTTCGGCGGCGGTTTCGGTGGGATCTTGGGCGGCGGTTTCGGTGGGATCTTCGGCGGCGGTTTCGGTGGAATCTTCGGCGGCGGTTTCGGTGGAATCTTCTGCGGCGGTTTCGGTGGAATCTTCGGCGGCGGTTTCAGTGGAATATTCGACGGTGGCGTCTTTGGCGGCGGTTTTTTTCTTCAGCAGTAGAGTTATATAATCCATCATTTGGGCGAGGACGCTGTCGTCCACGGTGTCCAAGTAATCGGGGTCGTAATACTTTGCCACGAGGGCTTCGTTGGGATTTGTCGTTGTAAGGGTGGTCATCTTGCAGCTGCGACGGTCGCTGAGACTATGAGGTAGAATTGTCATGTGTCCTTTGCTACTTGACTGTCATTGAGCCTTCCGCTCAGCTGTTCCGTCGTCTTGGGGTTTGGTTGTCGTTGTTTTTTTTTTTTTTGTCTGTTTGTTTGTCTGTGTCGTCTGTTGTTTGTCTTTCGTTGAGTTTGGGTTTCGTTGGCTTTACTTAATTACAGTTGGGTCCTGTTGTCTCGGTGTGGTTCTCGGTTTTCTTCGTTGCTTCTTCTGTGTTTCATCTTCTGTGGTTGTTCTCCAGGGGCCTGTGGTCCTGATGTGTTTGGTCTTCTCGTTGATGGTGATGGGTTGCTCTTCTTCTTGGTCGGGTTTACGCTTGGGGGCGGCTTCGGTGGGGCTGTGAGTGTCCATTGGTGTATTTCTTCTCCATGGGGCGGCTTCGGTTGTCTTTTCTGTGGCGGCTTCGTTTGTCTTCTCGGGGGCGGCGTCAGTTTTCTTTTCGGGGGCGGCATTGTTTGTCTTTTCGGCGGCGGCTACGGTTTTCTTTTCGGCGACGGCTTCGGTTTTCTTTTCGGCGGCGGTTTCATTTGTTTTCTCGGGGGCGGCATCAGTTGTCTTCTTGGGGGCGGCTTCGGTTGTTTTTTCGGCACCGGCTTCAGTTTTCTTTTCGGGGGCGGCTTCGTTTGTTTTTTCGGCGGCGGCTTGGTTAGTCTTCTCGGCGGCGGCTTCGTTGGTCTTCTCGGGGGCAGCTTCAGTTGTCAGGTAGAATTGTCCGAAACAACCGCTTTTATACGTTTTCCGTGAAAATTAATTCCCATCTCTCTCCCTCTCGCTCTCTCTCTCACTTAATACTCTGCAGCTCTAATCGGTTATGTGTAGCGTGGGGTCACATAGACCTCACACCCTGTTTAGCGTGGGGTCACATAGACCTCACACCCTGTTTAGCGTGGGGTCACATAGACCTCACACCCTGTTTAGCGTGGGGTCACATAGACCTCACACCCTGTTTAGCGTGGGGTCACATAGACCTCACACCCCTGTTTAGCGTGGGGTCACATAGACCTCACACCCTGTTTAGCGTGGGGTCACATAGACCTCACACCCTGTTTAGCGTGGGGTCACATAGACCTCACACCCTGTTTAACGTGGGGTCACATAGACCCCATTGACTCACACCCTCATTGATGCAAAGAACTCTGCACGATATAAATAGGGTTGGATAGCATTTATAATTTAGTGTTAACGCTGATGTTTTACTATCAAGATAGGGATTGTATTTGGTGAGAAGCGTGCCCGTAATAAAACCATCTATTGGACTCCACTTAGAATATCTACTAGTTTATCACCATCATATAAGACGCTTCCTAGACGTCAAAAGAATAAAGTTGAGAGTTTTAATGGTGACTATGATAATAATAGAGAAAAATATGCACATCTTCCTGATTCAATAAACCAATCAGCTGTTTGTTCATCCAATGCTAAAGATAGTGAACATTCCCTCGAGAAAGTGGATGTTAAAAGACGGTGTGTTGGGTGTTATAAAGCAAACCGAATGATATTTGGAAGACAAAAGGCCTCAAGTAAAACTAGTTGTGTAAAGTTTCGCTGTAATATGTGTGCAAGTCATTATTGCTTAAGCTGCTTCTTCCGAACGCATAACATATACAAAGCATGACCACTATTTGTATTTAAATGTATTGATGTAAATTTAATTGTATTATTATTAGAATTTAATAAAATCATAAATTTATGTGTTTTCTTTATGTTACAACCTTATCCATCTAGCTCCGTCTATCTAGCCCCATGTACCTAGCCCCATGTATCTAGTCTCATGTATCTAGTCCCGTCTATCTAGTCTCATGTATTTAGTCCCGTCTATCTAGTCTCATGTATTTAGTCCCATGGATCTAGCCCCGTCTGTCTAGTCTCATGTATTTTAGCCCCGTTGATGTATGCAACCAATTTCACACCTCATTTGTCTCAACAGGAACTAATTTTGAATTTCCCCGCCTCGCGTCTATATTTTGAATTTTCCCGCGCATCTGGAAGTTCCGAAAATGGCGGCCGGAAGTCGAAACCGGAAACCGGAAGTCGAAACCGGAAGTCGAAACCGGAAGTTCCAAGGTCAAGGTTAGGTTAGAGGTCAAGGTTAGGGGTCAAAGGTCATCGCACATGCGCATGTCAGAGGTGGAGGTGTATTTAGAACGTGACATCTTTCCCTACTGGCGCAGACCGTTTCGGCGTCAAACGAAATCGGATATTTTTCCAAAAAAGTTTAGACTTTGCCGACCTGGGGTGCGAGACCGTCTCCGGGAAATATGCCGCGTATACTGTCCTATGCCGAAGGCGATTCGAATTTGTCTCGAAAAAATACCGTCCCCGTCGGAAATTCCGCAAAAATGGCTCCTCCAGAGGCTTTAGCGTGGAGGTCACGTTTACGATATTTTTCGGACCTGGTGCCCGAACCCGACGGTCCGCGTCGACATGTGGGTTTGTCGACACCTGGTTCTGAAGATGCGGGCGCCTGCGCCGCACACGCTGGCGTGTCCCGCGCCGAAATCGGTCGCAGGACGCCGACTCCAGAGCCCTTCAAGTAGGAAAACGGGTTTTTCGCCTATGGTGCCGCCCCCCGGGTGAATTTTGAAAATCACCACAAGTGCGTGGGTCGCCAGGGAATTCGGTCCGCTTTCGTTCCGTCGCGGAATGGCGGCGCTGCGACACCTCCTCGGACCGCTATCGTGGTATGAGTGCTATTCCGGGGGGTCGCGACGCCCGGTAAAAAAAAGTCGATTTTTTCGCTGGGTCGGCTCGGGGACGCGACGCCACGCGTTCCGACACCACGGCAAAGTTGGGCAGAGTTTTTCTCCCGCGCGACTCTACCGCCCCTACCGACCCCGAACGACGTGCGCCGTTCGGGGCTGCGACGTCCGGGTCGCCTGCGGCGGCCCGCCAAAGTCGATTTTTTTCAAGAAAAAGTTTTAGTTTTGGCCGGCTTCCGGGCGAGCTGGAAGTTTCCGGTCTAAACTAATATTTTTCCCATACGGAGGCCGTCTCGACGCTCATTTTGACGTGCGCCGTCTTCGGCTGCGCCGAAAATTAGCCGAGTTTCGGTCGAATATGTAAGCAACTTTAAAAGATTTAATTACGACCATCTCTGATGGGTGATTTTAAAAAAAATATATATTTTTCTAAAAGTTAATTTTTGCCCGATCAAGATGAAACGTAAACTTTTGATATTTACTGCTGTTTTATATTTAAAAAAAATCTTTTTAATACAGAAGTACTAGTCTATAAGAAGCCATAAGATCCTGTGTATAAGAATTGAAAAAACGTCATTTTTTTATTTTTTTTTTCGGATAAACTAAATGGTGGATTAATTTCAAATTTTGAGAGGACACAAATAGAGTATTGATCTGCATGTATAAAAAGTTTCAAAGCTTAAACTTAATACAATTTTAAAAACAATGTTTAACATGGGATTCGCTCGAACCTCCTTAGATAGTTTTCTTTCTTAGAAAACATTTTGAACAGTCTTTTTCGCTTTTGCTACGTTTTTTTAGTTTGAAATACAATTTAAGGTCGATTCCCATATGCGCGACACTCAGCTACGCGACGTCGTGCGACATGGCCTGTCAAATAATGATTACATTGTTTTAAATGGGCGCGTCGCGTAGCCATGGTGAGAACGTGTCCATTTAAGGGGTTACATGGGTTTACTCGTGGAAAAAAGTCTATTTTCAACACTTTTTTTATATTAAAATAATATATTTTATTCAAACTTTTTATTGTCATAAAAATTTACATTTGAAAAAGAATTTCTGAAATTTTCAAAGTAAAATATTCAGAACTCCGCCATTGTGACTTATTTCCCGTGACTCCTCCGAAAAAAGGTGCGTCCGCGTTGACAGTAGAACTCATGACAGGATCATCTGAAGTGAAAAACAATTCGTCTTCCACTTAAGACCATAAACTAGAACTTGAACGAAGGAAAAAAAAAGTGAAAATTGGATTTTTGGCAGACCTTTTTACAAAAAAAAAATGCAAATTATGGTAAAATTTGCTCAATATTTTTTTTTAATAGTTGTGATTGAAAAAAAAAATCCTTCGTCCAAGTCTTCGTGAATTGTATCTCAAAGACCTGTGTAAAATTTCATCAAGATCGGTTGAGTAGTTTTCGAGAACTTTTGACAACCGTCTTTGAAAACACAGTTTCGAGAAAAACGCGTTTAAAGTTTTAACAATGTTTTTTTTTAACATACATAAATCGTCGATTCCTGGGCCATAAAGTAAAGAACCTGCAGCAGCTGCAATGTCCAGGGCATCCTTTTGCTCCTGTCTATGACGAATCCTGGCTTAGCGAGTCTCGCTCGCTGATTTTTTTTTCGGCTGCCACACACGGTTTTCATCTGAATTTCGGGCATATTCGTGGGAATTTTGACCGAAGTTTTAAATCCATACCGTGCATAAATAATAATAAAGCTGATGTTCCTTCATTAAAAGTGCAAGCAGCGACCAATGCAGCAATATTAACGATCTTTGAACCAGCAGGAAGTATTTTTGGAGTAACTTTCCAGATTAACTGGTTGAAGCTTTCATTATTATTTTGTGTGAAACACACCGCTCCAGAAGCTCATATTTACTGAAATCATCATAGATAGGTTTCATTGCAGCCAAAACATCATTTGGTAATGGAGTATAATCATGTTTGAATGATGAAAGAGTGTTCGTAGTTGATGCTCGCTGCGCACTAGGAGTCTAGACCTTTCGGGCAATTACCGTGCTGAGGATTTGTGTCTGTAGAACTATAGTGATAATACGTAGCCCATATACCATTTTCATTTTTTCCGCTGACTCACAATTTCTTCTTATTGCCAAACCATAATAAACAGTTAATTTGTCAATTAATTTACCAGTGAGTTTACCTTTGCCAGAAAGGGTTTTTTTTTAGTTTTTTTACCGTTCACTATCTTTTCCTCAATTGTTTTGTTGACTAAATCACGTAAACGGGTACCCATCCTCTTCTGCACATGTCCAACGCATTCTTTTTAGTTGATAAGAAAATCTTCACCGTAAGGTTGGGCTTTGAGAATACCAGAGTATGTTTTTGAATCCCCATCTCCTATATAGTTTACGTACCTCAGGCCATATTTTACAATAGACCGTTTAAACATTTCAACAACCGAAGATACCTCCATGTTCCCAGATGCTCCAGTGTGATTGGCGCTGTATTGATTTTTTGTGACATGTTCATCTTTCCACTCTTTATACTCTGCCGTGTTCAATTTTTTTTTCCAAGACTTCCATAATTTGCAGTAAGAGCTTTTTACAAGCACATCCAAGACTTTTCCCGAACAATATCCAATTATTGAACTCACACCATATAGTGATGCGAAGCCACGCTTCTTCCAGGTACCGTCACCGGAAACACTCACATCTGTTAAAGCTTGTTAATTGCTTTTCTTGTTTAGCAGCAGAGGAGAATAGTGTTTGAGCAATTGTCCCGATACACTTATGTATTTTATCAATATAAAAATTGTATGTTGATTGATGTTGAAATGAACTGCTTAGATCCATCAAGCCGCAAAATTTCTTGCATCCGGCAAGCCCAATATTCGCATAACAAAAATGAACCGGCGATTTAGTTCATACATTTTTCCGATTTTTTTACATGATAAAATATATTTCGGATCACATCGTTCACATGCTACCACAATTTGGAATCCCAGACCGAATTTCGAGCATTGTTTAAAAACTAATTTTCCATTACACAATTTTTCTTCATCTTTATTTTTAATAATGTTAGAACACCGCACAAAAGACGAGAGTGTTGCAAAAACTAAGGCAAAGTCTATAATGGAATTTTGGAGCGTGTCTTGGTCACGTGCTCTTTATCGTCACCTTTTAATTTTTTTGCCGACGTGCTCGTGAAAGAATTATCATCGATTTCCGGATTTTTAGTATTGAATGATTGTCTCCTTTTCCTTGGTCTATCTTTTCTACGAGACCCGTCCGCTAATTGAGTTCTCGAAACTTTAGGCAAACACTTTAGGCGACACTTTAGATAACCCCAAATATACATCGTGATTCAAGAAGTAACCACCAACTGAAGTAGTTCGAACTAGTTGCCCTTAGAAAGCGAAAGCAATGGACAATAAAGACAAACAATAGACGAGCAGCTGCTCCGATACAACCTGCGGCGCGCTGAGCCTATCTAACTTTGAGCACGCACCTTCCCAGGGTTGTATCTCCGAAACTTTTATTCGGATCGACTTGAAAATTTAGGATAATATTCTCGAGATGTTAGAGAAATTAATAAGACAATAAAAAAAAAACGTTATTTTGAAGCTGTGAAACCCATGTAACCCCTTAAAACAATATAATCATTATTTGACAGGCGATGTCGCGTAGCTGAGTGTCGCGTATATGAGAATCGGCCTTTATGAATCGTTTGGGATGAAATTAAAAGAGAATAATAAAATAAATAGATATCGTTTTATTTACATCTTAATAATACGTATATATAAACATTCAATAATAATAATATTTTTGTATAGTTGCATAAAAATAAGTAGTTTTCTTAATCTTAAACTCTTAAATGAATTGAGTAAAAATGTATTCAAATAAAATATGTACACTAATCGAAAAAAAACCCGTAATAATAGATTCGAAATCGTCTATAACCATATAACCGGGTTTTGATCGATTATGCAGGCGGAACATGAAAAGGAGAAATCACAATGACATTTGGAAGAGAGTTGTTTCCAAAATTCAGTCGCACACTGTTAATTTTACGTTTTGTTTCAAAATGTTTTAAAGGAATCAGAATGTGGTCAATTTTTTATGCAAAAACTTGTCCTCCAACTCACCAGGCACCTTAAAAGAATTAAAAGAAAAAAATCATAAATACCGTTAATTTCAATCGTAAATCTATTTTTTTAATTCATTCGAAAAAAATCATTCATTCATTTTTGGGAGGTAGATATTAACCGTTTTAGTGCCATGGGGTTTTTAATCCGTGTCGGATTGTGTCATGCAGCGCGATAGCGCCTCGTTCATTTACCTGCCAGTAATGCCGATCGATGTGATAGCGCTTGAGTAAAGAAAGATCCTCCGTTCTAAATCCGCCGCCGCTACAACGACCTTGAAATACCTTGAAATCAGTTTTTAATTAGCTTTTGAGCATTGTTTAAAAACTAATTTTCCATTACACAATTTTTCTTCATCTTCATTTTTAATAATGTTAGAACACTGCACAAAAGACGAGAGTGTTGAAAAAACTAAGGCAAAGTCTATAATTGAATATTGGAGCGTGTCTTGGTCACGTGCTCTTTATCGTCACCTTTTAATTTTTTTGCCGACGTGCTCGTGAAGGATTTTTTTAATTAGCTTTATTCGGCGTTTAACCAGATTTAATCAGCTTTAAAACACTAAACACCCTGTTTAGCATGGGGTTACATAGACCTCACACCCTGTTCAGGGTTTTAAAGCTGATTAAAAGCGGTATATAGCTGATTAAAGCTGATTAAAAGCTGTTTAAAGCTGACTAAAAGCTGATTAAAAGCTTATTAAAAGCTGATTAAATCTGATTTAAGCATTTCAAGGTCGTTGTGGCAGCGGCAAATTTAGAACGAAGGATCTTTTCCTACTAGCTTGTACGTGAATTGCGCGATCGCGCTTCGCTAAAACGGTTAAATTATGAGGGATAAAAGTAATTAATAAAACAAGCATAATTGTGCGAATTAATAAAATATACTTTTTCCTTTTTCTCGGATTAATTTCTTTTTATAATTAATTTATTAGTTACAAATGGTTTTCGATCAATGTGTCAGGTCCTTCTAATTGTCCGGGTTCCTGAAACATTTACGTTTGTAATTTAAACTAAAACATAGAAAACAAAGCAAGCATTAAGGTTATTTATTAGCCCTTGGGATTAGTAGCCGAACCAGTTTTAGTAAAAAAACTATTTAGTTAAAACAGATTTAGTTTGCTAAAAAGTTTGTCTGGTTTTTAATATCCTTTGTTAAGAATAAACTCTAGATGAGTGGTCATTTTTGAATCTTAATGGTAAAATTGTATTTTGATGGAAAATCTTAGTTGATGGTAATATTTCCCTATCGCCCACGTAGAAACTCATTTTAATGAAAATTGTAGAAACCAATTTGTTCGAAAGAAATATCGTGGGTGTACTCAGGGTCGTCTTTAACCTATTGGAGACCCTGTGCACATTAGCATAATGGGACCCCTATTACCTTGACAGAGCACTATTTTTTTTAAAGGTTTGGTCCGTGTGGATGCCGGGTATTAACCCTTCAAACACTGCGGCCTACTTGTGACCTATTGTATTTTGCATTCACATTCACTTATAGGTCCAAAAACCTAGTTGTTATTGTAAATTGCGCTAATTAATATTTTTCACATTTGTCTTCTGGTACAAATGATCAATCTCTATACTTGTTAGTTAACGCTCTAACATGAGGCCACGAGCGTCAACACTACACCACTCGCGCCGGCAATCGTCGCATTATTTTGTTAGAATAGACAAAAACTTATTGTTAGTATATTTATTTTTGAAGAAAGCAAAGTTCTATATTTATTATAATTTCTTTACAGTCACATTAAGGGTCGTCCATTAATCACTTGATGTTTTTCAGCAACTTTTTAAGCTCCCCCTCCCCCCGGTGATATGCGGTGAGGTTTTAGGTTAAGCCCCCCCCCTACCCAAAATCACTTGTATTTTTTTGGTTCAAGTCGCGCGCCGCTTTTCGGTTTAAAAATCGCACGTTCAACAAAAAAATAAATACACGTGATATCTCTCCTCTTCCCATGTGATATTTCGTGATTCTTCACTTGTGTCTCGTGGGGTCCTGGGCACGTGCCCAGTGGGAACAAGGCGCCTGGGTGTAGTGCCAAAAGTTTTGACCAAGTCAAAAACTCGCCTAACTAGACATGGACACTTTTAACTGTAGTAGATTTTGATCTAAAAGGCGTAGGGCTATATTCCACTGGGCCACCATGGGAGCGCAACCAATCGCACAAATGTGGTGTCTTGAGAATGGTCTTGAGCTACCAAAACGAGACACCAATAGTGTAAAGGCCGGTCCAGACGCTCCGTTTTTGCACAACCTTTTATCTGCGCAGTTCAACTCGTTGCAGATTAAACGTTACGTGTAGTATGTATGAAAACTGCGAGACGGTACAGTTGCAGCGATAACTGAGCTAAAGAGCATAGATATCCATGATCTGTGCAGACAAGTCGGCGCATGTAGACGGTAGCTCCGTTTTACGATTCATTTTGTTCAAAATTTACCAGAGTAGTACCTCCTCCATAACGATGTCACTAAAACTGTGCGAAATATACCGATATATCTGCGCCGTGTAGACTCTCTACAAATTGCAACGTTTTCATTCCGTCTTAAGACTGTGCAGACAAAAGGTTGTGCAAAACGGAGCGTTTGGATCGGCCTTAAAATTCTGAGAACGCGTGTTTGCTGCTCCCGCCGCCAAATTGGTTGCGCAACCAACCGAACACCAGGTGATTTTGTTAACATACATTAATTATCGCAAGGTGCGGTTGAACTTTTAGCTTAACCGATGCCGTCGCCGGGCGCCGCGGCGCCGCGCTCGATCGAAAATAGGATAATGTGGCAAGGACCATTGGTTTAACCCAGGTTAGATTAGGTTGCATACCGCGAAGTGGCAGATAAATCAAGACTTCATACGCTCGGTAGCGCGAACTCTCGATCCAAAATAGGACAATGTGGCAAGCACCGTTGGTTTAACCTAGGTTAGATTAGGTTACTCACCGCGAAGTGGCAGATAAATTAGGTGTACATGGGCGCGCCAGCGCGAACTCACGATCCATAAGAGGATAATGTGGCAAGCTCCGTTGGTTTAACCCAGGTTAGATTAGGTTGCCCACCGCGAAGCGGCAGATAAATTAAGATTACAAATCTCGATCCAAAATTACTCGATCCAAAATAGGAGAATGTGGTAAGCGCCGTTGGTTTAATCCAGGTTAGGTTAGGTTGCCCACCGAGAAGCGGCAGATAAATTAAGACTACATAGGCGCGGCAGCGCGAACTCTCGATCCAAAATAGGATAATGTGGCTACCACACCTTACGATAATTAATGTATACTCATTTTGTTGGTGACGGCGACTAGTTGCGTCGCCATGCTGTCCCAGTGAAATATAGAACCCCTTTTGGCCCACGTTAGAAGCTTGTGATTAGCTATGTATATCGGCTTGGACTATTTTTTCCATAAAGGCAGGTGCTGAAACAACTTGAGACTCATTTTTGCCTTTTTTTTATTTTGTCAAAACAGACAAAATAAGACAAGACGGTATAAGACCAGACTACACTAGACTAGAAAAGACAAGATATGTCTAGACAAGACTAGATAAGACTAGCCAAGACTAGAAAGACTAGACGAGAATAGACAAGACTAAACAAGACTACACAAGACCACACAAACCCAGACAAAATTAGACAAAGCGAGACAGAACCAGACAAGAACAGACAAATATAAAAATGTATGTAATGTTCACACAAGGTTTGTAAAAATATTTGAAAGCATAAAAAATTGCAAAATGAAAACAAGACTAGACTAGACAAAAACAGACAAGACTGAACAAGACTAGCCAAGATTAGACAAGACGATACAAGACTAGAAAAGGCCTGACAAGACCAGAGAAGACAATACAATATCAGAGAAGACGAGATAAGACCAGACAAGATCAAACAGAACCAGACAAATCTCTCAGTTTCTTGAGTAAACTTCAAGTTATTAAGAAAATTCTTGATTAATTTGAAGATGAGATAGATTATCTAGATTTTAGATGTTTGTAGAAATTATTAGGATTTTGGTAAAATTCAAGATTTATAGAAAAAATATAAAAATATAAAGTAATGTTTAGACAGGGTTTGTAAAAACATTTTTTATTACTCATGCGTGCGAAGTACTTTCTGGCGCACGTTTTTTAATACGAGAAATGTCACTTCGCATTGTCTTTCCACATAACCTACGCACGCAAATGTTCAATATCGCTAGGTTACATTAAAAATAAAACAAATAAATAAAAATAAAATGAGCACATTCAAGTCCTCGATATTAAAAAAGTGACGTGAAGTGTCAAAAAATTTTATCCTTACAAAATAGTAATAAAAATTAAAGAAAACGTTTTAAAAGGTGTGTAAATTTTGTGCTGGTACCGGAGACTGTGGAGAGTTCTTATAACGAATTCAAACAACCGGAGAAAATTGAAAAAGCAAATTTTTCATTTTTGATTCAATTTTTTTATGGCCCCTGGATCCCAAACTTGTAAGATACTATGTAACACGGGCGATATTGTCAATTGCTCTATCGAGCGAATATGCGCACTCACTTTGTTCGTGCGCCCAATTTCGCTCTCGCTTCAAATTGACAACTTTCCGCCCTAGTTACAAAATATACTATTAATGCATAAAATATTTCAAAATGAAAACTAGACTAGACGAAACAAAACAGACAAGACTGGAGAAGACTACACAAGATTAGACTACAGTACATTTGTTTAAGAATGCAGTACAGGGAAGATAGGGCTTATTTGACCTTTGACCCTCTGATAGGCTTAAATCGAGGAGAAGTTCACACCGACGATATTTACTTCTCCATCTCAACCTCTTTTCTCTCTTTTCACATACATTTGCAGCTGTTAGTTGTCAATGGCTGCTGTGTCAATTCATAATAATCATCTGATCTGTTTGTATCATTTAGATTTTTTGCGTTTCTCTCCATTTATATATTTGTATTTTATTACTATTGTTGCCATTTGGTGTATTTAATAGATATTCAATCAAACCATTAATAAATTAGCAATTTTATGTTGAAGTAACTATATTTGAATTTAGCTCCAAATTTTGTATCTAGATTGAACATTTGTCATAGTGTAAATCAGGTTTCTAGTTACTGCATTCTTAAAAAAAGGACTATAGACTAGCCAAGATGTTACAAGACTGGTCAAAACTGAACAAGACTGGACGAGACTGGACAAGACTCACTAAGCCCATTTTTCCACTTGGCTTCTTGTATACACCACCCTGGTATCGCATGTTTTGCATTGCTTCAAGGTGGCCAGTCCGGACGGTTAGTGTCGCCCTGATTGAAAATGCCTTGGCCGGGAGTCGAATCCGGGTTTCCCGCTTGTCCAACGGGTATGTTGTCCACTACACTACCGAGAAGAACAGACTAGACTAGAGCAGACAAAACCAGACAAGATCAGATGTGGGAGGTTTTATCCCTCCATTCCCGGTGACCTTTGACCTCCAAAGGTCTGGAGAGTATATGTAATAATATTTCAGTAAAATCCCCTCCGAGTATTCTCTTAATTTAAGTTGTATTAAATGTTTAAAATTAAAGATCTACAGCGGATTAACAGAGAACACGCAACGACTGTGATGTTCGACAATGGACATGACACGGGCGTAGCCAGGGTTTAGTTTCGGGGGGTCTTTTAAGAAAATACAATAGCAGAAATGCATCAATTTACTTTCTAAAACTGACACACAAGGGTTGCTAAACTCCACATCTACCATGCTCTATTGAAGAGAGTCGCCTCTACTCGCCTTTAATGTAATATTTATGTTATATTTTGCATATTTTGGGGTGGTTTGAACCCCGAAAACCACAACTATTTCCAAAAATATCTATTATATCTGCAGGAAACAAAGTTTTATTAGAAAAAAAGCTATTGAAATTCAAAGTTTAAAATCCGCTCGAAAACAATCGCTTGTGACGTCAGGTGTTTGTAAATCGACCGAGAATATTAGGTAGCCAAAGAAAGAAATCGAGTTGTTTAGCGTGTTATCGACTTTAAAGTTTTGACATTTCTAGACTCTGCTGTACAAAAGTCTTTGTTTGATGCCAAAAACTCCCCCAATATCAAGAAATAGACCTTTTTACAGTTAGTTAAGCGCATGCGCATCTGTCAAGCTTGAAAGGCGGGAATATGAAAGTTTCGGGCAAATATTAAGGATATACGTCAAAAAGTTCAGGCAATTTTGACGTATAGCATGGTGGAAATTGACGTATGCGCACAAAAAAATTTCAACTATGAAAAGGTCTATTAACTCTAGTCTCTATATTATATAAATAAACCTAGCTCTAATTACAGCTATTTGCCTCGGTAAAACCTTGTTCCATATTTTGAGAATACAAAACTAAGCAACTGATCAATGGAAATCACTAAATACTTTTTTTGGCCTCCTGAATTGTAAAGCTAGCTTTAACATCGTGTATACGTCTAGCGAAACTAGATTTTTACGTACAATGTTGCAAAGTACGGCTACGATGCGGTAAAGTGACCAGCAAATTTTAACCTTTCAGGGACACTTACTAAATAAACTAAGTGTAATACAATAAAATCTAATTAAAAAAACGCTACTTTACACCACATTTGTCACGATATTGTAGCAAATAAGAGTGATTTTTTAAATTTTACTGTGCGTCTGACATTTGGAAAAATGACATAAGCAAACTAATAAATTTGAATTAGTAAAAATGTCAAAGTTTGTGGGTTCCAACATTAAAAAATTAAATAATTTCAATATTGTAATTAACACCTAACATACGTCTCTCCGACCCAAAGTAGCAGTAATTTTCTCAGCTGAGACGTATGGCAGGTGGTTGAGGTTTAATCTAAATTTATTTGTTTCTTAAATAATAATTGTCGGCCAAAAAATTTTCTGCCGAAATGATTTTACAATGCTCCAGCAAATGGAGCTGTTGCATTGTAAAATCAATGTTTCCGCACTCTAATGTAAATAACTATTAAACTACAATTAAAAAGTGCAGGGATCGTAGAAGTTCGTACGAGGTTTACAAACGCGTGACGTGATTCACTCTGATTGGTGTTCAACTTATCATGCCGGACTGCTATATTTTGTAGTTTAGTTTTATTAAAAATATCGATCTCGTACTAAATATGCAAAAAAATGCATCTTTCGCAATCTATTATTCTCATTATAATAATATTGTGTTTCTCTATTGTGTATCTCATTAGATAAACACAATATTTTTGCGATTCTTGGTTACTGTCATCATGCCCATTATCCTGCTTCCTCTTACATTTGCGCACGTTAGCGCGCCGACAATCCCTCTATAGGTGATTCTAACTAAGCACGCACAAGTATAATTATTGAATTAAAAAAACAACCTGAATAACTATATAGTTAAAAGTAAACAAAATCTTCAAAATAAAAGTAAACCAAATTTTCATATTAAATATCAATAGCAGATGAGATGTGACAAGACTAGATAGACAAATCTCCCAGTTTTTTGAGAAAACTTCAGCTTCAATAGAAAATTCTAGATTAATTAGAAGATGAGCTAGATCAGTGTTCTTCAACCGATGTTCCATGTTTACAACTAGAGGCGATGCGTTGCGGCGCTCTCTGGAACACGTGCGTCGATTGAAGTTTGAAATTGTAACTATTCATTTTCTTAGTCGCTTATATTGGACGAGGACGACGCACATTGCCCTTATAAATGATTTCAAATATCTGGTGTAGTAGATTTATTGTTAAATTCTTACAAAGGCAAACGGGTGTAAGTTAATTATTTTATAATAAATTGAGTTCAGATCCTAAAATCCTTTAGAAATATAATGCAGAATTGGCTTATAACTGGGAAATTGGAATGAAAATTCAAAGAACAAGCTTCTTGCTCTATTGAAAATTCCACGCCAACAGTTTTCCGCCAACATTTGAGCTGACGGTTAATATTAAAGAAAAAAATAAATCAGGATCTACTAGCCGAAAAATACGAAAGTATGATAAAAATGGTCGAAAATCGGTGATAAAAATGAGTCAAATGGGTTTTGTGTGGTATGTGAGCAAGTGGTCAACAACAGCAGTTTAAATCCTGCAAAGTTAAAGCGCCTTTTGGAAAATAAACATCCGACTTTAAAAGGTAAAAGCGAATATTTTAAAAGAAAATGTCTACTGTAGAAAAAGAATGCATTTGAAAGGTATATTCGTGATGATGATAAAAATGTTCTAAAAGCATCTTATTTAGGTAGTTTTCGCGTAGCTAAAGAAGGCGTAGCTCATACGATTGCAGAAAAAATAATTAAACCTTGTACAAAAGATACAAGATCGAAGAATACATGATCGGTGAAAAAATTGCAAGCAAAATTGACCTCGTCCCATTGTCTGATGTGACGATTTCACAACGAATTAAAGATATGTCAGATTATTTCGAAGTGGAACTAGTAAGTCGTTTGAAAAATGCTAAAGGTGGATTTACTCTGCAAATGGACGAATCTACAGACGTAGCAACTTTGTTAGTTTTCGTGAGATACATACAGGAATCCAATTTTCAGGAAGATATGTTTTTTTGCAAAGCTTTGCCAACTCCACCAACAGGTGAAGAAATATTTAATTTACTTAATGCATACATTGAATTGAAAAATTCACTTTGTTTTTTACCACACTTATATTATGTAAAAATGTTATATAACTTATTATTCACAGTTATATAAATTTCTACACATATCACGACTCGAGTTTCGACGTTTGACGGTCATTATCAAGTGACTTAACAAATTGATGATGTTGAATATATATACCCTTATAGTTTTGGTGGGGTGGGGGGGCGGTGTTTGTCCGAAGATGAGGACTTATCTGTTTGAGATTGGGTGAGATTAAAAAGTTGGGAAAATATTAGGTCAGTTTGATCGTTTAGGAGATTAACTGAGGGATTACGGGTTTTTTTGAAAATTTCTAATGACTCTAGGAGATTTAGTTTCGGGCCTTTGTTGCAATTATGCAAGATTTTTAGATTATCTATTTCTGGGAATTTATGATTGCATTCGAGACAATGGTTTGAAAAAGAACTAGTGTCTTTTTTCAGACGAAAAGCGCGAGAATGTTCTGAAAACCGTGTTGAAAGACTTCGTCCTGTCTGCCCTATGTACACGCTATTGCATTCGGAACAATGAATTTCGTATACGCCGGATTTTTTAATGGGATCGATTTTGTCTTTGGCATTAAACAATATGTTGGACAACTTAAGAGGAGGGTTTAAATGCTACTTGAAGATTTTGCTTTCGAAGGACATTTGCGATGTGTTCGCTTGTTTTGCCAAAATATGTCAGGGAGATGAAAGTTTTATCTGAATTTGAGGTTTTCGGATAAATTTGGGCCATTGCGAATTGGGTTCGTTTATTATTGATAATGTTTTGGATGAGTTTTGTTGGGAAACCATTCTCTGTAGCGATTGAAATGATGGTACTTAATTCTTTGATTCTCTTTTCTGTGGAAAGGGGGATTGAAAAGGCTCGATGTATCATTGAATGATAGGCCGCTAATTTGTGTGTTATCGGGTGAAATGATGAATACGGGATTGTAGAGTTAACATTGGTGGGTTTTCTGTATATATCAAATTCTATTTTGTTGTTTTTGTGAATCAGAGTAAGGTCTAAGAAGTTTATTTTGTTGTCTGTTTCTACCTCGATGGTGAATTTAATTTTGGGATGAACGTTGTTTATTAGGTTGAGAAATTGGTCTAATTGACGTGTTGTACCACTAAAACACGCTATTACGTCATCGACATATCTATACCAAAATGAAATATGTTTTTTGGAGAAATCTAGTTTGAAGATTTTTTCTTCGATAGTTGACATGAATAGATCGGCTAAAAGGGGACTTAATGGCGATCCCATTGCTAGACCTGATGTTTGCTGATAGTAAGTGTTATTAAATTTGAAGTAATTTTGATTAACACATGTTTCCAGGGCTTCATAAAGTTCAGATTTTATAAGATGATGACAATTAGCTTTATCAATTAAATTTTGTATGATTTAGAGACACTCTTTAGTAGGTATATTAGAAAACATACTACTAACGTCAAAAGATACGAGTTTGGAGTTTATTGGGGTTGTTATTGGTTTGAGGAGTTCCGAAAGGGCGAGTGAATTTTTTACAGAATATTTTGGGGTAAATTTGGTGTATTTTTTGAAAAGAGTATTCAGTTTAATTGCCAAAACTCTTGCAACACTGTTAATATAGGAGACAACTGGTCTAATGGGAGAATCGGGTTTGTGAGTTTTAATGAAACCATAGAGCCTGGGAGCTGTGGGATTCTGATTTATGATTTTAAATTTCTCAAATTCGGAGAACAAAGTTGTAATATTTTTTAAGAGACTTCTAATTTGAAATTGGAATTTTTGTGTAGGATCCTTTTTTAAGGGAGTTAGTTTTTCTGTTGAAATGAAAGAGTTCATTTTATTAATGTACTGTTCTCTTTCCAGGACGACTATCGAATTGGATTTATCGGCTTTTGTAAGGACTAAAGAGTTGGACTCAATTTTTGTTTTTATCGATTTGATCACTGCGGAGTCTGTGGTAGAATTACGGGCGTACGATTTTATATGATCGGCTATTTTGGCTCGGGGTATAAGAGGTTCTTGCACTTTTTTTAGCGCGATTTCTGACTCTACAATTATTGTGGATTTATCGGATTTGTTATTGATGAATGGGGTGTAGTTGGGGTTTTGGGAAAGAAAAGATTGTTCAATAGGACTGAAGATAACTTTTGAGAAGTTGATAAATTTAGACACTAGATTCGGTTTGGACATTATTTACACCCCACCAAACATTATTTACACCCCACCAAAACATCAACATCATCAATTTGTTAAGTCACTTGATAATGACCGTCAAACGTCGAAACTCGAGTCGTGATATGTGTAGAAATTTATATAACTGTGAATAATAAGTTATATAACATTTTTACATAATATAAGTGTGGTAAAAAACAAAGTGAATTTTTCAATTCAATGTAAGTATGGATTACCACGTAGTAACTGTCGCAACCATCCTATTCATACTTAATGCATGTTTTGAAAAACATTCAATTTCTTGGAATTTATGTCATCATATATGCACTGATGGAGCCAAAACTATGGTTGGTATTATAAAGGGCGTAATATCACGTATAAAGAAACTAATTCCACACATCAAATCCAGCCAATGTTGTCTTCATCGACATACTCCCGCAAAAGTATTGCACGAAGTTCTCAATGAGGCCGTTAAGGTGGTTAATTTTATCATTAATTATCATGTTAATTATCATTAATTTGACTCTGGGAATTGCATGATGAATTTCGAATCTTTTTATCTGAATCTTTAATTTTCTAGAAGATTTAATGACACTAATTGTATTCAAAATCTAGCCTACCTTGCAGATATATTTTCGTACATCAACGAAGTTAATCTTTCACTTCTAGGACCAAATACCACAGTTTTTAAGGTCAATATAGCAAAGTAAACTCGATCAAATCGAAATTCAAGCTTTGGGAGGAATGAAAAAAATAATACAGAATGTTTTGCTAATTTAAATGATTTCCTGGCAACCAATAATATCACATTCGACCAGAATTTAAAAAATCATATTTTAGAACATTTCAAGGGATTGCAAAAGATATTTTTAGAATATTTCTCCCCCCCCCCTTTTTGGCCCGTTTTGGATAAAATTAAGCCGGAGTGGGTACTACCTCATCAGTTTCTTCTAAATTCTGACTTTATTTTTTAAAATATTTAAACAATTTTTTTTTAATTCTTACAAAAAAATAAAATTCATATTATAGTGTTTTCCTATTTTCGAAAATATATGTAAAGAGAAAATAAAACATGTAATTATAAAATTATCGAAAAATTAACGACAATATAATAATATAAAAAATATTCCAACTAGGTCTATGAAAGAGTTAACAAAACATTTTCAAAATTAAACCCATGATTTAGAATATAAAATGAATGCTGCAATACTCATTGTTGGAGAAATTTTAAAGTGAAACATGGTACAGTTTAGGCCAGGAGGCGGGTTTCCGCCTGCGCATATGAGATTTATTGGTTCCTAAAACTCTAAAAGAGACAGATAGACAAGGGTTTTACGATCCTCATTCATAGTTTAGTGAGTGCATTTTGCTAACAATTATATTTGACAATGTGTGATAAACAAGGAAGACGTTATAAACGAAAAAGTATTCGCCTGAGAATGAAACGGTAAGAATAAATTTTAATAATTATGAAACAATTTCACTATTTTGAATGTTATTGACTTTTTGAATTGTCAAAAGCAGCATTTGCTTATCTTCTTTTATACGTATTAGATGCGTATTAGAACAGTTTTGTTTATCGGCAATAAAGATTAGACAAAACTTAGTTTTTAATTTTTAAAATACTGAAAACGTAACTTTCATGTCCAGGGTTAGGAATTCAGAAAAGAAAATAGTGCTGTTAGAAGAAGATGTAAACCAAGATCAGATGAAAATTGCCTCTACATCTAAATATTATTCACCGAGTAGGTGAGTTTGGCACAAGTAGTTGGTAATATTGGAGCGAATAAAAGTCGCTCGTTCGCAAATCCGAAAAAAATAGTGGTTATAAAATTTGTAGCTTAGGAAATTGTCTATAAAAAAAATATTATAATTTTTTTTTCGTAGGACTAACGGTTTTTGAGAAAATTCTTTTAAAAAAGTAACGTTTATTTTTCTCAGAAGTGCACGCGCTCTTTTACACCCACCTTTGAGGTAGGGTACAAAATGCGTTTTTTTAATTTATGTCCTCAAAAAAAAAATGTAGAAAAAAAACGCATTTTGTACTCAAAGGTGGTGTGGAAAGGAGTGCACGTATTATGAAAAAATAAACGTTACAACTTTTTTAATCTAATTTTCTAAATAACCGTTAGTCTTACGAAAAAAGCAAAATATGTGTTTTTGTAGGCAATTTCCTAATGTACAAATTTGATAACCAGTATTTTTTTGATAAAAGTTTCGGTTAGCGATATTTTTGAGAAAAACCGTTTATCTTGACCTTTGACCCCGCGTAACATTTTTAGCGGCGCATGTATCGACGGGGATTTTGTACCGAGGGGCAAACTACGACTCAGATCATTTTATAGTGAAAGGGAAATATAGACAGCGAATAACAACAATGGAAAAGGGTAATAACTGCAATAAGCGAAGAGTTTATGATGACTATGAATGAAAAACTAAAAGACGAGGAGACCCAAAGCAGATACCAACAAAGAGTCACAGCACTTCTGAACGAAAACACGGGTAACATGGACAGTCAAAAGAAGTGGGAAAGAATAACTACAGCTATACACACAGCAGCAAGTGAAATTATAGGGGAAAGACCAACACGAAAACGTAATAACTGGTACGACGAAGAATGTAGAGAATCGCATAAGGAAAGAAACGAAGCACGGAAGAAAACGATACACAGAAAAACTAGAGGAAATATGAAAGAATGTCAAAATAAGAGAAGGCATTCACAATACCTATACAGAGCAAAGAAAAGAGCCTACGAAAATAAGAGAGTAGAAGAACTAGAACAAGAATACAGTAACCAGTGTATGCGAGCATTTTACCAAAAAGTGAAAGAAGAAAAAGAACAATATCAAGCAAGAACAAACATATTTAAAAACAAAGCAGGTCAATTAGTAACAGGCGAGGAAAGTATAAGTACAAGATGAAAAGAATATTTTGAGGAATTACTAGAGGCTAATGATAGTGAAGAAGAAGAGGAAGCAGAAGAAGATGACGGTAATAAAGATACTCAATACTACGACTCACACATAAACGTAGAGCCACCAACGACGAAAGAAGTTAAACAACAAGTGAATAAATTAAAAAAACAAAAAATCGCCCGGAGAAGTTGAAGTAACAGCGGAACTAGTAAAGAATGGAGGGGAAGAAGTAGGAGACAAAATACACGAGCTAATACAAGAGATATGGGTACAAGAGAAAATGCCAGACGGCTGGTCAAATGCAATTATATGTCCCATCTATAAGAAGAAAGGAGATAAGCTGGAGTGCAATAGTTACAGAGGAATATTTGTATTAGGAGTTGTGTACAAAATTATGGCCTCTATAATAACGGGAAGAATAAATCCATATCCAGAAGAATCATTGGGCGAATACCAATCAGGGTTTAGAAGCGGAAGATCTACGGCAGACCACATATTCACAATAAGCCTTGAAAAATGCTACGAATACAATATCGATGTCCACCAACTGTGCATAGATTTTAAGCAGGCATACGACAGCGTCAAGAGAGAATATGCAGAACAGACAATGAAACAATTTGGAATCCCAGAAAAGCTAGTTAACCTAACGAAAATGACAATACAACATACAAAAAATAGAGTGAGAAACCGAGGGAACCTGTCACAGCAGTTCGAAGTGAAAAGGGGACTAAGGCAAGGCGACCCTCTGTCTACTACTTTATTTAACCTAGTACTCGAAAGATGTATAAGAAAGATAGATACAAATCCAGGAGGGAATATTCATAACATAACCTGCCAATATCTAGCATACGCAGACGACGCACTGTGGTCTAGATATCGAATCTATCGCGAATTAATTCAAGACTAGAAAAAAGATCTTCCGCAAAATTTGATTATGTAATTTTCTACGCAGAATCCGAATCTTGCATCAACATTTTCTAAAAAGTATCAGAAATTATGTAATAAGGTATGATTAATATTTTTTATTTTAATCAACACATTCAGTCGCATTGTTTCGAAACAAGTTTATAATAAAAATATAAAAGTTAAAGAATATCCCATTTTGGGATATTGTTTAGAACCACAAATGGAAGCTTCATGCAAAAATTCAGCTTTCCCTTAATTTTTCCAAATGCAATGTCTTTATTCCCTGTATTAGTATTAGATGCGTATTTTTTTCCGATTTCGCTCCACTATAAGTAGCATAATTATAATCATATATCAATCATCACATATCGCATTTCAGTTCGTCCACAGAATCATTACATTTTGAAAATCAGAATCCACTAGATGAGAGTTTCGACGAAAGAAACAATGAATTGTCAGGTAGAAGAATATGTAATGTCGAGTATTTTTTTCAAGAATTACAAAAAGCAAATAATCATTGTCCATTTTCTTGTAACATATCAGATATGACTCTATTATCTGAAAAACGAAACGGTCTAATTAGTAATTATATTCTCAAGTGCAAAATGTGTGGCATCGTAAAAGAAGTTTCTACAGATAGCGTAAATGAAAATAGTGATGATCTAAACGTAAATACTGCAGCAGTTTTTGCTATGATTTCTACCGGCTGCGGTTATTCTCAATTGACCCAACAACATGGTATCATGAATATTCCTCAAATGTCAAGAAGGAAATATATGAAAAATTATGATAAAGTTGCAAGTTCCATTTTTGAATCTTCTCAGAAAACATTTGAGGAAGCAGCAGCTGAAGAAGCCAGATTGGCACGAGATGTTAACGATGATGGCATCCCTTTAATTACTGTGATAACCGATGGAGCTTGGTGCAAGAGATCGTACAAGACCAATTATGACGCATCGTCAGGAGTGATAAACAGGGTCAATAAGTATAAATATAAAATTTGATGCTACTTAATTTTTGCAGGCTTGTATTGTTGGAGCTAAATCTGGAAAGTTACTTTTTGTCGCTGTGAGAAACAAGTACTGTCTTATTTGCGAACGTACTGAAGTAAAACAATTAGAACCAAGGGAACACAAATGTTTCAAAAATTGGTCTGGCTCGTCAACAGGTATGGAAGCGGATATAATTCTGGAAGGATTCAAATGTAGTGAAGAAATGCTTGGACTTAAATACGTGAGGATAGTTGGTGATGGTGATAGCAGTGTATTCCGAAAAATTTGTCAGGAAAAACCATATGGAAACAAAAGTTTGGTTAAAAAAGTTGAATGCACCAATCACCTACTAAGAAATTTTTGTTGTAAAGTTAATGATCTTACTACCAAACGTGTTAGCTCATCCAAAAGGAAAATTGTTAGTTCGCGATTGAGAGAGTTATTAAAATCGAACTTATTAAGACTTAGAACAGGAATTAAAAAAGCAGTCGATCAAAGAAAAAAAGAAGCAGGAACAATGACAGAACTAATAGTCCGTTTAAGTAGAGATATTAAAAACTGTCCAAAACATGTTTTTGGTGATCACTTAGAATGTGATAAATACTTTTGCAGTGGCTCAAAAGCAAATGAAGTTAATTTTGTACCTCTGTTGAAAGAGTGTGGATTATTTGATGATATTTCAACATGCTGTAACAGATTAGTTCAAAATGCTTACAGTTTACTTTTAAATATGAATAATAATGCAGCGGAGGCATATAATTCCATAGTTTCAAAATTTGTAGGAGGAAAAAGAATTAATTTTGCAATGAATGGTGGTTACGAAGTTAGATGTAAAGCTGCAAGCATATCTTATAATGAAAGCGAGCAATATTACCGGATAATTCATAAAAATATTACCAATAAAAGTCCTGGAAGACACACCCAGTTATTTATAGAAAAATTAAAAAAAAAGCGAATAAGTAGGAATGCACGAAAAGTACTCTCCCCATCAAAATTTTCCCGCAAAAGAACATGTAATAACGGTCCCGATAAGGATTATGGACATGTGAGTGATGATGAAGAAATCCCCTTAGAACATGTTGAGGAAAGTAAGTCCAAAATTTTAAGTGCACTTAATAAAACCAAAGAGCAAATTGAAGAAATTGCAAAAATAACAATCGGACAAGATGGAAATCCTTTGTAGCACGAAGAGAGACATTTTCGACTTACTGCATCAAATTTCGGAGAAGTATGCAAACAAAGATCGACGACAGACCCCAAAAAGTTGGGAAAAAGAATTTTTGATTCAGCATTTTTTGGAAATGCGTCTACAAAATGGGGAAAAGATCATGAACCAATAGCTAAAGAAGCTTTCGAAGAGATGTATTAAAAAAAAAACCGGCCAAGTGCGAGTTGTGACTCGCGCACCGAGGGTTCCGTACAAACTTGTATAGTATAGTATTATTATGTAGATTATTAACATATTATGTAGATTATAAAGAAAAATTAGACGAAATATAATATATACAGGATGTTACGGGACTTGAGTATGTCGCATGTCGGTTATAAAAAAGCAAAATTTAGACATAATATATACCCTGTATATATTATGTATATAAAGCGTACGTGATGAAATGCATAACGAATATAAACAAAGAAAATTCAGAATAAACCTAGAATAGGACCTAACTGTATGCAACCCATACGCTTCTGGAGCCTGACAATACCACTACGACAACATTAGTGAATTTTCATAAGTTTCAAATAGTAAATTCGCATTTTTCTTGTAATTAAACTACATATTTACGGTTTTCAGATTTTTCCCTTGACATGTGCTGTAAGACACCGCTTCTTGCCAAATTTCATGATTCTAGGTCAACGGGAAGTACCCTATAGGTTTTGATTCCCTCGTGAAATCGCAAAATATGCGACATAAACGGTCATATCTTTTGATCGCGTTGACTTGCAAGTTTGATTTTTTCACAGCTGAAAGAGACCGCAGACTCGAGTATTTGATACAAATTTCAACTTGTTATCTCTATGCGTTCCTGAGAAAAAGGTCTTGACAGACAGACAGACGGACAGACAGACAGACAGACAGACAGACAGACAGACATACAGACAGACAGACGGACAACAAAGTGATCCTATAAGGGTTCCGTTTTCGGTACGGAACTCTAAAAATTAAAGATTGCGGTTTATATATTTCCGATGCCATCATTGAAATAAAATGTCCACACAAAGTAGCAGTGTTGGGGTTAACCCCTGCGGAAGCCGTCCGAAACAAAAAAAATGATTATTTATTAGGAGATGGAGAAAACATAAAAGTAAAAAGGACTCATAACTGTTACTACCAGGTACAGGGTCAGCTGGCAATTACAAGTAAGTCACACTGCTATTTTGTCGTGTGGACTCCAAATGGGATAGCATATGAGAAGGTAATTAAAAAAAATACTGAGGGGTTCGCTATGACAGCGAGTTACACTCAGCTGTTGGCCAGTTATTAATATTTTTCTTTCAGATCGTTAGGGACGACGAGTTTTGGTCATCAAAAATTTTACCGAAAGTCACAAAAATGTTTATGGAAGTAATGCTTCCAGTACTTGCCAGAAACGAAGTAAAGTAATAATAAAAAAACCGGGATTGAAATAGTGAAGATTGTGGAAAAGAGTGCAAATATGCCGAATATGACTTTTCCAATTTTTTAAAACGGTGAAAATTTTTGAAAACTCTTTCGGTGACAGACCGTGACGGTCTAAATTCTATGTTCTGTATTAGGACTAAGTTGTGCTATATATTACCTAAATAAATATGTAATCTGGTAAATTTATATTCGTTTATAAATATATTTGTTAATTTTGTATATGAGTTGCTTATTTCCAAAACACGACCTGAAAGTTTTGAATCGTCTGTTAGAACACGCGAAAAGCTATATTTTCTGTCTCAGCTGTTTTCAGGTCGCGTTTTGGATATAAGCAACTCATATAATAAATGTTGGTTCGTCGGCAGCCAATCGTGTCAATGAAGATATGACTCAATGCTAACCCGCGGTCCGATGTACAGTTTCTCTCTTTCTAAAGTACTGTAACTCCTATTCTTTTTTTCGGAACATATTTCTATACTCGGTATAATACGGTTAAAACAGTGCCTCGCCCACTTCGCGAGACAGATTGCCCGGACTGAGAATTCCCCCTTAAGCTACGTACTCACGGTATAGAAAACTAGAGTCCTGCTATTGTTTGACTATAGCCGTGTGACCGCTTCGAAAAGTTCAACTATACGAATAGTTTTGGACTATACTAGGCGTTCACACAGCTATAGCCTAATTATAGCAGGACTATACGTTAGTTTTCTATACCGTGTGTACGTACCTTTAATGTCTTTATAGTTCAACCGAAATTGTTGAAGACCATTTCACTTACTTTTTCCTAATTCATTAAACTTACGCATTTAATGAGCGTTTTAGTTACTAATATTTCAAATGATATCTTTATAATGTTTGCATTATATTAATGCCCTGTAGTTTTGTCAAAATTTATAAAAAAAAGTGTCAACTAAATAGTAAGAATACTTAATTGTGCTCGTACAGTTGGTATTAAATATATTCGCATTTGTAGCAAAGACAAAACCTAAAGTAGTTTTCGAACTGTTGTATCAAAACCAAGTCAAATACGGACAAATTATGTTAGGTCGGGATCGGCAAATGCTAGTGTGGTTTCCAAACTGTCAAGAATATCCGGAAATTTCCAAACGCGCGGTTAAGGAATTGATGCCTTTCGTAACAACCTATCTCTGTGAGAAATCCTTTTCCACATACGTCGCTACAAAAACTAGGTATAAAAATCGACTTGATGCCGAAAATGATATGCGTCTCAAATTAACACATATCCATCCAGATGTTGATAAATTATGCAGTCATAAAGAAGCACAACGAAGTCATAATTAAAAAAAATCTTTTGATTATGAAATTTCTATTATGTTTCTATTATAATCAATTTCTATGTATGTATAGAATATTTTATATGGAATTTATAATTTTGTTTGAATAAATGCAGCATATTTATTTATTATGAGACTTTATACAAAATTTTTATAACAAATGCAGTGACGAATCTTGTTCATAACATGTAATGCGGTTCACCCCTTAATCAGAGTGCTATTAAAGTGAGGGTTCCATAAAAAAAATCTCAAAAAAGGGTTCCACGCGATGATAAAAGTTGAAGAACACTGAGCTAGATTATGTAGATAGATATCTATACTTGCCGCAGCGACCCCATGGAGTGATCACGCGGCATTCACGTGATAGTTCGTAGTGACGTTGTAAAAAGCCTGGTTTACACTGCTTTAACAAATTTTACTTTAAAAAAATTTATATCAATTTTAAAAAACAAAGTCTTGAAAAAGACTGATTTATGGATAAAATGTAATCAGTAATTTTAACTTAACTTTTTAAAAGACAGAAACACTGAAAACTCGAGAGCACCTGGCATACAACCGGACCGGTCGACTGGTTTTAAGTTTCGGCTGCGTGATTTACGCTTTAAAAGCTTTTGCACTGACCAATAGGGAATCATCCCCCGAAAATCACGCGAAGATCACGCAAATTTATTACTCCATCGGGTGGCTGCGGCAAGTATAGACAGATTATCTAGAGTTTAGATTTTTGTAAAAAGTATTAGGATTTAAAGAAAAAAAATTGGTTTATGGAAAAAATTTAAACTTTTCAGAAAATTCTAGGTTTATGTAACTTTATTTTTTTTTAAACGTCTAGATTTTGAAAGAAGCAAATTCCACGTTTTCGAAAAAAATATTCAAAAATTTTAGTTTCAAAACCGCAAAGGATTAAACTTGCTCTGAACAAAGACTTTCCGATCACTCCATGTTTTTGAGAAAATAGCTTTCTGAGGAAACTCGAACTCAATGCGACAATTCTAGACTTATTACAAAACTAGATAATAAGAGAGAAAACAGAAGAGAGAAAATAGAAAATATAAGAGAGAAAATAGAAATAGATATATTTTTAAACTCAACAGATTTTGTTAAAACTCAAGATAGATAACTTTCACATTAAAATTCAATTTGCCGTTAACCGGTAAAACCAAACAAACTTTATAGCCAACTTAATACATCTTTTCAAATTGCGACTTTTATTAAAACAAGCTTTATACCTCT
Source organism: Phosphuga atrata (assembly GCA_944588485.1). Taxonomy (NCBI): domain Eukaryota; kingdom Metazoa; phylum Arthropoda; class Insecta; order Coleoptera; family Silphidae; genus Phosphuga; species Phosphuga atrata. Next base: position 69,388,793 of record OX155899.1, on the reverse strand, counting down.
GGTTTAGACCTGTGCGTGTCTACAGCTTCAATGGGCAACTTGATATGCTCAACACGGCATCCGTACGCCACTGGCGTCAATTTGATTATAGTGTGCAAAGGAACTCTCAAATAAGGCAATTCATCTATAAACAAAACGAATTAAACTAAATATAGCCTGAAACTAAACTAAATACAGATACAATCATAACAAATTATTACAACGGAACACAACTTGAATATATTAATATATTCAACCTTTCCGAATCTCTATAATATTACCTTCGTTTATTGATAGCCCAAAACGTGGTTTTCAAACTAATGTAAGTGTTTTCCATTTTATAATTGATAAAAGCAAAGCTGCACTGATCAGACATAGATCTCAAAACGCGTCTGCAGATGGGTTAATGAGAAAGATCCAATGAGAAGAATCCATGAGAAGAACCATTACATGGTTTTCAAACTAATGTAAGTGTTTTCCATTTTATAATTGATAAAAGCAAAGCTGCACTGATCAGACATAGATCTCAAAACGCGTCTGCAGACGGGTTAATGAGAAAGATCCATTGAGAAGAATCCATGAGAAGAACCATTACATGGTTTTCAAACTAATGTAAGTGTTTTCCATTTTATAATTGATAAAAGCAAAGCTGCACTGATCAGACATAGATCTCAAAACGCGTCTGCAGATGGATTAATGAGAAAGATCCATTGAGAAGAATCCATGAGAAGAACCATTACATGGTTTTCAAACTAATGTAAGTGTTTTCCATTTTATAATTGATAAAAGCAAAGCTGCACTGATCAGACATAGATCTCAAAACGCGTCTGCAGATGGGTTAATGAGAAAGATCCATTGAGAAGAATCCATGAGAAGAACCATTACATGGTTTTCAAACTAATGTAAGTGTTTTCCATTTTATAATTGATAAAAGCAAAGCTGCACTGATCAGACATAGATCTCAAAACGCGTCTGCAGATGGGGTAATGAGAAAGATCCATTGAGAAGAATCCATGAGAAGAACCATTACATGGTTTTCAAACTAATGTAAGTGTTTTCCATTTTATAATTGATAAAAGCAAAGCTGCACTGATCAGACATAGATCTCAAAACGCGTCTGCAGATGGGTTAATGAGAAAGATCCATTGAGAAGAATCCATGAGAAGAACCATTACATGGTTTTCAAACTAATGTAAGTGTTTTCCATTTTATAATTGATAAAAGCAAAGCTGAACTGATCAGACATAGATCTCAAAACGCGTCTGCAGATGGGTTAATGAGAAAGATCCATTGAGAAGAATCCATGAGAAGAACCATTACAGGTTTTCAAACTAATGTAAGTGTTTTCCATTTTATAATTGATAAAAGCAAAGCTGCTCTGATCAGACATAGATCTCAAAACGCGTCTGCAGATGGGTTAATGAGAAAGATCCATTGAGAAGAATCCATGAGAAGAACCATTACATGGTTTTCAAACTAATGTAAGTGTTTTCCATTTTATAATTGATAAAAGCAAAGCTGCACTGATCAGACATAGATCTCAAAACGCGTCTGCAGACGGGTTAATGAGAAAGATCCATTGAGAAAAATCCATGAGAAGAACCATTACATGGTTTTCAAACTAATGTAAGTGTTTTCCATTTTATAGTTGATAAAAGCAAAGCTGCACTGATCAGACATAGATCTCAAAACGCGTCTGCAGATGGGTTAATGAGAAAGATCCATTGAGAAGAATCCATGAGAAGAACCATTACAGGTTTTCAAACTAATGTAAGTGTTTTCCATTTTATAATTGATAAAAGCAAAGCTGCACTGATCAGACATAGATCTCAAAACGCGTCTGCAGATGGGTTAATGAGAAAGATCCATTGAGAAGAATCCATGAGAATAACCATTACATGGTTTTCAAACTAATGTAAGTGTTTTCCATTTTATAATTGATAAAAGCAAAGCTGCACTGATCAGACATAGATCTCAAAACGCGTCTGCAGATGGGTTAATGAGAAAGATCCATTGAGAAGAATCCATGAGAAGAACCATTACATGGTTTTCAAACTAATGTAAGTGTTTTCCATTTTATAATTGATAAAAGCAAAGCTGCACTGATCAGACATAGATCTCAAAACGCGTCTGCAGATGGGTCAATGAGAAAGATCCATTGAGAAGAATCCATGAGAAGAACCATTAGATGGTTTTCAAACTAATGTAAGTGTTTTCCATTTTATAATTGATAAAAGCAAAGCTGCACTGATCAGACATAGATCTCAAAACGCGTCTGCAGACGGGTTAATGAGAAAGATCCATTGAGAAGAATCCATGAGAAGAACCATTACATGGTTTTCAAACTAATGTAAGTGTTTTCCATTTTATAATTGATAAAAGCAAAGCTGCACTGATCAGACATAGATCTCAAAACGCGTCTGCAGACGGGTTAATGAGAAAGATCCATTCAGAAGAATCCATGAGAAGAACCATTACATGGTTTTCAAACTAATGTAAGTGTTTGCCATTTTATAATTGATAAAAGCAAAGCTGCACTGGTCAGACATAGATCTCAAAACGCGTCTGCAGATGGGTTAATGAGAAAGATCTGATCTTAAAAAACAATGTTATTTATCTAGTGTCTTGTTTTAGTGTTACGGAAGTGAACTAAGTCCTAGTGAATAACACAAATATCTGTTGTCCTTCAACATGAGATTTGTTTTATAGTCGTAAAAAGACTTAAGAATATTATAGAGATTCGGAAAGTTTGAATATCTTTATATATTCAAGCTGTTTACGCTGTAACAAGTAGGGCTTCACACGAGAGTCTCGTTTCTGATCTCGTCTTCAATCTTTGACTGTGACACGTGCAGCCGTAACATTTTCTTCATAAATTTGAACTGCTCGTTCTGGGCTCGGGTAACTTCGGGTAGCTCGGGTTCAAATTTACGAAGAAAATGTTACGGCTGCCCGGAACGAGACTCTCGTGTAACAAGTTGGTATGAATTAAACAAAGTTATAGTAAGGTGATATGAGTATTTTTAATTACCGGCAGATTTGTCTAGGAAATAGGCAAGTAAACATCTCAGGACTGCTTGGTGCGACACCACTAGGACGTTGCCTTGTCGCTCGAGCTCCATGATTACGGGCTCTAGACGCGCAACCAAATCTTCGTAGCTTTCACCTCTTGGATATCTGTACGCGAATTTGTTTTGGTCTCTTGCACTGAAATCCTCAGGATATTTTTCCTTGATTTCTTCATAGGTCATTTCTTCACAGATGCCCTAATAGAAAATGTTTCTATTACTAACAAAAATTTACTATCATCACGAGAACTGTTCATAATCAATGCATACAGAAAACTTAAAACAAATGGAACACAGCCTGAATATGTAAATATATTCAGCCTTTCCGGAGCTCTATAATAATTACTGAGGCTTTTTAAGACTACCAAAACAAATCTCATGTGCAATTTGTATTGGTAGTCCTGAAAAGACTCAGTAATTGTTATAGAGCTCCGGAAAGGCTGAATATATTTATATATTCAGGCTGTGTTCCGTTTGTTTTAAGTTTGTATGATTATCTATAACGTAGGATGGTTTTACCAATTCTATATAATGCATACAGCATTTAATTGTAACAAAAATTATGCAAGAAAAACTGTTGAAAAATTTCAGTAAAATCCTTTAAATTATTGTTCTCTTAATTTAAGTTGGATTAAATGTTTTTTCTATTTTGCGTCCATATTTAAGTCATTAATGCACTCATATGGGTTCGTTAATGACTCGCCGAGTGCTATACAATTTTCTCAATATGTATCGGCGATTTTTTTATTTAGAAATGGCATAAAAGGCGCAAAATTGAAAAAATAGTTTATAGAACGAGTTCAATAAGCGCGATTTTTCAAAACATGGACGCGTGATGAAAAATCGCGCTTTTTGAACTCGTTCTTTAATATACTATTTTCGATTTTGCGTATATAATGAAATCATTAAAGCACTCATATGGGTTCGTTAATGGCTCGTCGAGAGCGATACAATTTTTTCAATATGTATCGTCGATTTTTTTATTTAGAAATGGCATAAAAGAACGCAAAATAGTAAGAGTTCAATAAGCGCGATTTTTCGCACTTGTCCATTAGAAAACTCGCTACGCTTGTTTAAACAAAGTTGATATTTCATATCAAAAAAGTTCTTGTTTATTTATGTCTATAACATGTTTATTTTATCAAAAAATTAATAATTCTTACTGCATCTATTTCGTTAAGCGCCTTCCATCGTTCTTGTGGAGCGGTGACACCCGACACCGTCTGAATGGTCCGTTTCAACCAAGAGGTCCAAACTCTGAGCCCTTCGATGTTCTGTTCCTTAATATATTTAGATAACGCACTGGCGTACAGCTTCCCCCGTTCGCTCAAATTAGAATCTCCGCCGATTCTACCCACCAAGTTCTGTTCGCTTTCACCGTGCTAAAATTAAAATCCAAAAGCATTAAAACCCAAGAAATTTAAAATTGCTAGATTGCTTATTACTCTCGTCAAATAAATAGTCCTTGGGGTAATATGTATATTCATCAGGTAATACACAATTCTTGCTTGGACGTGGCCTTCGTGTTTGTGCACCACGCACTTCTCCCCTGTATTGTAAATTTTCATAAAAGAAATATACTTCTCGTGGACTTCATCCAAAGGTTGATACCTTTCTTGGTAATGTTCGATACGTTTCAAAAAATCCGTCAAAGCCGCGTCCTTGTTCATGTTAGTATAATCCGGACTACTAACTTTAACTTCCATAATATTTTGCTCGATGATTTGCGGATCGTCGCAGACCGATTCGACGAAGAACAGTTTGAAGCCCATCTTTTGCACGACGATGTCGTGGATCACTTTCCGTCTGTCCATGGTGGAGTTGGTCGCGTCAAACACTGCGACTTCGCCGCCGTTTTCCAGCCAAAGACACACGTCCTGCAGAGCTTCAACCGCGCATTGAGCTCTGATTGCCATAGCCTCCGTGTTGTCTTGCCGGAAGAATTCATGGCTCTTATACGCCGTGGTTGCGTGACGTCTATACTCACCCAAATTAAAAACTAAAATAATATATAATTAGGAGCGATTTGAAACTGGAAAAGATTTTTTACCTCGGGTGTTGATTCCTATCCAGTTCAAATAGCGGGAAAGTTTCTTGGATATGTACGTTTTGCCTCTGGCCGGTAAACCGACCATGGCTATCACATGAGGACTGTTTACATAGTTTGCCCTTTCTCCTGAAATCAAAATAAAAACATTAAAATTAAAGTTAACAAATCGTCGTAGTAGTAGTAGTAGAAGAATCTACTAATAATTCCGTTTTTTTAATTAAATATCAATATAATTCCCAGTTTCAGGAAGATATGCAATGACTGACAAGATTTCAGGATTTATCTCTCGAGGTACAAAAAGTTTGCCCTAATGCAAGACATGTGCATTGAATTATCCACATAGAAAATTTACATATATGTGGTCTGTTAGAAAAGTATCCGACCTTATTTTATATTTTGAAAACCTGATGGATTTGAATCGCAAGCGCGCTTGCATGAGCCCACCTTGAACCTTCGTGCGCATGCGTGAATTTTTTCCCGCCTGTAGATAGCGTCAGTTGCTGTCGAGTAGTGTTCGAGTGACGTAGTGTGTAGTGCTCTCTTCGGTTTTTCAATGCAAGTAAAATGACAGAACGACTGCATCAAATTTTGCCAGAAACTGGGCGACAACCAGGTGGAAACCATTCGGAAGATTCAGAGGGCTTTCGGTGACGATGCTATCGGCATCACACAGATTAAGGAGTACAGCCGGTTTAAAGACGGTTGCACATCGGTGGAAAGCGAGACTCGCTCTGGTCGGCCATCAACATGCCGAAATTACCATGTCATTGGCAAAGTGAACGCTGTGGTGATGCGGGATCGTCGTGGGACTATCCGAGAAATTGCGACTGGAGTTGTGGTCATCAGGAAATTGGCGACTCCATCACGACAATGCTCACGACCAGCACATTCTTCGCACTTCTCTCCTTACTCTCCTGATATGTCCCCCTGCGACTTCTGGCTATTCCCCAAAGTCAAGAGGACATTGAAAGGAACGCGATTTCAGACAAGAAAGGACATTATGGCTGCAACGACAGCCGAGCTAAAGTCGATTCCGAAAGAGGCTTTCTCGGAATGCTTCCAACAATGGCGGCACCGCCGTGAGAAGTGTGTGGAGTCCCGAGGAGACTACTTTGAGGGTGATTAGGTTTCCAACGCTCCAGGTATGCCAGTTTTTTTTACCGGCTAAAGGTGGGATACTTTTCTAACAGACCATGTATGAGTACATATGTGAGATACAAGTGTGGGATACAAGTGTGAGATATAAGCGCGATGCAAGACGTGTGCATTGTTTTATCCACAAAAAAAATTACATATACACATGTATGAGTACATGTGTGAGATACAAGTGTCAGATACAAGTGCGAGATTGTATCAACAAGCGTGCGCATACAAATCATGAAACATTGCTTGTTGTGCCTTTACACTTGTTCAACAAGTTATATTTGTTTTAGTTGAATTACTAGTACATATGAATCGTTCTTTTTTAAGTGAAATAGTGATGAAGATGAAAATATGTTTGAGGGTGGAATAGTTATTTTAGGGTGGAATAGTTGTAGAGGGTGAAACAGTTGATGAGGATGGAACAATGTGGAGAATTTACAGGTGCACGCCACTGGTGACGATGAAGGAACCATGTTGTGTTTTATTTGGCAATTTTTCTACCGCTTGGTGGTATGCAACCCTGTGTTTGAAATTTAAAGCTGCACGCTTTCGTCGCCACCTGGTGCGGCATGTGGTAGGCTATAGTTTATTGTAAATATACTGCCAGACTGTGCCAATCAAAGCGCTTTAGAAGCGTTACCTAGCAATAGAGTTTTTGAAAGAATATGCCATTCAAAACCCGCTTTATTTTTAAATTTCACGCAATACTGTGCAAAAAAATGGATGCGGTAGTCTTTTAATAGTTCGATAAAAAATGTATTGTGCCACATTGCCTTAAACTTTTGGATCCCAATTTATCTGATGAAGACCTGATAAAGATCTGATGAAAATTTGAATTGATTTATCTGATAAAGACGGCGCTGCCGCGCGTATGAGGTCTTGATTTATCTGCTGCTTCGCGGTGTGCAACCTAATCTTTATTATGAATAGGATGGTTGCGACAGTTACTACGTGGTAATCCATACTTACATTGAATTGAAAAATTCACTTTGTTTTTTACCACACTTATATTATGTAAAAATATTATATAACTTATTATTCACAGTTATATAAATTTCTACACATATCACGACTCGAGTTTCGACGTTTGACGGTCATTTTCAAGTGTGAATCACTTGAAAATGACCGTCAAACGTCGAAACTCGAGTCGTGATATGTGTAGAAATTTATATAACTGTGAATAATAAGTTATATAATATTTTTACATAATATAAGTGTGGTAAAAAACAAAGTGAATTTTTCAATTCAATCTAATCTTTATTGATGAAAATCTGCTCCATCGCGTGTTAAGTTTTAAACGCATGTTCGGTAGAATTTGGAACAATGGCCAGAAAAAAGATTTGACAAAAATTCTATTTTTTTTTCAAAATTTTTGTATTTACAAAAATTCTGTGTCAATGCTATCGGCCACGAAGATACCAAAACGTTAATTTCAATAGAAAATGTATAATCTATTTAGATCTGAAAGAAATTTCAATATATCACGGATTTTAGTTTAATTTATGCAGTTTTCATTGTATAGTTATTTGAATTTATTAATTTCTGTAATGTTCGAGTTTGAGGGGCGGCGAAAACTAACTAAGGGAAATCATAGACTGACTAATTCTCTACAAATGTGTCAAATTTTACTGTTCCACGTTGTGTGAAACTTACTAAAATAATTTTTTTAACAAATCCAGACATGTCAATCACGAATTTCAACCAAAAACGAACACGAAAATTTCAAAATATTCAAAAATTGCGAAAAAATATATTAGCACTGTAAGGATTTCAACGAAACTTTTACTGAATGTGGGTAGCCACATGAAATACCCGCTGGCCAAATTTGAACGCTCCGCCTCCAATGGGGACGGCGTGGCAAATGATTGTGTATTTAAATGGATTTTGCAAATATCTTGTCAACGCCTGAAAATAGAAAATTATAACCGGGATATTCGTATGTAGGATGTCGATGTCTACAAAAAAGTATTCTTTGCAAATTTTGTAAAATCCTTCGGTTTGGTCGCAAAAGTAAAAAATATAAAATCCCAAAATTTATCAAAGGGTAAGTAGGGTAAGTAGAAAGGGTTTCGTTTGCAAAAAAAGAAAATATAAAAATTACACAATTTTTAGATGAAAATCTGCTCTATAAAATACACGACAATTTCAACAGAAACATGTACAACAATCCCGTTGTTGCGCCGCCGTTTCTGCAAAAACTTCGAATTTCGGGTGGATTTTGACCCCCGTGGAGGGACGCGGCAGGCCGGAGGACGAAACCTGGGGATGCGCAACGTGCGGACGGACAATCGCAGTTAAGTCATCGAGGACGCGCGCGGTTAAAACGTCGAAGATATGCCGCCTCCGGCGGCATAAAAATGCCAAATTTGAGCGTTTCCAAAGCCCACGTGGTACGGTGCCCCATGCGAAACTTGCGAAATACCACGTCGTCTCAAATAGTCGTCTCAAAATCGATCGAAATTAGTGATTCCGCTATGACCTGGCGATTCAGGCCGAACGCTTCCCCACACGGACCCCAAAAGTTTGTATTACAAAAATGACCACTTTTACGGGGATCGCGACGAAGATGCCCTGGGAAAACGGAATTCACGAGGATTGCGGTATAAAACTCGGAGGCGCGTCCTCCGACGGCACTCTCGTCGCTGCGCGACTTTTTTCGGCACCGTTATTCACATTTTTCTGCGAATCCGGATCCCCCGACCAAAAGTCCGCCTGCGTCGCCCCCTCAGTCCTAGAGAGTCGGTTCATCAGATTCTTGTAGCCAAAGAACAGACGAACGACCCCACGTACGGCGATTTTCGATGAGATCTGCGGATCGCGGTACTTAGCCGTCCAAAAATGACGAAATTTTTGTTTTTTTGCACTTGCCAAGAGAATTAAGCAAAAATGTCGAAAAGTGAGCTGACCGTCAGACGTGCGACGACGTACCGGACACGTCGGTGCCGGAGGCAGGTCCGTGCGACGAAAACTGTCCGAGTTGTGGGCGGAAAAGTAGAAAAAACTTGAAAATTCGGCGCAGCAGCCCCCGGAGTAGGCAGAGGGTTGAAATTATTTTTAGAAAACAGTTTAATCTTTTGCAATATTTATAATCTTTGCGCTGCCGCGCGTATGTGGTCTTGGTCAGATAAATTGGTCTTCATCAGACAGCGCGGCAGCTTGGTCTTGGTCAGATAAATTAAGACCACATACGCGCGGCAGCGCGTATCTGGCCTTGATCAGATGAATGAATCAAGACCAGATAAATCAAGACCAGATATATCAAGACACATGCGCGCGGCAGCTTGGTATTGGTCAGATAAATTAAGACCACGTACGCGCGGCAGCGCGTATGTGGCCTTGATCAGATGAATCAAGACCAGATAAATCAAGACCAGATATATCAAGACCACATGCGCGCAGCTGCTTGGTATTGGTCAGATAAATGAAGACTTGATTTATCTGACATGATTTCTTGACTTGATTTATCAATACGTGCGGCAGCGCGTATGTGGTCTTGATCAGATGAATCAAGACCAGTTAAATGAAGACCAGATATATCAATAACACATGCGCGCTGCCGCGCGCATTTGGTATTGATCAGATAAAAAAATTCTGTGTCAAGGCTATCGGCCACGACAATACCAAAATGCAAATTTCAATAGAAAAATCTATAAGCTACGTCGAACTGAAGGAATTTTGAATATAACTTTCCAAGTTTTCAAACAATAGTTATTTGAATGTCTGACCTCATGTGCGACTTTGAGTTTGAGTTGCTACGACCGCCGCCCGTTAAAATATTTTGCAAAACTAACTGAGGGATATCATAGACTGAACAATTCTCTACAAATGTGTGAAATTTTATTCTTCCACGTTGTGTGAAACTTACTATAATAATTTTTTAAACAAATCCAGACATGCCATCAATTTTCAATCACGAATTTCAACCAAAAACGAACACGAAAATTTCAAAATATTCAAAAATTGCGAAAAATTTTATTAACATTTGAAGGAATTCAATGAAACTTTTACTGAATGTGGGTATCCACCAGAAGTATTAGTTGACCAAAATTGAACGCTCCCACTCCAATGGTGACGGCGTGAGGAATTATTTTTTCTTCAATAATTTTTTGGAAATACCTCGTCAACGCCTCAAGATAGAAAATTATAACCGGTATATCCGTATGTAAGACGTCGGTGGCTACAAAAAAACATTCTTTGCAAATTTTGTAAAATCCTTGTGACAGTTTAGTCACAAAGGTAAAAAATATAAAATTACAAAATTTATCGAAGGGTACGTTACCCCTTCTCTGAATTTCGTTTTTGAATTTTTTCGTTTGCAAAAAGAAATTCGGCCAAACTGTTCGCTTTGGAAAGATGAAAATGACACAATTTTTAAATGAAAATCTGCTCTATAAAATAGCGCTAAATACATGTTTGGTAGACTTCGAAGAGTTGAACAAAAAAATATATTTGCAAGTTTATGGTAAATATGGTAAAACTGACAGTTTTTCGCCAATAACTCTGTTGCTATACATTCGAGGAAGACTCGTGTTTGTACCGTTGGCATCTAAATTCAATTTAAAAGCTCCAATTATTCTTAAGAAAACTCGTAAATATTGCGGTTTATGAAGTAATTTTTAGAATTCAAATGTGGACGGAAGGAACTGTTTCTGATGTAAAATGGTCTGAATTTTAAGAATCTGCTAAAAGAAAAGTGTAAAATCTTCGTTTTCTTGTAGAAATTTGGAAAAAAATGCGAATTTTTTTTGACGTTGCTATGCGTTGCTAATCAAGAGCCAGAGTCGCCGAAATCTGCAATTTAGAGATTTCAAGATATCTCTTTGAATTTGATTTGAATTTCAACCTAACATTGAGCGAAAAATCAGAATTTTGATTTAAATTCTTTTTTTTAATTTTATCTTCTCACAAACACACGAATAATCATAAACGGATAAACTTCAACAATGACATTTGCATATAACCTGAGCGAAAATAGGTTGCGAAAGGTGAAATTCCCTGAAAAGAGCAATACAATTCTAAAACATTTCACCGAATATGGCAGGTTTCAATTTGCTCAATTTTTTTAGCTCAATTGAATTTGCTCAATTTGAAAATTCGTTCAAATTTTCTCAATTTGAGAAATTCGTTTCTAGTTTGGACGGACGTCGCGACCCTCGGATCCGATGGACCAGTGCGTCGTTCCCATCGCCATATAGAACATTTAGTTCTCTATTTAGAAATCGACACCGCGACGCCCTGCTCTATAATTTAGCAAATCCTGGAGGATTTTCACGGACGTCTGCAAGACATGGTTTTTTGGCGTTCCGGCGTCATCCGGAACGCAATCGCAGCTATACTCCAAAACAAACTAAAAGGCACTATGTCGAATCGATTGGTGTCGGTCCGGTCCCGATCCGACTGTTGGTGATCCTAGGAGAGGAATCCCCGCAAATTTGGTGAAAAAAACGCGTTTTTCCGATTTTTGTGTAAAAATTGACCCAGATCGGGAATGGCACATGTTCCAGATTCTTCCACCGCCCGTTGCGGGTAAACATCTCCGGTTTGGAGACGCGGAGCTCTTCAATCAAGAGAACAGCGTCCAAAGATGTGATCGAGAAAACGGTTTTTTTTTTCACTTACATTTTTGCTTACCGACGGTCGCGAACTTTTCCGCATGACGTCAAAAAACGTGAAATCGAAACGGCAAGCGGACGCAGTATAAAAAATCGAGCCGGGGGGCAAAATTGCTACTCAAAAGTGATAGAAACGATTTCCTGTTTTTGGCATCTGGAGGACGCCGGTGGGACTTGCGAGCGGCAGACAGACACGGCTTGAATGCCCGTTCAGTTTTACAACAGAAAATGACAATTTCCCGTTTCGACGCGTAAGAGGAACGAAGTTTTTGAAGCAAAAGTGTAAAATTTAAAACGCGCCTACAGCCGCTCCCTACGGGGGCGGAACTTTATAAAGCTCGTCTAAAAAAACCTATTTCCGGTTCTATTCACCGGAAAAAAATCAAGACGTAAATTTTTACATTTTTACACAATTTTTCGTAATTTTCAAAAAATCGTAAGATTTAGACCCCCTTCTAGTTCAGGGACAGTACCTTACTCGATTAGTACTATTTAATAATTATTAATTGAATAAATAATTATTTCGACCAAGCTGGAGACAGGAACAGACAGTGCAAGACAAGATGAGACAGTGCCACAGAAGGCTAGAGAAAATGTAGGTTCTATATAGATTCTAGGTCTTTATATAAATTCTAGGTTTTTATATAAATTCTAGGTCTTTATATAATTATAATATTACTAGCTATAGGCCGCGGCTTCGCTCGCGTGCATTTTTATATCAGATAAACACATAATATAAGAAAGAATTGAAGGGCACAGGGGAAAAACCACGGAAGTCCATTTTTTGTCAATATTAAATTGGTGCTGCCATATGATAGTATTAGAAGTGTACTTTACGTTCCACTGTATAAGATTGGAGAAAAAGCACGTTAGCCCCTATTAAACTACCATTATAAAATAGATATCCCGGGGAAAACAAACATAAGCCCTAACTTTAAATTTTGTTTTTCTCAAAACGAATCTATGTGTGGAAATGCGTGGTTTTTTCCCTGTGCCCTTCAATTGCATTTATAAATCTTCTTCATTGATAATGAAGTTTCTGAAACCTCAAGAATTTTCCGCTGTTTGACCTTAATCAGTTACAAATATTTGTTCCACATTGAACCGACGACAACTTTAGCCAATCAATTGTCGTCCCTTGTTTTTAATAAACTCGCATCACATAACAATTCAAGCCTACTGAGACAATTACCATACCAAACATTCCAATCGCAAATGAAACTTGTATCAATTTCATACACACAAACTTTGTGTTAAGTTGTCTTAATTAGTTTTTAAGAATTGAGAATTAAAAACAAACTAGATTTTATAAATTCAATTACTAATTAAAATATTAGACATTCTATTAATATCATGAATTAGTAATTAAGGACAAATAGTTATCGTTTGTCACATTAGGAAAGTCGTATTGTAAGTCGTTAAGTATATTGAAAGAAAAATTTCGTCTGTTACATTAGGAAAGAGTATTTACCGATTCGTATGGACGTGGTCCTTTGGAATTGAGTTTTCCGTTTTCGCAACAGATTTTCGAGGATGCTATCCTCGTTCTTTAGATACTCGTAACTCTCCATGGAAAGTCGCGGATTATGAACGGATGTCGCGTGTTCGCTCGTTGCTCGCGGACTGACTGTTCGGTAACGAATGTGTTTATCGCGTTGCATACGCGAACTATCTTGAACTATCGGACATGTTTTGTAATGTGTTTGTATCGAATTTGCGATAAGATATATGTTTTTGGAGTGTCTGTGTGTGTATTGGGTGTAACGTAGATGGACTCTTGATCTTGACTTGACACCTTATTATTAATAGATTGCGTCCCGTGGCGATAGCATGTTTCTTGTGTAGGCTAAGAATATCTTTGTCTCTGTTTCGAATATCTTTGCAATAATTTATGTTCGAAATTGTAAAAAATAAAAAATATTTTTTTTCTTCCATATCTTGTCTAGCATCAAAATAACGTGAAATCGACGCGGCAAGAGGACGCAGTAAAAAAATCGAGCCGCGGACCAAAATTGCTCTTCAAAGGTGCTAGAAACGATCTCCTGTTTTTGGCACCTGGAGGACGCCGTGTGGGACTTGCGAGCGGCAGACGGACACAGGTCAAAGGCCCGTTCAGTTTTACAACAGAAAATGATAATTTCCCGTTTCGACGCGCAAGAGGAACGGAGTTTTTTAAGAAAAAGTGAAAAATTTAAAACGCGCCTACACCCGCCCCCTGCGGGGGCGGAACTTATTTTATTTTATTCATTTATACATATTTACTTGTCTAGCATGTTTAGCTATGAACCTCTGGTACAGTCTTGTCTAATATTATTTAGTTTAGGTAAGACCAAACTTCTATAGTCTTGTAGTCTGTAGATCACACAAGACTAGTTGTCTGTTGACTATACAAATTTTGTAACTCTTGTCTATAGACAATGCAAGACTAGACTTGTATAGTCTTGTTTATAGACTATACAAGACTAGTTCTGTCGGAAGTTTCTTAGTCTTATGTAGAAGCTTGAAAATTAGATTGACTTAGATTTTATTTCTTCGTAGCGATAGGGAATATGTATGTTTTTTTAAAATATTTTTAATTCACTGTTTACGCCGTTATAACATAGTAAAAAATATAAAACTGCTTAAAAATGCTTTAATTGAGTATTAAAAAAATATTTAAAATAGAGAATAATTTTGACCTGTTTAAACGCCGCCATTTTCGCGCGCTCTGTTGATGACGTCAAATACTACATCCAGTGACAGTTCAGTCCATTGTTTACTACACATGTTCTCGTTCTTTACTTATTTCACCATGAAAAAAGCTCAAAAGCCAGTTTATAGATATTGCTTGTGGATAGTTTAAGACTGTGGTTATTCGACAGTCAGAGGATTTAAAAATTTGTCTTATTTATTAGAAGGTGAAAGATGTACACTTATACGAACACCTTCAGTTTTCTGTTTAAAATTACACTCAACAATAATTTAATTCGCAACACACACGTTAAGCCCTTGACATACGAATAAAATGCGAGTTGACGTGTCCATATACATGTGATCTTATCACATATACATGACGTCTGAGAGACGTCATTGTATGCCAGGGGGTTAAGGCCGATTCTCATATACGCGACACTCAGCTACGCGATGAAGTGTGCTATGTATTCTCATATATGCGTTACTCAGCTACGCGATTCTTTGCTGCAAGTGTTAAATCTGCTACATTTCATGTTATATTTTCAAAATGTCAAGTTCGTCAAGTTCCGATGATTTTTTAGTCGTAGACATTTGTTATGAAAGTGAGAAATTAAAAAAAAAAACGGCAAAGTGCGAGTTGTGACTCGCGCACCGAGGGTTCCGTACAAACCTGTAAGTAAGGTATCTTTAGGAGGACCTAACTGTATGCAACCCATATGCTTCAGGTGTCTGACAATACCACGCAACACATTAGTCTATTTTCTTAAGTTTCTAATGGTAAATTCGCATTTTTCTTGCAATTAAACTACATATTTACGGTTTTCAGATTTTTCCCTTTACATGTGCTGTAAGACACCGCTTCTTGCCAAATTTCATGATTCTAGGTCAACGGGAAGTACCCTATAGGTTTTGATTCCCTTGTGAAATCGCAAAATATACGAGATAAACGGTCATATCTTTTGATCGCGTTGACTTACAAGTGTGATTTTTCACAGCTGAAGGAGACCACAGACCTGAGTATTTGATACAAATTTCAACTTGTTACCTCTACGCGTTCCTGAGAAAAATGGTCTTGGCAGACAGACAGACGGACGGACGGACGGACAGACGACAGACAGACAGACAGACAGACAGACGAACAACAAAGTGATCCTATAAGGGTTCCGTTTTCGGTACCGAACTCTAAAAAGAAGAGGAAAAGAAAATATTGGGTGCATCAGATCTTAAGAACAAGGCTAGGAGAAGGAGAATTCCATACTCTCTTCAAACAATTACAAGAGTCTCTACTTACAAGTCTTATCTAATTTTAAAGAAATTTCTTTCCAAATTAGATCTTTCCTTTGTTGATTACTGTAATTTTTATTTTGTAAGTCATACAGTTCAATGAATTGGATGGTTGCGACAGTTACTACGTAATAATTCATACTTACATTTAATTAAAAATTCACTAGTGTGGTAAACAGAATTCACAAGTGTGGTAAAAACATAGTGAATTTTTCAATTCAATGCATACAGTTCAACATAATCAGCCACAAGAGCGATCAATTCCTCTGCTGTTTCGTCGTTCATTCCACTCATTTTCAAAAACACGCCGTTTTTGACACAATCCGTCATTAAAATCACAAACAAAATAGTCAAACGTCACGCGACGTCTAGCGACAAAACGTAAAAGAATGTACAGTGCGCGGCATAGCGACTTGTAGTTGCTGTCGCGTAGCCATAGCGAGAACGTGCCCATTTAAAACAATGTCATCATTATCTGACAGGCGACGTCGCGCGACGTCGCGTAGCTGAGTGTCGCGTATATGATAATCGGCCTTTATTGCTATGTTTTCTAATGAAAAGCCTGCAATGTCATACAATTGTAAACAATACGAACTTGTTTACATATTATGTTACGTCATTTTCGTATTAACCAATGGTATTGAGTTTTACAAATTTGAATTTACCTCCTTCATTTATTAATTTTAAGTAATTAAAAATATATTAATTACTAAAATAATGGTTTAGTTCAAATGTCCGGGCAATAAAGATTCGGAATAAATATATTTGAACCAAATTTAAATTTCATGCATGTTTTCCATTACAGCATTTCCGTCAGATTTCAAGTCACTCATTATAAACAAACCACAACACTTAACGGTACATGAGGCCAAGATGAATGAATGAATTATAAACAAAGTTTGTTAATAATAGTTTATGATACAAGTGTGTGAAAAGCACTCATTGCGTTTAAACCACTCGCCCTCGGCTCGTGCTTTAAACTTCGCAACTCATGCACAAAAGCCCTTCTTCACACGCGTGTGTCATATATTATTTTATCTACGTTGAATGTTAAATTAAATCTACAAAAAAATAATTGTTTCTTATCGATAATATTGAGAAATTTGTAATTTTGATAAACGAAATGCTTTAAATCACTGACAACATAAAGTTAGAACGTTCGGCGCATCCGTGGCAAAAATTGCTATCTAGTAAAAACACACAGTGACGGGAACACTATTTGTTCGTGGTCGATGTAATCTAGGTTAACCTAGGTTTAATCTGTAATAACCATAACCTAATCTAGATTAATAACCTAATATACCTAATAACCTAATATATTAATAACCTAAATAACCTAATCCTAATATGGTTAGGTTAAGTTATAGTAAAGCCAGATAAATCCAGACTGAGAGGCCGAGACTTCTTAATTCAAAATTTTATTCTTTAATTCAATTTTAGAAAATTTATTTTCACTACCTCGTTAAGATTTTTGTTTAGTGACGCGAGTTGTTGCCGTAGTAACAACAAACAGAAATCGTTTAATAATTAAACTCCATTTGATGTACATTCGACTTTTACGCACGATTTCAATACTTTTACACACAATTATAATAATGGCATTCTTCACATACAATAATGTATTTAATGCGTTCATTTCGGTGTGTGAGTAGATAAAGATATTTTAATCCTCTTTTAGAAACATCAAATTGTGTTTGATATAGAAAACTTTTTGAAATAAAATTTTCGTTTATCTAAAGACTAGGCAAGTGTAGTTTTTGTCTAGATATGTTGATACAAGTCTTACAACTGTCTCTACTTACAAGTCTCATCTAATTTAAAAAAAAATTCTTTCAAATTAGATCCTTCCTTTGTTGATTACTGTAATTTTTATTTTGTAAGTCATACAGTTCAACAGAATCAGCCACAAGAGCGATCAATTCCTCTGCTTTTTCGTCGTTCATTCCACTCATTTTCAAAAGTCGTGTCCATACTTAATAATTTTATTAGTAGATAGGCTATAAGAGTTATTGCGCAAAATCCCATAAGGATTTACGTGGGGGCTGAATTCACATTTCTTCCGGTCACGTGTCTGGTTCTAGCGCATGCGCAAACTGCCAATACCTGTTCATGCAGTATTTTCTATGACAGGTTTAAACAGGTAGTAATCAGGTACAGATACGTGACCGGAAAAAATGTGAATTCAGACCCCTATGTAAATCCTTATGAGATTTTGCTCTAGAACTCTTATAGCCTATCTACTAATATTAGACGAGGCTATACAAGAGTTTTCAAAACAAAACAAGATAGACAGACGAGTCTATACGGGACCAGACAAAAGTACACAAGTGACTAAACAAGACAAGGCAATACACACCTATATCAAATTAATCTTTACTAGTTTAGTCTTGTCTAGCCCTGCGTACTCTTGTCCAATCTTGTACAATTTTGTCCAGTCTTGTCCAGCCTTGTCCAGGCGTGCGTAGTCTTGTTTCTAGACGCAAGACAAGGCTAGGCAAGATTTGACAAGACTAGTTAAGACTTCTCGGTAGTCTAGTGGACAACATACCTGCCTGACAAGCGGGAAACCGAGGTTCGATTCCCCGCCGAGGAGGCATTTTGAACCAGGGCGGCACTAATCGTCCGGGCTGCGCCCACCCTGAATGAATGCGAAGTACGCCATACCAGGGTGGTGCATACTAAAAGCCAAATGGAAAAGGGGGTTTAGTGAGAAGTTCCCCAACCGGCAATAAGAAAATTAATAAATAGATAAGACTGCACAAGAATAGACAAATGTAGTTCTTGTTTAGACATGTCTAGAGAAGAATATTCAAGTCTAAATAAGATTAGACGAGACTATACAAAAGAGTTTAAAGACTAAACAAAACAAGATTAGCAAAAGTAGGCGAGACTAGTCAAAACTACCCAAGTCTTGACTAGTCTGGACAAAACAAGACTACACAAGACTGGAAAGACAAGCCAATACCGAATTTGTTTTACCTAGTTTTGTTCTGCTTAGCCCTATCTAATCTTGTCTAGTCTTATCCAGTCTTGTACATTTTTGTCTAGATTTGCGTAGTCTTGTTTCCAGATAAGACAATTCTAGACAAGATTTGACAAGACTAGATAAAACTGGAGAACAGTAGATAAGTGTAACGTTCTTATTTCATTGCCCTTTTTGGGCCCAGTCTAATCTACATTCATACTGTTCGTGGAATTATAGAAATAATCCCGTCCTAATCGGCCCAAAACAAAATGATCGACCTGAATGCAAATTAGTAGAATATCTAAACTTATATATTCTTAGTAGGATAACTGGAATTTACCCTATCATAAAGGTAATCTCTTTTTGGATTTGTTTCTCTCAAGTTTAGCGATGTGGAAGAACAAAAATATCCGGGGAAAGATACCCTCTAGTCTCTACACGTGTTTTTGCGTCTCGCAGCATGGCATTTGTAGTGGTAGGCTGCAGCACAAGCTGCATGACGAATGCCTGACGATACGCAAATGCGACGATGCCGGACCGCGGACACACTTTCGTTCCTTTCTACGCAAAATGCAAGCCAGCTGCACAAAAGTGTAAAATGACGATGTCGTGCGTATTGCGTGCGGCTATATGGACAGCAGACCTTAGTTTCGCTGCCGCTGTGTTTTGAAATGGTGATATCTGTAATGTTATTATGAAATGAGTTTTATGTGTTTTATAAAATAAAAATAAATGTAAAATAACATCTTGCATCTTATGCAGTCAATGCTCGTAATAGCACAGCTTATTTCACTGAGGAAATCATGACTACTATACGCGTAAAAATCGCGTTTTGATTTTTTCGCAGCCGCGCCGCTAGCGATTTTTTCGCGCGTTTTTTATCTCTCCAGTCCTCTGATTCTATGGCTCTATCTTTCATGGTTTCCATAATACCATCTATCCATTTTACTGCTGCAAGGAGAAGAAGAAGCAGACCTTCTTCTCCTTGCTCTTGATACATATTGGAATGCTATTTTGGGCCATCTTTGCATGTGTCCATACCACTTTAATTGCCCTGTTTCTATGTCGTCTGTAGTGCCATAGACTATCCTAGTCTGTCTTCTTGTACGTTCATTTCTTACACGATCTAGTTTGGACGTTTGGAATGCTCTCCGTAGAAAGTCCATTTCTACTACTGTGTTACTACTAATGTTGGCAAATTTCACAAAGGGATAGAAAAAGTATAGAACTTTTTCTATCCCTTTGTGTAATTTGCCAACATTCTGAACCATACGTTGTTCTCCAAATCAACATTGACAAAAAAAGACGCTAGTGCAAAGTAGAGCGGGTACACCAAGAATACAAATACAAGACAACTTGGAACAAGTGAACGACTTCAAGTACCTGGGCGCAAATATCAATAGCAAACGCCTGGAAGACGCGGAAATTAGAGGCAGAGTAATGATGGCACATATAGCGTAGCGTAAATTCAATGGGATACACAGAGACACAAAAATTAAGGTGTACAAAACAATCATCCGATCAATACTCACGTATGGCTGCGAAGTGTGGATCCTCACAATAAAGAACGAAGCAAAAATCTAGGCGATCGAGAGGAAAGTGTCCTAGTATCCTTAAGTATCCTTAAGAAGGATCCTAGAACAAGTACGGCAAAATGAAGAATATAGGAGGCAATACAACTAGGAAGTATATCAGGCCCTTAGAGATCAACCAGTGTCGATATACGTGAAACTGCAGCGGCTCCGTTGGGCTAGAATGCCAGATGGTAGCTGGCCTAAAAGAATCCTGAACGGCCGTATGGAAGGGAAGAGGCCGATAGGAAGACCAAGAAAAAGATGGGAGGATGAAGTAGACCAGGACGCCAGACGAATCCTTAACCTAGGGAGGTGGAAGGAAGTGGCCCAAGAAAGAGAGGAATGGAGGAAGAAGCTAAGGGAAGGTCAAGGTTCAAATTGGACTGTAGCGCCAGAAGAAGATACGCTCCTTTTCTATTCTGGTTTTAGTTTTATTAATAAATCGACAGAGGAACGAGGAATATCCTGCAATGAGGGGTTGAAGATGGCAAAAAACAAGAAATAATGGGCAAAATTTATGTATGCATGAAATGGGTTGATCTCATTTTATAATTTTAATTTGATTTATTGTATGATATATTAAGATATTGTAATAAGTACATTTACACCTTAGGGTAACAAAGGTATTTACTGATTAAAAAAATAAATAAATAAATCGATCGACTGACGCGTGTTTATTGATTATTGATTAGGCCGCTAATCAATAATTCTATTTATTATTTTCGAATTTTCCTGTGGACATTGAGTCAGTATTATTTGAAATTCAAATTACGATTGTATTCTCCTCCAAAAGTTCAAACGGCAAATAATTGCGCCGTTATCTCAATTATCTCTTATCATAAGTAAATCGAAAACCATTGTAATGAAACGCATTTTGATTTTACCATCGAATCGTTGATAATAGACCTTTTTACGGTTAAACTTAAAACAAACGGAATACAGCCTGAATATATAAATATATTCAGCCTTTCCGGAACTCTATAACAATTATTGAGTCTTTTTCGGACTACCAAAACAAATCTCACATGAAATTTGTAAGTTATTTTACAGCTTTCAGTCCACCTTCGTGGCACTCAACAAAAACCATAAAAATAACATTGTTTTTAAGATCATGTCTTTCCGATAGAAGGGATAACCATATGTGGACGCGTTTCGAGATTTATCTCTTATCAGCACAGCTTTGCTTCCATAAACAATAATTTGTAAGCCACTCACTTGAAAGCCCATGTGGTGTTTTTACGGTTACTTAAGCGCATACGCGTCCGCCTTGTTTAAAAGGCGGGAACATGAAAGTTTCGGGCATAATTTGTTATTTTCACTGGTTATACATCAAAAAAGTGCCCGAAAACATGGCGAAAATTAACGCATGCGCAAATTAAAAAATAAAAAATTAAAAGGTCTATTATATATTTATTATATATTATACAATGAACCTTCAGAATAACGAATCAAATGTTCAAAGATGTATGAAATGATTATTACAATTTTTTGTTTTCAATATATGAATGCAGGTGTAAGTAAAATTGCACACAGTAAGTTTAATATGTCCTAAATGTAATTTTGGTGTAATGGGAATTAATATCATATATCTCATATAATATCATATATCTCATATAATCTCAATAAACCTTTAATCTTATAACTAATGGTGAAATAATGGCGAACAACGTCTACATTTGATTGAAAAACATGAATAAATTGTCTATTGTTAGAAATACATTACAATCTTGATAATCCGACACATATGGGAACAGACAACCGCCGGATTATCAGAATATTCAAGAAAGGACACGTGAGTTCCAAGAGCGTCGGATTAACCATCATCGCCGGATTATCAAGATTATACTGTAATTTCATTAATTTGCAATAAAACTGTTTGTTTAAGCTTTGTTACAAAATATTTTGGACGCTTTTTATTAAATCAATAAACAAAATAATTTTCTCTGAAGAGTTAATTGTTTCAGCCTTAACTATATGAAACGAAATTTAAATTAAACTAATTATGTGATTTGTGAATGTTCACATGAAACGAATCACATAATTAGTTTTATTCAAATAATTTAATTTTCTCTGTTTAAAAGTTAAAAACGTAGAAATAGTCCATACATAAATAATGAAACTATACAAGTACAGTACAGTATAATCGCGATTATGCGACACATATGGGACCAGACATCCACCGGATTATCAGGAAGAGTGGTGGGAGGGAAGAGAGCGAGTGGTCTGCAGACCGCCGGATTACTGAACGTGTCGTCTGATTAACCAACAGCCGAATTACCGAGATTATACTGTATAATCTTGATAATCTTGATACGGTTGGTTAATTCGACACGTTCAGTAATCCGGCGCTTTAGGGCCATGTGTCTTTTCTTTGCGCTGTCCCGCGCCGGATATAAACCTCGCGGGCAGTAGAATAAAAGTCAAAAACACCATGCAATGTTCTTGGAAAAAGGTCTGGCCAATACACCCTGCTTTTAACTCTGAAACTTGATTGACGTTTCTGACCAAACCTACTCCTCTCTACAATTGTTTTACTATGTGTTCTAAGTTTGTTCAAATTTTTTTGTATGTACATGTTTACCTATATAGATAGATACACATTTTATTCTTTGTGCAGTAGAATTGAACATAAAATATGTAAAATTGTTATTGTTTTCGTTGAATCCTGATAATCCGAAATGTTTTGATAATCCAGCGGTTGTCTGGTCCCATATGTGTCGGATTATCACAGCACAGTATAATCGGACACATATGGGACCAGACCAAAGAGTGGTGGGAGGGAAGAGCGCGAGCGGTCTCCAGACCGCCGGATTACTGGACGTGTCGTCCGATTAACCAACGGTCGAATTTCCGAGATTATACTGTATAAATTATAGAAAGGTTAATACAAATTGCGGATTATTTCTTGTACTGCAATTGGTTCTACTAATCTTGTTACTGGTTTTGTTCCAAATTTTAATAACCGATCACTGCTCAATTAAAAGCTAAAACAAAATAATAACGGAATAAATTTTACAAAATCATACCAACTTATTAAAGCGGAACATAGCTTGAATATATAAATATATTCAACCTTTCCGAAGCTCTATAATATTATTACATCTTTTTAAGACTGCAACACAAATCTCATGTTGAAACACAACAGATATTTGTATGCTATTCACTAGCCCCCAGTCCACTTTCATGGCACTAAACAAGAACCAGATAAATAACATTGTTTTTAAGATCAGATCATTCTGTTTAACCCAGGGGTCCTCAAACTTTTTATCCTGTCGAACCCTTTTTTCCCTTCATATCGATTCTCAGATTAAATATTTAAGAAAAAGATTAACGCATTTTTGCCTTACTGTCATTTTGCCACTACTACCAAACATATGAATATGTTGACATACCTACCAATACATAATATGTTGACATACCTTTTTATCAAAATAGTTGATATTAGTGGGATTATTGATATTTGGTTGAAAATTGCTAAGTTTTGGTCACAAATCACCACGGTTTTCCAAGTTGAATATGTTCTACTGTTTTGTAAAAATTGCGTTCGCATGACTAAAACAAACTTCAACCATATATGAAGTTGGGAATGCAAGTAAGAAAGATTCGTTTTCTACTCGGAGTAGAGTTTCGGATATTTAGTGGAAAGATTTTTATTGCTCTAAAGTTCACTGAGGTTTATATTTTTAAACAAAGCTTTAGCTTCGAGATCTACACATAGTTTAATTAGTTCATCTTCCAAGGTTGACTAGCTTCATTATCAATTTTTGCATCAAATGGAGTAGCAAATCTTTCGAGAACACATATATTCTCTAAATTTTCGAAACGTGTTTTAAAGTCTTCTCCTATTAATCGACCTTAATCGTATTAATCGAACCCCTTTCGACCACCATGTATTAATCGGCCACCCCCTTTCGACCCCCGTGTATTAAGGGACCCTCACAGTGTGACACCACGAAAAATAGCAGATTTTCGCGATTTTTTCTTGTTTCGTCTTGTCTAGTCGTGCCTCGTCTTGCCTGGTCTTTTCTGTTCTTCTATGCTCTTGTCTAGTCTTGTCTGAATGTTTAGCAAAACTAATCGGTCTGATATTTTTTTTACAAATTAAAGTACTCATCGAGAATCCAAAATAATTTTTTTTAAATTGATTTATTTATTGTTTAACAGTTTTTTATTAAATTTAATGTGGCGTTGCAAAAAAAGCTCCTGCATCGTCCCATGATAGCGGACGTAATTTTGATCTGATACAAAAATATCTAGAAGATTGTTAATCTGTAGAAAAGCCACTATGGAAGTTTTTCTTTATTAAATTTGAAAAAAAATGACGGCGGCTTGACAAAAAGTATCGAATTCAGACTAATTTTCGACAATTATTCGTAAAAAAATTGGAAGATTTAAAAAAAAAACTTCCATAGGAACATAAAGAATGAAGTGAAGAATGTTCAGTCCAAATTTCAAAGCGGTGGGTTGAAAACTGTTCCTTTGAGAGTGGAGACCGTTTTGAAAAACACCATAACTTCCATAGGACAAAGAACATATAGTTCATATAAAACATATAGAATCATGGAACAAAACTTCCATAGGAACATGAACATGACGTGAAGAATGTTCAGTCCAAATTTCAAAGCGGTGGGTTGAAAACTGTTCCTTTCAGAGTGGAGACCGTTTTGAAAAACACCGAGAAAAACGCGTTTAAAGTGTGTTGTGAGAAATTTCCTTGGACATCGTCGTCGAGCGCTGGTGGATGAGAACATTTTTCCAGAATTTCAGAGGCCTCAGCTTTGCACCATTCGCCCCACGAATCTCCTCCCGAAGGGCAAAACTGATACTGAGGATTTGCTTGATCAGTTGAGCTTTTGTAATAAAACGTCCCCATATTGCTTTCCTCATATTTTCAACGGAGTCGGAGTTTCGACGAACTGCTAAGCAATAATATTCAGACAAATTTTTTAGCAAGTTTAGTGTCAATTGCACTTGTTTCTGCTTTATCTGCAATTTGCTTTTTGGCTTTCTTCAATTGAACCAACCTTTTTCTTGCTTCGTTTCCCCTTTTAAAAACACGTTTTGATAATAAATTGAACTGATGATATACTTTGTCCATTTACTGCGGCAGAGCTACATATAGGAAATAACGGTTCAACTGCGGACGGACGCGCCATATTGTACTACAATCTCTTTTTCTAAGAAAGGATGTAGTGACCGAAATAATTCGAATTTCGATTTAAAAATTGTGGAGAATGTTTACAACAGTGTATACTATCGGATAATTAAAAAAAACATCGAATTTTAGGGTTCCGTACTGAAAACGGAACCCTTATAGAATCACTTTGTTGTCCGTCTGTCTGTCTGTCTGTTTGTCTGTCCGTCTGTCTGTATGTCAAGACCATTTTTCTCAGGAACGCGTAGAGGTAACAAGTTGAAATTTGTATCAAATACTCGGGTCTGCGGTCTCTTTCAGCTGTGAAAAAATCAAACTTGTAAGTCAACGCGATCAAAAGATATGACCGTTTATGTCGCATATTTTGCGATTTCACAAGGGAATCAAAACCTATAGGGTACTTCCCGTTGACCTAGAATCATGAAATTTGGCAAGAAGCGGTGTCTTACAGCACATGTAATGGGAAAAATCTGAAAACCGTAAATATGTAGTTTAATTACAAGAAAAATGCGAATTTACTATTAGAAACTTATGAAAATACACTAATGTGTTGCGTGGTATTGTTAGGCACCAGAAGCATATGGGTTGCATACAGTTAGGTCCTCCTAAAGATACCTTACTTACAAGTTTGTACGGAACCCTCGGTGCGCGAGTCACAACTCGCACTTGGCCGGTTTTTTTTTAATTTCACAATGTGAGGGTCCCTAATCGCCCTGGGATCTGGATAAGACGCCCTGGGCTCGGTATCGACCACTTTGGCGACTACTGGTATAACCCAATAGCCGTCGGCAGACGCGTTCCGAGATCTATTGCTCCAATTACCCAATTGCTCAACCTATCAATGTTATCTTCCATTATAACAGAATACGCATTATTTTAACGTTTGTATAAAATAAGTAGTAAATATTATTCATTTGTATCAAAATGCGTAATAAACGATGTTGACGAAACGATTATATAAATAAGGGTTTTTAAGTTTATGTTATCTGTTTTAGTTAAAACGCAAATAATGTTTTCGCGTCGTGGATTAGAATAATCGTTTTAATAATTATTTTGATCTACAGTTTTCTTTCTAATGCGTTTATATCGTATTTAAATATTATTATATCGTTATTTATGAAAGTATTTCAATATCTGTGGAAAAAAAAACCTGAAAGGCGAAACGAAATCTCAAGGTCGCATATTTGCATTTTATCAGTCGCAAAATATTTATTAACTATTAGATAAATATTAGATTTGTAAACACGTTTTTTAAGTGCAAAACTATTTTATAACCTTATTACTAGACTGGACTAGACAAAGCTTGATAAGATTAGTCTAGACAGGGTTAGAAAAGACTAGGCAAAGCTAGGCAAGACTAGACAAAGCTAGACAAGACTAGACAAGACTAGAAACAAATAGTCAAGACGATGTTGATTATTAACAAACGATAAATCGCTTAAATTGATACAGATTGAACAAAAATCAATTAAAACGCCGTAAACTAGATCAGACTACACAAAACTAAATTAGGTTAGATAAAACCTCATATTACTAAAATGGACAAGACTAGAAAAGACAAAAATATATAAAAAAAGGTAAGACGAGACGAGATAAGATCAGACAAGACAAGACGCGACTAGATTAGACTAGACTAGACTTGACTGGACTCGATTGACCTCGGTTAGACTGGACAAGACTTGGAAAGATTTGGTAACACATGACATGAGACATGACTTGGCAAGGCCACACAATACCAAACAAGAGCAGACAGTACAGACCAGGCAAGACCAAACAGCACATAGCCAAACAAGACGGTAGAAAGATAAGACTAGACCAGACTGGATTTGCGTAGTTGTCATCTACAACGGCCGCTTGAAAATCGACCAGATTTGCTGCGAGATTCAAGAGTTGTCCAAGCACGGAACATTGTACCCACACGAAATCCTGGGCTTAACCGACGACCAAGTCCATGAGTTAAATCTCATGGACATTTGGGGCGATAAATGCACCAAAAACAAGGATCACATCGACAGGAGGAACGGCAAGCAACCTACCAAACAGGTGCAAGACCTCTTGGCCAAAACCGTCGACGAAGCGAAAAGCCTGATTTCCAAGGACCTAGTGCTGAAGAACCAAGCCGTGAGCGGTGACGATCGTCTATCCCATGAAGCTGCCGCCTCACGACGTCATCCGCATGGAGTACGAGAACGTCGAGGATTTGACCGGCACGCAAGCCGCCTTGGAGGCCATCGACGCCAACACGGCCAAAATCTGGTTCTGTGGGAAGGAGATGCACAGGGATGGCAAAGTCTTCAGAGATTACGTTGGCAAAATCGAGAATTGTAAGGTGATTATGAAGAGATATCAAATCCTGGACAAGGAGCTACAGGTCGTGAGCCGATTATGAATGAGGAGCAGAGGAAGCAGATGATGCTTCATGCGTACAGGAAGCAGGAGGAGTTGAAGAAGATGACGACACGTATTTTGACTCGAAGTGGGCGGACGGTGGGAACTTGAAGCGAGCCTTCCATGGGGTGACAATATCTCCTGGAGGCCAGGAAAATAACAAATTAGTAAATATATTCGGGAGTTATCCTCTTATTGTCTAATCATCCTATAATTATCTAATCATCTTATTGGATGTATAATTATGGATTTGATATCATATCACATTGAATTGAAAAATTCACTTTGTTTTTTACCACACTTATATTATGTAAAAATGTTATATAACTTATTATTCACAGTTATATAAATTTCTACACATATCACGACTCGAGTTTCGACGTTTGACGGTCATTTTCAAGACCGGACCATTTCAAGACACTTGACAATGACCGTCAAACGTCGAAACTCGAGTCGTGATATGTGTAGAAATTTATATAACTGTGAATAATAAGTTATATAACATTTTTACATAATATAAGTGTGGTAAAAAACAAAGTGAATTTTTCAATTCAATGTAAGTATGGATTACCACGTAGTAACTGTCGCAACCATCCTATTCATGATATCATATCATTATAATTGTCATAATAAGACTGTAGTTAATATAGTATATAAACAATATAGACTGTCGACAACTTATAATTGGTAACCAGACTAGACAAGATTGGACTAGACTAGACAAGATTGGACTAGACTGGACAAGACTGTACAAGACTGGACAAGACTTTACAACAGTTGACAAGACTTGGCAAGATCGGACAAGACTTGGCAAGAACTGGCAAGACAAGACAAGGCTGGGTTAGACTGTTAAGACTGTTCTGTGCTCGTTTGTCCACTTTACTATGTGCTATATAAAGCCCCGATGTGGACAAAATCAAAGTTGTATTCGAGTTAATAAAACTTTTGCTGTGTCATTCGTAATCTAATTTATTGTATATGCGTTATATATAGTGTTACCTATTTCGAAGGTTTCCTTGTTGAGGAACTTCCAAGACTGCGAGAAATGGATCTCGACTTGGTCGGGCATGGCGTCGCGACGCCTGGGATTTTCACAAAAAAAAAAACACAAAACACAGGAGGCAGAAACCACGTGCAAAAACGTCGGTTTTTATTCGTATCGGCGGCAACGTGTTTTACACGTCATCTGTGTACTGAACGCACACGATATATCAGACAGGTAGAACGTAGAACGGACGGACGTACGCGCTCAATTTCGACCTTCCGCCAAACCGGAATCGATAACCTTTGGAAGCGTGTGCCGGCGCACAACAAGAGATGGAATTGTGAACGCCGATTTCAAATTATATTTTATACGAAAACGTTCCATTTACATCTCTAATATCACACTTTTATTGACTCATGTTGATAATAGATAACAAAAAACACACTTGATAATCTTGATAGATTAGAGGTCTTTCAGATAAAACTACATTAAATTAGACAAGACTAGAGATGATAAACAAGACAAAAATAGAGAAGACTAAGCAAGACTAGACTTGGTAGTACCAGACAAGACTATAGTGTCCGCTGGAGTACATAAACTTGCGTGATCTTCACGTGATTTTCGGGGGATGATTCCCTATTGGTCAGTGCGGTCAGTGAAACTTTAAACCGACCAGTCGACCAGTCCCGTTGTATGCCACGTGCTCTCGAGTTTTCAGTCTTATTGTTAGTTAAAATTAGTGATTACATTTTATCCATGAATCATCTTTTTCAAGACTTTGTTTTTGAAAATTAATTAAAATTTTTTTATGTAAAATTTGACAAAGCAGTGTAAGTCATGCTTTTTACAACGTCACTACGAACTATCACGTGAACGCCGCGTTCTCCACGGGGTCGCTGCGACAAGTTTAGACAATACTAGATACGATCAGACTAGACCAGCGGTGGCGAACCTAAGGCACGCGTGCCACAGCTGACACGCTGGAAATTTTTATTGGCACGCGGGAGAAGGATGGTAGCGTGAAAATGTTGAAAGAGGATGAACATTGAACATCGCTCGTAATATATTTTTAAATACCGCATTAATATTTGATGCTGACCCCAAAATATCAGACCGTATGATAAGCTAAATTAACGATGAGAAGAAGAATAAGAACGATGGCGTAAAATATTTGCAGAATCAACATTTTCACATTCTCTTAGGTTTAGAATCAGATAACACAGAGTACTTAACCCTTTACCGCATGAATTTTTGTTTTTTATCCAACAACATTTTTACTGTGATGGCTTTGCCAGAACCATACACAGGAGGACAGTATACATACTTGTGCCCCAAGATTTGAACCTGGGACTTGTGGCTTAGTAAGTAATCTGATACCTTGTTTACTATGCCACCATCACCATAGAGACTAGATACCAGTCTAAAGAGATGAGTTTTGTCTAAAGATAGACAAAACTATAATTGACAGCAAGGATGCTAAACTAGTCCAAAGAGATGAGTTTTGTCTATAGATAGATAAAACAAAATTTGAATTGAATCTGTTTAGTTAACCCTTTACCGCATGAATTTTTGTTTTTTATCCAAAAAATTTATTAGATGAAAACTTTAATTCTATTTTCACGTAAAAATAATAAAAAAATATAGCTTGCAAAATATCTTGTGAAATATATCTTGTAAATTTGTGCCAAATATGGAACATCAAGCTACAACAAAATATTACAGTTGTAAATGGTCACATTTATTAGTGTATGTAAGTATAATTAGAGTAAAACTATTTCAGTATTTTCAGGGTACAATAGACTTTATTCGGTATGAAACCGTGAATAACAGTTTCTTTATTTATTAAGACACAGCGGTATTGTGCATTTTGTGCAAATTATATATGTTTTTCCTGTACAGCCTGGATATCTGCATGTTGACCTATTTCTTTCATCCCAGTAGCGAAAATGGTCAAACCCATCTTTGCGGATATCTACTTGGGGTATTTCTTTAGTCGGTCCCTTTTTTCGTTTATTTTCGTACATTTCTTGAAGGCTACTACTACTTGATGGTCTTCCTACTTTGCTTTGTCTAGCTGGTTTTCCTGCCTTGCATAGCCATCTGCTATTGCCCGTTTGGTATCCAAAAGAGGCATTTCAAATTTCTTAGCTCTTCTGGCTAGTAACCAACAGTTCACGACAGTCATATCAATAAAATGAAAAAATATTCTGAAATAATAATTCTTGGACCTGATTTTTATGCGGTAAAATCCTAACATCGAATCAAGAAGATATCTCCGGATCACGGCGTGAAAAAAAAATAAAGAAGCCAAATAAATCTAATCTCAGGTAACTGGCACGTCGTTGATGAAACACCGGTTGTGCAATGACTTTTTTTCTGTGTCGACTGTCAATCAACAGAGAAAATCTTGGAAAAATTAGCACGCATGTTCGAGGACAGCGCTCGAGTGGGTGACTGCTCCGTATCACGGCGTGGCGTTTTCAAAGCAGACATACGTCAAATTTGACATTTGACAGGTGTCAACTGTCAATAAACGTAGAAAATCTTGGAAAGTGGAGCGTTCGAATGGTTGACCGCTCCGGCTCACGGAGTGACGTTTTCTAGGATGACATACGTCAAATTTGATATTTGACAGATGTTACTGCCAATAAACGTAGAAAATCTTGGAAAGTTAGGCGTTCGAATAGGTGATCGCTCTGGACCACGGTGCTACGTTTTCTAAGCTGACATTGGTAAAATTTGACATTTGACAGGTGTCAACTGTCAATAAACGTTGAAAATCTTGGAAAGTTGAGCGTTCGAATGGGTGAACGCTCCGGATCACGGCGGGACGTGTTCTAAGCTGACATACGTCAAATTTGACATTTGATAGGTGTCAACTGTCAGTTTTTTGAGCAAGTAACAAGTTGCGAAACGTTTGTCGACACTGGACCGACAGATTCAATAGAAGTTAAAAAAAACAAAACCAAAAAAAAGTAAATAATTTTTCAAAGAATAAAATAGTAAATTTAAAAATAATAATTATATAGTGGGTGAAAAAAAAAGAAAGAAGGAGAAATAAATCTAATCTCAGGTAACTGGCACGTCGGTTATGAAACACCGGTTGTGCAATGACTTTTTTTTTTAAGTGTCGACTGTCAAATCAACACAGAATTTTGGAAAGTTTAGCACGCATGTTCAAAGACAGCGCTCGAATGAGTGACTGCTCCGTATCACGGCGTGACGTTTTCTAAGCAGACATACGTCAAATTTGACATTTGACAGGTGTCAACTGTCAATAAATCGAGAAAATCTTGGAAAGTTGAGCGTTCGAATGGGTGACTGCTCCGGACCACGGCGCGACGTTTTCTAAGCTGACGTACGTCAAATTTGACATTTGACAGGTGTCAACTGTCAATAAACGTAGAAAATCTTGGAAAGTTGGGCGCTCGAATAGGTGACCGCTCCGGACCACGGTGCTACGTTTTCTAAGCTGACATTGGTCAAATTTGACATTTGACAGGTGTCAACTGTCAATAAACGTAGAAAATCTTGGAAAGTTGAGCGTTCGAATGGGTGATCGCTCCGGATCACGGTGCGACGTTTTTCAAGCTGACATACGTCAAATTTGATATTTGACGGGTGTCAACTGTCAATAAACGTATAAAATCTTGGAAAGTTGAGCGTTAAAATGGGTTATCGCTCCGGATCACGGCGTGACGTTTTCTAAGCTGATATACGGTAAATTTGACATTTGACAGGTGCCAACTGTCAATAAACGTAGAAAATCTTGGAAAGTTAAGCGTTCGAATGGGTGACCGCTCCGGATCACGGTGCGACGTTTTCTAAGCTGACATACATCAAATTTGAAATTTGACAGGTTTCAACTGTCAATAAACGTAGAAAATCTTGGAAAGTTGAGCGTTCGAATGGGTGACCGCTCCGGATCACGGCGTGACATTTTCTAAGCTGACATACGTTAAATTTGACATTTGAGAAGTGTCAACTGTCAATAAAAGTAGAAAATCTTGGAAAGTTTAGCTTTTGAATGGGTGACCGCTCCAGATCACGGTGCGACGTTTTCTAATCTGACATACGTCAAAGATGACATTTGACAGGTGTCAACTGTCAATAAACGTAGAAAATCTTGGAAAGTTGAGCGTTCGAATGGGTGACCGCTCCGGATCACGGCGTGACGTTTTCTAATCTGACATACGTCAAATTTTACATTTGACAGGTGTCAACTGTCAGTTCTTTGAGCAAGTAACAAGTTGCAACGTTCATCGACACTGGACAGACAGATTCGATAGAAGTTAAAAAAAACAAAACAAAAAAAAAGTAAATAATTTTTCAAAGAATAAAATAATAAATTTAAAAATGATAATTATATAGTGGGTGAAAAAAAATAAAGAAGGAAAAATAAATCTAATCTCAGGTAACTGGCACGTCGTTGATGAAACACCGGTTGTGCAATGACTTTTTTTTCTGTGTCGACTGTCAATCAACAGAGAAAATCTTGGAAAAATCAGCACGCATGTTCGAGGACAGCGCTCGAGTGGGTGAATGCTCCGTATCACGGCGTGGCGTTTTCTAAGCAGACATACGTCAAATTTGACATTTGACAGGTGTCAACTGTCAATAAACGTAGAAAATCTTGGAAAGTTGGGCGTTCGAATAGGTGACCGCTCCGGACAACGGTGCAACGTTTTCTAAGCTGACATTGGTCAAATTTGACATTTGCAGGTTTCAACTGTCAATAAACGTAGAAAATCTTGGAAAGTTGAGCGTTGGAATGGGTGACCGCTCCGGATCACGGCGTGACATTTTCTAAGCTGACATACGTCAAATTTGACATTTGACAGGTGTCAACTGTCAATAAACGTAGAAATTCTTGGAAAGTTTAGCGTTCGAATGGTTGACCGCTCCAGATCACGGTGCGACGTTTTCTAATCTGACATACGTCAAATATGATCAAGACGCCTCCCATGTAGTTGTTGTAGATTAGGACACTGTTAGGGCAAAATATCATTTTATGGGCATTTTCTTGTTTGAAATATCTTCTTTTTTCTCCTTTTGGTTCACTTCCAGCATATGTTAACATTGTAGTAACGATTTTATTATCAAAGCAGGATACTACACTGACATCTACATTGTCTATATTGGCTATTTTTTCTACCATATGACCTCTGCCTCTCTTCTTCATTTCTTTTTCCGTCGGCATTACAGCTCCTGGAATACGATTTATTCTTACTGTTCCTAATGGTAGAATACCTTCGTTAGTCAAATATATCATAAGGGGTATGCTGGTGAACCAATTATCAAAAAACAACTTGTAATGTTGATGTTTTGGTATCGAATGTGCTAATTTGACAACCACGTTGCTGCTCATAGTAAGGTTTGGTGCTCCTGGGTGTACAGGATTGCTTTGGGAACCAGCATATAGATCAAAGTCATAGCTGAATCCCGAAATACCACTCACAACAAAGTTTTTGAAGCCCCACTTATGTGGTTTCTTTGGATTATATTGCTTTAGTTGACTTCGCGCTTTTGTTGGTATAAACTGTTCGTCCACAGCAAGAAATTCTTCTTTGGGAACCATTAGTAGTTGTTTTCTAATCTGATTCAGAACGGGTCTGATCTTGAATAATCTGTCATGTCCAGGCTGATCATGTTATCATTGTTATTGACGTGCAAAAAACGTTTTATTTCTTCGAACCTGTTACAGGTCATCACGTCGCTTACTGCTCGATGACCAATATTGATATTCCAATAATGTCTTGTAGAAGGAAGCTGAATTATTGACATGTAAATAGTAATTCCTATGAATTGTTCAATTTCGTAACTTTTTATGTTATCTGGTTTGTTCGGACGCTGTTGGACTGAGTATAAATTTGCCTGTTCAGTAATATGCTCTATAAGACTATCAGGAAAGAGAAACTTGAAAAATTGGACTGGAGTTTCTAATTGTGTAACTGAAGAAGGTAGATCTTCAGAACCAGTAAATTTTGTTTCATTTTCAGATTGCCTTCTACCCAATTATGAGGTTTCTTCGTCTTGCTTCCTCGTATTTTAGACAAAGGGATATCATCATCAGTGAAATCTGAAGTTGTTGCAGGAATCACAATTTCCTCGGCATCGTTTCGCAATTTTTTAGGCTCCTAAACGTCACTATCTGCCAGTGCCACTGCCACTACGGGCCAGTATCGTCTGGTTTATGACGTCTTCATCGGACCGATCTGATACTTCACTGGCAATACTATCCGGTATTCGGACGGCACCCATTTTACCGCAAAATAGTTTTGTATCCATATCTACAAGAAACACCAATGCATCGTATGATAGTCCATAACTTCATAGTGTACCACATATGGGACAATCCCTTTTTGGATTTTTTTAGAGACTTTCAGTAATCATAACGTATAGTACTTACCTCAGTATATATCTAATATCACTATAGAATGAATTATATTTTTTTTCCTGCCTAACAAATCGTTTTCAGTACATAAAACAACCTCAAACTTGAAACAACTGAGCACGTGGCTTGAAATTCGACAACAATGAACTCGAAACCGCGTGGCGCTGGTTGTCCAAACATCAAAGCAATACCGCATATATCGCACGCAGTATTTATATGTGCCAGATATGAGCAGCTATGCAATTAGGACTAAAATTGAGTTAAAACGCTAAATATAATATTTTTTTTGCTTTGTTCCATTTATGGCACATAATGTGGTAAAGGGTTAATGTCGAACATGTTCTTGTTCGAATAGGCATACAACATGTTAGTTCAATTTTATAGTCCCATTTTAGCTTTTGATCAAGTGTCATCAATCCCTAGAAATTTTGTTGATTCAAATTTTGAAAATTTTAAAAGTACACTGTAATCATAAAGTAAGTTTTGCGTATATTTAAAGTCCATTAAAGATTTATACATCATCCCCTAACGTTTTTGATTTTAAATTGCTACTTTTAATTAAATCGTGTATGTGTGGGTTAGATATTGAAATGTTGATATCGTCAGCGTACAAAATATAATTGCAACATTATTTGTTTGCGCCAGATCATTAACAAATATCAAGAATATAGTTGATCCCATTGGAGAGCGTTGGGGTACCGCCCGCTTCTTTAAATCTCTTTCCGATTTTGAACCGTTTAAGGTCACTGTTCGCCCTCTTTGACGCAAGGAAGATTTTACCCAGTTCTTGGCGACGCCTCTAATAATTTCATTTTTTTTTTGAAGGAGCTTGTGACCATAACAAATATTAAGAATAGAGTTTGTTCCATTAGAAAGCCTTGGGGTACGACCCGTTTCTTTAATTTTCCTTGCGATATTAAACCGTTTACGATCACTGTACGTCCTTTTTGATTCAAGGAAGATTTTACCCATTTCTTAGCGACGCCTCTAACTCCAGTAACTTCATTTTTTTGTGTAAGGAGCTTGTAATCATAACAAATATCAAGAATAGAGTTTGTTCCATTAGAAAGCCTTGGGGTACGACCCGTTTCTTTAATTTTCCTTCCGATATTAAACCGTTTATGATCACTGTACGTCCTTTTTGATTCAAGGAAGATTTTACCCAGTTCTTAGCGACGCCTCTAACTCCAAAAACTTCATTTTTTTGTGTAAGGAGCTTGTGATCATAACAAATATCAAGAATAGAGTTTGTCCCATTAGAGAGCCTTAAGGTACCACCCGCTATTTTAATTTTCTTTCCGATTTTGAACCGTTTACGATCACTGTTCGTCCTCTTTGATGCAAGGAAGATTTTACCCAGTTCTTGGCGACGCCTCTAACTCCAATAACCTCAATTTTTTTAAGGAGCTTGTGATCACAACAAATATCAAGAATAGAGTTTGTCCCATTAGAGAGACTTGGGGTATCATCCGCTTCTTTAATTTTCTTTCCGATTTTGAATCGTTTACGATCACTGTTCGGCCTATTTGATGCAAAGAAGATTTTACCAGTTCTTGGCGACTCCAATTCTTTGTGGAAGTATCTTGTGATCAAAAGAGTCAAATGGTTTACTTAGGTCGTAAAATAAAGCAAGAACTTCCTGATTACAATTTAGGGAACTAATTGTAAAATTAACACTATCCTACAAAGTTGCGCTATTTTTCCAGAAGCCATTTTGACTGTTTGCCGGCATGTTATTACTTTTCAAGAAACTTGATAATCGAGGTAGAAATGCTAAAATTTTTGAAAATTGGATATTTTGAATACAGATTGGTCTGTAGTTAAAGGGATCCCGCTGTGATCCTTAATTTTTGTAAATCGAGATGGAATTTGATACTTTCAAATGTCGTGTTCAAGCCGATACGGTATTCAGGCTAATATGGTAACTCAGGCAAAGTTATTGGGCACGTCAGCATTACATAATGTGGAAACTTGCACATGGCACGCGGCACATGGCACATGAAAATGGCACGCGGTGATAAAAAGGTTCGCCACCCCTGGACTAGACAAGGCTAGGCA
The DNA here is from genome assembly GCA_944588485.1 of Phosphuga atrata. NCBI lineage: Eukaryota > Metazoa > Arthropoda > Insecta > Coleoptera > Silphidae > Phosphuga > Phosphuga atrata. Next base: position 69,351,465 of record OX155899.1, on the reverse strand, counting down.
AGCAAAGACAACACTAGATCAGATTAGACAAGACTAGGTAAGCAAAGACAACACTAGATCAGACTAGATAAGACTGGATCAGGCTAGACAAGTCACGAGTAGACAAGACAAATCAAGACTAGATAAGATTATACAAGACCAAATATGACCAGACAAGATAAAACAAAGCAAGACAAGACCAGGAAATTGCAGAGAAGATCAAATAAGACGCTACAAGATAACAAAAGACTGGACAAGACTTAATAAAACTAAATAATACTTAATAAGACTAGACTAGGCAAAGAAATCTTCGTTTAACTTAGGGTTTCTGGTTCGGATATATCCGAACCGCAAAACCGCGATTTTCTGTGCAAAAACCGAAACCGCATAACCGTCATAAAGAACCGCGGTTTTCGGTTTTATCAAAAAATATCTAAAAATTAAATACACTGAATTAGTGCACTTTCGAACTACAAGGTTTACAAACTCTAAAAGTTTAAACATATATATTTCCTAGGTTTCGTTTAGGTTGGGTTAGGTTAAGTTATGTTAGGATTTTTTTAAAAGCTAGACAGGGCTAAGGCAGAGGATGAGAAAGAAAAATGAAAAAAAAAACAAAGGAAGATAAGCAAAGAAAAACAAGAACACAATATAAACAATGAAGGAACAGAGGCCCAAACAGGCAATGGAAATGCTAATACTACAAACCAATCTGGACCGATGTAGAGAGGCAAAAGATCTACTCTACAAACACGTGAACGAACGAAGAGAACAATAGCAGAACCAAATATAAGCAAAACAAAAAAAGACTGGATTATGGACAGAATGGCAAATCCTAAAAAAAAACGGCCAAGTGCGAGTTGTGATTCGCGCACCGAGGGTTCCGTACAAACTTGTAAGTAAGGTATTTTTTTTGTGGAGGACGTAGCAAGCACATTCAGTTAACTTGACAAGTCCTGAAATCACGACCATCTTAGTACCGCTGCAAGCATAACCTCAAGATGTCGCTGTCGTACGATGGAATTCTACCCTATATTTTATTACCATACATCCCCCATTCACTATGAGTGTTTAGGGGTTCTGGAACTTCACTATTTGTTTTTACTGCTCAATTTTGCCTGTATACCTATATACCCTGTATAAAGGTATACAGGGTATTTTTTTTTAAATAACGCGAATATTTTATTAACTTATAAAAAGAAAACTTTATTTTAGTATTACACTTATTCACTAACTTATATTAAGATCTAACTATTTCTAGATCTAATATAAACTAATATATTAACTATTTCTAGATCTATTTCGATACTCTTAACATTCAGTTGTTCAATTGACTGCTTTTGGGCAATTGACTACCAAAATATAGGGCGTACGTGATTTAAGTATATGTAGATTATAAACAAAAATTAGACGAAATATAATATATACAGGATGTTACGGAACTTGAGTATGTCGCATGTCGGTTATAAACAAGCAAAATTTAGACATAATATATACCCTGTATATATTATGTATATAGAGCGTACGTGATGAAATGCATAACGAATATAAACAAAGAAAATTCAGAATAAACAGCTTGGTGCCAACACATACTTTTAAACCTTCGGACCTAACCGAGGAGGACCTAACTGTATGCAATCCATATGCTTCTGGAGCCTGACAATACCACTACGATAACATTAGTGTATTTTCATAAGTTTCTATTAGTAAATTCGCATTTTTCTTGTAATCAAACTACATATTTACGGTTTTGCGATATTTCCCTTTGCATGTGCTGTAAGACACCGCTTCTTGCCAAATTTCATGATTCTAGGTCAACGGGAAGTACCCTATAGGTTTTGATTCCCTTGTGAAATCGCAAAATATGCGACATAAACGGTCATATCTTTTGATCGCGTTAACTTACAAGTTCGATTTTTGCACAGCTGAAAGAGAACGCAGACCCGAGTATTTGATACAAATTTCGACTTGTTACCTCTACGCGTTCCTGAGAAAAATGGTCTTGACAGACAGACAGACGGACAGACAGACAGACGGACAACAAAGTGTTGAGGGTTCCGTTTTCGGTACGGAACCCTAAAAAAGGAACAAATAACAAAAGCTTCGCATGGGTAGAGCTCAAAAACATGCCAATAGTAGGATGCTATATTTCCCCAAACAAGACCACAAAAAAACACGTCATAAATTACCTCAGCCCGATAGGAAACCTTATCAGAACATGCAAAAAAGTCCTAGCTAGTGACCTGATTGAATTACTGCTCTATCGAAGTACAATGTTTAGAAGCTCTAAAAGTCTAAACATATGTATTTGCTAGGTTTTATACATTTGCACACTATGTGGTACTATGTGGCTATTGTGGTACTTGTGGCACACTATGTGGTACTGTGGTACAAACAAATATTAATGTTTAAACAACTTTATATTCATAGATACAATTTTTCAGCTTTTATTTACAATTAGTTGCACCTGTATTTAAACACTAAATATCAGACACCACTACCAAAAGTTCTTAAAAACCGAACCCGAAACCGAAACCGCGGTTTTTAATTTTCAAAAACCGAAAACCGCGGTTTTGAAAAAGTGCGGATATTCAGAAACAATAGTTTAACTACATTCTAAAATCCTTCAGTTTTACGGGACTGTTAAGCTGTCTCTGCAGTTTTTTGATGACCTCTATAGTTTGTTAGATCTTTACGTGCGCTGTTTCATCTACTACGCCATCTCACCCTACTTTACCCAACATTTTATTAAAATCACATTAAAATGAAAGACAACATTTATTCTAGTACAATAATTAGTAAGGTGTAGGGAATAGTGTAGGGAATAGGTACTAGACAAGATTAAACAAGACTTGGTAAGAACAGTTTCAGGTGAACTAGACAAGACTGCACAAGATAAGAGGAAACAAGTTTAAAAAAGACAAGATCAAACATGATAAGAGAGACTAGACGATAAAAGACAAGATTAAATAAGACAGGGATAAGACAACACTCGGCAAAGCTAGATATGGGTAGACGGGATTAGATAAGACTGGATAAAACTTAACAAGAGCGCAAGGCTGGATAATTCTTAACAAGGGTGGTTAAGTTAAGATTGGATAAAATTGGGCAGGACTGGGCAAAGCTAACTAGACAAGACTGGTTAGAACTGGGCATGTCTGGAGTGGAATGGACAAGCCTGGATAATACGCCAAAAAACTAGAAAAGCTTAGACAAAACTAGACAGACTGGACAAAATAGACAAGATTGGACAACACTGGTTTGGTGACGGGGTAGTGTGTGGAGAAAAGGAAAATAACAAACCCGGAGACGATGTAACTTTTTATTGCGCGTCACGTGACGCGTGCCGGTTTTGATGCGAGTTGTGGAAGTTGTCTCTGATGTTCTGCTGGAAGTTGTGTTCACTGATGTTCTGCTGGAAGTTGTGTTGTGGAAGGATGTTGTTTCGAAGTTGTCTCTCGAAGTTGTTTCTAAAAACTGTCCCTTTGTCACTCCCGTCCCGTCCTTTTATCCCTCGGTCAAACGCATCTTCTCTCTGGTAACTTTGGTGGGAGAGGTTTTCCGTTGTCCCGATTGGTTGTTCGTTCTTCCCTCCTATTGGTGCTGACGCCAAGTAAGACGGAGGAAAAATCGGTATTGTTTGATCGGCTCCAGCCCGCTCATAAAAACGGTCTGGGCCATAAAACGATTAAGAAAAACCCGAACCTATCGGCTTTGTTTGATCAGCTCCAGCCCGCTTATAAAACGGTCTGGGCCATAAAACGGTTTAGGAAAAACCCGAACCTGTGCAACTCATCTTGTCAATAATGAGTCCCTACAGGACCCCCCTGCTAGTGATTAACGATACAAGTGCATAATTTACAAGGGTTACAAGTTACAAGTTACAGGGTTTATCTCAAACCGGCCTGGTAAAATTCGGTGAATCTAACGCGGCGTCCTGATCTTGTTCGGAGGCCTGGGTCGGTGTTGGGAGGTGTTTTCTTGCTGCGTCGCTAGGCAGGCCCGCACGACCGGGTTGAGGCGGTCCATCCAGAGGGCCTTGGTGATGTCCTGGGCCCCGTGTTCGCCGGCAAGTAGCTGCAGCTGTCGCAAAAATTGTGACGGAGTTCGGTCGCCGATGTCCTCGCGCTCCAACAACTGCCGTGTCCGTTGTTGCTGTGTTTTTCCGAGTCTCCTGATAAGTTCGTCCTTCAGCTTCTGATACGGGTCGTCGGCTTCCTTTGGTGGGTCGAGAAGTAGGTCGCGGATCTCCTTAGCGTACCGCGGCTCGAGCGACGTACCGACGTATTCGAACTTCTCGGTACTGGTAGTGATACCAGCGTTTTTCAATGCCCAATCAGCTAGTTGGAACCAGAGGTCCGGGTCCTCTGGTAGAAATGCGGGCAGTCTCACACGCGCCCCGTTGGAGTGGTTATTCGCCATAGCTTGTCGCGAGTGTCTTGGCGCACGTTGCTACCACCGTCACTTGTAAAATATGTAGATCACGTCGGGGTCACAACTTTGGTGACGGGGTAGTGTGTGGAGAAAAGGAAAATAACAAACCCGGAGACGATGTAACTTTTTATTGCGCGTCACGTGACGCGTGCCGGTTTTGATGCGAGTTGTGGAAGTTGTCTCTGATGTTGCTGGAAGTTGTGTTCACTGATGTTCTGCTGGAAGTTGTGTCTGGATGTTGTTTCGAAGTTGTCTCTCGAAGTTGTTTCTAAAAACTGTCCCTTTGTCACTCCCGTCCCGTCCTTTTATCCCTCGGTCAAACGCATCTTCTCTCTGGTAACTTTGGTGGGAGAGGTTTTCCGTTGTCCCGATTGGTTGTTCGTTCTTCCCTCCTATTGGTGCTGACGCCGAGTAAGAGGGAGGAAAAATCGGTATTGTTTGATCGGCTCCAGCCCGCTCATAAAAACGGTCTGGGCCATAAAACGATTAAGAAAAACCCGAACCTATCGGCTTTGTTTGATCAGCTCCAGCCCGCTTATAAAACGGTCTGGGCCATAAAACGGTTTAGGAAAAACCCGAGCCTGTGCAACTCATCTTGTCAATAATGAGTCCCTACACTGGGTAGAACTACACGGAAAAAAGAACACTTTAAAAATTACAGTTTCAAATAGTAGCAGCGGCCTTACGAATTTGAAACTGTAAAAACTACTAATTGCATTTTGTTAAAATTACAAGTAAATAAGTTTTAAAAATGACAGTGTGCGCTGCAATCTTTACAAATTTGTTTTCGTAAGGCCACTGCTACTATTTGAAACTGTAATTTTTAAAGTGTACTTTATTGCGTGTAAGCAAGTTTGGATAAGGCTGTACAAGAGGAGGAAAAACTGGGTAAATCTAGACAAGGCTGAAAGTGATTGGACAAGACTGGGCAGTACTGGACAAGACAGGACAAAAGACTGGACAAGTTTAAACAAGACTTGACGGAACTGAAAAAGACAAAACTGGACAAGGCTATACACGATTGGACAAGACCGGGAAGAACTGGACAAGACAGGGCAATACGAGAAAAGACTGGACAAGACTGGAGACTGGATAGGACACAGCTGGACAAGACGGGAAAAGACTGGACAAGTCTCGACAAGACTAGAGAAGATTGGACAAGGCTAGACAAAGTTCCACAAGACTGGACTGAACTGGACAAGCTTAGACCAGGTTGGACAATACGGAAAAAGACTGGACAAGGCCAGACAAAATTTGGACAAGACTGGACAAGACTAGACTAGGTAAGAGAGGCAAGTTAAGATCAGGCATAATTATATAAGATTAGAGAAGACTGGATAATCCTAAAAAAGACTGAACAAGACTAGGCACGACCAAATACAAATAAAAGACAAGGGCAGGTGAGACCATTCAAGACAGAACCATATAAATTTACATAAAATTTGACGCGATTAATGACATTTTCCAATATTTGTAAATTGCTTTGGAAAAAAGTTTAAATAAAGTTTAAAATTTTCAAAGAAATTGTTACATGATTCTAACCATTTTCTTTCAAAGCAATTTACATTAAAACTTTCAACACAATGGTTTCCATTGTAGTGATTGAGTCATAAAATAAGGAATTCCAATGCGAGTTAACTTTAGTAATTTCAAGTTCTTCTTAATAAACTATTATTCTAGTTCAACGACCTGCATATTACCTGTAATTTAAATCTACTTAGCGATTATACAATTTCTCACTTTTTGCAAAATCACTCACACAAACGTAAATACTACACGTTCATTACAACCAAAGGAGAAAAATAACTTCATAAATTACCAGTTTCCATATAAGCATACTTTCTTTCATGTAGTTACAACGCAAAAACATGTAAAAGTTTATAATCTACATGCATCTGTTTCACTGCTGCTTAAGTCTAACTTTTATTTATTTATTGAATCGATTGTTCCTCTTTAGGATAGCGATTGAACTTGAAAACACGATTTCATCTTCTAGCGTTTTCCCGCTTCTAGTCTCAAAATCTCTTCATCCTCTCAGAATGCTCTCCTTCTTCCGCTCAGCTGTCCATTTTTGTCCAGGCTGTTGTGATGGTCTATCCTCAAACTTAATTTTTGATTTTATTCCGGCACTCAGTACGGTCCTCGGTATTTTGTATGTTTGACCTGTTGTCCCTCTGAATCTCTCTCAAGCCAATCAGTGCCACACTTACTCTGTGTTATAACGTTGAGCAATTTCTTTGCCGTTCTGAATTTTTCCATCCTGTAAATGTGTGTATAAAACTGTGATCGGCGTTTTCTGATTACGTTCGTTATCGTGTGGATCTTTTGGTAAAGTTCGCTTTGAGGTCCAAATACCGTTATTATTAACTGTAAATCTTTCTGAGAATTTTTCCTTTCTTGTTTTTCTATATCCATAATTTTGGAATGACCATCCATCACCATTATTTCGGTTGCGTAAGTTGCTTTCGGGATATATTCGGATCACCGTTGTATAGTGCCTTAATTTTGCGTCTAGCAAGATGCACTTATTGTTGTAGTGAGCCCACGTTAGTTTGTAGGCCTCGTGTAGTTTGGTGATTCTTTGTTCATTGGCGATTCGGTTTAGTACCGAGAAGTGTATGATTTCACCAATGTATTTAAAATGGGGGACTTGTGTTATCCCACCGTATTGTGTGATTAAAGATGAGTTATTTTCTGGTCGTCTTTCCATATATTGGGTTTTTTCATAAGAAATTTGCAGTCCGGTTCTTTGCGCAATTTCATGTAATTTTTCCACCGCATGGCTTTACGTCTGGTGTTCGTGATAATAGCAATATCGTTCGCAAAAGCGAGGCACTTGACTGTAAGACGATTCACTCTTTTGATGCCAATTACGTTATTTTTCTTCGTTTTAAGCTCCAAACCTGTTCAGCACATGATCCAGCACATGGGTGTGGCCAGGGGGGGAGGGGGTTGGGGGTTAAAACGTTCAAAGTCCAATGTAATACACGTAGATACAAAAATTAAGGTGTACAAAACAATCATCCGATCAATACTCACGTACGGCTGCGAAGTGTGGATCCTCACCGTAAAGAACGAAGCAAAAATCGACGCGTTCGAGAGGAAAATATTTAGAAGGATCCTAGGACCAGTACGGGAAAATGAAGAATATAGGAGGCGATACAACAAGGAAGTATATCAGGCCCTTAAAGAGCAACCAGTGTCGATATACGTGAAACTGCAGCGTCTCCGGTGGGCAGGCCACATTATAAGAATCCCAGATGGTAGAATGCCCAAAAGAATCCTGAACGGCCGAATGGAGGGGAAGAGGCCGATAGGAAAACAAAGAAAAAGATGGGAGGATCAAGTAGACCAGGACGCCAGACGATTCCTTAAACTAGCAAGATGGAAGGAAGAGGCCCAGGAAAGAGAGGAATGGAGAAGGAAGCTAGGGGAGGCCAAAGCTCAAATTGGGCTGGAGGGCCAGAAGATGAAGGGGCATCGGACGTAAACAGCTATCATGGCTTAGGAACATCAGGAACTGGACCGGAATCAAAAAGTTTGGTGAGATGTGCCAAGCAGCAATAAACCAAACTTAACAACTTAAAAACACAAAACTTATTAACAATTATTCAATAAATGATAATTTGCCAACCTGGAAAGGTACCTGGACAGAAGAGAGAAAGGAGTTACACCGGCAGAAGATGCGACAATATTTGGCAAAGATCAAAGCCCAACAGTTGAACCAGCGTGCTGCAACAAGACTAGTCGAATAAGGTTAAGATATGAGAGGGACAATAATAAGCAGACAAAGCTAATCGAATAACGCTAATATATGAGATTACACTAAAACGGGATTAATACTATTAATAATTGCTATGGCTTTTAATAGCTTCTTTGCTAAAGCGCCAGAGCAAATTATTAAAAACATCAATCCGACTAGGATAACAAAAAACCACATGCAATATATCGTGGAAACCTTGTATTTAGAGGATTTTTGTGAAAGAGAATTATTCAATAGTAGGGAAAGATGTCACGTTCTAGATCCTCCTCCTCCTCAAACCTCCTCTGACCTTGACCCCTAACCTAACCTTGACCTTGGAACTTCCGGTTTCGACTTCCAGTTTCGACTTCCGGTTTCGACGTCAGGTTTCGACTTCCGGTTTCGACGTCAGGTTTCGACTTCCGGTTTCGACTTCCGGTTTCGACTTCCGGTTTTGACTTCCTGTTTCCGGTTTCGACTTCCGGTTTTGACTTCCTGTTTCCGGTTTCGACTTCATGCTTCCGGTTTCGACTTCCGGCCGCCATTTTCGGAACTTCCAGATGCGCGGGAAAATTCAAAATATAGACGCGAGGCGGGGAAATTCAAAATTAGACCCTGTTGAGACAAATGAGGTGTGAAGTTGGTTGCATACATCAACGAGACTAAATACATGAGACTAGACAGACGAGGCTAGAGCCATGGGACTAAATACAAGAGACTAGATAGACGGGACTAAATACATGAGACCAGATACTTGAAACTAGATACATGGAGCCAGACAGACGAAGCTAAATACATGAGACTAGACAGACGGGGCCTAGATACATGAGACTAGATAGACGGGGCTAGATACATGAGGCTAGACTAGACGGACTAGACTAAACCATTTAAACCATTTGATGAGAAAAATCAAATCTGGTGTCAGAACGGCTCTAGCATGCGCCCTAAGGGAGTTACCGCCCGACCGCCTACCCCGCAGTAGATGACGTCATCCGCCGCGGCAGATATTGCTAAACTAATTATCTCGATGCTGATTGGCTGATTAACGAATAAATAATTACAGTTGACCTTTTCCTTGCCTTTTTTAAGAATGAAGCGCGCTTCAGTCTTAACACCTGTAACGTAACCCAACTAATCTAATGCTAACCCACCCTAATGTTAACCCAACTAACCTACCCCAATACGTACAAGATTTTATTAGCAAACACTTTCCGTCCACTTTCCGTTCACTTTCCGTCCACTTTCCGTTCACTTTCCGTCCACTTTCCGTCCACTCCGTCCACTTTTTAGCGTGGGGTCACATAGACCTCACACCCTGTTTAGCGTGGGGTCACATAGACCTCACACCCTGTTTAGCGTGATCAAAAGTGGATGCAAGTAGATGAAAAGTGGATGCAAGTAAATGAAAAGTGGATGCAAGTAGATGAAAAGTGGATGCCAGAAAATTGAACTCTTTGGTATTTATATAAATGAAAAACATTAATACGATCTGGTTCGCAGACAAGTTTAAGAAATTTCGCTTACTCATAGGAAATTATTCGGATAAATATGTGGTCTGTATAGTCTTGTCCGTTCTTGTTCGACCTTGTTCGGTATTGTCCGATCTTGTCCGGCCTAAAACCAATAATCTCATTTGAATCAATCCGTAATATGTTTGCAATCAATTATGTATGCATACAGGATTGTCCGTTACCCACCCGCAACTCATTTTGAATGTTCTCCGCTAGTCTGTCTGTCTAATCTAGTATGTCTAGTCTAGTCCTCTCTCCTCTATTCTTGCCTGGTGTCAACAAGCCGTAAATCAAAATAAAACGTAGATAACATATTGAAAGTAATAATATAAACATTATTAACAATTATAAAAAAACAATCGAAAATATATTTTATTTACATTAAACAATCCCTTATATATTTTAGTTCAGTCTAATCTAGTTTCATGTATTTAGCTTGGTCTGTCTAATCTCATGTATTTAGCACCCCCCGGTATCGGGCGGTAACTCCCTTAGGGCGCATGCTAGAGCCGTTCTGACACCAGATTTGATTTTTCTCATCAAATGGTTTAAAATGGTTTAGTCTAGTCCGTCTAGTCTAGCCTCATGTATCTAGCCCCGTCTATCTAGTCTCATGTATCTAGCCCCGTCTGTCTAGTCTCATGTATTTAGCTTCGTCTGTCTGGCTCCATGTATCTAGTTTCATGTATCTGGTCTCATGTATTTAGTCCCGTCTATCTAGTCCCTTGTATTTAGTCCCATGGCTCTAGCCTCGTCTGTCTAGTCTCATGTATTTAGTCTCGTTGATGTATGCAACCAACTTCACACCTCATTTGTCTCAACAGGGTCTAATTTTGAATTTCCCCGCCTCGCGTCTATATTTTGAATTTTCCCGCGCATCTGGAAGTTCCGAAAATGGCGGCCGGAAGTCGAAACCGGAAACATGAAGTCGAAACCGGAAACAGGAAGTCGAAACCGGAAGTCGAAACCGGAAGTTCCAAGGTCAAGGTCAGGTTAGGGGTCAAGGTCAGAGGAGGTTTGAGGAGGATCTAGAACGTGACATCTTTCCCTACTTTCAATCTTCTAAACAAAAATCTAAAAAATAAAAACTCACATGGGCCAGATGTCTACCCTTAATTAAGGAGAATTTAGAAGATCTAACGAAGCCGCTACTAAATATAATAAATTGCTCCTTTAATACCGAAGAATTTTCGGTAATTTTAAAGGTGACCACTATTCTACCTATTCTTAAATAGGGAGCCAAGAATCCTCAATATACTCGGTCCTCAATAACTATAGACCAATTGCCTTAATCTCAGTGCTGTCTAAAATATTAGAATACTGTTTCCTGGAGAGACTTCGCCCTTTCATTGTGAAGCATAAAATAATACCCCCGGAACAACATGGCTTTCAAAGCGGGAAATCTACTAGTACAGCTATCCTAAAACTTTATAATAAAATCTTATCTGATGCAGAGAAGGGCAATTTCCCAATAGGTATTTTCTGTGACCTAAGTAAAGCCTTCGACTTTGTATGACACGACCAATTGCTTGACAAATTAGGTTATTACGGCATAAGAGGAAAAGCAGAAAATTGGTTATGCTCCTTCCTACAAAACCGATCCCAATATGTAGAAATAAACTCTTGGCATAAGGTAGGAATGTCTCCAATAATTACGACGAAAAAAGCCCCTCCCCCAGGGTAGTGTGCTCTCACCAACACTATTTATCGTATTGTTGGCGGATTTAGTGGCATATCTACACGAATGTGATTCCACGTTATATGCTGATGACGCCAACTTTTTAATATCTGAAAACAATTTGCAATCTTCAATTAAAAAATCTAACACAATTATGGAATCTGTAACACAATGGTTTTCCTCCAATAAACTGTTTCTTAACATGGAAAAAACTGAATTCATGGTTTTCCAAACCAACAGAAGCAAATACGTAGAAAATATCCAAATAAAAGCTGGAAACTCGGCACTAAATCGAACAAAATGCACAACATTTCTTGGAATCCATATTGAAGAGCACTTAACCCTTGGCACACTACAACTCAGAGCATATGCAAAGCACTGAATCAGAAAGCATATTGCATTCGGTTCCTCAGAAAAATTCTAAATCAAATCGAATTACTTTACTACTACTATGCTGAGATCCAGTCAGTGCTTTCTTGTAGTTTGGGGATTGTCACCCGAAATATCTCGAATTTTAAAGGCGCAAAAAAGGATCATTCGTGCGTTATTCGGCATTCCCACTTATGTTTCAAGCATGTCGCACTTTATACACCTACATCTCCTAACAGTTACTGGCCTTTGTATCCTTGAAACTACGTGCTACATCCACGAAATAAAACCAAGGATTCCTAGGAACAGTGATAGGCACGGCTGCAGCACTCGAGGGCACCTTAAGCTGTACCCTACCAAAGTAAAGCTGGATATTTGTGGCAAAGCCCCAGATGTTAAAGGCATTGTTATGTACAATAAGCTCCCAACGAGCCTCGTGGAGGAGACCTCATATAAGAGGTTCAGATGCTTAATGAGAGAATTACTTATTTTCACAGTGTCCCTACGACTACAATGAGTTTTTGAATTCTCTCAATTCTTTTCTGTATACATTCTTTCTACCCATTTCTACCCACGTACCCATATGTATCTGTATATATGTTCATCTTGTGGTAAATAAATAAATTGAATTGAATAATTAATGGATTTACTGATGGAATATGGAATAATTATTAATCCATATTGTTTTAAATATGTAGCTAATTTGTTTGTTTTTGATATTACTTGACCCGTGGAATTGTCCTTGAAAAGTCCCCTCGTGGATTTCCATTGAGCCCTAAATGATAAACACGCCGCCGACGAACATAGTTTGTGTGATAAGTAGTATCTAATTTTGTTTATATTGCTAATAATGTGTTTGTTGGCGGAACACGACGGCAGAGAATGGTGATTGAATGTCGTCTGAGCTGTGCTTTGTCTGACTCTCGGTCTGCTCTCGTGTCTTTTTGCTCTTGTTTTGAGTGATTTTGGTATGCACGAGATTAATTCTCTATCATAAGAAAAAAAAACGTATTTTATTTAGGTTTAAATTAATGGATAAATCTAAAAATAGGTCATGTTATGTTATCCCAAATAGTACAGGATAATAAAAGACGCAAAAATCAAATCTAATAATAATAAAAACATAGTGAATTTTTCAATTCAATGCAAATCTAATAAGATTTTAATAAATAATAGTCATTAGACGTAAGTTTCACTAATTGATTTATTTAACACTTTATCGATTTCGGCTTGTTAGTCCTTTTTCAGAAGATTAAGTTCCACTTTCACTTTTTCACCTAAACTTCATTTAATCTTCTGAAGGCCTAAGAAGCCGAAATCGATAAAGTGTTAAATAAATCAATTTGTGAAACTTACGCCTAGTGTCTATTATTTATTATTATTTTTATAATGTTTCACATAGAGCCTACAAACAGCTGAATCTTTAAATTTTATTAAAAAGATTTTATTTTAGTGCAGACATCGTTTAACAACTATTAACATATTAATCGAAGAAATTGTTTTAAAACTCTTGTGTTAGTCTTTATAATCCACTTTTATATTGGCTCCAGTAGCAAGGTCAAGGAAATGTTAATTGAAAAAAATATATATTATCAAGTTTTAAAGCAATTTCCTTAACAACTGGATATATTTGGATATATTTATTGTCAATATCTCGATATATTTATTGTCAAAATCTGGATATATTTATTGTTATATTGCCAATATTTATCCAACGATTGTCAGTGAATGGAGTTCCATAAATTATTTATTTATTAAATTAAGCTGACAAGGTAAAAATTTCTTGACACAAACTTGACACAAAAACTACTTGACTCGTAAGCGCAAGCTTGTGTATGTTTAGATTGTGTTTGTCCGCGTATATTTTTGTTATTGAAATGCATGTTATATAACTATAGCAAGGTGGAATTAGATCTCCCGGATTATAAAACCTCTCGAATAAGATCTCCTAGATTATAATAAAACAATAGAAGACATTGCAGATTGCGGGAGAAGCTTCGTGAAAAATCATTGAAGTCTATTTTCCTTATCTCGTTCCTGACCCAGATTTGATGCATGCTATTAACGTATCTCATTTCTCAACAGTTTTCATCCTCATTCAAAAACAATTTCATAAACAAATCCATACAATATTCTCCTTTTAGAAAAAAAAATCTTTCTCCTTTTAGTAAACATAGTTTGCACCTCCAAAGCACATAAACTTCGTTGCAAAAACAAAGCGCAAAATACAAAATAGGCAATAGCTTTTATGGGGCTTAGACAGACCAGACTAGACAGACAAGACTAGACAGACAAGACTAGACAGACAAGACTAGACAGACAAGACTAGACAGACAAGACTAGACAGACAAGACTAGACAGACAAGACTAGACAGACAAGACTAGACAGACAAGACTAGACAGACAAGACTAGACAGACAAGACTAGACAGACAAGACTAGACAGACAAGACTAGACAGACAAGACTAGACAGACAAGACTAGACAGACAAGACTAGACAGACAAGACTAGACAGACAAGACTAGACAGATAAAACTGCTTAAACCAGGGCTGTCTAAGACATGACCTGAAAAATATTCTTATTTTTCTGCTTAACAAGATTTTTAAAATGAATTTATGTTTGCATTGTGTCGTAATATTGAAATAACGAGAAAATAATATTATAACGACAAAATAAGTGGTTTAACGACAAAATATGCGTTTTGAGGCTAAAAAGCTGCGAATTAAAAATGACACATTTATTTGTTTCAAAACAGAAAGTTAAACTCAATAAATTATCATTTAGCTGAAAAAAAAATTTTGTTGAAACTGCAAAATGCGTGGTTTAACGACAAAATATTTAATTTGATGGTAAAACGCTATTAATTGTAAACATGTAATATTATTTAACCCGTTCGCTGCGAATTACTTTTTGAACTCATATGATCAATAGCGTCGCTAGCGTCGGTCAATCGGGCGAATGCCCGGGGCCCACGGACTAGGGGGCCCCCACAGTGACTGCAGATCGATTCTGAGACGACTGACGTGTGGCGTTTCGCGAATTTCACATGGGGGACCGCACCACGTGGGTTTTAAAAAGGCTCAAATTTGACATTTTTATGCCGCCGGAGGCGGCAGATCTTGGGTATTGTAACCGCGCGTCTTCGATGACTTAACTGTGGATGTCCGTCCACACGTTGCGCATCCCCAATTTCGTTCTCGCACGTTTTCGTCCTCCGTCCTGCCGCGCTCCTCCGGGGATCCAAAACCCACCCTAAAATCGTGGTTTTTGCGGAAACGGCCCGACGGAAGCGGCGGCGGCGGCGGTGCAAAACGGGAATGTACATTTTTTCCGGTGTAGAACCGAAATCCCCGTCGAGCGGTGCCATTTTCGCGAATCAACTCGCACCAGACCGAAAACTAAAATCACGATATTTTACTTTTGAGGCGCATTTTTGGTCGGATCTCAAATTTTTTTCCGGATCCTCTAGCCGCTGCCGCACCACGTTGTTAGAGCCCTCGCTCGCCGTCCTGCGACGTCCCGTTCACCTGGTGCAAGAACAAATATTTTTTTTTTTTAGCCGATCTTGCAATCACTTCCTCGGACGCCCAGGACTTATTTGATGGGTTCCAGGTCGCCGGTTGAGTTCGTTCTCTTAAATTTTTTAAAAGAATTTTTAAACTGCGACGACTTTTTGCGAATCTGCGGCAGTTTGAAGAGAAAAATGCGCAAAAAAGTGAGAAAAACCAGAGGCGTTTTGCGGGGGTACATAGAACTTCGGAACCAATTGACGGATCGGAACTGAACCGGTGCCGTTCGATCGGCCATAGAATCTTTTAGTTTGTTTGGGAGTTTAATCCCGATTGCGCCGAAGATGGCGTCGCGACGCCATAAAAACGACGTTTTTTGGACATCCACGAAAACTCCCACGGAACCGCCAACCGCGCGATTCCCGCAGGGAATTGAACGTTTCATCTTTTACTGCAAGCGGCATCGCGCTGCGTCGTTTGCAACCGTCGCGACGCTTGCCCAAACTCGTCGTATTTTATATACTGGGGGCCTCACCTCAATATATATGCCCGGGGCCTCCAAATCCAAACGACGGCGGTGGATGTGATTGTGTGCTCAATATTCTGAACATTACATGATAGCCCGTGCGGAATACTTTTATAACTTTGTATTATTTGCAATAATTGACAAATATTTCCAAATTTTCGAAAACCAAAATCTCTATTCAAAACAAATTTTGCCTTTTTGTTGATTTGAGTGGACAAAATTTGTAAAATTCTTTTTTTTTATGAGAAAATTGGAAGAAAAGTCAAAATAATTGGCAAATATTGACAAATTTTCAAACACCAAAATCTTTATTCGCCTCGTAATTTGTGTTTTTGTTTTTATTTGAATGAACAAACCTTGCAAAATTCTTTTATTTTGTGTCAAAATTGGACGAAAACGTCAAAATAATTTGCAAATATTGCCAAATTTTAAAAAACCAAAATTTTTATTAGAATAAAATTTTGCTTTTTTTTTATTGGAGTCGCCAAACTTTTCGAAATAGTTTTGTTTTGTGTCAAAATTGGACGAAAACGTCAAAATAATTTGCAAAAATTGCCAAAGTTTCAAAAATCAAAATCTCTATTCGAAGCACATTTTGTTTTTTTTTTGTTGATTTGAGTAGACAAACTTTGCAATTTTTTTTTATTTTGTGTCAAAATTGGACAAAAACGTCAAAATAATTTGCAAAAATTGCCAAATTTTTAAAAACCAAAATCTTTATTAGAATAAAATTTTGCTTTTTTGTTGAATTGAGTGGACAAACTTTTCGAAATATTTTTGATTTATCTCAAAATTGGACGAGAACATCAAAATAATTTGCAAAAATTGCCAAATTTTCAAAAATCAAAATCTATTCGAAGCACATCTTGTTTTTTTCTTGTTGATTTGAGTGGACAAACTTTGCAAAATTCTTTTGTTTTATGACAAAATTAGACGAAAATGTTAACTTAATTTGGAAATATTACCAAATTTTTAAAAACCAAAATCTTTATTAGAATCAAATCTTATTTTTTTGTTGATTTGAGTGGACAAACTTTGCCAAATACTTTTGTTTTATGTCAAAATTGGACGAAAACGTCAAAATAATTTGCAAAATTACCAAATTTTCTTCAAAAACCAAAATCTCTATTCGAAACAAATTTTGTTTTTTTTATGTCAAAATTCTTTTGTTCTATCTCAAAATTGAGTGAAAACGAGAAAATAATTAGCAAGGCTAGTCTTAGTTTTATGTGTTCTAGTCTTGTATGTCCAAGTCTTGTTTGTGCTATTCTTATATATCTTAGTCCTGTCCTAGTGTTGTCTGTTCTAATCTTGTATATCGCCGTCCTGCCTATTCTAATCTTGTCTGTCCTAGTCTTGTATATCCTAATCTTGTCTGTCCTAGTCTTGTCTGTCGTAGTGTTGTCTGTCCTAGTGTTGTATGTCCTTGTGTTGCCTGTCATAGCCTTGTCTGTCCTTGTCTTGCCCGTCAAAACTTGTCTATCTAGTATTGTCTTGTCTGAAATAAATTTAAGTAGAAACAACTTCATGTTGTGACAAGTTCATGTTGCCACAAATTCATGTTTCGACAACTTCATGTTGCAACAACTTCATGTTGAAGCGACTTCATTGAAACAATTTCAAGTTTCAACTTCGAGAAGAGATTTTTTTCACCTCGAATTCTCATTTCATCTTCAAATTGAAGATGAAGCAACTTCATGTTGGGACAACTTCATGTTGAAACAACTTCATGTTGCGACAAATTCATTTTGAACTTCAATTAGACTACTAACTTATAATAATTAAGTGGACCGTAGAAAGCACAATCTAATCCATCTAGTCCAATTCAGTTAGCATTGTAGAGAATTCATTAAATTAAGTACATTTTAATCTAGTAGACTATATAGACAAGACAAGAAAGAGACAAGACTAGATACAGACAAGAAGGAGAGAAGACTAGACAAATAACTTATATATAAATATATGGCTATCCGCGTAGTTTACTTTTTGGGATATTTTTAAATATTGAACTTACCAACGATCAGACCCTAGGTGCAGGGGTGAGTCTGAATCTTTTACTCAGGGTAACGAAGCGTTCCAATGAGAGTGTATATTAGGGTGGGTCACTTATATACTGACAGAAAAAAAAGTTTCGTTTTTGTACGGGCACAGTGACAAAACGGTGCTAAATTATGAGTGTAAAAAGATTATAAAGTTTCATTGCAATCGGAATTAATCTTCTGCCTCCGTGAAGTGTCACGTGAAAATTATCAACTAATATGGCTAAAAGAGGCCTAAGAGCATGACACACTAAGTTACACCAATGAACACTATTTATAAATAAACGTCTTAAATCAATAGTAATGATAGGTTTATTAAGGAGGAAACAATTTTTACAACCAAAATAATACAGAATAATTATTAAAGTAAGTGGGTTTAGTTAGTGGCCAAATCTTTTTGCTGTCGAATTTTGGCATTGATTTTCTCGAGTATATCTAGGCTTTGATGAAACCGTCTATCATTGTTTTATTGCATAAAGTGGCTGAAGCTTCGGTCACAGATTCAACCACTCTTTCTACTGCTTGTGTTCAACATGGAAGGCGTAATATTCTCCTTTTGGTTGAATAAACAATCGGAGATTTTCTTCGCTTACCGATTTTAATAACTGTGGCTCAGTGAAATTTTCTGGCCAATTCAAAAAGTCGTAATATATTGATGCGTTAAAGTTTATCTTTGGTAACTGAAACATATCGGAATCTGATCTAGCTTTCAAAATTGGACGTACAGCTAATTCACGGACGTGCGACTGGGGATCTGTCAACATTGCAAGCAATAAGTTCTCTGGGTGTGCGAAATAGCTGTTTCTTTGAATTACTGGGTCGATAGCGGATTTTATATTGCTAAATATCTAGTTAGCTAGATGAGTTTAAACAAGGGTCGCAATCCATCTTTGTAGCTAGAGTGAGTTTTTATAGAAAACCATATCGGAAACATAAACTTGACAACATACTTTGAACAAACCTTGACAACATAAGAGTTATTAGATTTTCAGCTGTAGTTTCTATTGAAACATAGAGACGGAGAATTCAATTGGCTCGAGTTAGCCGTTGGGCAAGGGACATTTTGCCTGATCATTTTGTTAGCTAAATCGCTAGGAAATATGTCTGTTGAAATTGCTTCAACTCTTTTGTACAAGTATTTTTGGTCTGTTAGCAGAAAGCTTCTGAAGAAGTTGAAAGAAATTATATTTTCTCTAGCTTTTTGTTAGTTCTCGGCGAAGCTTACTTTTGTCTATTACTTGAGAACACGAAGCATGTCGAACTGCTGATGCAAAAGCCCTGCTCCTGCGTTGTCTGGTAATCCAAATCTTTCGCATGTTTTCGATAGCAAAGTATAATCAACTGCATTTTTAGTATTACACAGATTCAGTACTTGAAGTCCGCAACTTACCCCGCACCCCACCCCTCCTTCATACTTTGTTTTTTAAATTAACCAAACAATTTCGTACTTATCATTACTAAAGACTATTACGCGAGGAATCTGATATCAATTACTTGAGTGAAGTATTAGTAAAGTTACATCAATAAACTACTTTAGTTAAATCGTTCTATGATAGTCCGGAGGCAATAAAACTTAATAAAACTAAATAAAACTTTAGATACCAATTAACGGCACCATTTGGCACCTTTTTAGCACTGAGCGTTTTTGAAAAACGAAAAAAAAAAATCGACCACTCTAGGGTGGGTCTTATTAATATACTTATTAATCTCTTTGTTATCTTTAAAAAAGCCACAACGAATTCATGAAGTCGGTAGACTGCTATAGCAGTCCATAGCATCTGGCCGCCAAATCAATTGGACTACTATAACAGTTCATAGCACCTAGCCGTCAAATCAATTACTCTACTATAGCAGTCCATAGCAGCGAAAGGGTTAATTAAAGTAATTTTTGTAAATTTATGTTTTATTTTAATTTTTTGCTTGTATTCTAAAGTTTTATTAAATACTTGTTTTGACTTTTTTTATAATAGTTCTTTAAACCAAGGCTGTCCAAGACATGGCCTGAAAAATGTTCTTATTTTTCAGCTTCGAGAAATAATTTCTCGAAGCAATTATTGTTTACAACGGATATATGTTATGCGACGTAATGTAACGTAACGTAACGTAACGTAATGTTATGCGACCAAATTTAGACATTTTGTCGCGCAAAATACTGTTTGTTCAAAAATTGCGACGTGAAAGCTTGTTCATTCACATTCAATTTGTGGATGGATGGACAGGCGGATTTGTACCAAAATTGAGTTACTAACTCTTAAAAGTGTATTTTACTCAAATATTCAAGATTCAAGTCCGAAACAATAAAATTGTTTGTGTTATAGCCTTCCAAATTTAGACATTTTGACGCGTAAAATACTGTTTGTTCAAAAAGTGTGACGTTGAAGCTTGTTCATTCACATTTAATTTGTAGATGGATGGACAGGCGGATTTGTACCAAAATTGAGTTACTAACTCTTAAAAGTGTATTTTACTCAAATATTCAAGATTCAAGTCCGAAACAATAAAATTGTTTGTGTTATAGCCTTCCAAATTTAGACATTTTGACGCGTAAAATACTGTTTGTTCAAAAATTGCGACGTGAAAGCTTGTTCATTCACATTCAATTTGTGGATGGATGGACAGGCGGATTTGTACCAAAATTGAGTTACTAACTCTTAAAAGTGTATTTTACTCAAATATTCAAGATTCAAGACCGAAACAATAAAATTGTCTCAGTTATAGCCTTCCAAATTTAGACATTTTGACGAGTAAAATCTTGTTTATTCAAAAATTGCCACGTAGATGCCTGTTCATTCACATTCAATTTGTGGATGGATGGATAGGCGGATTTGTACCAAAATTGAGTTACTAACTCTTAAAAGTGTAATTTACTCTTATATTCAAGATTCAAGACCCAAACGATAAAATGTCTCAGTTATAGACCAAATTTAGACATTTTGACGCGTAAAATCCTGTTTGTTCAAAAAGTGCGACGTGGATGCTTGTTCATTCATTTTCAATTTGTGAATAGATGGACAGGCGGATTTATACCAAAACTGGCTTACTAACTCTTAAAAGCGTATTTTACTCTTATATTCAAGATTCAAGACCGAAACGCGAAAATTTTGTGAGTTATAGCTTTCCAAATTTAGACATTTTGACGCGAAAAATCCTGTTACTTCAAAAAGTGCGACCAGAAAGCTTGTTCATTCACTTTCAATTTGTGGATGGATGAACGGGCGGATTTGTACCAAAATTGACTTACTAACTCTTAAAAGTGTGTTTTGCTCAAATATTCAAGATTCAAGACCGAAACAATAAAATTGTCTCAGTTATAGCCTTCCAAATTTAGACATTTTGACGCGTAAAATCCTGTTTGTTCACAAATTGCGACGTGGAAGCTTGTTCATTCACATTCAATTTGTGGATGGATGGCCGGGCCGATTTGTACCAAAATTGTGTTACTGACTCTTAAAAGTGTGTTTTACTCAAATATTTTAGATTCAAGACCGAAGCAATAAAATTGTCTCAGTTATAGCCTTCCAAATTTAGATATTTTGACGTAAAATCTTGTTACTTCAAAAAATGCGACCAAGAAGCTTGTTCATTCACAACCAATTTGTGAATGGATGGACGGGCGGATCTGTACCAAAATTAACTTATTGACTCTGAAAAGTGTATTTTACTCAAATATTTAAGATTCAAGACCGAAACGATAAAATTATTTGAGTTATAGCCTTCCAAATTTCGACATTTTGACGCGTAAAATCCTGTTTGTTCAAAAATTGCGACGTGGATGCTTGTTCAATCACATTCAATTTGTGGATGGATGGACGGGCGGATTTGTACCAAAATTGAGTTACGAACTCTTAAAAGCGTATTTTACTCTTATATTCAAGATTCAATACCGAAACGCTAAATTTGTGTGAGTTATAGCCTTCCAAATTTAGACATTTTGGCGCGTAAAATCCTCTTTGTTGAAAAATTGCGTCATGGATGCTTGTTCATTCACATTCAATTTGTGGATGGATGGCCGGGCGGATTTGTACCAAAATTGTGTTACTAACTGTTAAAAGTGTATTTTACTCAAATATTCAAGATTCGAGACCGAAACGATAAATTTGTGTAAGTTATAGTCTTCCAA
This sequence comes from Phosphuga atrata, assembly GCA_944588485.1. Classification (NCBI taxonomy): domain Eukaryota; kingdom Metazoa; phylum Arthropoda; class Insecta; order Coleoptera; family Silphidae; genus Phosphuga; species Phosphuga atrata. The sequence continues at coordinate 69,329,557 of OX155899.1, read as the reverse complement.
ATTTAGACATTTTGTCGCGAAAAATCCTGTTTGTTTAAAAATTGCGACGTGGATGCTTGTTCATTCACATTCAATTTGTGGATGGATGGACGGGCGAATTTGTACCAAAATTGAGTTACTAACTCTTAAAAGCGTATTTTACTCTTCTATTCAAGATTCAAGACCGTAACGCTAAATTTGTGTGAGTTATAGCCTTCCAAATTTTGACGCGTAAAATCCTGTTTGTTTAAAAATTGCGACCAATTAAGTAGTTTTTTCATTCAATAGTTTAGAATTCTTAAAAAATGTTCAGAGCAGGAATAAAATAATTTGACACAAGTCAAAAATATTTTACTATATATATATTATATAGTTTATATACTATATATATTTTATATTTTTTTATATATTTTATGTACTATATATATTTTACTATATTAGAAAAATCGTTTTTAATTTTTGTCAGATTGTTCCACCACATCAAAAAAATTGAAAAAAATCCTAAGTATAAAGGAGTACAGAAGACATTTTCTGACAAAATTTGGCGGATGACACTTCAAAAATACGGTTAAAAAAATGATTTTATTTTCATTTTTTTTCTTAACAATCGGCTATCGATCTTGGAATCATAAAAAAAATATTTTTTTTTCATGCATTTTACTCGTAAGTATTGGCAAAAAAATCGGCGTGTATTAAAATTCAATTTTACTATGGGAAAAAAATTAAATCAGTTTTTTTATAATATCTCGATAACGGCTAGAAATAAAGAGCTCAAATTTTGACTGACTTATTTTTATTTGGTACCAAAACGATCCCCAAAGTGCGAAGAAAATACTCAAAAATACGCAAATTTCATATATAAATCCGGCTATACCCTTTTAAGATTAACATTTTTTATACTTTATTCCGTTTAATTTGTTTAAATAAAACCGTATTGTTGAACTTTGCCAATCGTATAAAAATCAAAACGCTTTATCTACAACCTGCTCCAATATAAACCAATATTTTATGTTTACGACTGATTCAGTTATAGTTTGTATAAAAAACGTCAACAATGTGCTAAATGTCTGGCGATAAGATTTCCTTTTTATGAGAATATTGTTATTTCCACGAGAAAAGCAAGAAAAACAGCTGAATTTGAATTAAAACAAAAGTATTTTGAATTGGAATTTGGAGTAAATAAGTTGCGAAATGTATACGGAAAATGTGCCAAAAAAAGACTCGCTTTTTTTTTGGCAAAAAAAGTTTATTTTACACGCAGAGACCGAAAGACGAAAAGTGAATATCATTAATACGATATTAATTAAAATCATTAATACGATATTAATTAATATCATTAATACGATATTAAGTTTTCGTCGTTTCGTCTCTGCTAAAATATACTTTTTTAATTACCTTATTAACATTTTTTTTTTCTAAATTTTTTTTCTTATCAACAATTGGACCTGTCATTTCGTAAAGGGCAAGTCATTGAATTAAAACTTTTCAAAATCGACAAAAATATGTTTTTTGTTAAAAAATTCATTGATGCTGAAGAAACTGAATATAGAGGTTGTTAAATAAAAAACATACACGCTTTTTGGAATATTTATTTATTAAAAAAGAACAATTATCATCAAGATATTTTAAATTAAAATTTTTGGAGTTGTGCCTTTTTCGAAATGATCAAGGGATCATTTCGAAAAAGGCTTTTGTCCAAAAATTTTAGTTAGTTAATCATCATTTTCCAGCAATTTTGGCTTTTATATATTTTATTTTATTTTTTATTATGTTTTTAGTTTTCACTATTCCTGCCACCAGATACTCTTTTTCTAGGTCTAAAAGCATTTTCGGCATGCTCACGATAAAGCGATGCTATGTCATATCTGACAGATGCGTATCGTTTCACTTGAAAAGGGCATAAGTCCTGGACTCGTGCCCTTTTCATTGCTTTTTAACTTGACTTGTGGTGTATACACCTGTACACTTTTCGCATAGAATATGTAAAACGCTTCAATGAATAAAATGGCACAAAAAAGTGATATTTCAAAAAAGTGTGACTCGTGTCCTTTTAGAAATGACGGGTTCAATTATCTTAATTGGATATGGGAAGAATCTAGTTTTAATTTTTCTTGTTAATTATCATGAAATTCAATTTTACTAGTTTTCACTAAACTGTGATTACTAGATTATTAGTTTTAATTTATATAATCAACCATTAATAAAATAACCTAACCCCTTTGTTGGCCACTTGGTACGCCACTGCTTTGAATGCAACTGTAATTGAAGTTCAAAACAAAAAGTTTATCTTCTTAAACAAATTAAAATTCCAATATTTTCCTGCTGTTATTCCGTTGGCTCGTTTTGCGATTTTTTAACTGTTTTGCCTTACGTGTTGCAGTAGCCGTAAAAAACTTGAGCAACTTTTTGCAACGGTATGAATCACAGTCTTGTGGGTCCTCGAAGAAATGGGTTTGAAACGTTCGCGTGTCTAACTGCACGTTATTTTCTCCTCTCGCAATCAGATTCTTGCTAGAATCTGGTGATTTTGTTGTCAATAATTGCGTTATGTAAGGCTTAGGAATACCCCTGTAATTATAAATAAACATGGCAGTGGATTTACATTGTCAATTAAAAACCGGTTAAATGTAAATAGAGGCAAGTTAATAGCTCATTTCTTATATCTTTACCAATCATTACGTGGTTTTTATTCCTCTAGACAAATATTTTTTTTTTAATAAAACGAAAAGCTAACAAAATCTGAAACCTTAATTCCTGCCACAACTCAAACAATGTTTATAAAAACATATATTACGACAAATTTAACTTCAAACAAGCAAAATTTAAACTACAATTTCGGTTTCCTTTTTGTGTATTGTCTGTATTATGAAATAATCAAACTTACTGTTAAGATGAATGATATTAATACTTAATAAAGACGGAACAAAGCTGGAATATATAAATATACTCAACCTTTCCGGAGCTCTATAATAATAATAATAATAAAGTTTAATAACCCAGCGAGCACCAGGGCCCATAAGGGCATATAAGTACATTAAATTAAATTGGCAATAAATAACTATTACTACATTACATAAATACTTAAAAATACAACAAAAACATAGAAATATAGAAAGGAGAGATCACACAAACAATACATCAGAACACGAAGATCGAAATTGAGCAAGAGTACATGAAAATAAATCCAAGGATTGTCTATATTTATTATATACATGCGACATACGATGGACGGCGGAATTAAAATACTAGTAGAAGTAGTAGTAGGAGTATTATAGAGCTCCGGAAAGGTTGAGTATATTTATATATTCAAGCTTTGTTCCGTCTTTGTTAAGTTTATCTGATTATCTATAATGTTGTGTGGTTTCAACACCAATTCAAGATAATAATACTGTTTAAATAAATGATAATATACTACTGTTGACAGAAATGTTAATAATATTGTTGACATGATAATAACTAAATTCTGCGATAATGCAGATAATATTAACATACATATGCGTAGATATATGCGTAGAGGTTTTATTCGTAGAGGGGGGGGGGGGGTTGAACCCACAAAACCCCCCTCTGGCTACGCCCATGAATGTAGTTCAACAAGTGTGTGAAACAAATTAAAAATAACGTGTGTATATTTTAAGATGCAGTAAATTGAGATGATGAATGTAAAAGGGAAAGTTAAAGGGAGCTTCGTATAGTGTGGAAGGAATTCCTCTTAATTCGTGTGTACGTGCCAATGCGACAGTAACAATACATTTTGTCATGCATTTCAAAGAAAGGGACTAAGCAGAACGTACAAACTATCTGCTTTAAAGCACGTATGTTTGTACTACTTCTCTAGAGATTATCTTGTCTGTTTAATCTTGTCTGCGTAGTTTTGTCTGTCTAGTATTCTTTGTATAGTCTTGTCTGTCTAGTCTTGTCTGTATAGTCTTGTCTGTATAGTCTTGTCTGTCTAGTCTTGTCTGTCTAGTCTTGTCTGTCTAGTCTTGTCTGTCTAGTCTTGTCTGTCTAGTCTTGTCTGTCTAGTCTTGTCTGTCTAGTCTTGTCTGTCTAGTCTTGTCTGTCTAGTCTTGTCTGTCTAGTCTTGTCTGTCTAGTCTTGTCTGTCTAGTCTTGTCTGTCTAGTCTTGTCTGTCTAGTCTTGTCTGTCTAGTCTTGTCTGTCTAGTCTTGTCTGTCTAGTCTTGTCTGTCTAGTCTTGTCTGTCTAGTCTTGTCTGTCTAGTCTTGTCTGTCTAGTCTTGTCTGTCTAGTCTTGTCTGTCTAGTCTTGTCTGTCTAGTCTTGTCTGTCTAGTCTTGTCTGTCTAGTCTTGTCTGTCTAGTCTTGTCTGTCTAGTCTTGTCTGTCTAGTCTTGTCTGTCTAGTCTTGTCTGTCTAGTCTTGTCTGTCTAGTCTTGTCTGTCTAGTCTTGTCTGTCTAGTCTTGTCTGTCTAGTCTTGTCTGTCTAGTCTTGTCTGTCTAGTCTTGTCTGTCTAGTCTTGTCTGTCTAGTCTTGTCTGTCTAGTCTTGTCTGTCTAGTCTTGTCTGTCTAGTCTTGTCTGTCTAGTCTTGTCTGTCTAGTCTTGTCTGTCTAGTCTTGTCTGTCTAGTCTTGTCTGTCTAGTCTTGTCTGTCTAGTCTTGTCTGTCTAGTCTTGTCTGTCTAGTCTTGTCTGTCTAGTCTTGTCTGTCTAGTCTTGTCTGTCTAGTCTTGTCTGTCTAGTCTTGTCTGTCTAGTCTTGTCTGTCTAGTCTTGTCTGTCTAGTCTTGTCTGTCTAGTCTTGTCTGTCTAGTCTTGTCTGTCTAGTCTTGTCTGTCTAGTCTTGTCTGTCTAGTCTTGTCTGTCTAGTCTTGTCTGTCTAGTCTTGTCTGTCTAGTCTTGTCTGTCTAGTCTTGTCTGTCTAGTCTTGTCTGTCTAGTCTTGTCTGTCTAGTCTTGTCTGTCTAGTCTTGTCTGTCTAGTCTTGTCTGTCTAGTCTTGTCTGTCTAGTCTTGTCTGTCTAGTCTTGTCTGTCTAGTCTTGTCTGTCTAGTCTTGTCTGTCTAGTCTTGTCTGTCTAGTCTTGTCTGTCTAGTCTTGTCTGTCTAGTCTTGTCTGTCTAGTCTTGTCTGTCTAGTCTTGTCTGTCTAGTCTTGTCTGTCTAGTCTTGTCTGTCTAGTCTTGTCTGTCTAGTCTTGTCTGTCTAGTCTTGTCTGTCTAGTCTTGTCTGTCTAGTCTTGTCTGTCTAGTCTTGTCTGTCTAGTCTTGTCTGTCTAGTCTTGTCTGTCTAGTCTTGTCTGTCTAGTCTTGTCTGTCTAGTCTTGTCTGTCTAGTCTTGTCTGTCTAGTCTTGTCTGTCTAGTCTTGTCTGTCTAGTCTTGTCTGTCTAGTCTTGTCTGTCTAGTCTTGTCTGTCTAGTCTTGTCTGTCTAGTCTTGTCTGTCTAGTCTTGTCTGTCTAGTCTTGTCTGTCTAGTCTTGTCTGTCTAGTCTTGTCTGTCTAGTCTTGTCTGTCTAGTCTTGTCTGTCTAGTCTTGTCTGTCTAGTCTTGTCTGTCTAGTCTTGTCTGTCTAGTCTTGTCTGTCTAGTCTTGTCTGTCTAGTCTTGTCTGTCTAGTCTTGTCTGTCTAGTCTTGTCTGTCTAGTCTTGTCTGTCTAGTCTTGTCTGTCTAGTCTTGTCTGTCTAGTCTTGTCTGTCTAGTCTTGTCTGTCTAGTCTTGTCTGTCTAGTCTTGTCTGTCTAGTCTTGTCTGTCTAGTCTTGTCTGTCTAGTCTTGTCTGTCTAGTCTTGTCTGTCTAGTCTTGTCTGTCTAGTCTTGTCTGTCTAGTCTTGTCTGTCTAGTCTTGTCTGTCTAGTCTTGTCTGTCTAGTCTTGTCTGTCTAGTCTTGTCTGTCTAGTCTTGTCTGTCTAGTCTTGTCTGTCTAGTCTTGTCTGTCTAGTCTTGTCTGTCTAGTCTTGTCTGTCTAGTCTTGTCTGTCTAGTCTTGTCTGTCTAGTCTTGTCTGTCTAGTCTTGTCTGTCTAGTCTTGTCTGTCTAGTCTTGTCTGTCTAGTCTTGTCTGTCTAGTCTTGTCTGTCTAGTCTTGTCTGTCTAGTCTTGTCTGTCTAGTCTTGTCTGTCTAGTCTTGTCTGTCTAGTCTTGTCTGTCTAGTCTTGTCTGTCTAGTCTTGTCTGTCTAGTCTTGTCTGTCTAGTCTTGTCTGTCTAGTCTTGTCTGTCTAGTCTTGTCTGTCTAGTCTTGTCTGTCTAGTCTTGTCTGTCTAGTCTTGTCTGTCTAGTCTTGTCTGTCTAGTCTTGTCTGTCTAGTCTTGTCTGTCTAGTCTTGTCTGTCTAGTCTTGTCTGTCTAGTCTTGTCTGTCTAGTCTTGTCTGTCTAGTCTTGTCTGTCTAGTCTTGTCTGTCTAGTCTTGTCTGTCTAGTCTTGTCTGTCTAGTCTTGTCTGTCTAGTCTTGTCTGTCTAGTCTTGTCTGTCTAGTCTTGTCTGTCTAGTCTTGTCTGTCTAGTCTTGTCTGTCTAGTCTTGTCTGTCTAGTCTTGTCTGTCTAGTCTTGTCTGTCTAGTCTTGTCTGTCTAGTCTTGTCTGTCTAGTCTTGTCTGTCTAGTCTTGTCTGTCTAGTCTTGTCTGTCTAGTCTTGTCTGTCTAGTCTTGTCTGTCTAGTCTTGTCTGTCTAGTCTTGTCTGTCTAGTCTTGTCTGTCTAGTCTTGTCTGTCTAGTCTTGTCTGTCTAGTCTTGTCTGTCTAGTCTTGTCTGTCTAGTCTTGTCTGTCTAGTCTTGTCTGTCTAGTCTTGTCTGTCTAGACCGAACCCCAAACTTCTCCAGCAATAAGGGGTTCTCCATGTGTAAAGGTGGAGTACAGCCAAATGATTTATACCATAGGAATTTTAAGAATTTCCTGTGTATCAACTCCAAAGCATGAATATTCTTAGTCGTAAGGGGGTTTCAGATAATAGAGCCATACTCAAGTATGGTTCTGACGAAGCTGTTATAAAGAACAGCAATCGCCAAGTTGTTGGAGAATCCCCGACTATTTCGAATAATAAAACCAAGTGCCCTCGAAGCCTTGGATATTGCCGACTTTATATGTTGATCAAATGTAAGGCGAGAGTCGAATAAAATGCCTAGGTCCTTCAGTGACTCACAATGTTCAAGGCTAACATTGCCCAATCTGTAAATGAACTCGATAGGGTGCTGTAGACGGGTATAAGTGAGAACCCTGCATTTGCTTAAGTTAATATCCAGCTGATTGACGTCACACCACCTCTGTAAAATATTGAGGTTCTCTTGAAGAATAAGACAGTCTCCGGGATGACTAACATTCATAAATATTTTGAGGTCATCCGCAAAAAATAAATGAGGAGCAGAGAGAGAAGAACCTAGGTCATTGATAAAAATATTAAATAATAACGGTCCAAGGTTAGACCCCTGTGGAACACCAGAGGTGGCCACAAATTTCGAGGAAGAATAACCAATGTGGAACACATGTATTGACTTCTATTCACAAGGTACGAAGACAGTAAGGTAATTAAGTTGTTGTTTAACCCAAAAGAATTCAGTTTGCTAATAATTAATAATCATGATCAATGGAGTCAAAGGCCTTAGAAAAGTCCGTATAAATACAGTCGAGCTGCCCCCTCTTACCAATTACTGAAGAGACAAAATCAGCGAAGGTTACTAAGTGATTGTGGAGCGACCTTTCATGAAACCATGTTGGTTCTGGGAGATCAGATGCTTAATGGGAGAGTAGATCGAGTTATATATTAGTAGATGGAGTTATAAATTTTGGAGAAATTTGAAATAATGGAAATGGGTCGAATGGGTTTTTTTATATCGGATTGAGGACCAGATTTATGAACAGGGCAGATCTTAGTTAATTTCCATATTTCAGGAAAAGAGCCTGCAGAGAGGTTCAGGTTAAAAAGTTTCGTGAGAGGAGACACAAAGATGTGAGCACAATCACGAATCAGAAAGGCTGGAATCCGGTCAGGACCACTGGTCAACGTACATTTGAGCTGATTTATAGCTTAAGATACTTGTTCTTCAGAAATATGACTAAGTCCAATTAGCGGAAGATTCACTGCCGCAGAACCAGAAATATTCGATATAGAATATAGACTCTATAGACTCCCATAAAATAATTATCAAATCCGTCAACAATGGATTGTGGCGAATAGACTAAAGGAGAGATCATCACAAGACATTAAACCAGGTATTATGCTTTGACTTTTTTTAGAACGAACAAAGGACCAGAAACTCTTCGGATCCTTGGAAATATTGTTAGAAGCAGCCAACATGAATTTAGAAAAGGCCGTGCTTATCTCATACTTTACTTGAGATGTCAATAATTTAAACTTGGAATTGTCCAAAGTGGATTTAGATTTCATATACGCACGGTGAAGTGACCTCTTTTTACGGAGACTATGAATAATTGAGGGTGTAAACCAATTAGGGTAATTCGCACGAGGAAAAGAACGAGGTGGTACAAATTTGTTAAGAGCGGTGTACAAAATAGAGTAAAAGGAATCGAGAAAATCTTCCGAAGAATGGCAGTTATCAAGAGGAGAAAAATCAGAGTCGCTTAGAGGTAGGTAAAGCGATGGGAGATCAGCACGTCGAAAATTAAAGTTCTTTGAACTAGCAAGGCTTTTAAGCCGACCACTGTTGAGAAAGCGAGATGATTTTACCTTCTTGTAGTCTAGTAGTCTTGTCTGTCTAGTGTTATCTGTCTAGTCTTGTCTGTCTAGTCTTGTCTGTCTATTCTTGTCTGTCTAGTCTTGTATGTCTAGTCTTGTCTGTTTGGTCTTGTCTGTCTAGTATTGTGTGTTTAGTCTTGACTGTGTAATTTTGCCTGTTTAGTCTGTAGTCAAATTAAAAAGTAAATTAAATTGAAATAAGTTAAAAGCTAATTTATAAGTTATATATATTTTTTTTCATTATTTATGCCGTTTTGGACAGCCCTGCTTAAAAAATGGTACAACAATAAATTTACAAAATCGTTTTGGACCAGCTTGATTTAAGAAATTACAGTTTAAATATATGTAGCTTGGTTTATTGCATGTTTAACTTACTAAATAAGTTTGAGTAAAAATAGATGAGATTCCGCGAAAACATCAACCTTAATGTTATTTGTGTGTACGTTAGTACAAATGGCTTATTTTTTAAATCATAAAATTAGTCTGTCGTAATTACACTGCAATTATCTATTTAAGAGTCTGTTTAAATGTCTGGTTAAATTATTAAATAATTTGTTGTTAAAAACGCATTGTCTTTAGACTAGAGAATACACTATAGACTAGCGTTCTTACACATTCATTACCCAGCCACAATCTCTGTGCATGTTGCTATTAAATTTATTTAAAAAGTAAACAGCAATAATATTTACTTCGTTTCTCGAAATATTTGTGTATTACGCATGACTGTATAACAATGCTTAGTAAGTGTAATTGTTTGGAAAAAATCACATTGGAAGTGAATCATTCGAACGTTCATGTTCAAAGTACATAGATTTGTTACTATTTTATCGGTCTCGAGCGAATGTACACACTCGCTTCCTTCGTGCACCCAATTTCGCTCTCGTGAGCAATTGATAACTTACCGCCCTAGTTGCAAAATATACTATTTTTATTAGAAATGATGCAAATTGTTTGTTAAAAAAATAGTGCTTGTTAGTGTTTGTTAAAAAAATAGTGCTTGTTAGTGTTTGTTAAAAAAATAGTAGTAAAAATTATTAAAACAAATTTTACTGACACATACTGACATAACAATTTAATTTACTCCTACAATAACAACGAAAATTGCGGTTCGTGCAGAAAAATGAAAGCACGATATACAATATTTATTTAATAGAAATTTGGATAATGCAAATTATTTCAACATTATCACAATTTACATTTAGTTTTGTCGTGATCCCTAATATCTCAATATTCGAACTAATATACTAGTAATAATATATAATAATACTAGTAATAATATATAATAATACTAGTAATAATATATAATAATACTAGTAATAATATATAATAATACTAGTAATAATATATAATAATACTAGTTTTTTTAAACAAACAATTTTCATATTTCTAATAAAAAAATTGTATATTTTGCAACTAGGGCGGTAAGTTATCAATTGGTCACGAGAGCGAAATTGGGCAAACATTCGCTCGAGACCGAGAAAATAGTAATAAATTTATGTAATACTATATAATAATACTAGTAATAAAATATAATAATACTAGTAATAATAAATAATAATTCAAAACATAACATTTGTCATCAAAAGTCTCTTATAAAACGGATATAGTGCGAACGTGCTCATTGTTTACAAACATAGTCGCCCGATTTTTAGCCCGACGTGTAATACGTCGGATGTAGTTTGAAAGGAGTTTCACCGTTGTAGTCACCTTAATATCCGACTAAATGTCTGTAATAATCATCCAAAAACTTTAAACTTTCGAGTAGGAATTTAAAATTTTAGAAAATAATGGGCCGATTTTGAAAGAAAAACGTTAAAAGTTTATTGAAAAGATGCCGTTAAAATTTCCTAATTTCCGCTGATTTAATAAATAAAATAATAGAGCAACAAATAAATAAATAAAATAATAGAGATACTGTATCTCCACCAGTATCTTTATTATCATATTTATTTATTTTTATTATTAACGGAAGTGGAAAAATATTAACGGCGTTATTTTCAATTAACTTTTAACGTCTCCATTACAGACTTCGAAGATTAGAACAGATAAGTACACACAATAAAACACACAATAAAACAGATAAGTACACACAAAAGTTTTTAAACAATCTGTTATTATATCAATAGCGTTTTTAACTCTAAATCAATGTTTGTAAATTATCGAGCGTAGTTGATACATAAATCATAACAAACTAAACGTTGAGCATTAACGTTTCGTATTTTATGACGATAATATAAGAATGAATAAATTTGATCAGATTATAATAGCCTGAAATTAGTGTCAATGTCAATTTAAACTTGAAATAAACAATTTTATCTACGAGCACAATTGTAAATGCCCATTATTGTACACTTCGTGGACTATGTAAATACATCATACCACACATATATGTAACAATCCGCGAATAATGTTATGTAATAATTTAAAATCACCCTTGATTGTTTGGTTTACGATTCGTTGATTGATTGAGAGTAGATACTATTTTTAAATATAGTAATCCGTGATTTCCAAACAATCATTAAACGTCACATCATTCACATAGCAGCTGTCATTCATTTCGTTTTTTTTTGCGTATAAAACTAACGAAAACTACAAATAACATGTGACATGTATACATGTGAGTACTGTTCCGCTCGTACGTAATATGCTTCTTGCAACTCTCATTACGCAATATACGATAACACGTGAATTTTTTGGATTAAACAATAAAATTTAATATCAAGAGAACGTAAACTGTGTAAAGTTTCTGCATTGAGAATTGCGCATAGATCTGATCAACACGCGGAGTACACGTGAACCGGCGCAGACGACGCCGTGCGCAACTTCCATTCAAAAATCGATCTCAAAACCAAAAAATAAAAATCGTTTACCTCTAATTGGAAATGGTTTAGTTTGCACGGTGACTGTATTGGGCGGCAGCAATCTCTTAGTTTCAGCCGACATCTGACTGGGACAAGACCGCACTTCACCGGCCCTGCAATCGTAAACAGAGGCTGCACAATTACGGTGACGGACCCTCAATGAGCCGCGGATGTCCACGCAAGCGCTACTCATCACAACGTATTCTTACTTATTGTACACCAAGCGAGAAATGTGTTTCTGTTCCGGCGCGCCGAGCGGTTCTGTTTTTCCCCGTGCACTCGCTATATGTAACAAGCTGTACAGAGGTGGGGAGTTTGGAGGGTCGCGAATCCGCGGCCAATCCACGAGCAGACGATTTAGTGCGCGCGTGAAGCGAAGAAGAAAATATTCCACCGCCTGGAATTTCGGTTTTAATTATAGACGGACTCTTTTACATCCCACAATTAGACGTCTCTTCACTTCGATCAAGAATACGCTGTGATGAGTAGTGCTTGCGTGGACATCCATTGATTGTCCGTCATCTTTAAATTCAATAAAATTTATTCATATTAAAACATATTATTTGACTAATCTCTGGCCGTGTATGTCTAATCTTACCCGTGTAGGTTTTTTGTTCTCGCCTTGTCTGTCCGATGGTATCATCACATTCAACTTTTATTGTTCATAATAGAGCACAAATGATTAAATCAAAAATTCATTCAATTACTCGATAATTGATTTGTTATGGTTTTTGTTCCTTATCAACTTGGCGTTATTTGGCACAGGTGTCACAAGATCCGTAAGATCAAATATAGTCTGCTCTAGTATATATGGTCTAGTGGCCTTTCTTTATAGTGGCCTTTTTTATATGGTCATTCTCAAGTGGCTTCACTGAAACGGAATGACTGAAATGGCATTACTGCCTGTGCCCACCCTTCGAATCTTCCCGCAACGGGCACCACATTTACATAAAAAAAACAAGATCAACATTTACAAGATGCTATGTAATAGCATTTACAATATCAACTAAATATAACGAAACAAAAAAAAAGAAAAACCCTACTGCCCTTATTCTGAAGTCGCGAATCGGCTTAAGGCCGCCAACACCTCCCGCCCCATCTCGCCAGCGAGGCTTCTCGAGGCTAGGAGAACCCGCCACTTCTTCGACCGTGACTTCCCCATCCAGGGCCGACGCCAGGGCCTGTCGGTCCCTCTCCCAACGCGGACACGCCACGAGAGTGTTCTCCGCACACCTTTTGTGCACCTGTCGTCTTGTACTTTCCCAATCCTGTGGAGATATGCTCCGAAGGACCCGTGTCCGGTAAGAAGCTGGGTGAGGAAGTTTGATCCTACCTCGTCCAGCTGTTGCCACATCCATCGAATTAAATCAGGGATGAGGCGACGAATCCACGCGCCGTTTCCGCCGCGTGACCACATCTGCCAGCAGGCAAGGAGAGTTGCTCCCGAGCAACTTTTCTTGCCTCCCCGCGGTTCCCATGATATTCTTGCGTCCCACACCGACGCGCTCTCCATAACATGGAGGTCCACGGGAGGAATCCGCGATATGACCTCCACGGCGTCACTGCCGACAGTGCGGTAAACGCGGGCGACCTTAATGGCCACCGGGCGCAGTGGCAAACGCTCCCTGTTACGGGCGTTACCTCTCACCGCCGCTGCCTACACCGGTGCCGCGTATAGGAGTCTGCTAGTGGTCACACTGGCCATAAGCCTCCTCCTACCCTCCCCAGGCCCGGTGGCCCTCGGCATGAGACGCGACACCTGTTGTGACGCGCGTGCCGCGTTGCCGACGGCGTGGCATGCGTGTAATCCCCACTGACCCGCCTGGAGGATCACACCGAGGTACCGGATCGACCGTTCGACTGGTATCCTCTCTCCTAAGATTTCAATCTCCAGAATGCCTCTACCTGAATGTATGGTCTAGTATGTCTGGTCTAATCTGTATTGCTTAGTCTATCTGGTCTAGTCTGAGTGGTTTTTTTTTCGGAGGAGGAGAATGCATTATTGCACACCGAGGCCTTCGTTCCCGTGAAGTATGGGGCTCCCTGATCGAGTTCTTCGTGACCAGTATACCCACTAATAACCCTCCTATGTCTTTTCACTATATTCCACCTGGAATCGCGTGAGCATTACTTCAGGTTGGTGGTGGTGTTGTCCTAATCACTTCCTTTTTCTTCTTTCCTCGTCTCGATTTTGTCTTCTGTTGTATTAGCTATGTAGTCGTGTGCTTAACTATTTTTCCGTCTTATCATCACATGTCTAGTCGCCCATGTTACCTTCCTTGCGGCTGCAAAAAATTGCGGCTGCAATAGCCTTTTCGTTACATAAAATTAAGTCCTCGTGCGTGCATCCTTCTTCCAGTTGTGGGCAGACCAGTATGTGGCTCATATCCTGGGGCTAGCCACACGCACACAGCACATAGTCGTCCTCAGACATTCCCCACCTCAACAGATTTGTCTTGCACCTTGCCACTCCTGTCCTGAACCGATAGGTATTTCCGTACCGCGAAAGGTAGGTGTTTGCCTGGGGCCATTTCTTCTCTTGGGCGTTCCCGAGTAGTTAGCTGTTGGGTCCACCTAGTAATACGGTTATTTTCTATGGACCCCTCGAATGTGTGTGATCTTGCCATGAAGCTCTTCCTTGATCTTAGGCGTCGACCGGCTGGCTCGTTTTGGTGCAGAGGATGGCAAGCATCGGTTTCCTGTTTCGTCCTTTCAGCATCCGTGGCGACTGCTCAACGCACAGATGGGGGTGCCACGCCAATAAGTGGGTACCAACTATTAACTGAAGTTGGCTTTAGGCAGCCTGTCACGATTCTTGCTGTCTCGTTTATAACGACGTCTACATGTTTCGCGTGAGCTGAAGCTGCCAAAACTGGTGCGGCGTATTCTGCAGTGGACACACAGAGCGCCAAAGCCGAGCTTCTAAGCGTTTCTGGTCGAGCTTCCCATGCTTTGCCTGTGAGTTTTCGCAATATCCTATTACGCGCACTAACTGTGCCTTTAGTATTGATGCAGTGTTGTCTGAATGACAGCGTACGGTCCAGGGTCACGTCCAGGTATCTCGGCGTCGGGCAGTGCTCCAATCGTTCGCCTCGCCAATGTATCTCGAGCTCCCGTCGTGCTTCTTTGTTTTTCAGGTGGAAGGCGCAGACCTGAGTCTTCCGGGGATTCGGCTTTAGGTGGTTTTTCTGGTAATGGATTGCCAGTACCTCAAGGGCGACCTTCAACTTCTCCTCCACCTCGGTAAACTCGGTGCCCTGGGCTGCCACAGCTGTATCATCGGCATAGATGAATTGCCTTATATTGTCGGGAATCGGCTGGTCGTTCGTGTACACGTTCTTCTGGCAGTCCATTCTTCTGGACCCTCCATCTGCTATTCTTGTTTTGGAGTGAAACATAAAATCTCCTGTTCTGGAGGAATAGACCGATGACCATAGTGAGCCTATAGTCTTTTGTTGTCTCATAAAGCTTTCTTAACAGCCTCCTGTGCTTGACAGTGTCATAAGCGGCTGTCAAATCGATGAACGTCACTCTACTAATCTTCCTTCTCTCAAAACCATCCTCCAACTTTTCAAAATTTAAAATAGCCAAATTTTCAAAAACCAAAATCTCTATTTGAAGCAAAATTTATTTTTTTCTTTTGATAATTTGAATGGTCAAACCTTGCAACATTCTTTTGTTTTGTGTCAAAATTGAACGAAAACGTCAAAATAATTTGCAAATATTGCCAAGTTATCAAAAACCAAATTTTTTATTCGAATCAAATCTTGTTTTTTTGTTGATTTGAGTGAACAAAATTTGCTAAATTCTTTTGTTTTATTTCAAAATTGGACGAAAATGTCAAAATAATTGTCAAATATATCCAAATTTTCAAAAAACCTTGCAAAATACTTTTGTTTTATGTCAAAATTGGACGAAAATGTCAAAATATTTGTCAAATGTCAAAATTTGTCAAATCTTGTTTTTTGTTGATTTGAGTGGACAAACCTTGCAAAATTCTTTTGTTTTGTGTCAAAATTGGACGAAAACATAAAAATAATTTGCAAATATTGCCAAATTTTCAAAAAAACAAAACCTTTTTCGAATCAAATCTTTTTTTGATGATTTAAGTGGACAAACTTAGCGAAATTCTTTTGTTTTATGTCAAAATTGGACGAAAAAGTCAAAATAATTTGCAAATATTTCCAAATTTTCAAAAACCAAAATCTTTATTCGAATCAAATCTTGTTTTTTTGTTGATTAAAAAAATCAAATCTCAGGCGCAGGAGTGAATCCCGAATCTTTCAATCAGGGTAACGCAAAGCTCCAATGAGAGTGTTTATATTTATTAATCTCTTTGTTATGTTTAAAAAAGCCACACTAAATTCATGAAGTCGGTAGACTGCTATAGCAGTTCATAGCATCTGGCTGCCAAATCAATTGGACTACTATAACAGTCCATAGCACCTGTGAGTCAAATCAATTGAATTGCTATAGCAGTCCATAGCAGCGAAAGGGTTAAATGCAGTGTCGCGTGTATCTCGTGTACCGTGTACGGAATAGCTATCGCGGTCGGCGTTCCAACGACCCAAGGTCTACAAATTGACGCAGTACTGGCTGCTTCAAAGAGGATAGATAGGATAGGACCTTAATCAGAAAATTTTGAAAAATAATTGTAATTGGCATGTACTTCATAATGCAGTTAGACACGCATGTAAGGCATTGTCTCTCGATGTTGAAACTTTGGTATTAAAAATATATGCTGAATTTTCTATTAGCTCTAAAAGAATTAAGGAACTAAAAGATTGTTTAGATTTTTTGGAATTGGAATATGACGATATTATTCGCCACGTGATAACAAAATTGCTATCTGTACATAAAGCTTTAGAAAAAATTGTTAATGCCTGGTCAGCGATAAAACTTTATTTTGTACAACTGGGCGAAGAAGATACGCATAAAATCATTTGGAAATTCGTGAAGGATAGTGAATATGAGATTCGAGACCATAAAGATAGGTCAGTTTATCTTTAGCCGAATGTTATATTCACTTTGTGCATCATTTTATGGGACTTATGAATCAGAAAATGAAACAGCTTGAAGATCAATTTTTCAGTAGTAAAGTGAATACAAGTTTTACTAAGTACCTATGAAAAACAAAATTTGTGTCTGTAGCGAAAAAGGTGTACAGAAACGCAATTGATTAGTTGGAATTTTTTTTTAATTTTGGAAACAGTCCATTCAAATATTTTTCAGTAATTAATCTTAAGAACGAAAATTTCAAATACCAAGATTTTTTAGATGCTGCAAATACGTAAATGTAGAACTAGATGCCGATAAATTATGTGATGATATCTGTCTTTTTAAAAATATCATTCATTCCACCAAATCGCTCGATTTGGGCAACTGATAAAAAATGGATAAACATATTTTCCTCTGGTATTTTCAATGAACTACTAAAACTTACAAGTAATGCATATGTGGTACGAATTTTTTCGATTATAGGAAATACTTGGACAGACAACCGTAACAGGATTGGTAAAGGCAAAATTTATGCATAAAACTTAATTTTGACATGAGCTGTCGACAATTTTTGAATTTTTTTAATTCATAATTTATTTTTTTTAGTTATCGTCTCCGGACGAGACCCAGGTCTGGGGTGGTAACCCTAGCCGTAGTATAATTTAACGTTCTATTATATTTAGAAATTATTCGTAGTATTATATTCATATAATTACATATCACCAAATTCTACGCCAGTGACTGCAAATGTAAAAAGAAAATGTGAAAAGAAAGAGATGGAGAAGTGAATATCGTCGGTGTGAACTTCTCCTCGATTTAAGCCAATCAGAGAACAAGGTCAAATAAGCCCTATCTTGCTTGTACTGCATTCTTAAAAAAATGGACTATAGCGTGTTTAGTTACATAAAGTAACACTAGACTTTATTAACTATTTGTATTTTTTCATTTGATCGTTCCAGACTTTTAAAGAAATGTGTTTCCATAAAAAAAGAAAGTGAACAAAATGTCAATAAAAGATCCTTTATTTATAATACTCAGTTTCATCAAAAAATTAAAAACAAATCCAGGACTCGATCGAAAACAGATTTTCATTTCGACACTACACATCCCTCCAGATACACAATCGATTTATAAAACAAGGAGCAAACAAAAAACCACTGTCAACAAAGAAACACAATAAATGACGGTACACCGTCATAATAAATAAATAAATAATGACAGGCTACTATTGGTGAGATTAAGATTTCACACGAGAAACAAAATACTTTTAGTTCCATGATAATTACGTTACTTCTTTCTAATCAACCGCCATTAATTTTGCCGCATAACAGGAGCTGGTTTCGTTACTAAACCCGACAACAACTTCTTCGTCTCTGCAATTGCCAGACCAGGATTCAAACCCTAAAACAAAATAATACATAATCAATAACAAAATTTAAATTAATATTTAAACAAATTTTAAATTACCAATTTTTTTTTACATAAAAAAAATTTATAATCAATTCTTATACTAGAAAACTGTTCTAATGAAAATGTTCTAATTCATTCATGACTTCTACATAAAATAAATACAACATAAAATAAATGTATATATATATATATATATATATATATATATATATATATATATATATATATGTTGTATTTGAGGTTTTTCGCGGATAGACACCCGTGTTGTATTGTTTTCTCGGGGATTCCGCGTTGATGCTGAGGGTTGGCTCTGAAAAGAACCGGATTCTCGACGTTTCGGCGAACTAACATTCGCCATTCTCAAGAGATATATGCGTCCGTACGGGTCAACCGTTAGACGCATACTGAGAGCTCGTTCGTGCGGTGCGACTACTTATAGCTGTCTGGCTTCGGGTCATGCGTGTTGTGTGCGGTGCTTCGGTTCGGTTGTTTGTTTGTCTTGTTGGTCGTACATGAGTCTGGGGTGTCTGGGATTGCATTTTGAGGGTGGATATGATCGGTCGCCATGCTGGGGGCAGTCTCAAGGAATCGTCTCTCGTGTTTATGCAGTAGTCTCGTTTTTCTATCTCTATGGCTTCTCTGTATACTCGTGACATTTCGTGGCTAATCTGTGCAACAGTCCTTGAATTTCTAAAGTCCATCCAGTGACCGGTGTTTGTGTGTTGGACAAGTGCCGATGAAACTTTGTCTCTGTGTCTTACTGAAACTACATGTTCTTGAATCCTAGCAGATATTTTTCTATTGGTACGTCCAATGTAGGTTCGTTCACATGTTCCGCAAGGTATTTCGTAAATTCCATGGGATTCTAACGGGATGGTGTCTTTAACGCTGCGTAGCATGGAGGATATTTTCTGGTTAGGTTTGAAAATGGTGTCGATGTTGTGTCTTTTAAGGATTCTGGCGATTTTGTCAGTTGATTCATGAACATATAGTAGGTATGCTGTGCTAACGGGTTTCTGTCGTTCTTCAGTTGTTTGGCTACTGTTCTCTGTACGACGGAAAGCTCTGGATATTAATCTGTTTGGATATCCATTTGAAGAAAGAGCTTCTCGTAAGTTCCTCAATTCTTTCGGTAAGTTAAGTTGGTCGGCTAGTCTTTTGGATCGGGTGGTAAGAGTGTTGACTACAGATGCTAGTTGTTTGGGATGATTGTGCGAAGAAGCGTTCAGATATCTGTTTCAGCTATCTGTTCAGAAGCGTTCAGATATATATATATATATATATATATATATATATATGTTGTATTTGAGGTTTTCGCGGATAGATACCTGTGTTGTATTGTTTTCTCGGGGATTCCGCGTTGATGCTGAGGGTTGGCTCTGAAAAGAACCGGATTCTCGACGTTTCGGCGAACTAACATTCGCCATTCTCAAGAGATATATGCGTCCGTGCGGGTCAACCGTTAGACGCATACTATGTTACCGTTAGACGTAATATACCGTTAGACGCATAGTATGCGTCTAACGGTTGACCCGCACGGACGCATATATCTCTTGAGAATGGCGAATGTTAGTTCGCCGAAACGTCGAGAATCCGGTTCTTTTCAGAGCCAACCCTCAGCATCAACGCGGAATCCCCGAGAAAACAATACAACACAGGTATCTATCCGCGAAAACCTCAAATACAACATATATATATATATATATATATATATATATATATATATATATATATATATATATATATATATATATCTGAACGCTTCTGAACAGATAGCTGAAACAGATATCTGAACGCTTCTTCGCACAATCATCCCAAACAACTAGCATCTGTAGTCAACACTCTTACCACCCGATCCAAAAGACTAGCCGACCAACTTAACTTACCGAAAGAATTGAGGAACTTACGAGAAGCTCTTTCTTCAAATGGATATCCAAACAGATTAATATCCAGAGCTTTCCGTCGTACAGAGAACAGTAGCCAAACAACTGAAGAACGACAGAAACCCGTTAGCACAGCATACCTACTATATGTTCATGAATCAACTGACAAAATCGCCAGAATCCTTAAAAGACACAACATCGACACCATTTTCAAACCTAACCAGAAAATATCCTCCATGCTACGCAGCGTTAAAGACACCATCCCGTTAGAATCCCATGGAATTTACGAAATACCTTGCGGAACATGTGAACGAACCTACATTGGACGTACCAATAGAAAAATATCTGCTAGGATTCAAGAACATGTAGTTTCAGTAAGACACAGAGACAAAGTTTCATCGGCACTTGTCCAACACACAAACACCAAAGTAAGTTAAGTTGGTGGGCTAGTCTTTTGGATCGGGTGGTAAGAGTGTTGACTACAGATGCTAGTTGTTTGGGATGATTGTGCGAAGAAGCGTTCAGATATCTGTTTCAGCTATCTGTTCAGAAGCGTTCAGATATATATATATATATATATATATATATATATATATATATATATATATATATATATATATATATATATATATATATATATATATGTTGTATTTGAGGTTTTCGCGGATAGATACCTGTGTTGTATTGTTTTCTCGGGGATTCCGCGTTGATGCTGAGGGTTGGCTCTGAAAAGAACCGGATTCTCGACGTTTCGGCGAACTAACATTCGCCATTCTCAAGAGATATATGCGTCCGTGCGGGTCAACCGTTAGACGCATACTATGCGTCTAACGGTATATTACGTCTAACGGTAACATAGTATGCGTCTAACGGTTGACCCGCACGGACGCATATATCTCTTGAGAATGGCGAATGTTAGTTCGCCGAAACGTCGAGAATCCGGTTCTTTTCAGAGCCAACCCTCAGCATCAACGCGGAATCCCCGAGAAAACAATACAACATATATATATATATATATATATATATATATATATATATATATATATATATATATATATATATATATATATATATATATATATATATATATGTTAGTTATTGTTATATATATGTTGTTATATAATAGAGCTTTTTACGGTTAGTTAAACGCATTCGCATCCGCCAAGTTTGAACGGCGGGAATATGAAAGTTTCGGGCACATATTTAGTTATACGTCAAAAAGTTCAGGCAATTTTTGACGTATAACATGGCGGAAATTGACACATCAAACGGTATATTCTTAGCGACATCTCATTTTTCTTCAAATTCATTACAACACTGAAATATTTGTTGATACCATAGGCTCAATGTCATTGTCTTCTTGGTAGAAAATACAGCCCCGTAAATTTCCGATACTTAATTATGAATGGGTGAATAATTTATGTATTTTAAGCATACAAATCAAAAACTGTTTATAGATTTGTATGAATAATTTTTAAGTTATAACCGAAAAATCAAAACAAAAAATTTGCTGAAGTTAAAATTTGGCGTTTTGACAAGTTGCTAATAATGTAACAAACAAATAAAAACAAATAAAAACATTGCATAAATAATTTATGTGTTTTGAGCTCACAAATCGAAAAGTGTAATATTTGCACTACTATCATTCATTAATCCTTTTATTCAAACATTCTAATCAATATTTTACCACGCGTGGATATTTCCTCCCTGAAATCATTGAGTCAATATTTTCTTCTTCTTCTTTCGAGTAGGCCTACTTTGGACCATGTTTGTTCAACTGTTGGGCTTTGACCTATGCCCAGTATTATCGCATCTTCTGCCAGTGTAACTCCTTTCTCTTTTCTGTCCAGGGGTACCTTTCCTTCGAGGTTTTTCCTGAAATCCACGGACTTCCTTCAGGGTGCGTCTCGCAGACTATCTGTTTTTGAGATCTGTTAGTCCCAGTTCTTTAATATCCTTCTCGGTCTCTGTCAACCAAGTGGTATGAAGCTTCTTGTTTTGACAGAAGGTGAACAGACGGTTGGTTAGTCGGTTTGGAGGCAATCTTGCAACATGGCCATAGAAAGCTACCCTTTTTTTCCTCGCACAGTCAGAGAGCATCTTAATATGTTTGTAGAGTTCAGAGTTATATTCCCCACCTTCCTTTACTGGGCCTAGGATCTTCCTGAGGATTCTCCTCTCTCTGATTTCCAATTTCTCTACTAGACCCCTTCGGTTCAAGGAAAGACACTCCATGGCATACAGAGCTTCTGGTCGTAAGACTGATGTGTAGTGTCTAAGTTTCAGGTTGCGTGACAGGCATTTCTTGTTGTAAGTGTTCTTAGTCAGCCGATAGGCTAGTTCGAACTTGTTGACTCTCTTGGACAATGATGCTCTTTCTGATTAGTTGGGTTCAATCCATTCGCCGAGATACTTAAATTTCTCAGTCCTCTTGATGTTTCCCTGTTCTAGTAACATCTCTCTGTTTGCTTCTCTGATGTTGGTGAAGAATTCTGTTTTCTCCAGCGACACTTTGACAGCCTGTTTTCTGAGGCAGTTTACCTGCATTGTTGACATCTCAAGAGAATCAGCAAACAGTGTCTTCTGCAAAGGCCAGACAATCTACAACCAGTCCATCGTTCTTACGTCCCAGGTAGATACCACTCTGAGCACCCAAATTGTTCAGTTCCTTGTACCATTCTCTCATAACCTTTTCAAGGACACCGTTGAAGAGAAGTGGGGAAAGTCCATCTCCTTGCCTCACTCCAGTTTTTATTTTGAAGCTTTCTGAAATCTCGCCTCTAAATTTAACCTTGGAATGGGTGTTGGTCAAAGTTTCTAGGATGTCTGCGGGTTTTGTTGTCTAGTGCTAGTTCCTGAAGTACTTTGTTATGCGTTTCTCTATCAATGGAGAGTCAATATTTTGTTATTTACAAATATTTCCAACAATTTCAAAAATATTACCAACTTCTGCTTAAAAGTTTTAGTTACTTTTCTTGATGAATTCAAAGTGAATCTTCTTAATGAACGCGACCTGTAAAAACCTGTTTTCCGAACATTTTTTAATGTAGGAAGACCACGATAAGAAACGTATTTATTACACATCACGTAAATTATTTCGCTTAATACCTTAGTTTTAGAGTTCTTGTAATTCCTCTCAGATATGCGATATTTAAAACGATAATTACCTTTGGACAAGTCTTGGTGCAATTCAGGATGGTGTGGCAACGGAACAGACTCCAAGTATTTTTCAACCTGTCAAGACGTTTCTGGGTAGCGTCATCTCTCGAATCGATGATCCATCTATAAGCCTGAAAGTTACAATTATTTAGTCTCGATCCAAAACAAAGTTAAAAACTAACATACAGCCGGGGGTCGATTCTGTAAAACAAACTCTAAAACTTAATTGAAAAGACGCCGATACAATTTCCTTGATTTTTAGGGTTCCGTACCGAAAACGGAACCCTTATAAGATCACTTTGTTGTCCGTCTGTCTGTGTGTCTGTCCGTCCGTCTGTCTGTCTGTCAAGACCATTTTTCTCAGGAACGCGTAGAGATAACAAGTTGAAATTTGTATCAAATACTCGGGTCTGAGGTCTCTTTCAGCTGTGAAAAAATCAAACTTGTAAGTCAACGCGATCAAAAGATATGACCGTTTATGTCGCATATTTTGCGATTTCACAAAGGAATCAAAACCTATAGGGTACTTCCCGTTGACCTAGAATCATGAAATTTGGCAAGAAGCGGTGTCTTACAGCACATGTAAAGGGAAAAATCTGAAAACCGTAAATATGTAGTTTAATTACAAGAAAAATGCGAATTTACTTTTAGAAACTTATGAAAATACACTAACGTGTTGCGTGGTGTCAGGCAGCAGAAGCATATGGGTTGCATACAGTTAGGTCCTCCTGAATTTTCTTTGTTTATATTCGTTATGCATTTCAACACGTACGATCTATATACATAATATATACAGGATATATATTAAGTCTAAATTTTGCTTGTTTATAACCGACATGCGACATACTCAAGTCCCGTAACATCCTGTATATATTATATTTCGTCTAATTTTTCTTTATAATCTACATATACTTAAATCACGTACGCCCAATATTTTTTGGTAGTCAATTGCCCAAAAGCAGTCAATTGAACAACTGAATGTTAAGAGTATCGAAATAAATCTAGAAATAGTTTATATATTAGTTTATATTAGATCTAGAAATAGTTAGATCTTAATATAAGTTAGTGAATAGGTGTAATACTAAAATAAAGTTTTCTTTTTATAAGTTTACAAATATTCGCGTTATTTAAAAAAAAATACCCTGTATACCTTTATACAGGGTATATAGGTATACAGGCAAAATTGAGCAGTAAAAACAAATAGTGAAGTTCCAGAACCCACTCATAGTGAATGGGGGATGTATGGTAATAAAATATAGGGTAGAATTCCATCGTACGACAGTTACATCTTGAGATTACGCTTGCAGCGGTACTAAGATGGTCGTGATTTCAGGAGGACCACTTGTCAAGTTAACTGAATGTGCTTGCTACGTCCTCCACAAAAAAAGATACCTTACTTACAAGTTTGTACGGAACCCTCGGTGCGCGAGTCACAACTCGCACTTGGCCGTTTTTTTTTGCTAATTTAATGAAAATATTAAAAGTAAATAATAGAGATATTAGTCTCCACCAGTATCTCTATAACTTTATTTATTTATTTTTCTCTGCGAATGGGTCTCCTAGGAGCAAGCGGAATCAACATTTATTGGCCTTGATGTTTGCCCAATAACTCTTCATGCGCAACGATTGAGCGAGTCTTCGTTGCTGTGATCAGACGTGCCTGGTAGGTCTTCTCTCTTCTCCCCCAAAACCCCATGTATGAGTAATTTTCTTAATTTCTTCTCGATCCTTGAGATTGGAGAAACCTAATTCTGCCAAGTCCTTTTCCGACTGTTTGTACCAATTGGTTTACCTTTTTGTGCAAAAACGTATACATTTTATGTGTTTTAGTTGGGTCCATTCTGTCCAAATGTCCCATGAATTGGATCCTTCTCATACGGATTGTGTCTGTGATTTTAGAAATTTTCAAATATGTCAGCATTAGGTTTTGGAAGGTGAATTCCAACTTTGATTCTAGGTCACAAAATTTTTCGCATGATTTTGCGTTCCTATGCCGATTCTCATATACGCGACACTCAGCTACGCGACGTCACACGACATCACCTGTCAAATAATGATTACATTGTTTTAAATGGGCACGTTTTCATTATGACTACGCGACGTGCCCATTTAAAACAATGTAATGATTATTTGACAGGCGATGTCGTACGATCTAGTAGTGTCGCGCATATGGGAATCGACCTTTAATCTCCAATTGATTTCTCAGAGTTTTATGTTGTAGATTAAGTGTCTCGGCTGTAGGTGAGACCACTCTTTAATAATGTTGCATTTTACAATTCCAAGAGGCATTTTTATTATAAAATTGTTTTGTCAAATGGATTGCAGATGGGAAGCAGTTTCCATTTTCTCTAGTCTATAGATTTTCTTTCATTGTCAGTTTCATTGATCCATTCACATAAATACTTGGTCTTTCACTCGGGAGACCTTAAAATTACCAATGCGGAGAGTATTTGGAGTAGTTTATATTCGTCATTAATTTTGTTTTGTCAAAAGAAATCCATAAGCCGATTTTTGCTGATTTTTCTTGGAGTAATTCAAGTTGTTTCTGGGCATCAGATATGTTTGGAACAATTAACGCCATGTCATCCACAAATCGAGTGTTATCCCTTTGAGTTTTGGGATGGTGCATCAGCTCGTATCCATTCTCAAACGACTTTTTCAATCGTACAATGGAGATAATCCATCTCCCTGACGCACTCCTGTATAAATTGAAAATTCTGTGCTCAGTCCTCCCATAAATTTAACCTTTGAACTTCAACATTCAAGAGGGTATCTTTGATGATAGATGTTGTCTTGCGATCTAATCCAAATTCTGAGAGTACAGCAACAAGTGATTCACGGTCAATGCTGTCATAAGCCTTTGCAAAGTTTTTGTTTGACATTTTACGGAAGTAAGAATTGAGTTTTTCATATTAATAATTTGCTCTGTACACGATCGGCCTTTCAGGAACCCACCTTGTTATTAAAACATCTGTGGATCCAGTTGAAGATAATTTGCTCAGTGCACGATCGGCCTTTCCGGAACCCACCTTAGTATTCACCAATCTGTGGATCCAGTTGAAGATAGCCCCAGTCCAAAATGGTTTGGACCACTCCAATGTATTCAGCATTGTATTCACCAATCTGTGGATCCAGTTGAAGATAGCCCCAGTCCAAAATGGTTTGGACCACTCCATTGTATTCACCATTGTATTCACCAATCTGTGGATCCAGTTGAAGATAGCCCCAGTCCAAAATGGTTTGGACCAAATTTTGCAAGTTACCCAGAGTAGTGAGATCCCTCGGTAATTGTTTGGATTCGTTTTACTACCTGTCTTGTATACTGGATGGATGATCGCCATCTTCCAATCTGGAGGATTTTTGTCAGTTTGCAAGATTTCATCAATAATTTCTTTGAGTTTGATGATGAGGTTTTCATCTACAGTTTTTCCATAGTTCTGCAACGATCTGATCCTCTCCCGACGCTTTGTTTTTTTCATGGATTATTTCCCGAATTTCCTGTAGGTCCGGTGGTTCCGAGTTAGGATTCCGTAGCCTATGACAAAATTAAAATGTTTCCTGGGGTTTCTCACAATTGAATAGTTTACCAAAATAATCCGCTAGAAGTGCACAATTTTCAGAGTTGGAGTGGGCGATGTTCCCAAGGTCGTTTTGAAACGACTAATTATTTATTTTATTATTAGCGACAATAGAAAAATGTAAACGGCGTGTTTTCAAGTTTTAACGTGTCTCTTACAGAATGTTTAGCTTTCAGCCTAAATTATAATAGTTAATCTATTATATCAGTAATATTATGTCATCTGTTGGTGCGTCCACACGTTTGACGCAAACTCCAAACCTTGAATAAACACAAGCGTGTGGATAAGGCAACAAATCGACGCGATAAGACGCTTGACCAATTAACAAATCCAAACGTTTGGTAAACATTTGCCTTGGTTTGCAAGCGCTTGCAACCGATTCGATGTTTAAAGATCCATTCCCATGTGCGCGACACTCAGCTACGCGACGTCATGCGACATCGCCTGTCAAATAATGATTACATTGTTTTTAATGGGCACGTCTCGTAGCCATAGTGAGAACGTGCCCATTTAAAATAATGTAATCATTATTTGACGGGCGATGTCGTGTGACGAGTGTCGCGTATATGAGAATCGGCCTTTAAACATTGAATCGGTCGCAAGCGCTTGCAAACCAAGGCAAATGTTTACCAAACGTTTGGATTTGCGAATGTCAAGCGTGTTCAATAACAAACTATTTTCAAAATTGTTTGAATTTGAAGACCTCACAGGCGTATTAAGGCACATCTAAGGCCGAGCAGAGCCCGTTCTATTGCTCGTTGGCAGATTTTTAATCTCTTTGCGCTCTTTGCTCTCCATGTCATCGTTTCCAGGCCATACGTCGTAAAAGGCAATATGTACATATCGTATTCTTTTCGTTTTAAACAGTGCAGTATGTCTGGGTTTTTGAGTATGTGTCTGAGTTTGCCGAAAGCAGCCCAGCTCTGTCTTATTCTTCTGGTTATTTCTGTTGCCTAATTTTCCTTCCCCAATTTTGTTCGATGTCCTAGGTATATGTACTCGGTCACTTGTTCGATTTCCTGCCCGTCCATTTGACTTCAACTTCTTGGGTTATGATCTTGGTCTTTCCCAAGTACATTTTCAGGCCTACTGATAGTGATGCTGTATTTAGTTGGTCTAGCATGTCTTTAAGTTTTTGGATGTCTGTGCTTATTAATGTAATATCATCGGCGAAACGTAAGTGATTTAGGTATTTGCCATCTATGCTTATGCCTTTCTTCTCCCAAGGCATGTTTTAAAAACGTCTTCTAGAGCAGCGTTTCTCAACCTTTTTTGGCCCACGGACCAGTAAAATTTAAAAAAAAGATTCGCGGACCAGTGATATTTTTTTAACAAAATTTTACTAGGTATTAAAGAACTACTACACAAAGGTGAATTAAAGTCATTTAACACAAAATATCGCGAAATAACACGTAGCATGAGTAACTTTGATGAAATTTATGATAGTATGTGTGCCAAAATTAAAACCAAATATAGCGAGTTTCAGGAGAAAGATTCGGGTTGGTTACTAAGGGAGATTTCCCATTTAGAAATTAATATCAATAAATATAAACCAATACGTGGGTCGTCATTTATTGAACTTCCAAAAGAGATTAGGGATCGGCAAGCTTGTATCAATGTTCAGAATGTAGACAAATTTTGTTTTTTTATGGAGCATTGTATCCGCATTACACCCCACGAATGTGAGTTCTGATCGCCCGGCATCATATCCCTACTTTTCAATTTTAAAATATGACAGATTAGAGTTTCCGCTTAGAATCAAAGACATTCCTAAATTTGAACAGATGAATAATATTAGTATTAACGTTTATAGCTTGGAGTTTAATTTTAAATGTAAACAACATGACGTAGTAGGACCAATTTGCCATACTAATGCGACTAGGGAAAGACATGTAAATTTATTATATTTGGAAGAAGGGGTTAAATGGAAGTGGGGTCATTATGTTTATATTAAAAATATTTCACGACTTGTAAGAGAAGTCAAATCTCGGTAGATTGTAGAAATAAATATTTATGTGACGGCTGTTTAACCTTTTTTTCAAATGAATTCGCGTTCAATCAACATAAATTCAATGACTGCAGCAAAATTTACACTATTATGCCGACGGAAGACCTTGTAAAACATAAGAGAGGTGATATGATGCCGGGGAATATATTAAAATTTCAAAATTTCGATAGAAAAATGCGTATAACCTTTGTTGTATACGCAGATTTTGAATCAATTTTAAAACCTGTAGATACATACTCACCGAACCCTGACAATAGCTATACTAATCAGACACATATCCATGTACCATACAGTTTCGCCTATAATATAAAATGTTCATTCGATGACTCATTGAGTAAATTTTTCACTTATACCGGGGAAGATTGCCCGAAATTGTTTTGTCAGAACCTCTATGCCAGATTTTAAGGAATTATACAGAGAACATTTAAGCGTTATACTTCCGATGATTAAATTAACTGCAGATGAGCAAAATTCCTACGATACGGCCACTTCTTGTCACATATGTAATAAATTTTTACAAGTAACAGACAAAGTCGCCAATCACGATCATTTAACGGGTAAATTTCGGGGAGCCGCCCACTCAAATTGTAATTTGAATTATAAAATACCTAAAATGATCCCGGTATTTTTCCATAACATGTCGAATTATGATGTTCATTTATTTATTTAAGAATTTGGATCTGACGAGGAAAAAATTGATATCATCCCCCAAAATAAGGAAAAATATATATCCATCACCAAAAATCTACCTGTTAGTAGAACTACTACAAGTTAATTGTAACATTTTTATTATCATTTACTTACAATAATATTTAAATGTAAAGATATGTAATTATTTTTCTTTTTTTTTCTTCAGTGCCGTACTAATCATAAATTACATAGAATGAAAATTAGTTTAAGATATTTGTATTTCGTAATTTTATAAATTAAAATTTAGTTATTATTTTTTTTTATAAGTAAATTTTTTTCGCGGATAGAAAAAATTGTCTGCGGACCAGTAAAATTTCTCCGCGGACCACTGGTGGTCCGCCGGACCAGCGGTTGAGAATAGCTGTTCTAGAGCGAGTGTAAACAGCTTTAGTGATATAGTGTCTCCTTGCCTGACTCTTCTCCCAATCTTGATCTTCTCTTTAGTAGACTTTTCATCTATAGTCCATTTTTTTTAAGAATGCAGTAACTAGATACCTGATTGACACTATGACAAATGTTTAATCTAGTTACAAAATTTGGCGCTAAATTCAAATATAGTTACATGAATAAAAAATTGGTAATTTATTAATGGTTTCATTGAATATTATTATTGATTAAATACTCCAAATGGCAACAATGGTAATAAAATACAAAGAAATAAATGGCGAAAAACGCAAAAAATCTAAATGATACAAACAAATCAGATAATAAATGTGAATTGACACGGCAGCCATTGACAACTAACAGCTGCAAATCGTTGGTGTGAACTTCTCCTCGATTTAAGCCAATCAGAGAAGAAGGTCAAATAAGCCCTATCTTCCCTGTACTGCATTCTTAAAAAAATGGACTATAGTATCACTTTAAAAGTGTCATTTTGGTATATTTGTCGACGAATTAATTGTGTATACCGTGAGTCGATTCTGACTTTATTCATGGCAGTAAAGATTGCCCAGAGTTCCATAGAAACGAACGCTTTTTCATAGTCAACGAACGCTTGATGCATGGGTACATTATATTCCGTACACTTCTCAATTAATGTGCGAAGGAGCTGTATGTGGTCCGTTCTTTACAAAATCCTTTACGACTCTACGAAATCCAGCCTGTTCTGGAGGTTGGTAAAAATCCAGTTTGTTTGTTAGGCGATTTGTTATGATTTTTGTAATCAATTTATAAAGATGTGATAGCAGGCTAATAGAGACGGTGGTGGCCTAATTATCAGACTTCGAAGCCGCAAGTACCGGGTTCAAATCCTAGACATTGTGAAAAATAAGCCACCGTTCTCCTTTAGATGGCTCTGGTCCCCTTTCTTGTGTATCAGAATTACTTCAGAATTTTCCCAGGCAGTAGATATTCTCGTTTCTTCAATGCCTTTATTATATAGTAAAAGTTTTACTGCATTTCATAAAGTGCCCCTAATTTCACGGACCTGCCGTCTCCGGGGGCGGCTTGTCGAATTTTTCCAAGTTTTTCACTTTTTCACACATAACTCGGACAGTTTTCGTCTCATGGACGTCATTCGGCGCCGGTCCGTCCGGAACGTCGCCGTCCATCCGACTGTCGCCTCACTTTTCGACATTTTTACTTATAGTTTTTGGGGCAGATTTTCTTGCAAAACAATCGTCATTTTTGGACGCCTAAATGACGCGTTCCGGAAGAGTTATCGAAAATCACCGTGGGTGGGTCGTTCACCTATTCTTTGGCTACAAGAACCTGCTGCACTGCCGTCGCAGGCGGCATTTGTAGCGGAGGACCCGGATTCGCAGAAAAATGTGAATAACGTCGCCTACAAAAGTCGCGCAGCGACAAGAGTGGTTTCGGAGGACGCTTCTCGGAGTTTTCTACCGGAATTCTTTCGTGAATTTCATTTTCCCCGGGCATCTTCGCCGTGACCTCCGTAAAAGTGGGAATTTTTGTAACGCAAACTTTCGGGGTCTGTGTGGGCATGCGTTCGGCCTGAATCGTCAGGTCTCCGAATATTGGTGTGCAGCAATTCTCCACTCTGCTCTGTCTTCATTTCTTGATATGTTGTGCATCCAGCATCTCGAATTAGATGGTCAATGTATTGCTGCCGTGGTGTTCCTATGCAGTTCTTGCCACCAAGGTGTTTTTCGATAATTGTGTTCTGCAAAGGACTGCTTGCTCGCAGTTAATTTCACTGAAGAGCAATCCATTCATGAATAAATTGCTGATACGAGATCCAAATGGATCTTTAATGGAGTGGGTTCTCGTTGCCTTCTCCATCCTATGCCGTTGGCCATCAAGTGGCTTTTCCGCCTTTAGGTGCACTTTCCCACCCCAAGGGTAAGAGGGTGCCCTTTACCTCTGCTCGGGTACTAGGCACTTGGTACAGGGGAACCACTTTTACCGGTGGTCAGTCAGTGAAATAACAGTTAGATCTTGTTTACCTTAATTTCTTCTTGTTTAATAGCGTTTGCCAAACAACAAACACAATACTAGAAATGTATATGTTTATTTTGAATTTGAAATTACGTAGGTAAGCGATGGAAATGAAATGTCAAAATGAATACCGAAAAATCGTCGAGAAAATTGTCGATGTTTCTGTAGGTTTCCGGGGGTTGCAAATGCGCTTGGGTTGAACTAAGGGTGGTGGTTACCTTGATGTTTGAGCATTTTCACACCGACGGGGCGAGTTTTTCCTGGGAAATTTCTGGAAAATCGCGGTGCACAAACACCAGGCGATGACATCTGCACTGTCATTAAAAACATCGTTGATTAATTAAGCAATTTTTGCCAATTTTCTAGTTTTTTTGTGAAATGTCCCTCAAGGCACTTTAATAGCTCCATCAAATATTTTAATAATCGTCTTTTAATAAATCTGCCAGGAATAAAATGGATAGTGTCGGTGAAAGAACACTTCCTTGGGGTATCCCTAATTGTGTGACTATTTCTGGTGACAATCCGTTTCTCTTATGCGTGTGGTTGGTATGTGGGATCTGTACAATCTGTGTAGAACCTTTGAATTGCATCGAGAATTTGTTCTTTGTCGTTGACCCTCCTTATTTTTAATGTTATGGATTTTCGTTTGTCCCTTTGAGATCTGTGTGCTAAGTATTTTCATGTTCTTATTCAATATTTCGTCTACCAGAAACAAAAATATCCTAGACGCATCAATGTATTTAAACTATTTATTAACATTTTATTCTATTTGTTTTTGTTGAATTAAAACGATAAATATAATCAATATTTTGTCTAACTCTTCCCGTTGTGAATAAATAAATGAAAAGTTGTAATAAAATGGTGCACATCAGCTTTAAATAATTAAGTGCTAGCTTGACAGTAAGTTAGGACCCCCAATAGTCAAATTTCATTTCTTCATTGTACGCTTCGAGCACAAAAGTCGCAATAGAGAATATGCATGAAATTTAAATTTTCAAATATTTTTTTTTCGAATTTTTATTGACCGGACATTTGAACTAAACCATTGTTTTTGTGATTGATATCTTTTTAAATACTTAAAATTAATAAATAAAAAATGCAAATTAAGCGAAGGAAATTCAAATTTGTAAAACGCAACATCATTGGTTAAAACGAAAGTGACGTAACATACCATATAAACAAGTCCGTATTTATGAATAGGATGGTTGCGACAGTTACTACGTGGTAATCCATACTTACATTGAATTGAAAAATTCACTTTGTTTTTTACCACACATATATTATGTAAAAATATTATATAACTTATTATTCACAGTTATATAAATTTCTACACATATCACGACTCGAGTTTCGACGTTTGACGGTCATTTTCAAGTCAAGTGGGTCCGTATTTTCTACATTTGTATGTCATTGCTAGGGTTTGGGAATACCCGGTCTTTTTAGACTCGGCGAGTCCGAGTCCCATTTTTCGGGTCCGGGTATAATCTGTCTCGCAATTTAAACAAAAACACGAAGGGATTTTTCATGTTCACGCATATGGTAAAGCAGGTGATTTAAATTGTCTAAAGTTAATTCAACTTGTCCGTATTCTTCGACATTATAGCCGCTCTCGTCAGAATAATAATTGTTATCTTGATCGTCATCAATACCATCTGGACCAGGGATGGCGAACCTTTTTGAGTATTGGATCAAATTTTGTTTATTATATTTTTCGTACTAGCTCGTGGGTCACCAGGGGGGGTGCCATCTATTGAAAAAGAGGAGGTAGGTCAAAGACTACTCTTCGACGTTCTTAAAGACGTTCTCACTTTCAAGGCTTGTACAAAATTCAAGTTTCCTTCCTTCCTTCCTTGTATTATACAATAAAATCCAATTAGAGGATGTGCAATATTCTGCTTAAAATATTGAATGTTTCTTAGAACGTACAACGCCTACGTGGCAAAAATTGCTAATTAGTTCTCTCTTTTAAAGAACGGTCTA
Organism: Phosphuga atrata; assembly: GCA_944588485.1. NCBI lineage: Eukaryota > Metazoa > Arthropoda > Insecta > Coleoptera > Silphidae > Phosphuga > Phosphuga atrata. The sequence goes on along the minus strand of OX155899.1, from coordinate 69,295,982 downwards.
AAAGTTTCCAACTAGAAAAAGCCAAAATAGAATATTAAGCCAGAACTTAGTAAACTTGCCTCTAATGTCTTGATTGACCTTTTGAATCTTTCCTTTTGATCTTCAGAATTAGCAAATTAGCACAAGATATTGAATGTTTCTTAGAACGTTCAGCGCCTCCATTGCAAAAATTGCTAACTAGTTCTCATTTTTAAAGCCTCTTGCAAAATGCAAGTTTCCTTCTTGTTTTACAACTTCTACTTTTGAAGTGGAGAGCAAAAAATAAAAGTCGAAGTCAAAAAAAGTCTATAAAAATTTCTGATGTATTATACAATGAAATCCAATTAGAGGATGTGGTAATTAGAGCCTCCGTGGCAAAAATTGCTAACTAGTAAAAACGCACAGTAACGGGACACTATTTGGTCGTTGTCTATGTAATCTAACTAAACGTAGATTTAATATAGATTAGGTTATGGTTAGATTAGGTTATGTTAGAGTCAGACAAATTCACACTGAGGGACCGAGACTTCTTGCATAAGAAAAATTAATTCAATTTTAATATACGTTAGAAAATTTATTTTCACTACGTCTATGTTTTTGATTTAGTGACATACAATGATGACACAATGAGTGACAATGATTGAAACTCCATGAAAATGAAACTCCATTTGATTTACATTGGACTTTTACGCACGATATGGATACTTTTATACATGATTATAATAATGGCAAAAAATCCTTCACAAACAATAATTTACTTATTAATGCGTTCATTTTGGCGTGCGAGTAGATAAACATATTTAAAATACAATAATTGGAGAAGTAATTCCTTTTTGATATATTTAATATTCATACCTTTGTGGAAATTTGAATAGAAAATAATAAAAATTCTAAAATTAACGCCTGGGTCACTTAAAAAGCCTGTGTGAGTCACTGTCTGACCCGCGGCTCATAGGTTCGCCATCCCTGGTCTAGACCATGGTCATCTTCATCTTGCAAGCCGGTAATATTTTTCTTTTTATATACTATATCACAAACAGATAAGTGTATAGTGTGAGGCACACATAAATTTTAAAGACTAGAAGATTATCGTCCAAATTTCATCATTACACTGGCACCGTCGCCGGTTGAACGAACTACATATATGTTTTTTAAATTTTATATTAAATGTGTTTAAGTGTTGTTCTATTTTTCGACTAATTGTATATTTAGACTAATTATCAGTATATGAGTTAAAAATTCTGAATAAACTCAGATTATACACTTCAGAGTCAATTCCATTCCATGCAAATTGATATTTAGGTATGTTCGAATTTTCATACTAGTCCATTCATCAAGTGTAATGCTAAATCGTCGATCTTCTTTACGATGCGGTGTACTAGACAATGCAAAAGATTATACACCCGAGACTCGTCGAGTCTTAGATCGGGTATTCACCATTGGGCTCGTCGAGTCCGGGTCCGGGTACTCGGACCCGAAAAACCCTAGTCATTGCAGTCTTTTGGTTAGAAAACAAACGTCAAGTTAAAAAAACAGCTGTAGTAAACAATGGACTGAACTGTCAGTGGTAATTGACGTCATCAACAGGTTTAAACAGCTAAAAAAAATTCTCATTTTTAAATATTTTTTTAAACTAAATTATTTATATTTTTTACTATGTTATAACGGTGTAAACAGTGAATTAAAAAAAAAAAAATGTATATTCCCTATTGCTGCACATAATTTGGTGTAATCAAATTTGAATTTTGAAGGGGTTGGGCCAGCTTTATAAACCTGTTATCATTTAACGCGCATGTTTAGCCCAAAAAAAAATTATAGTGTTTTTTTTTTCTGATAAGAAATATTGAAGATTATTAGAGATCTTCAATATTTCTTATCAGAAAAAAAAACACAACATTTTTTTCGCAAAACATACGAATCGAAACCTCACTTATCACCAACTACTCAAGGTTTCTCTTATCAATAACTACTCGATTATTCTCATATCAACATCCGAGATTAATTATTAAATAGTAACATTTGTATCTTTTCTTCAAAGATTATAATTTCTAGGAAATCATTGTATACATATCGTCAACAAAGTTGACATCATTAGTATAACTAATCTTTCTATAAAATAACATTTATTAAAAACAACTACTTCACTGGCAAACACAACGGCTGACATTGAATTACATTAAGAAAGTTTTTGGATTGCATATAACCCTGTAATTTTCCCAAAAAAACAATATCCTGATCAAATACAAAAGATAATTATCAATTAATTATTGAACATCCATATACGCGTTAATTTGTTCATTAATTAATTGATAATTATCTTTTGTATTTGATCAGGATATTGTTTTTTTTTGTGAAAATAACAGGGTTATATAGAACCCTAAAAACTTTCTTAATGTAATTCAATGTAAGTCGTGGTGTTTGCCAGTGAAGTATTAGTTTTAAAGAAATGTTTTTTATAGAAAGATTAGTTATACTAATGATGTCAACTTTTTTGACGATATGTATACAATGATTTCCTAGAAATTATAATCTTCGAAGAAAAGATACAAATGTTTCCATTTAATAATATCAAAATCTTCAAACTCAACAATATATAAATTAATCCGAGATTAAACTGTGAATAATTGAGATAAAAGTAAAAATGTTTACCTGCATAAGGACAGCCGGGCCTAAGTACTTGTCACCGTTCCACCAGTAGCTTGGACAAGAGGTACTACAGCACGCACAAAGAATGCATTCGTACAGACCGTCCAACTTATCGCGTTCCTTTACGCTTTGCAGGTACTGCTTCTCGCCAGGTTTATCACAATCATTGCTATGAAAATTAAAACAAGAATTATAATTGAATACTTATTATCCATTGCTTGTACAAGTAAACGTTTGTATAAAAACGTGAAAAATCAACGCGGTTCAAACCTCTTAACCTACGAACACGAAATTTGGAAGGTACTTTGCTTTTATGGCATAAGCAACAACTATGGAAAGATTTTTTGGAAAGTCTCTCTAAGGGATTTCTCTATGAAAAAAGGGACTGCAGATTTTTTTTAAGGATGTTTATATCTCTGAAACTGAAGATGTTACAGATGTGAAATTTGGTATTAACACTTTAATCGCAGCTCAGACGACACACCAGTACCAGTTACTGTTACTGGCCGTTACTCAATGATTATTGAATTATTTCGTGAATGCTTATACAGTTTTTTATTAACCCCTTGACATACGAATAAAATGACGTTGACGTGTCTATTTACATGTCATCTTATCATAAATACATGACGTCTCTATCATTGTATGTCAAGGTGTTAATTCATCGTTGTCATCATTACCATCATCATTATTGTTCATCAAATTCAGTTTGTAGAACCCGTTACAGCGAGCAAGAAAGTTTTGTTTATTGATGTCTAATTTAAAACTCGATCAAATAAATCCAACCTAGGCTAAGCGACATAAAATAATTGAAACTCGTTTAATATGTTTACGGATTACACTTGTCTATGCAGAAGAGGTGAAACAGACAAGGCTAGACGGACAAGACTAGACAGACAAGACAGGACAAGATTATTTTGAAAGAAAAAATGATTAGACAGAGAAGATTAGATAGACTAGACGAAATAAATTTGGTTCCCCAAGGTTCTATTTTAGACCCTATTTTGCAAAATTTGGACCATGGTTAACTTTTAAACTCAACTTAGGAAACATACTATTTAATTAAAACAAGTGATTGACTATCTAAGATTGTAAAGTGATAGGACTAGATTTTTGTAGATTGTACCAAATTGATAAGACCAATGTGATTGGACACAAAGAAGCAATTGTTCCTCAAGGTTCTATTTTGAGCCCTTTTCGCCAGAAATTTGGTTCCTGAAGGTATTATTTTAGGCCTTATTTATCAACATTTGGACTATGGCTGACTTTTAGACTCAACTTAGGACACTTACTATCTAATTAAAACACGTGATTGACTATCTAAGATTGTAAAGTGACAGAACTAGCTTTCTCTAGATTGTACCAAATGGATAAGACCTATAAGATTAGACGCAAAAATGCAATAGTTCCCCAAGGTTCTATTTTGGTCCCCATTTGTTAGAAATTTGGTTCCTCAAGGTTTTATTTTAGTCCCTATTTGGACTATGGTTGGCTTTTAGACTCAACTTACTATGTAATTAAAACACGTGATTGACTATCTAATTTTAAAGTGATAGGAGCAGCTTTTCTGTAGATCGTGCAAAATGGATAAGACTAATGAGATTAGACACAAAGAAGCAATTGTTCCTCAAGGTTCTATTTTGAGCCCTTTTCGCCAGAAATTTGGTTCCTCAAGGTATTATTTTAGGCCTTATTTATCAACATTTGGACTATGGCTGACTTTTAGACTCAACATAGGACACTTACTATCTAATTAAAACACGTGATTGACTATCTAAGATTGTAGTGATAGGACTAGCTTTTCTCTAGATTATGCCAAATGTATAAGATCAATGCCAGTTTCCAACCCAATATTTAGATTAGACACAAAAAAACAATTGTTCCTCAAGTGCTATTTTAGGTCCTTTTTGCTAGAAATTTTGTTCCTCAAGGTGCTATTTTAGGCCCAATTTAGCAACATCTGGACTCTATGGTTGACTTTAAGACTTAACGTAGGATCCTTACTATTTAATTAAAACATGTGATTGACTATCTGAGATTGTAAAGTAATAGAACTATGGTGGATAAGACACAAAGATTTAATTCATAATTGATCTAATCTAGATTATTTCTTGCAAGATCTTCCTTTTTGGAAATTGCGCCAAAAACCGTTTCGACTTGTCTCTGCCCAAAGACTAGACGGACAAGACTAGACGGACAAGATTAGACAAAAAAAACTATACCCTCTTTTCCACTTGGCTTTTAGCATGCGCCACCCCGGTATCGCATATTTCGCATTTCTTCAGAGTGGGCAGCCGTACGGTTAGTGCCGCCCTGGTTGAAAAAGCCTCTTCTTCGGCAGGGATTCGAATCCCGGTTTCGCGCTTGTCATGCGGGTATGTTGTCCACTACATTAGGAGTCGTCCATTAATCATGTGATGTTTTTTAGCGACTTTTCAAGACCCCCCTGCCCCCGGTGATACGTCGTGTGGTTACCACCCACCCCTTCCCAAAATCACGTAATTTTTTTAGGTAGGTCGCGCGCCGCTTTTCGGCTGAAAAATCTCACGTTCCACGAAAAAATAAATACACGTGATATCTCACACACCCCCCTCTCCCCATGTGATATTTCGTGATGTTTCACAAACCCCCTCCCCCCCTTCGAGCCTCACGTGATTAATGGACGATCCCTTATCGAGGAGGACGACAGACAAGATTAGACATACAAGACTGGATAGACAAGACTATACTTAACTATAACCGCAGCGACCCCGTGGAGTGATCACGCGGCGTTCACGTGATAGTTCGTAGTGACGTTGTAAAAAGCCTGATTTACACTGCTTTGCCAACTTTTGCTTAAAAAATAATTATATTAATTTTAAAAAGCAAAGTCTTGAAAAAGACTGATTTATGGATAAAATGTAATCAATCAGTAATTTTAACTAAGACAGAAACACTGAAAACTGGAGAGCACGAGCCATACAACGGGACTGGTCGACTGGTTTAAAGTTTCGGCTGCGTGATCTATGCTTCAAAAGCGCTTGCACTGGCCAATAGGGAATCATCCCGAAAATCACGTGAATGTCCACACGAAAATCACGTGAATATCACGCAAGTTTATTATTCCATCGGGTGGCTGCGGCAACTATAGGCAAACAAGTTGGTGTGGCTACCAAACAGAGATGACTTAAGTTGGGAGATGGGTTATGTAATATACATTGGTTATGATGTTGCAAGAATCTATTACTTTTTATCGTAAAGTTAGGACAAAAAGTCGCAAAATCCAAGTCAGTCCAAGCTTATTAGAGTTAAGCTTGGATTTAAAAAATCCAAGCTTAGAGCAACTGTTAAATTTTTGAATAACTTACGTCTTTTGTAGCCAAGGCTCGATGTCTCTGTATTGGGCGTAAAACCGACTCATATCAGGTACCAAATCCTTTATTACGTACATATGGGGCAAAGGATAAATAGGTGTAGTACTTGCCGAATCAATTTTGCTGCAACAAAAAGAATATATTATAGTATATTGTGCAACTAGGGTGGTAAGTTGTCAATTGTCCATGAGAGCGAAATTGAGCGAGAGTGAAATAGACCTTTTCAGTGCGCAGGCGTCATTTTTTTTGAGCGCAGGCGTCAATTTCCAGCATGTTATACGTAAAAATTGCCCGAACGTTTTGACGTATAACTATATAAGCTCGAAACTTTCATATTCCCGCCTTTCAAACTTGGCGGATGCCCATGCGCTTAACTAACCGTAAAATGGTCTATTGACAATACTGCACGAGTTGCAGATAATATTTTTTATTACTCATGCGAGGGGACGTATCTTACAATCTCGCGATCCAGGGGCAATCAAAAAAAGAAATAGAATCAAAAATGAAGAATTTGCTTTTTAAATTGTCTCCGGTGGTGTGGATTCATCATGAGAACTCTCATCAGTCTCTGGTATCACCATGGAATTTAAACTCATTTTAAAACGTTTTCTTTAATTTTGTAATGATAAAAAAAATTTGTCAAATCTGTCACTTTTTTAATATTGAGGTTTTAATTGTGTTTATTATATTTATTCAATTGTTTGCAATTTTTAATTGAATATTTGCATGCGATACCCAAGTTATGTGGTAATACAGCCAAAAACAGCTATTTGTCGCACTAAAAAACGGGCGCCAAGATAGTACTTACATTAGTAATAAAAGAATATTACCGTACATAATGTATTACTGAACATCACAGATAATGCGTCTTTGATACTGCATTTCATTTGCTAGTTTGTCACAGTTGGGAGTAGAGAAACTCAGAGAAAATGCGAGGCCTGGGGCAATTGACATTTTGAATTTACACACCTTCCCACAACCGTTGAAAAGTAAATACTTAGGGGAAGAAAAAAATTATAGTTTTTGTTATGGTATTAAAACTGACACCAAGGGCCTGGTAGAGTGAGTATACATTTACCACGTACTTATTCTTCTTCTTGGTGCCATATCCGCCTAGCGAATGTTGGCGATCATCCCCGCTATAATAATTTTATTGATAGCAGCATGGAACAACTCGACTGAAGTCTATCCATAGCACTGTCTAATGTTCCCCAATCATCAGGTTCGTCTTCTCCCTTGTCCTCTATTACCATTGATCTTGCCTTGCATGATGAGTTGCAGTAGGCGGTATTAATTATTTCGCATGATGTGTCCCAGGTAAGAGAGCTTCCTTATCTTGATGTTTGGAATGACTTCGATCTTCTTTCCCATTCTTCTCAGGACCTCTTCGTTCGTTATTCTGTCAACCCAACTGATCCGCAGAATTCTTCGATAAACCCACATCTCGAAGGCGTCGATCTTCTTCGAGGATGCTTCTGTTAAGATCTATGCCTCCATACCGTAAAGCAAGACCGAAAATACATAGCATTTCACATATACGTATTTTTAACTTCAGGCTAAGATTGTGACTGTACAGCACGGATCTCATACATATTAAGGCTACTAAGGCTAAATAAGTGGTGATAGAATACAACCTTAACGTACTTCACGTAGGATTTCGATTTCGTCAGTGTGAATATCCTCTACCCTGACAGTCGCTCTCTGCTTCCAGTAAAGGTTACCGATTATTCTGATGTCCTTATCGTCTATTCCGGTGTTCTTAAGTGTTTTACTTTGTCAAACGCCTTTACAAAGTCTATAAAGCATGCGTATACGTTCTTGTTAACATCTCTGCGTCGCTGAATGAGAACCTGAGCGGCAAAGAGGGCATCTCTGGTTCCAAGACCACTTGTCAAGCCAAATTGAGTGTGACCTATTTGTTCTTCGAGCTTGTGTATATGCGCTCGTGGATGACCTGGAGGAAGAGAGCTCATGATACTGATAATTCGGTATTATCCACATTTCCTTGCATTCATTTTTTTGGGTAAAGTTATGAATGTAGACTTGAGGTAATCCGATGGAATATTTCCGGAGTCGTAAATAGCGTTAAATAGTCTAACAAGTATACTAAGCCCTTTTTCCTGAAGTAGTTTCAAAACTTCAACCTGAACTTCATCGGGTCCAACTGCCTCCTTCCCTTCTTTCATTCTGCCAAGTGCTTTCTCCACCTCTGAAGTTGTAATTGGTGCGCCTGATATAGCGATATTCATATGGTGTTCTTGTAGTCTTTTCATGTCTCACACTTCACTTCGTACTTATAACTAAATAATACACTTCTCTAATGACACCAAAAAAAAACGGCCAAGTGCGATTTGTAACTCGCACACCAAGGGTTCCGTACAAACTTGTAAGTAAGGTATCTTAAGGAGGACCTAACTGTATGCAACCCATATGCTTCTGGTGCCTGACAATACCACGCAACTCATTAGTGTATTTTCATAAGTTTCTATCGGTACTTTTCAGAAGAGCATTTTGCTACCTTGGAAAGTGAGGCCCATGACAACTGCCCCTTCTGCCCACAACCTCCCCCCCCCCTTGCCCCTTTGAGAGGCCCTGGTTAGGAGTGTTTATCTAGATACCATCTAAAGGTAGGCGTCCACAGTTCCGCATCGTACGTATCGGACGCATCGCATCAAACGTATTATTTTTGTACAGCGCGTCCACAGCATCCGTAGCGATCGGATTTGCCGACACAACTACTAGCAAATACCATATTCCGTATGACGTCATCGGCACGCATCAGTTGCAAAAGTTGCCCCTCGGAGCAACGGCATCGGCATTGCCGCGATTCGTGCCATCCGTACCATGCGGAACAGTGGACGCACTTGTATTACTTTCTATAGAAAGAATAATGCGATCCGTTTGATGCGATGCGTCCGATACGTACGATGCGGAACTGTAGACGCCTACCTTAAGTTGCCAATTAGTACGTCGAGATCTGATTTTAGATTTTCCTTTTTCTGCACAAGTAGACATAACTGAAACTGCTAAAGCTATAGCAGAACTTCTTCAAGAAGAAACTTCCAAAATTATTCTAAAATCTCAAAATATGGAGAAAAACTTTTGGAATTTTGTTGACCATAAAAAAAATTTCTTTTGAAAAAAATTGTGCACAAAATAAAATAATTATTCGATTCGCCTTGTGGCAAAACCTCGAATCTGTAGCCCCTAAAGGAACGCTGGAAATGTCTTTGATAAAGTATCGAATATGAAGGATTTTCAATACATCACACTATCAAACGAATATGATTAATTAATTATTAAGACGTAGTGAATAGCTTAATCCTAGTTATACCCACAAAAGCATAAAAAAATCTCTCTCTCTCCCTGTAGCTCTAACAACCCATGGTGGGTCTTGGCTGACTCAACAACTCTCCTCCATTGGACTGTGTCCATCATTAGCTCCTCCGCTTCCATGATATTCAGGGATCTAAGATCTGATGCTATGTTGTCTGTCCACTGTAGTTGCGGTCTTCCAAGTGGTCTTCTACCGGTAGGGGCCTGTTCTCAAATCAATCTAACAACTCGTCCATCCTCCTGTCTCTTTACATGGCCGGCCCATCTCAGTCTTTCCGCTTTTATCGTTCTTACAATGTCTGGTTGGTCATATAGTTCTTCTATTTCCCTGTTTTTCCTACTGCGGTACTGTTGTGTAGTTTCACTCCTTATAGGCCCGTATATACACAGTAGAATTTTTCTCTCTGCAACTCTCAGTCTGTTTTCGTTCTTTTTTGTCATTGTCCAGGTTTCGCAGAAGTAAGTCATAATGCAAAAAAAATGCATATAAAAAATAATCCAAATTGTTATTTTGCTAATGCGCTGATTTTGGATGAACTATTAAAATCAGTCTTTTTGCTCTTCTGAAAAGTACCGATTTCCATATTCGACAATTTGAAATGGTAGGGACGATATGTAAAACGATACCATAACGATATCATAAAAAAGGACAATATATATTTTTTATTACTCATGCATTAAAAGTAGTATCTTGGCGCATGTTTTTTAGTACGAGAAATGCCACTTTTGGTTGTATTACCGCATAACTTGGGTAACGTACGCAAATATTCAATATCGCTAGGTTACAATAAAAAAAAACAATGAAATAAATAAAATAAACACAATCAAGAGCTCAATATTAAAAAAATGACGTGAACGTGACACAAATATTGTTTCATTACAAAATAAAAATTAAAGAAAACCTTTTAAAGTGAGTGTGAATTCTTATGTCGAAATTAGTGTGAATTCTTATGACGAATCCACACCAACGGTGACAATTGAAAAGCAAATTCTTCATTTTTTTTTTTTTTTTATGGCACCTGGATCCCAAATATGTAAGATACATGTCCTCGCACGAATAATAAAAAATATTGTTTGCAACACAGGCGGTATTGTCAATAGACCTTCTTACGGTTAGTTAAGCGCTTGCGCATACGTCAAGTTTGAAGGCGCGAATATGAAAGTTTCGGGCACATTTTGTTATTTTCACTGGTTATACGTCAAAAAGTTCGGGCACTTTTGACGTATACCATGGCGGAAATTGACACATGCGCACAAAAAAAATTCAACTATGAAAAGGTCTATTGCTCTTTCGAGCGAAAGTGAACAATTTCGCTCTCGTGCCTAATTGACAACCTACCGTCCTAGTTACAAAATATACTATTTTTTTCCAAATCAGATTGTGCCCGCCACAGTTTTTTGCAATTCGAATGCGACCGGGCCACAGAAAGTTTGAGAACCCCTGATCTACATTAATTATGAAAAAGTGAAAGTTTACGTAAAACCTAGAAACACATTAGTTGTTCTAATAAGCAACATTCTTATCAGAAATTTGATATTAGTACGTGCCATGTTTCATACACTTATGCCCTAGCTTAAAATAAATATAAATTTAAAAAAAAACATAAGGTATTTAACAAGTACAGTATAATCTCGATAATCCGACACATATGGGACAAGACAACCGACCGATTATCGAAAAATTTCCTTAAAATAAATAGCAATTTTAAAAAAAACATAAGGTATTTGACAAGTACAGTATAATCTCGATAATCCGACACTTAAGGGACAAGACAACCGCCGGATTTTCAGGATTAAAACAAAGCAACAACAATTTTACATATTTTAAAAGCGTCACCATTTGCTACAGTTTGCCGATTTCAAACATTCAAGTCATCGTTAGATTCTTCGTCATCCGTTAGAAAATCCGAACAAATTAGGCTGAGGATTTCTTCGTCAGAAAAGGCATAAAAATTTTCTTCGTTTGTGTCTTGAAGCCAAGCTTAGTCATCGTTTGTCAGCGTGACACTAAAGCTCTTTGGTTCCGAAGACAATTGTAGAGAAGAGTTAACTTGGTCAGAATCGTGAATCAAATTTTCAGAGTTTAAGGGGGTCCAGTTTGACTTTATTTCAGCTGTGCACGAGGTTTATATCCGGCGCGGGACAGCGGAAAGAAAAGACACGTGTTTCCCCAGAGCGCTGGATTACTGAACATGTGTCCGATTAACCAACCGCCGGATTATCAAGATTATACTGTGGTCTATTTAAATGAATTTTTGAGTCTATTTGTCTGTTTTAGATTTGTTTATTTGATGCATTTAAAAAATGTCTATAGCCTTCATTGTCCAAACATGTTAATCTCTTTTTATATCCATATGTATTGGAATAATATCAAATATTATATGACAGTTTAAGGTGCAATCAGGTGAGAGGCAGTTTCATCCACTATAAAGAGGATGAAACTGCCTCTCATATAATCTTCCATTGCAAAGCAATTGCACGTAGGAGACACATTTTTAGCATTACAGGAAATGAGATCACTGTGAAGAACATGGCACATAGACTCCTAGACCTAATACAGGGGCTGGATCTATTTACATGAAGGAATTTTGTGGGGAAATACAATAGGGCACTAGGCCGCAGTGTTTTTTAGGGCTTACCCCCCTAGACCCACATTAGTTGTTTAAAACAAAAATAATATGCAGTTAGATTATGAAAGCAGTGTTAACATGGACGTAGCCAAGGGGAGGGTTTTGGGGGTTCAAACCCCCCCCGAAATATCCAAAATATTAAATAAATCCCTTAAATATTATATTGAAATCAGGAGAGACGATATCCACATTTACTCTATGCTCTCTCTTGTAGTCTCTCTTTCATGTAGTCTATAGAGTGTAGTCTCTCACTCTTCGAGAGAGCATGGTAAATGTGGAGTTTATGGATCTTATGTGTCAGTTTTAGAAAGTAAATTGGAACATTGCTGTTATTGCATTTCCTTCAAATCCCCCTGTAACTAAACTCTGGCTATGCCCTTGAGTGTTAACATTTGAAAGTAAAACTTGCATAGTCTGACTATTTTGTAAAGCACTTTCTAAACACTGTTGCTAGGAAAAGCTGCCTGAAAGCGCATAGTATGCACCTTTAAATTTAAAAGTTATTTGCAAAAATATGATAATTTTTTATTTAAGAGTTAATTTTTTAAGAATTTAATGATTTGAATATTACCAAATACATGCAAGAGTATTGCCTCCGGCAATGTTCATGGCACACGATCCACAGATTCCTTCTCGGCAGGATCTACGGAAGGTCAGAGTGGGATCCAGTTCAGTTTTGATCTTTATGAGGGCATCGAGCACCATGGGCCCACATTTCTTCAAGTCGATGGTAAATTTCTGCATGTAGGGCCTCTTCTTGGGCTCGTCGGGATTCCATCTGTATATGGAAAACGTTTTCATTTTTTGAACGGCGGCACTGGCATGAAAACTGCGAGCCTGCGAATCGTTGAAAACAGCATATGTATGTCGCCTGGTTATGTAACGAGTGGGTTGCGCGAATTTCGCTGATTGTTTGATATTTACCTGCGTGTAAACGCCACGGCTCTTTCGTGCCAGCTGAAGACCACTGAAGGCCATGGTGAGCGCTTAAATATAATTGATTTGTAAGGTGTGAGACTAGAAGGTTCAATTTTTGCGAAAATCTGTCGCCAGAAACTACGATAAATTTCTGACAATTGTCAAAAACTCCTACTGTCAAAGCGTATATACTCCCCCCACCACTTACATAACATTGCAATTTGATCCTTTTAAGGAAAATCTGATATGAACGCAGAGAAAGCCACGCGCGTGAAGTTGCCTCTCAGCTTTTTGCATGTGTATTGTGCTGGAAAAACATAGGCGTAGTCACAAATAATTTGAATAAGTTTTGGTAGAAGCATACGTTCTTACTAGAAAGTATAGTAATTATTAACTTTTGTCACTTAATCCGTGTAAAATAGTTGCTTGAAAGTGTAGCGTTGAGTGTAAATGGTTTCGATTGGTTTTTATGTTAAATCTAACCAGCCTCTTGCATTTTTTTAAAGCAAGCATAATTTAATGTGTAGTAGGACAGACAAACAAGACTAGTCAAACAAGACTAAACGGCAAGACTAGATAGACAAGACTAGCTAGACAAGACTAGACAGACAAGACTAGACAGATAAAACTAGACAAACAAGACTAGACAGACAAGACTAGATAGACAAGACTAGATAGACAAGACTAGACAGACAAGACTAGACAGATAAAACTAGACAAACAAGACTAGACTGACAAGACTAGATAGACAAGACTAGATAGACAAGACTAGACAGACAAGACTAGACAGATAAAACTAGATAAACAAGACTAGACAGACAAGACTAGATAGACAAGACTAGACAGACAAGACTAGACAGATAAAACTAGACAAACAAGACTAGACAGACAAGACTAGATAGACAAGACTAGATAGACAAGACTAGACAGACAAGACTAGACAGATAAAACTAGACAAACAAGACTAGACAGACAAGACTAGATAGACAAGACTAGCTAGACAAGACTAGACAGACAAGACTAGACAGATAAAACTAGACAAACAAGACTAGACAGACAAGACTAGATAGACAAGACTAGATGGACAAGACTAGACAGACAAGACTAGACAGACAAAACCAGACGGACAAGACTAGACAGACAAGACTAGATAGACAAGACTAGCTAGACAAGACTAGACAGACAAGACTAGACAGATAAAACTAGACAAACAAGACTAGACAGACAAGACTAGATAGACAAGACTAGACAGACAAGACTAGACAGACAAAACTAGACAGACAAGACTAGACAGACAAGACTAGATAGACAAGACTAGACAGACAAGACTAGACAGATAAAACTAGACAAACAAGACTAGACAGACAAGACTAGACAGACAAGACTAGACAGACAAGACTAGACAGACAAAACTAGACAGACAAGACTAGACAGACAAGACTAGATAGACAAGACTAGACAGACAAGACTAGACAGATAAAACTAGACAAACAAGACTAGACAGACAAGACTAGATAGACAAGACTAGCTAGACAAGACTAGACAGACAAGACTAGACAGATAAAACTAGACAAACAAGACTAGACAGACAAGACTAGATAGACAAGACTAGATAGACAAGACTAGACAGACAAGACTAGACAGACAAAACTAGACGGACAAGACTAGACAGACAAGACTAGATAGACAAGACTAGACAGATAAAACTAGACAAACAAGACTAGACAGACAAGACTAGATAGACAAGACTAGACAGACAAGACTAGACAGATAAAACTAGACAAACAAGACTAGACAGACAAGACTAGACAGACAAGACTAGACAGATAAAACTAGACAGATAAAACTAGACAGACAAGACTAGACAGACAAGACTAGATAGACAAGACTAGACAGACAAGACTAGACAGACAAAACTAGACAGACAAGACTAGACAGACAAGACTAGATAGACAAGACTAGACAGACAAGACTAGACAGATAAAACTAGACAAACAAGACTAGACAGACAAGACTAGACAGACAAGACTAGACAGATAAAACTAGACAGATAAAACTAGACAGACAAGACTAGACAGACAAGACTAGATAGACAAGACTAGACAGACAAGACTAGACAGACAAAACTAGACAGACAAGACTAGACAGACAAGACTAGATAGACAAGACTAGACAGACAAGACTAGACAGACAAAACTAGACGAACAAGACTAGACAGACAAGACTAGATAGACAAGACTAGACAGACAAGACTAGACAGATAAAACTAGACAAACAAGACTAGACAGACAAGACTAGACAGACAAGACTAGACAGATAAAACTAGACAGATAAAACTAGACAGACAAGACTAGACAGACAAGACTAGATAGACAAGACTAGACAGACAAGACTAGACAGACAAAACTAGACAGACAAGACTAGACAGACAAGACTAGATAGACAAGACTAGACAGACAAGACTAGACAGATAAAACTAGACAAACAAGACTAGACAGACAAGACTAGACAGACAAGACTAGACAGACAAGACTAGACAGACAAAACTAGACAGACAAGACCAGACAGACAAGACTAGATAGACAAGACTAGACAGACAAGACTAGACAGATAAAACTAGACAAACAAGACTAGACAGACAAGACTAGATAGACAAGACTAGCTAGGCAAGACTAGACAGACAAGACTAGACAGATAAAACTAGACAAACAAGACTAGACAGACAAGACTAGATAGACAAGACTAGATAGACAAGACTAGACAGACAAGACTAGACAGACAAAACTAGACGGACAAGACTAGACAGACAAGACTAGATAGACAAGACTAGACAGATAAAACTAGACAAACAAGACTAGACAGACAAGACTAGATAGACAAGACTAGACAGACAAGACTAGACAGATAAAACTAGACAAACAAGACTAGACAGACAAGACTAGACAGACAAGACTAGACAGATAAAACTAGACAAACAAGACTAGACAGACAAGACTAGATAGACAAGACTAGACAGACAAGACTAGACAGATAAAACTAGACAAACAAGACTAGACAGACAAGACTAGACAGACAAGACTAGACAGACAAGACTAGACAGACAAAACTAGACAGACAAGACTAGACAGACAAGACTAGATAGACAAGACTAGACAGACAAGACTAGACAGATAAAACTAGACAAACAAGACTAGACAGACAAGACTAGATAGACAAGACTAGCTAGACAAGACTAGACAGACAAGACTAGACAGATAAAACTAGACAAACAAGACTAGACAGACAAGACTAGATAGACAAGACTAGATAGACAAGACTAGACAGACAAGACTAGACAGACAAAACTAGACGGACAAGACTAGACAGACAAGACTAGATAGACAAGACTAGCTAGACAAGACTAGACAGACAAGACTAGACAGATAAAACTAGACAAACAAGACTAGACAGACAAGACTAGATAGACAAGACTAGACAGACAAGACTAGACAGACAAAACTAGACAGACAAGACTAGACAGACAAGACTAGATAGACAAGACTAGACAGACAAGAGTAGACAGACAAGACTAGCCTAGACAAACATGATTAGACAGACTAAACTAAATTAGACTAAACAGAAAAACCTAAATGAATTTTCAAAACTGAGACGAAGTTATTGCTGGCGGTTATTTTATAACGACGTATAAATTACAGTCTCCCGACTCGGCACAGCCCGGCTCGGCCAAGCCAAGACTAGACAGACAAGACTAGACCAGGGGTCGGCAAAGTGTGGCTCGCGAGCCACACGTGGCTCTTTTGGTGTGAACCTAATGGCTCTTCAGAAACATATCGAAACAAAAAAATAACAAAAAAAAACGAAACAGAACTGCCCCTTTTCGGGAGTCTTAGAACCGCCGGCGCCGCCGCCAAGTTCAAAACTCACAGTCACTCTTTTTCACAATTTTAACAATAAACCAGATATTGTGAATAAAATCAAAAGCTTACAATTTTATGCCAGAACTACAACAGATAGGACAAGTCGTTAAATGTATGCCAACAAGTTGAGGACGTTAAATTAGCATCAGTCATATCAATAGCGGTCGATGAGTCTTGTGACATAAAGGATACGGCACAAGTTGTCCATTTTGCCATATATCATTAGTTGGTTCTATAGAAGAACTCTTGAGATTAATGCCACTCAAGGGTCAAACACAAGGAGAAGATGTAGAAAATGCAGTGAATAAATGTCTGAATAAAAATCACATCGATGTTATTAAAATAGTGTCAATTGCAACAGATGAAGCTAAAAGTATGATGGGCAGTAAAAAAGGATTTGTCACAATTTTAAAACAAAAAATTGATCATGACGTGCATAGGCGTATCCAGGGTGCGTTTTGGGGGTTCAAACACCCCGCCCCCCCCCTAGAAATATGCAAAATATAAGATAAATATTATATAGACATCAGGAGGGACGAGTAGAGACGACTATCTTCAAGAAAACATGGTAGATGTGGAGTTTAGAAACCCTTGTGTGTCAGTTTTAGAAATTAAATTGGTGCATTTCTGCAAAACCCCTTCCCGAAATAATTTCTAAACCCCCCTCGAAACTAAACCCTGGCCCATGATGACGTGTTATCTTTCCATTGCATAATTCACAAGGAAGCACTTTGCGGACAAACATTTCTAGAAGATATGGGTAATGTTATGGATGTGGTCATAAACCCGGGGCGCGGTACGGGATATTGTTAATTGTAAGTTCTGGATATAAAGGAATGATAATATAATTTGCTGTCATTTTTGACAGTTTTTATCAACTATCGTCATTTTGGACAGTAATTAGCATTTTTGATAGTTATTATCAATTTTGACAGTTATCACAATGTTAATTGACAATTATAAACTATTTCACGATTTTTACAACTTTTGACAGATTAAAATTATAAATGTAGCTTTAATGATTAATAATAACCGATTGGACAAATACACATAATTATCCAAAGATGCAAAGAATGTTTTTGCCATTTATGACAAGTTTTGGGAATATAAGTTTTGGATGAAAATAAGAAGTTGGAGGAGAAAGGCTTTAGATAGAGAGGAATTGAAGGAAGTAATTCAGCAGGCCAAGGTTCTACATGGACCTTAGTGCTGACAGAAGAAGAAAAAGAAGTTTTCGATGAACTTAACGTAACGGGACGCTACGAGACATGACGTGACGTATAACTTAAACACGTTCTTTTATATGCGACTAATTACGCCTGACGCGACGTACATATCAGAACTTAACGTAACGTATAGGCTGGCAAAGTTCAAACTTGGCTTCCCATTTCGTTAGCTGATTCACATGACTCTTTTTGTCAATCAATGCTCTCGATTCTTGCGCGCATGCAATCGAATTCAAGAGTGACATTGTTATTGTGTTGTGATTGGCGGTATTGTGTTGTTATTTACATTGTACAATCGCCAGCAGCTACAACAACAGAAACAAAAGAAAATGTCGATGGACCTTTCACAAACATAGCGTTAGCTAAATTCACGTCAAATCACTTTACGTCGCGTCGCGTCCCGTTACGTTAAGTTCATCGTAAACCCGGTATTAACCATCCAAAGTTCTACATATAAAGGAATGATAATGTCATTTTTGACAGTTATTATCAGCTATTATCATTTTTATAGTATTTACCATTTTTAACAGTTTTAAAAATTTTGACAATTATGAACTACTTTACCGTTATTAGCAGTTTATACAGATTACAATAATAAATGTAGCGGCAAGCCAGACATTCAGGGGGGTCGCGTAGGATAGGGCCCGGCTGGCAAACGCCACCTCAACTATATGGCCAGTCCGACGCTGGATTTGGTAGTCAAAGCCACCAATAATATTGTAGCAAAGGCGCTTAATCATCGCTAATTCTGAAGAAAATTCTACAATATGACTTTATTAAAAAAATTATCCGTGGCTTTTGATCCGGTTTAAAATCATTTTAAATAGAAAATTGGCTCTTAAGTTTATGGAGTTTGCCGACCCCTGGACTAGACTGACAAGCCTAGACAGACAAGACTAGACAGACAAGACTTTTTTTTTTAAAGTGGTTCAGGGTAAGCTCTCACCAAATCCCCTATTCCACCTTGGCTTTTAGTATGCGCCACCCCGGTATCGCATATATTGCATTCATTCAGGGTGGGCAGCCCGGACGGTTAATGAAAACCGCCCTAGTTGTCGCCTCGCCGATCAGGATTCGAACCCGGGTCTCCCGCATTGAAAGGCGGGTATGTTGTCAACTACACCACCGAGGAGGACAGACAGACAAGACTAGTGAGACAAGACTAGACAGACAAGACTAGACAGATCAGATTAGACACACAAGACTAGACAGTCAAGACTAGACAGACAAGACTAGACAGACAAGACTAGACAGACAAGACTAGACAGTCAAGACTAGAGAGACAAGACTAGACAGACAAGAGTAGACAGACAAGACTAGACAGTCAAGACTAGACAGACAAGACTAGACAAAGAGGACTAGACAGGCGCGACTAGCCTAGACAAACAAGATTAGACAGACTAAACTAAATTAGTTTTCAAAACTGAAACGAAGTTATTGCTGGCGGGTAGTTTATAAACGACGTGTAAATTACAGTCTTCCGACTCGGCACAGCCCGGCTCGGTCCGGCACCCCGGGCTGCGCCGAGTCGTAATTTGCACGTCGTTTATAAACTACCCGCTACACAATACACACTTTTCTTCAGTTGAAGTAATTATTTAAATTGATATACTGTTTAGTACCAAACTGTATTATTATTTCTACCTAACTGTATTATTATTAGTACCAAACTGTATTCCCGCCGCTGTGTTCTACGTTTTTAGTTCAATGTATGCACGACAGGGGCGCTTTCTCTGATTCTGATATGAAAAACTAAATAACCATTCAATTCAAAACTTTATGTTTGTTATAAACTTAAACACGAATTACTCGTTTGATAATTTTTGTTTTATATATTCTTATTGAAGAATATATAAAGAAAATATAAGCAAACAGAAGGAAAATATTATTTCATAAGTGGCTATATATTCAGGTCACTCTTTCAAATTATTTGTATTCGTTATCGCACTCGTTTCGTTATCTTTGCAACAATACTATTCCTTTGTTTTGATAAAATGTCTGAACTTGAAATATTTTGATAAACAAAATTAATGCGTTTTAATTTGAGGCAAGTATTTTGTTAAAAGTATTTCGAAAGTAGGATAAATTATGATTAAACTAAGGTTTTCCCTTTATTTATATTTTTATAATAGTATATTACATAAAAAGACTTGTAAGAAGTATTTTACGTACGAGCGGAACAGTAATGTCCGCGAGTACATAATTTTCTCGAGTCATGTACTATACTTTATCTAGGACCACACTAATTTGTTCCTGTTTAATAAGAAAAATACATTTGATGTAACAAATTTATTCCTTAATATGTATATTATTTGACATTATAATAAACAAACCATTTTCATTATCACAATCACAAAACATTATTTAATTTTATCGAATTGAAAAGAAATGGTTACATACTTTATTACTTAGTATTTACTTGTAGCTTTCTTTAGATTTAAACGTGAAAAAAAAACCGAAATTAATGACATTTTCGATGCGAATAATGTCACGTTTTATGATTGTTTGAAAATCATGGAGTACTATATTTAACAAACGTATCAAGGTGCATCTCAACCAATCAACAAATCGTAAACCAAACGCACTAGTGTGTTAACAATTATTACATATCATTAATTGCGACTGTTACATACGTGTGTGTTATGATGTATTTACATAGTCCACGAACTGTACAATAATGGGCATTTATAATAGTGGCCGTAGATAAAATCCTTTACTCATTTCCTTTACTATGCTTTCCTGAATAAACTTTTGCAGGAATATTCTGAAAGCTTTTCAAATAAATGATGGCAATCTCTTTCACTTTTCGGCTTAGGTATTGGTAAAATTCGCTTCTTGTAGCTACTTAAGCCTATAATCGCGTAATAATAAATAATATTATCCATAATCGAGTCTGATAAACCGTGCGCTGATATTCCACCCTTTCAGCAAACCAAATTCTTTGATACTCATTCGATAACAGATGAGTCATATTCGCGTCAAACTTTTGGAAACTCGGTGTTAAGGATCTGATGTCATTGGCGACGGCGGCTGAAGAAATAATTTGGTTTTTGGGCCGGGCGACCGATGTTGCTGACCATTTTATTTTGTTTTGTTTGGAGGTCATGTTTTGGTTTGTGGCGTAATTACGTACATGAAAGAAAATGTGCCAAATGGATTGGGGTAAAAAGTAAAATTGACAATTTTTCACAACAGGAAGCTAACTATAATGATAATTAAATGTATCTATTCGCACATCAAAATGAACACATTAATAAGTAAATTATAAGTACATTAAAATGTACGTTATTATAGTCGTAACATTGGCGTAGCCAGGATTTAGTTCCGGGGGGGGGGGGGGTGTGTTTAGGACCAGGATTTAGTTTCGGGGGGGTTTTAAGAAAATACAGTAACAGAAATGCAACAATTGTAACGGGTTTGCATATTCCGCGGGGGGTGGGGTGGCGGGCGTTGAACCTCCAAAACCCAGGGGCAAGGGGGGGCTACGCCCATGGTGTGTAAAGTATCTAAATCGTACGTAAAAATCCAATGTGGATCAAATGGAGTTTCGTTATTTAACGATTTCTGTTTGTTGTTACTATGGCAACAACTCTCGTCACTAAACAAAAAACTTGTAAACGGTAAAGACGTAGTGAAAATAAATTTTCTGACGTACATTAAAATTGAATTAATTTTGAATTAGGAAGTCTCTAAAATAATGCACGTGTGTGATTAGCGTGTAGATAAAATAATGCACGTGTGACTTTTTTGGCCTACTGAATTGTAAAGCTAGCTTTGAAATCTAATATAGAAAAAGCTACTTTACACCATATTTGACACGATAATGTAGAAAATAAGAGTGATTATTTATTATAAAGTATAGCATATGACATAACATATTATGTATAATAACAAAATAAAAATAACAAATAACATAGCAAAATAACATATTATGTACCTAATAAATTTGAATTAGTAAAAATGTCAAAGTTTGTTAGTACCAACATTAAAAAATTAAATAATTTCCAATATTGCAGTGCGGGTTCAGGAAAGGCAGAGGGGTGCAAGACCATATTTTCTCTATAAAACAATTGATAGAGAAATATCGCAAGGACAAGATATTCGACTAGAAGAAGCATTCGACAGCGTCACAAGGAAAACTGTGTGGAATGGCTTAAATATTAGAAGAGTGAACAATAAACTACAGCGATGCATACAAAGTATATATGGGAATACAAGGAAACCTACAATCAGAGGAGTTTACAACAAGGGAAGGTTTAAGACAAGGAGGAATCCTCAGCCCAGCCTTGTTCAATATAGTTATGGATGATATTATAAAGGAAGTAAAGAGTGAAGTGAAGAAACTAAAGGTCGGATATAAGAATATAAGAACATGCAAGTGGTAGAAGTATCAGAGAGTGTATTTGCTGATGACCTGGTAATATATGCGACAAATGAACAAGATCTGCAATATAACCTGAATATATGGAAAAATGCACTAATAGATAAGAATGAATGCAGGAAAAACCAAGGCAATGGTGATTGGAAAGAAAGACTTGCAAATATCAATAAAATCAGATTAGAGCAAGTGCACACATTTAAATATTTGGGAGTGAAGATTCACAAAAATGGAAAGATGGACGCAGAAATGAATGATGAAACTGGAAAGTGCTGCTAGGATATATAATTCACTGAACAACGCCTTCATAAGGAAAAAAGAAATATACAGCAAATCAAAAATTACGGTATTCAAAACTATTTTTAAACCCGTATTAACTTGCTGGGTGTTATCCAAACAAGCAAAATGCAAGATCCAAGCAATGGAAATGAGGTACCTACGGGGAGTGAAGGGGAGTAGGGAAAGATCCTATGTTCTATTCCCTCCTCACCCATAAGGATTTACATGTAAACCTCCACCTTATGGGAAATGACAAGTAATTCCTCCGTCTTATGGGGAATTACATGTAAAATTTAGTCTACCCCTCCGTATGGGGAATCCTATAGAAAATAGTTCTGAACGTGGCCGAGCGTGTATGTGTAGATGGCGCGCGAGCGCGGGGAATATTCAAAATGAGGGGTGGACAAATTTACAGATAGGGGTTCAATTGAGATTATGGGGTTTAGATTGACAAGACTAGACAGATAAGACTAGACAGACAAGATGGGACTGGACAGATAATACTAGACAGACAAGACTAGACAGGACTAAACGGTAAGACTAGACATACAAGCCAGACAAGACTAGACAGATAAGAGTAAACAAGACTAGACAAGACTAGACTGACAAGACTAGACAAGACTAGACACACAAGACTAGACAAGCGATGAAAATTGCGGGCGGGTAGCGGGGAATCGTGTGTGCATGCATAATTGGTTGCAAACATATTACGGGTTGATTCAATTGAGATTATAGGATTTGGAACAAGAACATATAAGACTAGATCACATCCTGCGATATTTATCTGAATAATTTCCTATGTGTAAGCGAAATTTCTTAAACCTGTCTATGAACTCGATCGTATTAATTATTTTAAATAAAAAAAATATTTCTGCTATTAGGTTTCATTTTGAGTGTGTCATGATGGTATTGTTTCTTTCTTAAGTTTACGTAATCAGTTTAGTATTTGAACTTGAAGATTTTAAATGTGTATCAAGAAAATAACATTATTTTAACAACTACGACAGTGAATGTTTATGTAACCGCACGCTTAGGACCGGGCGCTTGATAAATAAACAATCGTGTCCAGTTTAAAAATTACAACCGCTGCATTTAAATACAACTACCGCAGTAAGAAACGCGGTCTAATTAATTTAGTATTTGATCTTGTAAATGCATGCGAGTATGACATATTTAAATCGTAAGATAGGAAACGCTATCAGTTTCATGTTTCATTTTATCTGGATGCTAGTTTGTAAAATGCTACATGTAAAATTTAGCCTACCCCTCCGTATGGGGAATCCTATAGAAAATAGTTCTGAACGTAGCCGAGCGTGTATCTGTAGATGGCGCTAGATAGACTAGATAGATAGACTAAGCGGGAAAAATCAAAATGGATTGCGGGGTGGCGAGTGTAGAAACACTGTCATCTTCTTGGAATTAATCTGTGTGTTTATCCTAGAGTTTGACCTAGTTTTTGGTTATTGAACCCATGCAAAGAATCGTGGGAAAGTTAAAACGTAGAGTCAGCATTTACCTGTTTCAACTTATCTGTAAACGTTACTGTCAATTTCTTGTAATTGTTCTATGTTCATTCTAGAAACGTGACCGTAGAAATAAACACTGGCAGTTTCTTGGAATTAGTGTGTTTATCCTATTAAGAGTTTGACCTAGTTTTGATCCATACAAAGAATCGTAGGAAAGTTAAAACCGCCGAGTCAGCATTTTCCTGTTCCAACTTGTCTGGGTGATTCTGAGAAATTTTTGAGTTATTTTAAACTCATCTGTGACCTCATTCGCATTATTTTAAATTTTAATAAAAATATAAAAGTATTTCTGTTATTAGGGTTAAATTTGGAGTGAGAAATGCTATTCCTTCTTTTAAGTTTACGTAATCAGTTTAGTACTTGAAGATTTTAAATGTGTATCAAGAAAATAACATTATTTTAACAACTACGACAGTGAATGTTTATATAACCGCACGTTTAGGACTTAAAACTATATAAACAATCGTGTCCAGTTTAAAAATTACAACCGCTGCATTTAAAAACTACCGCAATAAGAAACGCGGACTAATTAATTTAGTATTTGATCTTGAAATGCATGCGAGTATGACATATTTAAATCGTAAGATAGGAAACGCTATCAGTTTCATGTTTCAATTTATCTGGATGCTAGTTTGAATTTATTCGATGTATTCTGAGAAATTTGGATGAGTCATACATGCATAGAGTCGTGGGAAGGTTAAACCCGTTGTTGAAAACCAGCAGTTGAGTCAGCAACCAGCAGTGAGAGTCAGCATTTTCCTGTTTTAACCTGTCTGGATGAGTCATTGAACACGTGATACATTGGCTTATTGAGTCTACATACTGAATATTCACCCTAAACCTCCAAGAAGATAAAGTTGGAGCCGTAGACAGTCAACAATACCCAACAAGGTTAAAGTTTGCGAGAGATCCTTCGATTCCAGAAACAAACACAACAAAGCAACAGTGAAGCTGGTCCAGCAGAACATCATCCAAGGTTGTGTCAGCTATAGAATTGATGATTCAAGGATTGATGTAGATAGCTTTATTAATAAATTGAACAGCCGTTGTACGAGAAGCCCCATTCTCTTCTGTACGAGAAGCCAAAAAACCATCCACTTTCCGTCCACTGTTCATCCACTTTCCGTTCACCGTCCACTTTTTTCCGTCCACCGTCCACTTTCCGTCCAATTTAATAAGCTTTTAAACAGATTTTAATCAGATTTTAAACAGCTTTTTAATCAGCTTTTTATCAGCTTTTTAATCGGCTTTATAATCAGCTTTTTAATCAGCTTTTAAACAGCTTTTTATTCAGCTTTTGAACAGCTTTTTCATCAGCTTTCAAACAACTTTTAAACAGCTTTTTAATCAGCTTTTAAACAGCTTTCAATCAGCTTTAAACAGCTTTCAATCAGCATTAAACAGCTTCTTCTCTTCAGCTTTAATCTCATTGGATTAGATGGGTTAGGTTAGGTTAGCATTAGGTTAGGTTACGGGAGGTTTTGAATAAAGCACGCTTCATTCCCAACCCCTCGTAACCTAACCTAATGCTAACCTAACCTAACCCAACTAATCCAATGAGAGTAAAGCTGAAGAGAAGAAGCTGTTTAATGCTGATTGAAAGCTGTTTAAAGCTGATTGAAAGCTGTTTAAAAGCTGATTAAAAAGCTGATTATAAAGCCGATTAAAAAGCTGATAAAAAGCTGATTCAAAAGCTGTTTAAAATCTGATTAAAATCTGTTTAAAAGCTGATTAAATTGGACGGAAAGTGGACGGTAGACGGAAAAAAGTGGACGGTGAACGGAAAGTGGATGGACAGTGGACGGAAAGTGGATGGTTAGAATGGGGCTTCTCGTACAACGGCTGTTCAATTTACTAATAAAGCTATCTACATCAATCCTTGAACCATCAATTCTATAGCTGACACAACCTTGGATGATGTTCTGCTGGACCAGCTTCACTGTTGCTTTGTTGTGTTTGTTTCTGTAATCGAAGGATCTCCCGCAAACTTTAACCTTGTTGGGTATTATTGACTGTCTACGGCTCCAACTTTATCTTCTTGGAGGTTTAGGGTGAATATTCAGTATGTAGACTGAATAAGCCAATGTATCACGTGGTCAATGACTCATCCAGACAGGTTGAAACAGGAAAATGCTGACTCTCACTGCTGGTTGCTGACTCAACTGCTGGTTTTCAACAACGGGTTTAACCTTCCCACGATTCTATGCATGTATGACTCATCCAAATTTCTCAGAATACATCGAATAAGTTCAAACTAGCATCCAGATAAAATGAAACATGAAACTGATAGCGTTTCCTATCTTACGATTTAAATATGTCATACTCGCATGCATTTACAAGATCAAATACTAAATTAATTAGACCGCGTTTCTTACTGCGGTAGTTGTATTTAAATGCAGCGGTTGTAATTTTTAAACTGGACACGATTGTTTATTTATCAAGCGCCCGGTCCTAATCGTGCGGTTACATAAACATTCACTGTCGTAGTTGTTAAAATAATGTTATTTTCTTGATACACATTTAAAATCTTCAAGTTCAAATACTAAACTGATTACGTAAACTTAAGAAAGAAACAATACCATGACACACTCAAAATGAAACCTAATAGCATAAATATTTTTTTAATTTAAAATAATTAATACGATCGAGTTCATAGACAAGATTAAGAAATTTCGCTTACACATAGGAAATTATTCAGATAAATATCGCAGGATGTGATCTAGTCATATATGTTCTTGTTCCAAATCCTATAATCTCAATTGAATCAACCCGTAATATGTTTGCAACCAATTATGCATGCACTCACGATTCCCCGCTACCCGCCCGCAATTTTCACCGCTTGTCTAGTCTTGTGTGTCTAGTCTTGTCTAGTCTTATCAGTCTAGTCTTGTCTAGTCTTGTTTACTTTTATCTGTCTAGTCTTGTCTGGCTTGTATGTCTAGTCTTACCGTTTAGTCCTGTCTAGTCTTGTCTGTCTAGTATTATCTGTCCAGTCCCATCTTGTCTGTCTAGTCTTATCTAGTCTTATGTGTCTAGTCTTGTCAATCTAAACCCCTTAATCTCAATTGAACCCCTATCTGTAAATTTGTCCACCCCTCATTTTGAATATTCCCCGCGCTCGCGCGCCATCTACACATACACGCTCGGCCACGTTCAGAACTATTTTCTATAGGATTCCCCATACGGAGGGGTAGACTAAATTTTACATGTAATTCCCCATAAGACGGAGGAATTACTTGTCATTTCCCATAAGGTGGAGGTTTACATGTAAATCCTTATGGGTGAGGAGGGAATAGAACATAAGATCTTTCCCTACTAAGGGGATTACACGAAAAGATAGAATCAGAATGACTTAGCAAGAGAAGTACTGGAAGTAGAACCCATCATAGGAAGCAAATCAAACGACAACAATTAAAATGGTTTGGACACCTAGTGAGGATGAAGGAGGAAAGATCAACAAAACAAATATGGCCGGCGAGACCACACAAACGCAGAGCAAGGGGCAGACCAAGGAAAACATGGGATGAGGCGGTGACAGAAACTTTAAGCGAGAAGGGACTGTCATGGAAGGAGGGAAAAAAGGATCAGTAAGGACAGAAAGTCCAGGCATCGACAACATCACATCTGAAATGGTGAAAGCTAACTGCATGACCACGACCGAAATGCTGGCACCTCTAATAAATAAAATCTCGGAATCCGAGACATTACCGAAAGAATGGAACAATGGCCTTCTGATAAACCTTCCCAAAAAAGGAGTCCTGAGCGATTGCAACAACTGGAGAGGCATAAAACTATTAACAACTGCATCGAAAATACTCACCCGAATGAGCAAAGCAATTGAACCTACGTTGAGAGAAGAACAGGCTGGTTTCAGGCCGGGAAGATCCTGCGTAGACCAAATCAATACGTTGCGGATTATAACAGAGCAAGCAGTAGATTGGCAAACCACGGTATTTCTATTATTCGTAGACTTTCAAAAAGCTTTTGATACTATTAAATGGAAAAGCATTTGGGCGGCTTTAGACCGGAGAGGCGTCCCACCCAAAATAGTAAACATCATAATAGCATCGTATGCGGACTACTCTTGCAACGTGGTACACGATGGGAATCTCTCAGAAGCGGTCAAAGTGTCTGCTGGTGTCCGACAGGGCTGCTTGTTGTCCCCGCTTTTATTCCTAATAGTACTAGACGAGGTCATGACATGTTACAATACAGCCTCGAGGAATACGCTGGGGACTATTAAGCAGGCTAGAAGATCTCGACTACGGCGATGATATCTGCCTCATGTCCCATACACTCACCGACATGATGGACAAAACAGCTAAGCTACAACAAGAAGTTAAAGAGATAGACCTGCACATAAACATAAAAAAAACAGAGGATATGCGGATTGGCGCTACCACTAGCAGGGACATACAAGGAAACGGCGTTACAGTGAAAAGATGCGAACAGTTCTGCTACTTGGGCAGCATCATAGCAGTGGATGGAGGGGCCGACCCAGACATCGCTAGAAGAATCAACAAAGCGAAGGGAGCGTTCGCCCAACTGAATAACGTTTGGAGCTCTTCAATACTTTCCCGTAAAACGAAACGCAAACTATATAATAGTAACGTCAAATCCATCCTGTTCTACGGCAGTGAGAGGTGGAAAGTAACTAAAATCAGCACAAACAAACTGCAAGTTTTCGCAAACTGGTGTTTGAGACGGATCCTTAGAATCCGATGGCCTGAAGTGATATCGAACCACGATCTGCTTCGTTATACAAACCAACTTCCAGTAGACGTTGAAATAAAGAGAAGAAAGTGGAACTGGCTTGGACACACCCTACGGCGCAATCCACAAAACAAGCATTGGACTGGCATCCCCAAGGCAGTAAGCGAAAGAGAGGAAGGCCAAAAACAACATGGCGACATACAATTGAAGCCAAAATCACCTCCACCGGCAAATCGTGGAATGAGTTGAAGGTCGTGGCTCGAAATAGAGTCAGATGGCGACAATTGGTAGAAGCCATATGCCCCACTGGGGGAAACAGGAACTAAGAGAGAGAGAGAGAGAGAGAGAGAGAGAGAAAGGGAGAGAGAGAGAGAGGGAAGGACAGAAACGAGACTAGTCCACAATTAGTATGAGTTTGTCATTTCTGTAATACTGCACCTGAGTCTATATAGATTATTACTTTAACACCTAACGGTACTCGGTACGGTGTTAAGATGGTGTTAAGAAACGGTACTAAGGTTTGGAATATAAAAAAAATAATTTCCAATATTGTAAATAATAATAAATAATAACTAAAAGTAAATAAATAATAACAAATAGATTTAGTATTTGTTTCGTAATCGGCCGAAAAATCTTATACAGATTTCGTGCGGAAATGATTTTACAACGCTCCAGCTAATCGGAACCCAAACGAGCTGTTGCGTTGTAAAATCAACGTTTCCGCACTCTTATGTCACTCCGTAATTTTATAAATTTTTTCCTTTTTTTTTTTGTAACAGTTGACTAACTGATTGCTTGAATAAAACAAAACGTTTTTGTTGTTCAAAGTTTATTGAAAGTAAAAAATGGAAGAGACTGGTCTGCTCACTCGAAGACCTGATCCAGGTTGAGGCAAGACTACAACAGCTAGAGATGACCGCTTTCTCGTTTCTAGTGCTCTGAGAAACGGAACGGTTACGGCAGTTTCCCTTCGAAATCATCTACAAGAAGTGAGAAATGTAAACTTAAGTGAGTGGACAGTTAGGAGGCGACTTCATTCTGCTGGATTATCTTCTCCAACTAGAGCTACTGGACCGCCCGCTTTCCTATGCACACCGGATTGCGCGGTTAAATTTTGCACGAGAACACTTGGCTTGGACAATAGCGGATTGGAGTCAAGTATTGTTTTGCGATGATTCGCAATTTTGTCTTATGGGCACAGATAGACATGTAAGAGAGACTAAAAAACAAAAACTCCCACGGACCAGATGGATTGCCTTGTCGCCTGATAAAAGAGAACTCTCATCACCTTATAAAATCTTTATTGAATATAGTAAACTGTTCACTCGAGGCTGAGGAATTTCCGTACATTTTAAAGGTAACTATCATCGTGCCCATTTATAAGAAAGGGGATAAAAAAGAACCCAACAACTACAGGCCCATTGCCCTAATTTCAGTGTTTTCTAAAATTCTTGAATACTGTTTCTTATCCCGCTTAATACCATTTAATAACAAGCACAAAATTATACCTAAGGAACAACATGGTTTCCAGAGCGGAAAGTGAACCAGCACAGCTATGCTGGAATTATATAATAAAATACTCGCAGCAGTCGATACTGGAAAATTTCCTATCGGCATTTTCTACGACCTGTTGCGTTGATCACATACAGCTAATCAATAAATTATATAAATACGGAATAATTTCCCTCTTATTCCGTATTTATATATAGCGGATATATTAGCGGGTATGTGGTTGAAATCGTTCCAAAAAATTCGCTCACAATATGCACAAATTCGATCTAGCTCTACCCAAACCGAGTCTTCAAAAATAATATCCAATACAGGGGTTCCTCAGGGAAGCGTGTTAGCGCCTACCTTATTTGTCTTATACTTGGCCGACCTGGTATCATATTCTCATGTCTACTGCACTCTCTATGCAGATGATGCCATCTCTAAAAATAGCTTAAACAAATGACAGATAGAAGCAAATAGACTTATGCAAGACATAACAAACTGGTTCTCTGTAGACTCCGCCTGAATTTGGACAAAACGGAATTTATAATCTTTCAGACGCAGAAAAGTGATTATGCTCAAGCGTGTATTGCTGAGCGACTTCCATTTGTTGGAGGATCAGTTAAGGCATGGGGAGGCATATGTTTTGACACTCGCACCAAGTTAGTCTTTATCGAGAATGATATCTATCGTATCTGATAGAGGTTCTAGAAGCCCATGTTTTACCGTTTATGGTAATTCTTGGAACAGAAGCAAAATTTAAGCATGATAACGCACGGCCCTACACTGCTCAGATAGTTACTGAGTATCTTGACGAGTGTGAAATCACGCGATTTGTTTGGCCAGATCGCAGTGCAGATTTAAATCCAATTGAGCATATTTGGGATGAGATGGGAAAACGTATACGAAGATATGTGCCGGCCCCCAGAAATTCTAGAGAGCTTCGCGATATACTGGTGCAAGAATGGGATAATCTTCCGTAGAATGCAAGAGCGTACGCAGGATATGAATTAAGGGGGGGGGGGGGCAGCTCTGAAATGAATTATGCATTATGAAATGAAGTAACCATCTGTCGTACAATTTCAGAACTGCTTCGCCATGCTCTTTGCTCCCAAAGACGCCAGGGTGAGGTTTTAAAAGATATTTAGTTAGTTAGTTAGATATTTCTGTGCGGCGAGGTGGGAGGGCAGCTGCCACCACACCGTCCCTCGCTGCGTACGCCCTTTGCAGAATGTGATCCAAAATCTGATCCAGAGCATGCCTAGTCGTTTTCAAGCTGTTGTCACTGCCAGAGGAGGGAATACTCGCTACTGAAGTCCTTAAACCTTCTTTTGTTTCAACAAGAGCATATAAAAGTAGACTTGTTCATTTTCATTACTTAGCATAACAAAATAAAATTGTTCAGTTTCATTACTTTAAATAAACTTTGAACAACAAAAACCTTTTTTTTTTTAATCAAGCAATCAGTTAGTAATCTGTTACAACCGAAAAAACACGCAAAAAACTAAAAATTTCTAACATATCTTCAAAT
Source organism: Phosphuga atrata (assembly GCA_944588485.1). Lineage (NCBI taxonomy): Eukaryota > Metazoa > Arthropoda > Insecta > Coleoptera > Silphidae > Phosphuga > Phosphuga atrata. The sequence goes on along the minus strand of OX155899.1, from coordinate 69,264,059 downwards.
TAGGAAGTGAATTTTATGCTCGGAAGTGTAACTATTGTGCTCTCTAAAACTTCTCAACTCATACACTAACTGATTGCTTGAATAAAACAAAAGGTTTTCGTTGTTCAAAGTTTCTTGAAAGTAATGAAACCTGATAAAAGTCCTTCTTCACACACGTGTATCATAAAGTACTATATTATAATTTATTGAAAAAATGAAGCGTAAATATGTTTTGCAAGGCTAAGTTAATTTAGAGATAGCTGGCAGTGTTTAAATAGATTAGCTGGTTTAATCATTAGAATATAAATTACTTGCATAACTGTTGTTATACCTGATATATAAAGTGAGGCTTTAAATTCATTTTATTTTACACTGCGAAAACTTTTTGCAACATAAACATTTGCAAATATATAATTTTTTTACATAAAAATTGCAAAATGAGGGTACACGTTTTTATAACGATTTTGGGTTTATTTCCTTTTATTTTTTGTGTCAATGGTGAACCTCGTAAGTATTCAAATCGATCAATATAAATCAATATAATTATATAATAATATTATAATATAATTATATAATAATATTATAATATAATTATATAATAATATTATAATATAATTATATAATATTATAGTTAGTACTAATTATATAATATTAAGTAATATAATGTAAAAAGTTATTTATTCTTGCACCATTTTAGAGAATGAATCACAAAATACAGACGGAAGATCTAAAAGGGCAATTATTTCTCCGCCTTCCAGTTTGCAGGAAGACGGTTTGTCGCTTAATATAAATAACAAGTTAATCAAACAAGTCGTGGCGTCAGAAAATGAAGATTTGAACGGCTACAACAAACTTTCTCCTTCGGAGAATGGTGATTTAAAATCCATTAAACTTAAAACAAACGGAACACAGCCTGAATATATAAATATATTCAGTCTTTAATACTCCTAAAAAGACTTAATAATTGTTATAGAGCTCCGGAAAGGCTGAATATATTTATATATTCAGGCTGTGATCTATTTGTTTTAAGTTTGTATGATTATCTATAACGTAAGATGGTTTTACCAATTCTATCTTATCAGTTCAATCAATAACCTGCTAAGTTCATGTCTCTCTCACAAAATGTCAAAATTATAAACGCCTAATCCTAAACACCACATGGGTTTTCAAGTGAGTGGTTTACAAATTATTGTACATGGGAGCAAAGCTGTGCTGATGAGAGATAAATCTCGAAACGCGTCCACAGATGGCTATCCACTTAAGGTATCGGACATGAGACATATAAGATATGATGATGATGATAAGATCTTGAAGACTCAGTAATTGTGCTCCGGAAAGTCTGAATATATTTATATATTCAGGCTGTGTTCCGTTTGTTTTAAGTTTGTATGATTATCTATAACGTAGGAGGGTTTCACAAATTCTAAAATCCATTATTTTTGACATAAGCTATAATTTTTGTACAATCTAAAATATTTTATGTATTCCGTTATAGATCACACCCTTGCAAAACGCTCCTTCTGGGATATATTAACAAAGAAATTTCTTCCCTTGCCGAAGGATTTAACCAAGACAGGCTTCAACGTGCAAATAAATAACGATTTAGTTAGAGTAAATTAATATTATTCTCGATAAATGTTATATTATGAATATTATAAACTTGTTGTTGCTGCTGTATAACCCTTTTTTTATTCTACGGCGGCGTTGGATTATCGATATTTAAATTGCGAATTAATGGGAACGAATTACCGAGGAAGTTGATTCGTGTAATTCTAGAAGCTTGTCTTTTCAGACTTCAGTGATTTTAATGACATGAGAAAATGGGGGTGTTCTTATATTTCAGGTTTAATCATAAGGACAGTATAAACATAAAATATAGTAAATAAAGGTTCCTTAGCTTTCTTAGTCCCTTGGCCTTCTTGGCCTTGGTTCTCAAAGCAACTCTCCTGCTGCAAAGATTTTTGTGAATATCAGATTTTTAAAGTGAACTCTAGTGGTCACAAAAGCGTCTCCTTAAATTCCCGATTCCAAAGGTAGTCTCTAATGCTCCAAAACCTCATCCTTGGATTCCCAAACTTTTCTAAAGCTTCTTCTTTGCACTTTAAAGTTGCTTCTTAGACCCAAATTTTCTTCAGGAAAACAAAGCTTTTTTCCAGGTCCTATTTACTTGGAAAACCTTCTGGCACGACTTGTCTCTATTTTGCCCCTAACCTGTTGGAAGAGACGCAAAAATTAAATAAGAAAAATTCACGAAAAAGGCGCGAAAAAATATCTAAAACTTATCTATTTGTAACTTTAGAGCGATATAAACTGGAAAACCGTAATCAGCAGCAAAAATGATTTCAGAAACGTTTTTAAATTTTGCTGTGACTCAATAAATAACGATTTTGAAAAAATCGATTTTATCGCATTTCGTCGTTTCCGCGGTCTAGACTCCCGAGTCGATGGTATTTCTTAACTGAATGCTTCCCAGGGAATATTATATACATTCTCCGACTAATTTTGGGACGCTGAATCGATTGATGAAGACTAGAAGTCTCTGTGGTGAGCGGTTAAAAAGTTATGACAGCGTCAAATCAGTAGGAAATGTGTGGTTGTGTACAGCGAAAAAAAAAATTGTTTATTTGTAACTTTAGAGCAAAATAAATCGGAGAACCGTTTTCAGCACTTCGCTTTCCTTCGTGTAACCAAAAAAAACTCTCAAAAAAAATTTGCAAAAAAATTTTTCATCAAAATTTTCCATCATTTCGTTCAAAAAATACATGCTTTTTCGGTTTTTTTCGATTTTTTCGAAAACGGTAAAGAACCGCGAAATCGTTTTGGGCACACATAAACTACATGAGAACACGAACAAGTAGATGTGTAGATGGTCCGGAAATATTCAATAAGTCGTCGATAAATTTCAAACTGAAATTTACCCGAATCTCGATTTGCTAAGTAGATATCTCAGAAACGGTTGCAGATAATTGAAAACGGATTGCGGCATCGTTTTCAGAAGGTTATTTTCCTATGGATCTTCTTCTTTAAGTTCCATGTCCGTTCCGAACGTTGGTAACCATCTGGGCTATGATGACTTTATTCACTGCGGCACGGAAAAGTTCTATTGTCGTCATGCCGAACCAGGTTCTTAAGTTTTTCAACGAAGATATTCGTCTGGCGCCGATTGACCTCTTTCCTGCCACATTTCATGTGGCCAAGATATTCTAGCTTTCTGCACTTGACTGTGTTTAGAACATCTCTCTCCTTGTTCATTCTATGGAGGATCTCATCATTGGTTATTCGATCCCTCCAGGAGACTCTCAGCATTCTGCGATATATCCACATTTCAAATGCCTCTAACTTTTTGCTGGTGGCTTCTGTCAGTGTCCACGATTCCATTCCGTAAAAAAGAACCGAAAACACATAGCATCTCATCATTCTCAGCTTTGTAGTCATTGTTAGGTTGTGGCTTGTTAGTACAGATCGCATTTTGGTAAAAACAGATCTTGCCTTTTCAATGCGAATTTCTATCTCCTGAGAGTGATCCCACCGATCATTAACATTTGTGCCAAGATATGTATACCTCTCCACCCGTTCGATTGGCTCTTGATTGACAGTAAGTTCACAGTTTTCAATATAGGACTTGCTGATGACCATAAGTTTTGTCTTCTTGATGTTAATATCCAAGCCATATTCTGTGCTCTTTTCTACAAGTCTGTTTATTAGATGTTGTAGTCCTTCTATACTATCTGCAAACATCACTGTGTCATCTGCATATCGTATGTTGTTGATTTTTTCGCCATTGAGAGAGATGCCAGCTTCACACTCTTCCAGAGCTTCTTTAAATATGTATTCAGAATAGATGTTAAAAATAAGAGGGGACAATATACATCCTTGTCTCACTCCTCTCATTATGTCTATTTGTTCGGTCTTTTCTGTCTCTACTCTCACTACGGCTTTTTGGTTCCAGTAGAGGTTCGTAATAATTCGTAGATCTTTGCCGTCCATCCCAGTTTCCTTTAAGATGTTAATCATTTTTTGGTGTTTGACCCTGTCGAAAGCCTTCTGGTAGTCAACAAAACAGGCAAAAATGTCGCAGTTCATATCTCTGCACCGTTGAAATAGTACTTGCGTGCAATATAATGCTTCTCGTGTGCCCATCGCATTTCTGAAACCAAACTGAGTTGGTGATACTTGTTCTTCGCAAACTCTGTAAATTCTTCTGTGAATTATTTTTAAAAATAATTTGAGAAGGTGATTCATGAGACTTATAGTTCTGAACTCTTCACACTTCTTTGCTTTTGGTTTTTTGGGTAATGTTATAAATTCTGACTTTAGCCATTCTTGTGGTATATTTCCAGAGTTATAAATTTGGTTGAATATTTTTGTCAGATTTTTTACCCTGTCGTCATCCAGTAGTTTAAAGAATTCCGATTGGATTTCATCTGGTCCAGGTGCTTTACCGTCTTTCATTGTTTTTATTGCCTGCTTTACTTCGTCCATCAGGATCTCCGGTCCATCCGAGTTGTTTATGGATGGAGGTTCCGCTCTAGTATCATGAAACAGTTGTTCAATATATCTTCTCCATGTTTCCTTTATGTCACCTGTGTCAATGATCAGTTTTCCTTCGCCATCCACCAATTTATTTATCGTTCTCGGTTTTGTTCTGCTTGTCATGTCTCTAATTTTTCTGTGCACGTTAAAGCTATCGTACTTGTCTTGTAGTTCTTCAATCTCTGTGCATTGACCTATATGTTCGTTCTCCTTGGCTTCTCTGATTTTATCTCTGATACTCCTCTTTATTTCTGCATATTCTCTCGTATTGTTGCTGTTTTTTAACGATCTTCTCTTTTCCATAAGATACAGAATTTCATCCGTCATCCATGATTTTCTTTTAACCTTATCAGCCTTCAAAAGTTCTTCTTTAACATCCTTAACAGTGTGGCACAATAACTCAATTTCCTTTTCAAAGTCCCCATCTTCTTGTACTACTCTGTATTTGCTGTTAATCAGTTCTCGAGCTCTAGCCTCTATTGCTGGTATTTTAAGCTTACGTAGATCGTATTTGTTTATATTGTTTTTTCTTTTTATGGCTTTCATTGTTACTTTGAATACACCAACCACAGGGTTATGATCTGATTGGATATCGGCTCCTGGATATGTTTTTACGGAAGTGCAACTATTTCTATGTCTTCTATTAATTAGAATGTAGTCAATTTGGTTTCGGATTATTTTATTGGGAGTATCTCCAGGTGCTTTCCATGTATATAGTCTTCTTGCTGGAAGCTTGTACCAAGTGTTTGCTATCACAAATTCGTTCTCTTCTGCAAATATGCTCAACAGATCTCCTCTTTCGTTTCTTTCTCCCAGACCATATGGACCTATATACTCGTTTGTTCGTCCTCTACCAATTTTAGCATTAAAGTCTCCCATTATTATTGTCAGGTCTTGCTTTGGTAGTACTTTAAGTATTTCAGTTATTTTTGCATAGAGTTCTTCTACATCTTTATCACTTGTATCAGATGTTGGTGCATATACTTGTATTATATTGATTTTGGCAGGTCTGGCATCCATCTGAAGCAGCATTAATCTTTCCGAGATTGGCACGAAATTTGTCACGCATTTAGCTATTGATCCGTTAACAATGATCCCCACACCATGTTTTTTCTCTTCGGTTGTTGTTCCAGAGTAGTAGATACGATGATCTCCAATATCACTATAATTGAATCCATTCCATCGCATCTCACTTATTCCCATTATTTTTATGTTCATTCTTTCCATCTCCTGGATAGCGTTGTAGATTTTTCCAGGGTGTGCCATCGTTCTTACATTCCATGTGCCTAATCTCATGTGTACGTCTGATCGTAGTTTTTTTCTCGTCGCCTCATTCTTCAAAACTGTCCCCCCCGGAGATCCGATCGGGGGACTTTTTACTCCGGAATATTCTGTTTTAATTGTCATGATGCCGTGATAGTTATACTAGAGAATCCCATTATGGGCTTTACTGCAGTGGTTTCTCGGGGCCTTCTGCATCCCTATGCCGTTGACCCTGCAATTGGGTTCTTCCGCCTTTGGGGTCAGTTTCCTAGCCCCAGAGCAAAGAGGTGCCCTAATTCTTCTTAACTCATCCACCCTAAGCTGTTGGTCAACAAGATACAACTACTTATACCGGTAGTTTTTCGGTAATACCCTCACTTGGTTTAGTCTGCGGACCAACGCAGTTTACCAGGGTGTGGCGCTTGGAGCCAACAAGTGAGAGCTGAGGACATTGTGGAGCCCAGTACTTGAAAACCACCTATGCAAATGCTTGGTGTGGCCGTTTCCAATGTAAATTTGCTACTCCTACATTGCCCCCCATACACCCCTTCCTATGGATACACTAAGATTATCCGCTGGAAATTCACGACTTTCCGAGAGCGCCGAAATTTCATAAAAATTTCTTCAATTTTGAAGGCAAAAGTGAACCGAAAGAGCTAGCGAAATATAATTTGCATATCTGTAATCAACGGCAAAAATACTTTCAGAAACGTTTTTAAATTTTGCTGTGACTCAAAAAATAACGATTTTGAAAAAATCGATTTTTCGCATTTCGTCGTTTCCGCGGTGTAGACTTCACGAGTCGATGGTATTTCTTAACTGAAAGCTTCCCATGGAATATTATATACGTTCTCCGACTAATTTTGGAACGCTGAATCGATTGATGAAGACTAGAAGTCTCTGTGGTGAGCGGTTCAAAAGTTATGACAGCATCAAATCAGTAGGAAATGTGTGATTGTGTACAGCGAAAAAAAAAAAAAAATTTGTTTATTTGCAACTTTAGAGCGAAATATATCGGAAAACCGTTTTGGGCACTTCGATTTCCTTCGTGTAACAAAAAAAAAATCATGAAAAAGAATGAAATAAAATTTTCGACAAAAATTTTCCATCATTTCGTTCGAAAAATACATGCTTTTCCTGATTTTTTCGAAAACGGTAAAGAGCAGCGACATCATTTTGGGCACACAGAAACTACACGACAAGACGAACAAGTCGATGTGTAAATTGTCCGGAAATATTAAAAAAGTCGTCAATAAATTTCAAACTGAAATTTACCCGATTCTCGATTTGCTAAGTAGATATCTCGGAAACGGTTGCACATAATTAAAAACGGATTGCGGCATCGTTTTCAGAACTTCATTTTCTTATGGATACACTAAGATTGTCCGCGAGAAATTCGCGACTTTCCGAGATCTCCACTAGATCGCCGAAATTTCATAAAAATTTCTTCAATTTTTGCAGGCGAAAGTGAACCGAAAGAGCTAGCGAAATCTAATTTGCATACCTGTAATCAGCAGCAAAAATGCTTTCAGAAACGTTTTTAAATTTTGCTGTGACTCAAAAAATAACGAATTTGAAAAAATCGATTTTCTCGCATTTCGTCGTTTCCGCGGTTTAGACTTCCTGAAGCGATAGTATTTCTTAACTGAAAGCTTCCCAATGAATATTATATACGGTCTCCGACTAATTTTGGGACGCTTAATTGATTGGTGAAGACTAGAAGTCTCTGTGGTGTGCTGTTCAAAAGTTTTGACAGCGTTAAATCAGTCGGAAATGCGAGTTGGTGAACAGCGAAAAATATATAAAACCTGTTTATTTCTAACTTTAGAGCGAAATAAACTGAAAAACCGTTTTCAGCACTTCGATTTGCTTCGGTTAATCAAAAAAAAATCACGAAAAAATTTTCCAAAAAATTTTCAAACAAAAATTTTCCATTATTTGGTTGGTCTTCTAAAGCTCCAGTTAAAACTTTAATGTTTTTTAATTAAATCGCATAAAGGTTTCTTGTGCCTTCCACCAAAGGTCGTTAAAGACATTTTATTTTTGTTAACATACTGATCTGATATCGGCCCTGTTCTAGGTATTTCTCAAACATTTGTGAAATGTAATTTAGTATTACTAAATGTTATATGTTCTATTACTGCGTGTTAAATTTTCCATGAATACGCAAAACGGTAGCGTTATCGAAATATTAAAAACAGCGAAAAATATATTACATCGTTAAAGAACGTTTTGCGTAAAAATTAGTAGATATCATCGTATATCGTTAATATGCATTATTAGTTTTTATCATGGGCCGTTATAAAGGAGGGTTTTAATTGATTCCTTGACAAAGCAAAGAAAGCATTCGCATTGAGAAGTGCTAGACTGCAAGTGCTAACATGAGGGTAAATATTTCGATCGTCGTCTTGAGTCTATTCGCTTCCATTTATTTGGCGGATGCCGCGTCTTGTAAGTATCAAATTATATTGTTATTATACTATTAACCCAATATTAAATATTATGTTTATTTGGTTAAATTTGGTTAAATTATGTCAATAATTAATGTCAAAAAATTCCAAAAATGTCAAAAATTAATCAATAATATAATTAAACTAATCCAAAATGGAAATAGTACAGAATTACTTAAATATAAAAATCCTGTGTTACATATGTTACCTCGCAAGGACGGAAATTCAAACAAAACATAACCTAGATGTATAGGTAATGCTTAAAAATAGGCTTCGTGTATATTGTGCGCCATGCCTGTCTTATAGTAACTCATATATAACAATAAATATGTTTTATTATCCTCCCGTGGATCGCAAATTAACATGACGATAAACAGTCCCGTATATCGCGGAAGATAAATTTAACATTTTCACAGATTAGTTTCTGAAAGCAGATGTATACAATTTCCGGCTTTATATATGAACAATGATTATTATAAACATGAATAAATAGGTCTGATAATGTATGTCCCGTATTACGCGATTTTCTATTACGCGTAACGCGAACTTAGGCGCGACATGACAGCAACTCAGACTTTTTTTTTGAAGGAACAATTTAACATTAACAATAAGTAAAGTCTATATACTGCTTACGTATTACTGTTTTTGGCAAGGAAATTGAAATACAACTAGAACTATATTCGCATAAATAGAGTTGATAATGTATGTCGCGATTTTATATTACGCGTAACGCCCAAGTTCGCGTTACGCGTTATATAAAATCGTGTAATACGAGCCATAAATACGGGCCAAAAAAAAAACGCGACATGAGAGCAACTCAGATCTTTTTTCTGACGGAAATCAGTATATTCTGAGTAAAGTCTATATTCTGTTTACGTCGTACTGTTTTTGACAGGGAAAGTGAAATACAACTAGAACTATATTCGCATAAATGGGGCTGATAATGTATGTAACGTATTACGCGATTTTCTATTACGCGTAACGGGAACTTAGGCGCGGCACAAGGACAACTCAGACCTTTTTTCAGACGGTAATAATATTGAGTAAAGTCTATATTCTGCTTACGTTTACTGTTTTTGACAAGGAAAGTGAAACACAACTAGAACTATATTCGCATAAATAGGGCTGATAATGTAAGTCCCGTATTACGCGATTTTCTATTACGCGTAACGCGGTAGTCTATTTTCTCGCAGTACCAACACATTTCGTCGTCTTGTTTTCCAATTTTGTAAAAGCGCAAAAGCGTAATTCCCAGACAATGTTTGTGTGGCATAGAATCCTACCTCTCCCCCACTTCCTTTCATACCATTTTATTACATTTGGAATGAAAGTTTTTGTTTATCACTGGTATGCTTCCCCATATTGAGCGTCTCGCTCCAAGCCTCCGCTTTATGTTCAGCCCCTTTTCTGTGCATCGCTACTCTCTCTTCTACCTGTAGTTGGATTGAGCGTAGTGCGGCGATTGGAAGTGCCCAGTGGCTATTGTTCTGTATCCGGAGATAATACACAATGCCAATTTCCTATTCATTCTCTCCATCATGCTAGGGTACCTTTTATACTTTGGAACAGTAGCCAACACTAGTGCGGCATACAATATTTTTGCCCGCACTGCTGAGGTTAGAACCCTTCTCTTACTACCTCGCGGTCCTCCTACATTTGGGGCAATGCGCGTAAGATATATCAAAGCCTTGTTTGCCCTACTGCATATTTCTCGGATGTGTGTAATCATTCTGAGGTCCTTGTCGATGTGTGCTCCCATATATTTGGCCGATGGTTTTCTGTCGATGTTGGTCCCTTCTACTTGGACCTGAAGGCTTGTTTTTTTCTTGCCCTGAGGACGATCTCAGTTTTTGCAGCCGCTATCGTGATCTCCATTTCCTTTAGCTTTGAGATTACTGCGTTTGCAGTATACTGTGCAGCTTCTTCTAGCATCGTGGGGTCCTTGCCTTGACCACTATGGCAAGGTCGTCTGCGGTGGCTTTCGCATAAAACTAAGGTCGTCTGTGGTGGCTTTCTGCGGTGGTTTAAGCATAACCTCCGCTTCTAAATCCAGTCGTAGAATGCCATTGTAGTAGACATTCGAAAATATCGGTCCAAGGACTAAGCCCTTTGGGACCCCTTTTGTCACTTCTGAGTCCAGTCTTGTCAGTCCAGTCTTGTCTGTCTAGTCTTGTCTGTCAAGGTCACTAGTGTCATCCCATAGGGCTCCGTAATAGGACCAACCCTGTGGAAGATACTTTACGATATAGTACTTCGGCTGAAACTACCTGGCGGGACTAAGCTAATAGGCTTCGCCGACTACCTTGCACTAACCATTGTCGGATAAACGGAGAAGGGAATCATGCAAGGTGCCAATCAGGCCATCGAACAAATTATCTGCTGGATGGAATCAAAATCAATGCATATAGTTCCGGAAAAGGCCGAAGCAATTATACTGACCGGATACAGGAAACTGACTCACATATAATTCAAAGTGATGGATACGGAAATTAAACCCAAACCCCATATCACATACCTAGGGATTATTATCGATAAGAGTCTCTCCTTCAGAAATGTTCAACAAATCTCCGATTTCCGACTCGACGTAACAAAATCTCCCGACTCAGCGCAGACCGGCTCGGCTTGTCTGTCTAGTCTTGTCCGTCTAGTCTTGTCTTTCTGGTCTTGTCTGTCTAGTCTTGTCTGTCTAGTCTTGTCTGTCTAGTCTTGTCTGTCTAGTCTTGTCTGTCTAGTCTTGTCTGTCTAGTCTTGTCTGTCTAGTCTTGTCTGTCTAGTCTTGTCTGTCTAGTCTTGTCTGTCTAGTCTTGTCTGTCTAGTCTTGTCTGTCTAGTCTTGTCTGTCTAGTCTTGTCTGTCTAGTCTTGTCTGTCTAGTCTTGTCTGTCTAGTCTTGTCTGTCTAGTCTTGTCTGTCTAGTCTTGTCTGTCTAGTCTTGTCTGTCTAGTCTTGTCTGTTTAGTCTTGTCTGTCTAGTCTTGTCTGTCTAGTGTTGTCTGTCTAGTCTTGTCTGTCTAGTCTTGTCTGTCTAGTCTTGTCTGTCTAGTCTTGTCTGTCTAGTCTTGTCTGTCTAGTCTTGTCTGTCTAGTCTTGTCTGTCTAGTCTTGTCTGTCTAGTCTTGTCTGTCTAGTCTTGTCTGTCTAGTCTGTCTAGTCTTGTCTGTCTAGTCTTGTCTGTCTAGTCTTGTCTGTCTAGTCTTGTCTGTCTAGTCTTGTCTGTCTAGTCTTGTCTGTCTAGTCTTGTCTGTCTAGTCTTGTCTGTCTAGTCTTGTCTGTCTAGTCTTGTCTGTCTAGTCTTGTCTGTCTAGTCTTGTCTGTCTAGTCTTGTCTGTCTAGTCTTGTCTGTCTAGTCTTGTCTGTCTAGTCTTGTCTGTCTAGTCTTGTCTGTCTAGTCTTGTCTGTCTAGTCTTGTCTGTCTAGTCTTGTCTGTCTAGTCTTGTCTGTCTAGTCTTGTCTGTCTAGTCTTGTCTGTCTAGTCTTGTCTGTCTAGTCTTGTCTGTCTAGTCTTGTCTGTCTAGTCTTGTCTGTCTAGTCTTGTCTGTCTAGTCTTGTCTGTCTAGTCTTGTCTGTCTAGTCTTGTCTGTCTAGTCTTGTCTGTCTAGTCTTGTCTGTCTAGTCTTGTCTGTCTAGTCTTGTCTGTCTAGTCTTGTCTGTCTAGTCTTGTCTGTCTAGTCTTGTCTGTCTAGTCTTGTCTGTCTAGTCTTGTCTGTCTAGTCTTGTCTGTCTAGTCTTGTCTGTCTAGTCTTGTCTGTCTAGTCTTGTCTGTCTAGTCTTGTCTGTCTAGTCTTGTCTGTCTAGTCTTGTCTGTCTAGTCTTGTCTGTCTAGTCTTGTCTGTCTAGTCTTGTCTGTCTAGTCTTGTCTGTCTAGTCTTGTCTGTCTAGTCTTGTCTGTCTAGTCTTGTCTGTCTAGTCTTGTCTGTCTAGTCTTGTCTGTCTAGTCTTGTCTGTCTAGTCTTGTCTGTCTAGTCTTGTCTGTCTAGTCTTGTCTGTCTAGTCTTGTCTGTCTAGTCTTGTCTGTCTAGTCTTGTCTGTCTAGTCTTGTCTGTCTAGTCTTGTCTGTCTAGTCTTGTCTGTCTAGTCTTGTCTGTCTAGTCTTGTCTGTCTAGTCTTGTCTGTCTAGTCTTGTCTGTCTAGTCTTGTCTGTCTAGTCTTGTCTGTCTAGTCTTGTCTGTCTAGTCTTGTCTGTCTAGTCTTGTCTGTCTAGTCTTGTCTGTCTAGTCTTGTCTGTCTAGTCTTGTCTGTCTAGTCTTGTCTGTCTAGTCTTGTCTGTCTAGTCTTGTCTGTCTAGTCTTGTCTGTCTAGTCTTGTCTGTCTAGTCTTGTCTGTCTAGTCTTGTCTGTCTAGTCTTGTCTGTCTAGTCTTGTCTGTCTAGTCTTGTCTGTCTAGTCTTGTCTGTCTAGTCTTGTCTGTCTAGTCTTGTCTGTCTAGTCTTGTCTGTCTAGTCTTGTCTGTCTAGTCTTGTCTGTCTAGTCTTGTCTGTCTAGTCTTGTCTGTCTAGTCTTGTCTGTCTAGTCTTGTCTGTCTAGTCTTGTCTGTCTAGTCTTGTCTGTCTAGTCTTGTCTGTCTAGTCTTGTCTGTCTAGTCTTGTCTGTCTAGTCTTGTCTGTCTAGTCTTGTCTGTCTAGTCTTGTCTGTCTAGTCTTGTCTGTCTAGTCTTGTCTGTCTAGTCTTGTCTGTCTAGTCTTGTCTGTCTAGTCTTGTCTGTCTAGTCTTGTCTGTCTAGTCTTGTCTGTCTAGTCTTGTCTGTCTAGTCTTGTCTGTCTAGTCTTGTCTGTCTAGTCTTGTCTGTCTAGTCTTGTCTGTCTAGTCTTGTCTGTCTAGTCTTGTCTGTCTAGTCTTGTCTGTCTAGTCTTGTCTGTCTAGTCTTGTCTGTCTAGTCTTGTCTGTCTAGTCTTGTCTGTCTAGTCTTGTCTGTCTAGTCTTGTCTGTCTAGTCTTGTCTGTCTAGTCTTGTCTGTCTAGTCTTGTCTGTCTAGTCTTGTCTGTCTAGTCTTGTCTGTCTAGTCTTGTCTGTCTAGTCTTGTCTGTCTAGTCTTGTCTGTCTAGTCTTGTCTGTCTAGTCTTGTCTGTCTAGTCTTGTCTGTCTAGTCTTGTCTGTCTAGTCTTGTCTGTCTAGTCTTGTCTGTCTAGTCTTGTCTGTCTAGTCTTGTCTGTCTAGTCTTGTCTGTCTAGTCTTGTCTGTCTAGTCTTGTCTGTCTACTCTTGTCTGTCTACTCTTGTCTGTCTAGTCTTGTCTGTCTAGTCTTGTCTGTCTAGTCTTGTCTGTCTAGTCTTGTCTGTCTAGTCTTGTCTGTCTAGTCTTGTCTGTCTAGTCTTGTCTGTCTAGTCTTGTCTGTCTAGTCTTGTCTGTCTAGTCTTGTCTGTCTAGTCTTGTCTGTCTAGTCTTGTCTGTCTAGTCTTGTCTGTCTAGTCTTGTCTGTCTAGTCTTGTCTGTCTAGTCTTGTCTGTCTAGTCTTGTCTGTCTAGTCTTGTCTGTCTAGTCTTGTCTGTCTAGTCTTGTCTGTCTAGTCTTGTCTGTCTACTCTTGTCTGTCTACTCTTGTCTGTCTACTCTTGTCTGTCTAGTCTTGTCTGTCTAGTCTTGTCTGTCTAGTCTTGTCTGTCTAGTCTTGTCTGTCTAGTCTTGTCTGTCTAGTCTTGTCTGTCTAGTCTTGTCTGTCTAGTCTTGTCTGTCTAGTCTTGTCTGTCTAGTCTTGTCTATCTAGTCTTATCTGTCTACTCTTGTCAGTCTCAGCTTTCGAAGCATTCTACTGCTAGGAGATCAGGAAAACGAAGAGCAACAAACCAACAGTGGTGTCCCACAGTGTTCGATACTAGGCCCCACCCTGTGGAACGTGCTACATGATGAAGTTCTTACCATGCGGTTGCCATTGGAAGCCACCGTAATCAGCTTCGAAGACGATATCGCACTAGTTGTGACAGCAAGAACAGAGCAAGGCTTAATGCGAACGGCAAATCAAGCAACAGAAATGGTCTGCGCGTGGATGAAATTGATGAACCAGAATCGAAGTCCAGCTCAAAAAACCGAGGCTGTCCTCCTCACAGGCCTAAGACAACTCCCGTAAAATTTAAAGTGGAAGAGGCAATAATGACACCAAAAGAAACTTTCAAATACCTCGGAGTAGTTGTTGATAAAACGGAGTAGTTGATAAAAGTTGCTTGGGTAATGTGCGCCATGAAGGATAGCCCTTCATGGCGCACATTACCCAAGCCGCAGGAAAGAGAATGAGAGCACTAGCAGGCATTCGGCAACTCATGCCAAACGTAGGGGGGGCTAAGAGCAGCTCTTGGAAAATGCTTAGTTCGGTAGTCCAGTCTACTATGTTGTACGGAGCTCCAATATGAGCCAAAGAACTAGAGAAAAAACCTCCACCAACTCCCAACAGTTTATCGGAAAATGGCTCTACGTACGTGTAGCGCTTACCAGATGGTCTCAGGAGAGGCCGCCCAAGTCGTGGAATACCCTCCATAGCTCGCAAAAGATCGAAAAAGCTACACGATGCAAACTACGGCAAGCAGAAAAGCAACTGGCCACAGAAGAGCTTATCGAAGAAAGGCAGCTGAGCGACAAAGGAAAGTGGACGCAAGTGCTAATCCCAAATATATCCTCTTCGATAAATAGACAATTCGGCGAAACTACCTACTACCTTACTCAAGAACTGACTGGCCACGGTAGCTTTACGGATTATCTCTTCAACATAGACGACGAGCTATGTGTTTGTGCAAAATAATATTTGAGAAGATCTTCGTTCCGTAAAGACTGGCGGCGGTACCTGATTTGAAATAACTTCTCGAGAAATTTTCTGCAGATTTGTTAAATGGTGATATTTCAGTGCGGGTTTTCCTCTAAATGAATACCAAGAAATTTTGTTACTAAATGTATTGTAAACCCTCTGGATGGTACCCTTGAAGTACCCTCTTGATGGTACATAAATTATTTAACCCTCTTGATGGTACCATTATGTAATTTAAGTGCAAGTCTTTGGCATGAGAACTGCATGCAGTCTGGAATATCATGTTTTCAGTTTTGTCTCTGTTGAGCTAAAGACAGTTTGCTGAGAAACATTTGATAAGTTTCTCCAGAAGCATATTGGTTCGAGATGGGTTGGCAGTCCCAGTATCTTCTTAGCGTCGTCTGCATCCAATGTGCAGTGTTTTTCATTTATGCAGCTAGCCTGGTCTAAAATATATAGTAGGAAATGTTTTGGAGCGAGAACACTTCCTTAAGGGATACCCATGATTATAAACTTTACAGGAATCGGTCGACTACCGTACCCGATTTGATTCGAACAAGTTGCGGACAATTTTCGAAGAAGGATTTGCCTGTTATCCCATAATTGAAGACCTTGTCCAGAAGAAGAAGACAGTCCAATGCCTTCGATCGATCGAAGAATATCCCTCTGGGTGATAGGTGTTAGGAATAAATTTATCACTCACGTTTTGTAATGAGAGGAAATATATTTACAATAATTAAATGACACTAAATAACACTATAACAATATAAAAACGGATGTGCGGAGCTGCAATCTATTATAAACTTATTGGCGTGACTGCGGCTTAGGTGAACTAAACTTGATGAACTGAACTCGGTGAACTGCTATATTGAACTTTGCCGGTTAACTGACTGTGTTTTGGTGGTGAGCTTTTTTATATGGTCCTTCAGGTATCTGGACCCGTTTTATTGGGGATTGTTTTTCTTCTCTGCTGTTGCAAACTAATCTTTCTTAGATTTGTATCGTTAAAATTGTAATATCAATCCTACCATAAAACATATATATTAAATCTTTTAGCGTTTGTTGGACGATTACTGTAATGACCCTGTTGTAAAATATTCCACGAAAATATTTCTGAAAAACCGTTCGCGTGATTACAGTATTAACCCCATAATAAAACAGACAAAATATTTTTAGGATTTGTTTGGGTATTATAGCAACGACCCTAGCGTAAAACTAATTTCTTTGAAAAGCCTTCTGCGGAAAGGCCCGTTGCCGCTACATCCCAATCGGACAATTACCCTTATCTACCTCAGTTATGATTGTGTTGTAAAATTGAGCTAGTCGTTGGTCTGGAATATAACTACTTAGTGCCAGTAAACGTCCATCGTTTACTTCGAACTAGTGTACTTGGTGACGGCTTTCCTGTCTTCGCTGACAGCATGCTTGGCGAGTTCTCCGGGTAACAAGAGACGTACGGCCGTTTGGATCTCCCTACTGGTGATCGTGAATCTTTTATTGTAGTGTGCCAGTCTGGATGCTTCGACGGCGATACACTCGAAGATGTCGTTAACGAAACTGTTCATGATGCTCAAGGCTTTGCTGGAAATGCCGGTGTGGGTGAACTTTTTTGAGAACCTTGTAGATGTAGATGGTGAATGTGCCTTCGGTGACAGCGTGCTTGGCGAGTTCTCCGGGTAACAAGAGATGTACGGCCGTTTGAATCTCCCTACTGGTAATCGTGGATCTTTTATTGTAGTCTGCCAGTCTGGATGCCTCGGCGGCGATGCACTCGAAGATGTCGTTAAAGAAACTGTTTATGATGCTCATGGTTTTGCTGGAAATGCCGGTGAACTTGTTTCAGAACCTTGTAGATGTAGATGGCGTAACTCTCCTGCCTCCTGCGTTTTTTCTTCTTGTCGCCCTAGGAGATGTTTTTCTGTGCTTTTCACGCTTTCTTGGCGGCTTTTCGACTGGTTTTTGGTGGTATCTTGTTACTCTTTCGCAGATGTGCGGTGGTTGACTGACCAACCGGTAATGCTTGTAATAAGTTGACATAAGTCTTGTCTGTCTAGTCTCGTGTGTCTAGTCTTCTCTGTCTTTCGTGTCAGACGATACCCATCCTGACCCAGGGGTACCTACAAGTCTCTGCCAAGCATACTCGAGAGCACTACTGCTCGGATCACAAGAAGAGAAGACTGGAAATGTCATATACCTGAAACATACAATCGGGGAACCAACGGAAACTGGAGACATTACGAACACAGAACGATACGTCTATAATCTGGTTACACGAGAACAATCGGATGGCAACACCAGTGCAGAAAAGATCTTTGACAGCCTCCAAAAGCTCAAAAACCTTACTTTAACCCAAGGCAGGACCAAACTAGCATACGCAAAATTGATGGTTCCGGAATGGCCAATAATAAAAAAGCAAATTGAATTTGCATTCGCCAATTCAGAAGTGGATATTCGAGTTTACTCACCACAAACACGGCCGAAAGATACCCCAATCCAAATTTCGAACGAATGGACTGAAGTGAGAAGTCATAAAAACAAAAAAGAAAAAGAAAGAAAGGTGGAAGTAAAGCGCACGGGTGCAGTCCTGATAAAGGCGAACGGGAAGACATATGCCGACCTCCTGAGGATGGTCAAAACTCGAAACTCAGGTTTATCCAGAAAACTCAGATGACAACATATCAGGAGTCAGAAAAACCAGAAATGGAGAATTACTTCTGGAAGTGAAGGAATGAGAAGCTGAAAACCTCAAGGAAACAATTAAACAGAAACTGCCCGATATTGAGATCCGTACAAAAAACACAAACATAACTATAAACATAAGGGATCTAGACTCAGTAACCACCAAGAATGAAATACTCAGTGCACTACAAAACACCATTGAAATTAGCAAAGACCAAGTGATCATAAAAAAACCTTAGACCAGCATATGGAGAGACCCAAGTAGCGACTGTTTCACTTCCACAGAAACAAGCAAGAGAACTAATAGAGAAAGGCCGGTTAAAGATTGGCTGGGTACAATGCAGAGTAAGGGAAAGAATCCAACTGGAAAGATGCCATAGATGCTGGAAAACAGGAACATGTAACGGACCAGACAGACAAAATCTATGCTTTATTTGTGGGCAAGAAGGCCCAACGACTGCAAGAATGAGCTTTATTGCCCAATATGCATTATGAAGGGTCACAAGTCGGATTCCGGAATGTGCCCGAAATTCAAGAAAGCTTTGGCGGAGTCGAAGCGAACGACATGGCAAAGAACTCTACAAAATGGCCTTGAAAATCCTTCAAATTAATTTGATGAGATGCCGAGCAGCACATGATATCTTGCATGCAACAGCCACAGAACTAAAAACAGATGTATTACTTATTAGTGAACCTAATAAAAAACTAGTAAGTGATCCAAACTGGTACACCGACGCAAAAAAGGACTCAGCTATACAAATCATCAACCCAGAATTATACATTGTCGACATAGGTAGTGGACCTGTTGTTGAACTACAAAAATGTATCTTGTACAGCTGTTACTTCTCACCGAACGACGAAATTAACAACCTTTCGACCTCACTTGACGCACTAAGCAGGCATATACGAACAATACGGCAAAATAATCGGGGGGGATTTTAATGCAAAATCGCCATACTGGGGTTGCCCAAACATGGATCGCCGATGGTGATGTTATAATGGAATGGGCTGCAGAACTCGATCTCTACCTACAAAACAATGGAGCTAGGGCAACATTTGAAAGGGGGAAATCGTTCTCCATTATTGACCTTACTTTTGCATCAAGCGATATCGCACAGTCTATCTCGACATGGAAGGTCCTCGACATAGAATCTCTAAGCGATCACCGGTATATTGAAATCCCAATGGAACAACATCCCAAGAGTAAGATGCATAACCGACAGAAGACAAAGATAGTTACAATCACAAATAAAAACGAAGAAAAAGTTGCCAGAAATTTAACCATGGAATTAAACAAGACTGAAGCCCACACCGCTGACACACTAATTGCAGCATTAAGAAAAGCATGCGAAACTCCTGGTGGAGTGCGAAACTCTTCGTATACTGGTGGAATGAGACCATCGCAACCAAAAGGAAAACCTGCATAGCCACAAGAAGAAGGTATCTTCGCTGTGCTCGAAAGACAGGACACGCTGAAAGCCTAGAGGAGATAAAACAAGTATACCACAAAGCTAAAAAGGAACTACGTAAGGAAATAAACCTCTCCAAAAAATACACTGGGAAAAGCTCTGCAAAAACATCGATGAAGACACTTGGGGCGATGCTTATAAAATAGCAACGAGGAACCTGCGCATCCGGCAAACAAACCAAAAACTACCAATAAATACCATCCTCGAGATAGCCAAGGAATTATTCCCTACTCACCCTAAACCAAGCTGGGAGCAACCGAAAGTCACAGAAACTCCGCTATTTACCGATGAAGAATTAAGCGGCAAGCAAGCGCCTAAAAAACAAAAAAAAGCGCCTGGTCCAGATGGTCTGTCCCCCGAAGCCGTCAAATTATTGGTAAAAACCTCCCCAGAACTAATGTCTTAAATGAGAACCTACTAACTGGCACGTTTCCAAGTAGATGGACACAAGCGAAGCTAGTTCTCATTAAAAAAGGTAACAAGCCAATAGGCGAACCTTCTTCCTATCGCCCTTTATGTGTACTGGACGTAGCTGGTAAGCTACTAGAACAACTGCTCGTAAGTCGGCTTAAAAAAGAATTGAAGAATGGATTAAACCTTTCGGAGAACCAGTTCGGCTTCCGGGAAGGCAAATCAACTATAGACGCCATAAAACAGGTCATAGATATAGAAAGTAGGCACCAAAAGAACTCGGAAAATATGTGCCCTAGTTACGATTGATATTCGTAACGCTTTCAACTCCGCTGTTTGGCAAAACATCTTGGAAGAACTAACAAGAAGAAATATATCTCCGTACCTACTGCGAATGGTTCGCAGCTACTTCGAGGGCCGCAGTGTCATACTATAAGCCGAACAAGATACGGTACACTACAACGTCACACTGGTGTACCCCAGGGCTCTGTATTAGGACCGACTCTGTGGAACGTACTTTATGATGGAGTACTTCGGCTGGAGCTACCTGAAGGGACTAAGCTAACAGGCTTCGCTGATGATCTTGCACTAACAATCGTCGGCAAAACAGAAAAGAGTATTATGCTAAGGGCCAATCAAGCAATCAAACAAATTGTCTGCTGGATGGAGTGAAAATCACTGCGCATAGCTCCTGAAAAAACCGAAGCAGTTCTGTTGACGGGATACAGAAAACTTGCACACATCTCTTTCCAAGTACGGGATTCAGAAATCAAACCTAAAGCAAACATCAAATATCTAGGAATTATAATCGACAATTATCTTTTAAAGAGCACTTTAATATGGCAGCAGAGCGAGCAATAAAAACCATTTCTGCCCTCGAAAAACTTATGCCCAATGTTGGAGGGCCTAGGAGCAGCAAATGCAGGTTGCTCAGCGCAGTTACCCAGTCTGCGATGTTGTACGGTGCCCCTATCTGGGCGGAAGCCACCAATAGAAACAATATTGGAAAACTAGCAGCTTATCAGAGAAAACTGGCTCTGCGTGTATGTAGTGCCTATCGGACAGTGTCCAGAGATGCAGCGTTAGTTATCTCAGACATTCCGCCAATAGACTTGCAAATCAGGCTAAGGAAATACCTACATTATGCTTCCAAAGACGGCATAACAAGAAACAAGGCAAACGATAACCTCTTAAGGGAATGGCAGGAAGCGTGGAATATGACACCAAAAGGCGAGTGGACAAGGATACTCATCCCCAATATAGAGACATGGTACGGACTAAAACATGGAGAAATAAAACTACCGGACTAAAACTACCACCTAACCCAAATCCTCACGGGCCATGGGTGCTTTAAGGAATTCCTCCACAACATCGGGAGAGCATCAGATCGAGACTGTATATACTGCGGACAACTAGACAACGTAATCCATACGCTATACGATTGCCCGAGATGGGACAAAGAACACAAGGATATAGCAATAGACAGCCTTAATACAAGGAATACAGTTGAAAAAATGCTACAATCACAAGAAGACTGGGACACTATAAACGGCATGATCAACAAGATCCTATCCCAAAAAGAAGCTGATGAACGTCTCTGGAAAAAGAGGAAAAAACCCTAAACAGCCACTAGTCCCAGCTACCATGTACTGAGATAGAAGACACAAACACATTTAACATAATTTATTGTAAATTAATTTTATTGTATTTAAATATATGACAACTGACACCCTGAATATAAATGCTACAAGCGGTCCCAGGGTGCTCAGGGTTAAAATAAAAATGAAAAAAAAGTCTTCTCTGTCTAGTCTTATTGAAGTGAAGAGCGTTGTAGGAAATATTGGATGAGGGAAGAATGTATAAAGTGTAGAGTAGTTGGGACAGGAAAGGATAGGTGGAAACATTGGATGGAAGAATGTACAATACAAGGAATGCATGGAAGAAACAAGAGAACAGGCTAGGGCGCAAATGGAAAGATTGTATGGGAAATAGATTCTTCTTCTTATATAGCTCTACAGCCCTGGGTAGGCCTTGGCTTGAGTTACAACATCCTTCCATCTCTCCCTGCTGTTAACCAATTGCAGCCAGTTTCTCACACCTAATATCCTTGGGCCGTCGATGCAGTCATCTCGCCATCTCTTACGTGGTCTACCCCGAGCTCTTCTTTCATGTGGACTCCAGTTCGTCAGTTAATTTGAGGGTGCAAAAGTGGAAAGAGCAAACAGTTCATAAGAATGAACTTGTTAACCTGATAATTTGTAATTTGTAGTCTTATCTATTCGATGAGTTCTTCTCTGAAAGAATTAGTTTAAAGTCCACTAGCTTTCAGATTGCTATATCTTTTCTATGAATCAATACATTTCTTTATTACCGCTAAGTTTTATTATTGTTTAATGACCCATATAACAGATGCAATTATATTGTTACGGGCGCAAAGTAACAAGAATTGTAATCTAGACAGATAAAAAAGTAATGGCTTTCGTAGAAAACGCATGAGTAACCAGAAACGACGTTTACGTTTTAATTGTTTTAATTTTATGGATTATTGATATTTCAAGGCTTTGACGAATGAGTAATAGTAGTAATTATTGGTAATTATTATTGAAATGTTGAACACAATGGTTTGTTTTTATTAGCAAATATAATATTTGATAAATGTGGGTGATAGTTAATAATATATCTTATTATCGTGTGTTATTAATGATTATCTTGAAATGGTATTAACTGTCTTAATGAATGTATTTATGGTTTTCTTTGGCAAACAAATCTGAATAGATATCCAATCCGTGTCTAAATTTTGAAATCAACTTTTTTGAAATCGACATTTTGAGTCTCAATAGTTGCATGTTGAAGAAGTTTCAATGATGATGATGTTTCAATGTCTCAAATCAATATGTTTCAATTTCCAATTGAAGATGTTCCAATTTTCAATTGAAGATGTTTCAATGTCTCAGTTGTAGATGTTTCAATGTCTCAATTGAAGATGTTTCAATGTCTCAATTGAAGATGTTTAAATGTTTCAATTGAAGATGTTTCAATTTCTAATTGATGATGTTTCAATGTCTCAATTGAAGACGTTTCAATTTTCAATTGAAGATGTTTCAATTTTCAATTGAAGATGTTTCAATGTCTCAGTTGTAGATGTTTCAATGTCTCAGTTGTAGATGTTTCAATGTCTCAATTGAAGATGTTTCAATGTCTCGATTGAAGATGTTTAAATGTTTCAATTGCAGATGTTTCAATTTCTAATTGATGATGTTTCAATGTCTTAATTGAAGACGTTTCAATTTTCAATTGAAGATGTTTCAATTTTCAATTGAAGATGTTTCAATTTTCAATTGAAGATGTTTCAATGTCTCAGTTGTAGATGTTTCAATGTCTCAATTGAAGATGTTTCAATGTCTCGATTGAAGATGTTTAAATGTTTCAATTGAAGATGTTTCAATTTCCAATTGATGATGTTTCAATGTCTCAATTGAAGACGTTTCAATTTTCAATTGAAGATGCTTCAATTTTCAATTGAAGATGTTTCAATTTTCAATTGAAGATGTTTCAATTTTCAAATGAAGATGTTTCAATTTCCAATTGAAGATGTTTCAATTTTCAATTGAAGATGTTTCAATGTCTCAGTTGTAGATGTTTCAATGTCTCAATTGAAGATGTTTCAATGTCTCGATTGAAGATGTTTAAATGTTTCAATTGAAGATGTTTCAATTTCCAATTGACGATGTTTCAATGTCTCAATTGAAGACGTTTAAATTTTCAATTGAAAATGTTTCAATTTTCAATTGAAGATATTTCAATTTTAAATTGAAGATGTTTCAATGTCTCAGTTGTAGATGTTTCAATGTCTCAATTGAAGTTGTTTCAATGTCTCAATTGAAGATGTTTAAATGTTTCAATAGAAGATGTTTCAATTTCTAATTGATGATGTTTCAATGTCTCAATTGAAGACGTTTCAATTTTCAATTGAAGATGTTTCAATTTTCAATTGAAGATGTTTCAATTTTCAATTGAAGATGTTTCAATGTCTCAGTTTTAGATGTTTCAATGTCTCAATTGAAGATGTTTCAATGTCTCAATTGAAGATTTTTAAATGTTTCAATTGAAGATGTTTCAATTTCCAATTGATGATGTTTCAATGTCTCAATTGAAGACGTTTCAATTTTCAATTGAAGATGTATCAATTTTCAATTGAAGATGTTTCAATTTTCAATTGAAGATGTTTCAATTTTCAATTGAAGATGTTTCAATTTTCAATTGTAGATGTTTCAATGTCTCAATTGAAGATGTTTCAATTGAAGATGTTTAAATGTTTCAATTGAAGATGTTTCAATTTCCAATTGATAATGTTTTAATGTCTCAATTGAAGACGTTTCAATTTTCAATTGAAGATGTTTCAATGTCTCAGTTGTAGATGTTTCAATGTCTCAATTGAAGATGTTTCAATGTCTCGATTGAAGATGTTTAAATGTTTCAATTGAAGATGTTTCAATTTCTAATTGATGATGTTTCAATGTCTCAATTGAAAACGTTTCAATTGAAGATGTTTCAATTTTCAATTGAAGATGTTTCAATGTCTCAGTTGTAGATGTTTCAATGTCTCAATTGAAGATGTTTCAATGTTTCAATTGAAGATGTTTAAATGTTTCAATTGAAGATGTTTCAATTTCCAATTGATGATGTTTTAATGTCTCAATTGAAGACGTTTCAATTTTCAGTTGAAGATGTTTCAATTTTCATTTGAAGATGTTTCAATGTCTCAGTTGTAGATGTTTCAATGTCTCAATTGAAGATGTTTCAATGTCACAATTAAAGATGTTTAAATGTTTCAATTGAAGATGTTTCAATTTTCAATTGATGATGTTTCAATGTCTCAATTGAAGACGTTTCAATTTTCAATTGAAGATGTTTCAATTTTCAATTGAAGATGTTTCAATTTTCAATTGAAGATGTTTCAATCTTCAATTGAAGATGTTTCAATTTTCAATTGTAGATGTTTCAATGTCTCAATTGAAGATGTTTCAATTGAAGATGTTTAAATGTTTCAATTGAAGATGTTTCAATTTCCAATTGATGATGTTTTAATGTCTCAATTGAAGACGTTTCAATTTTCAATTGAAGATGTTTCAATTTTCAATTGAAGATGTTTCAATGTCTCAGTTGTAGATGTTTCAATGTCTCAATTGAAGATGTTTCAATGTCTCGATTGAAGATGTTTCATTGTTTCAATTGAAGATGTTTAAATTTCTAATTGATGATGTTTCAATGTCTCAATTGAAGACGTTTCAATTGAAGATGTTTCAATTTTCAATTGAAGATGTTTCAATTTTCAATTGAAGATGTTTCAATGTCTCAGTTGTAGATGTTTCAATGTCTCAATTAAAGATGTTTCAATGTCTCAATTGAAGATGTTTAAATGTTTCAATTGAATATGTTTCAATTTCTAATTGATGATGTTTCAATGTCTCAATTGAAGACGTTTCAATTTTCAATTGAAGATGTTTCAATTTTCAATTGACGATGTTTCAATTTTCAATTGAAGATGTTTCAACGTCTCAATTGAAGATGTTTCAATTGAAGATGTTTAAATGTTTCAATTGAAGATGTTTCAATTTCTAATTGATGATGTTTCAATGTCTCAATTGAAGACGTTTCAATTTTCAATTGAAGATGTTTCAATTTTCAATTGAAGATGTTTCAATTTTCAATTGAAGATGTTTCAATGTCTCAGATGTAGATGTTTCAATGTCTCAATTGAAGATGTTTCAATGTCTCAATTGAGGATGTTTAAATGTTTCAATTGAAGATGTTTCAATTTCCAATTGATGATGTTTCAATGTCTCAATTGAAGACGTTTCAATTTTCAATTGAAGATGTTTCAATTTTCAATTGAAGATGTTTCAATTTTCAATTGAAGATGTTTCAATGTCTCAATTGAAGATGTTTCAATTGAAGATGTTTAAATGTTTCAAATGAAGATGTTTAAATGTTTCAATTATCAATTGAAGATGTTTCAATATTCAATTGAAGATGTTTCAATGTATCAATCTTTTGATATCAACTTTTAGTTTGACGTTTGAGTCTCAACAGTCAATTTTTGACAGTGTGTCCTTTTTTATTGCATCAATGTTTCAATATGCCATTTGAGTCTTTTTTGAAAGACTAGATCGTGACTTTTTGGACTTAGATTAAACTTTTCGTTTACTTTTTACAATATTATTGTAAATAGCTATGAAGCCAGCATAGTGTTCATCTGGATGGAGTGATGATTACACAAGGCATACATGTTTGTTTACTTTTAACAAAATATGTAAGGAATATTATTATATTCCTTATTGTAAAAATAGGATAATGTAAAATAGGATAAATTGCCGTAAGTAATTCTCAGAAAAAGACAAAAATAACAAACTACGGTGCAGTGCAGAATGTCGTCGCTTTTTCTGCATGAATTGTACGGGTTTGGAAATCATGCTTTCGCAAAAACACGAATATTTGAGATATTTCTGCGTCCTCTGTGACTCTCCCAATCTAAAATACTTCCATGAAAAGGTAACGAACATACCTAGAAATCAAATATCAAATGAAAACTTTCTAATGGGCTCCATTAAAACAATATTGAACAAAATTCCTGTTACCGCTGAAACCTACGACATGCTATTTAGCCACGATTCGAAATGGAATCGGTTAGAACAGAAAGCCGATGAAATTTGTAAAGTGTTTGAGTGTTTCAATAACTTTAACCCCTATTCGATCATAAAATCCATCCGTAAGGCTCATGGAGCAAAATATCTTCAACTTGTCGGTTTTCTTCGATAAAGCGGAGGATCAACCGGTCAACGTGTCTGTTCACGACTCTTCATCCATCGAGGTAAAAGAGAAGCTGGAGAGTACGCAGAAGAGCTTAGCTCGCGTAGAAAAACTAATCGAAGATCTTAACTACAAAATAAAAACAGTGACTCAAAAAATTAATGAGCCGAGGACTAATAGATTGAGCTATTCCTCCTCTTGTACCCAAACGGAGTGTCCTACACCACCCAAAGCCAAAAGTGCCCATCAATGCAAGATCTTATTCTACATTGAATCCGAGACATGACAGGATTAAAACAAAATGGCATTATGTGGTCGCAAGTAATCTTCCCCCCCAGCTTTTCATCCATTCAAGTGGTTCATCTTATTAAAGAAAAATTGAGGACTTTATAAGATGTTTCCCACTAACAAAAGAACGTTACAACCCCTCTAACCTGTCGTTTAAAATTGGCGTGAGAAACAAAAAACCTAATCTACGGCTTATTCGAAAGCAACCTCTGGCGTACTGGCGCATCTCCGCCGAAATTACCATCTCCGCCTCAAGTGCCATCTCAGCGTAATCTTGAAGCTGACTCCCACCAGACTAAGCAGATCAATTTCACTAGCCAAGGTAATCCCGTCACCCCAGTGAACTCTACAGGGACCATCTCCTACCACAACAAACATGCCACCGAGACTGTTACTACGATCACATCCGACAAGCCTATTGCCGCTTGCAAATCCAATGTCCTAACTAACAGTTCCTCGATAATAATTTCCAGCCCTATTTGGCCTAGTGACCCACAAACTTTATTGGACCCCATGAATGGACCCCATTACCCCATATTGGACCCCACCAGTAGTTCGGTTAACAAAAAAATCTAATGGAGATAATCGATACACCTTGTCAAGACTGAGGGAACCTGTCATGAGAGCAGTTAAGTTATACCTTGCGTACCTTCATGACCAACCCGCCACTGTGTGTTACGATAGATTACTACCTGCTCTATAAAAGATCATAGAGAGGCTCCTCAAGGTACGCTTGATGGCTTTCCTGACCAAATATAGCATCATAACATCGAATCAGTTCGGATTCTTATCCAGTAAAAGTTCGAGTGAAGTTCTCTTCTCTCTTTTCTTGGTGATATCTACCAAAATCTTAACAACAAGCTTTTTGTGACATTGCCAAAGCCTTCGATTGTGTGAACCATGAGATTCTACTAAAAAATTGCTTTTATGGAATTCGGGGAACTCCTCAGGAATGGTTCAAATCGTATCTTGGCAATAGAAGGCAGTTCGTCAGGGTAAATGACTACTCTTCCTCCTGCAGAGTGGTGGATGTTGGTGTTCCTCAAGGTTCCGTTCTAGGTACAATTCTCTTCCTAGTATTCATCAACGATATAACTAATTTAAATATCAGCGGCAAAAAATTGTCTCTTTGCCAATGATACTAGTATCACATGGTCCAAACCTAAGCTGCCGCTTCTCCACTCTACTATATCTAATGACCTTGCATGTATTAAGTCATGGTACGATTGTAACTAAATCTAGAATTAAGTACCACGAAAACTGTAGTCCTATCTTATAAATTTACTCTCCCGCCTCTTATACTAGACAACAACGTCATTTCTGTTGTCTCTGAAAAACGTCATTTCTGTTGTCATTTCTGTTGAGTCTGTTGACTCTGTTAGATTTTTGGGCCTCAATATTGACAATTCTCTCAAATGGACCTCGCATGTGGAGCTCTTAACCAAGAAGCTGTCTTCTGCTTGCTTCGCAGTTAGGTCTATTTCCAGTGAGCTAAATCTCCATACTTGCAGATCTTCGCTCTTTTCGAATCTCACCTGCGATATGGCCTTCCGTTCTGGGGTCTCTAAAATCTTCTCCAAATTAAATCTTTGTTCAAGCTACAAAAGATTTCGCTTCTTTATTCGCTATATGTTTGGTTTGAGTAGTATAACCCATTGTCAACCCTACTTTAAGAATGTCAAAATTTTAACTCTCCCTTCATTATTTATCCTGGAATTCGTTAGCTTAATGCATAAACACATTCGTGCTTTACTGGAGAGAGCACAACACAAACACAGTTCAAGGAATTTGGATTAGGATATTTATCTACCCTTACCTATTTTAGAACTGACATATATTCTGAACTGATGAAATCTATATTCTACAACGCGAAAAAAATGTTCAATCATTTACCTATCCACCTAAAATCTATCACCAATAACTCCAAATTTCGTTCCGCCGTCAACTTTTATCTCCTAGAACGACCTTCAGAAGAGACCTGCAGAATTCTTTGGTGATCACTAGTTTTTGGACTGCACACACACCTATTGCCTCAGATAGCTTCACTCAACGAGTAAAAATTCTTTACGATATTTTACTTTAAAATTGAAATTTTTAAAGTAAAATTGAAATTTGAACAGTGAAGCTTCGTTGAAATTTTTTGTCGAAACGCTGAGGAAAGGTTTTAATAATTAACCCGCAATATACTTTGTCTCAGAAACACTATGACGATACTTCGTTTGTTTTGGAAATACTTGTGGCAATTCGTTGCACTTCTACGACACTTAGTTTGTCTTGGAAATACTTTGTGGCAATTCGTTGCACTTCTACGACATTTGGTTTGTCTCGGAAACACATCGCTGCACTTTCATGACACTTCGTTGTACTTTTTGTTTTCACACGATACTTTATTTTCACCACAACA
This sequence comes from Phosphuga atrata, assembly GCA_944588485.1. Taxonomy (NCBI): domain Eukaryota; kingdom Metazoa; phylum Arthropoda; class Insecta; order Coleoptera; family Silphidae; genus Phosphuga; species Phosphuga atrata. The sequence goes on along the minus strand of OX155899.1, from coordinate 69,235,049 downwards.
AGGTATAGTCGGCCAATCCCTTGTAAAGTTTACAATTATGTGTGTTCCTCAAGGAAGTGTTCTCGCACCCTGTGTTGAATTGATGTTTAATTAGTTATCGAATTTGAATCCAAAGGAAAAGTAGTTACATCAAACTGTTACATCATGTCATGTGTTACATCATATGTTGAGTAGTTGTTGGAGCGAGAACACTTCCTTGAGGAACGACCATAATTGTAAACTTTACAAGGGATTGGCCGACTATACCGTACCCGAATTGACTCGACAAAGTTGAACGAATTGACAAGTTGCTGACAATTTTCGAAGAAGGATTTGCCTGTTATCCCATAATTGAAGACCTTGTCCAGAAGAAGACTGTGAGATACACAGGCGAATGATTTCGATCGATCGCAGAATATCCCAATCGGACAATTACCTTTATCTACTTCAGTTATGATTGTGTTGTAAAATTGAGCTAGTCTTCTAGTCTTGTCTAGTCTCGTGTGTTTAGTCTTCCCTGTCTGGTCTTATTGATGACTATTGATGACTGGTGACTATTTGTGACTTTGTTTGATAAGGTACAAGCATTTCTATTTGCTAGAATTGGTTCTTTGAATAACCAGAATTTATATGATTTGTCAAGTTTGCACCAGGTTAAACAAAGTAATAGAATAATAATGTAAGGCTATAGTCGAAGATAAATCTTCTGTCTAAAATTGTTTGCACGAATGAAAATTAATTAGTCCAAAACACTTACTTACTTACAATATTTTGCTATAATAGCATATTACGTAACGAGAGTTGTAAGAAACATATTACGTAATTGCCTTACAACTCGAGTTATGTACTATACTTTTTCTAGGAGCACACTAATTTGTTTCTGTTTAATAACAAAAATATGTTTGATGTAACAAATTTATGTCTTATTAGGTACATTATTTAATAAACAAACAGTTGCATTTTCATATATAACTATTACTCGACATTATTTAACTTGATAGAAATACATTCTTAATGATTACATACCTTATTATTTAGTTAAACTGGAATAAGTGTGCTCATAGATATAGGCAACCCAATGTACGCAATGTCAATTTCCGTTAGTTTGAATTGTGGCACCGGGGGCATTAAACGTATGAGCACGTAGTATCAGCTCTCAACCAATCAACGAATCGTAAACCTAACGCACGTGTGTGTTATCAATCATAACTTATCATTAATCGCGGACTGTTACATACGTGTGTGTTATGATGTATTTTCATAGTCCACGAACTGTACAATAATTGGCATTTACAATAGTGGTCGTAGATAAAAATATTTAATAATATTTCTGTAAGGATCATCTCATAACCTCAAATTTCAAAGGGCGATTTAAAACTGAAACAAATAATTATTTTAAGCGTTTTGCGACCCAAATTACGGAACAGTAAGTAATTGTGCACGTCACAAGAGGACCTGCAATGGGATCCGAGCAATAACCTGCTGCCAGTTGGGTTGTGAATGTAACAATGGCTTTGTATTTGATGAAGCTACTAACACATGCGTATTACCAGAACAGTGCTCCTCTAAACCAGGTATCGATCATATCAAGATAAAACATCGTTAGTTTACATTATTCATATTTTAGGGTTGATAAGCAAAGTGTTATATTTTGCAACGTCGTTTTTGAAACGTTGCGAATGCGATGCAACGAAAAATGAGGTTTGGGATACTTGCAGCAATTGTTACACGACTTGCCAAACAGCGGGCCAAAAAGTAGTTTTGCGTTTTTTGTTGGGTCGGCGCGGTTGTAGGTGCGATACTGGTTACATCTTCGACGAGTCCGTAGGCGAATGCATTCCTCTGACCCAACAGTGCGGGTTTCCAGTCACAGGTAAAACAATTTTGTCGAACGCACAAACGCACAAACACTAATGGCTTGATCACACGTAACGAGTACAGTGGCGAGACAGTAAAATGTCATTCGGCCGAGAGAGTAGAATGGGCGAGTAGGTGTTCACACGCTTTAATTTTTTTGCCAGGTGAGTCAGTCAGTGATTCTGATGGATAGTAAAAGGTTGATTCAAAAATGCACTAAGATGCTTATACCTCATTTAATTGATGAGTTAAACGAATTGTTGCGAAACGATAAGAAGCGCGTTTGGACAAGGCCTTGAATGTTGAGGAGACCCGAACTTGGAGCAAGTATCAATCTACTTCGGGAATTGGAATTAGAAGACCCAGGGGAATTTAAAGCGCTATTGAGAAGTGATTGTCCCATTTTAACGAAATTTAACGTAAAACCAAAATTAATTAATAATTAAATAAAGCAATACTTCATCAAAAGTTTCAATTGTAGTATTTAAAATTAAAACAAACAAACTAGCCACCGTCACAGTACTGACAAAACGAGGAGAGTACTTGTTCAGACATGCCGAGTGGGACAGCGAGTCACTAGCGGTAGGAGTGGGGGTAGCCACTCGGTCTAGTAAATAGAAAGGGGTCCGAGTGACTGTCTCGCTATTTTACTGGGCCGAGCACTCGGCCGTGTACTCGGTGATATGTTTACACGTACCGAGTACTCGGCCGAGTTTACTGTCTCGCCACTCTACTCGTTACGTGTGATCAAGGCATAAAACCAATTCAAGGTTTCATTGCAAATAATTTGAATGCTGTTTCCAATGAAGGAAACGTAATCTTTTCAGGCACTTTATATTTTATCGAAAGCACAAATAATCCCATTTTTCGAACACTAAAACCAATTCTAGGTATCAAATAAAAAATCAAAATGTTTATTTAACATTTGGATGGTTAGTACAATACATATTTTGTTTCTTTCCAAATAATTTGAATGAACGTAATAATTTCTTCTTCTTTCTCTCATTATGTGCAGGGTTGCCTGTTCTTCCATCACTATGGTCGGTCAAGTTGGGACCTATTGTCGCTCCACCGCTTTCTGGGTCTCCCTGGGCTTCTTTTCCCTCTTGGCGAATTATCCCGTGTTATTTATCCAGTAGCTAAGCACTTGGCTCTTGAGTCAGACAGTTGGGGTTCATATCCCACACAGAACCAAAAAGCAGCAAAAATTTAAAACTAATGGCTGCAACCCATCACACTCAATTCCCTAATCCGGCTTAGGCAACCGTGGGGTCTCAACTGCCTAACACCTTCTCTGGAAATTTGTCGTTCGGAGTCGCCGTTAAAACGCTAGGTCCCCCATATTTAAATCTTAGTGCTGAGGTTGGATATGTGGCAGAGAAGAGGCCGGTGCCCCAGCAGTGAGGACAGAAAGGCTGATGATGATGATGATTCGGACCAGCCTGATGTTGTCCATCCGGTCTATCTGGCTGCGCCACATCTCTTTTCGTTCTTCTACCCAGTCGTTTATGGGTTGTAAGTCGGACATTTGCCTTAACTCCGTGCTCCTCATCCTGTCCATTAAGGTTTTATTGTTGATCTTTTTGTTCCTAGTATTCTTATTATTGTTGATCTAAGGTTTTATTGTTGACTAACCGACCTTTACACGGTCTTCAGTATTCTTTGTGTTGTTGTTGTCGAAGGGCGAGTTTCTGCTGTGTATGTTCTATTGGTCTGATTACAGTCTTCTAGATGTGTGATTTTGTGTGAGTGTTTAGGTGTTTGTTTTTAAAAATGACCTCGTTCAGACATCGAGCAATTCTTGATGCTTTCATGGCTTCTATATCCCCAACAGTCGATATCTCGACCCCCAGGTAGATGAATTTCATAACTTGTTGAATGATCTCTAATTTACATGGTATTGGTACCTTTGATTTTATAATGCATTTCGTTTTATGTGTTGATATGGCCACGTTTAATTGTTTGGCTATTTGATTGTAGCACGTCCTCATTATCGGCGATGATCGCTGCATCGTCTGCGTAGCAGATAATTGAAATGTCTTTAGTGTCCATTGGGCAACCCTTACCTTGGCTGTTTTTTTTATGATTTCTTCAAAAATTCGCCTTGTCTTATGCACTGTTCTACTGGTATTTCCGCCGTGGTTTGGTTATTAACCCTTGCTCGTACTGAGTTCGATGAATATATGTCGTCCATTAGTTTTATCAGGTCGTAGGGTATTTGCCTTTTATGCAGTATATCTATGACATTCCCGAGCTGCACTGTACCAAAGTCTTTTTCTAGGTCTACAACACATATATAAGCGGGCAGGTTGTATTCTATCGACTTTTCAACTAGCTGTCTTATTGCGAATACGGCATCGTTGCAGGACTTTCCAGATCTAAACCCTTGCCGTTCTTCGGCTAATTGTGTCGATGTATTGATCTTATCTGTTATGATCTTTGTTAGCAGTTTCAAGGTGCTGCTTAAGAGGTTGATAACTCTGTAGTTAGCCGGGTCGGTTTTAAACAGTAATATCGATGTGCTTATTCTCCACTAGTCTGGGATTTTGCTTCCGCTCAGTATTTTATTGAATAGCAATGTTATTTCGTGTTCTAGGGTGTCGCCTCCATACTTTAGGAGTTCATTATTTATTCAATCCAGGCCCGGACTCCGACTTCCGGTTTTTGATTTTTTTTTTGGGCTGCCGTGACGTGACGTCAGTTCTTGTGATGATGGTTCCGTCTCTTATCAGCACTGCTGATAAGAGTGGGAGAAAATAATTTCAGATACATTATATTATGAGTAAGATTAAACAGGTTCTCGAACTAATAAAATAAAAACAGGCCAAGTGCGAGTTGTGACTCGCGCACCCAGTGTTCCGAACAAACTTGTAAGGTATCTTTAATAGGACCTAACTGTATGCAACCCATATGCTTCTGGTGCCTGACAATACCACGCAACACATTAGTGTATTTTCATAAGTTTCTAATAGTAAATTCGCATTTTTCTTGTAATTAAACTACATATTTACGGTTTTCAGATTTTTCCCTTTGCATGTGCTGTAAGACACCGCTTCTTGCCAAATTTCATGATTCTAGGTCAACGGGAAGTACCCTATAGGTTTTGATTCCCTTGTGAAATCGCAAAATATGCGACATAAACGGTCATATCTTTTGATCGCGTTGACTTACAAGTTTGATTTTTTCACAGCTGAAAGAGACCGCAGACTCGAGTATTTGATACAAATTTCAACTTGTTACCTCTACGCGTTCCTGAAAAAAATGGTCTTGACAGATAGACAGACGGACGGACAACAAAGTGATCCTTCAAGGGTTCCGTTTTCGGTACGGAACCCTAATACCACAGTAAATGTAATTCATTGCTAGTGATAAGCAAGTTAAAGGAAAGTCGAAAGAAAATATCAAACTACTAGGGGAAATAAAGATATACAAATTGACAAATTATTTGTAATGACCAGACGTCGGCATCGTAGCCTAGAGACTAATTAGCTAATTAACAATCAAAAACTACCTGCTGTTAAAGCACCTGGTGCTGATAATATTCGTAACATTCTGCTGTCAAAATCTGTAACGGAAGGGAGTCGGAAAGCAGTATTTAAACTGTCGTACTTTCCGTGCAGATGGAAAACGGCATTCCCATCCACTAAACTGGGCAGCCAGAGAAGAATCCTTCTTTTTATAGATAAGTTGTACATGTAGATTTGCAGATTTCGGTCGTATTATACCCCACCCTCTTCTTCTAATAGTTGGTATACTTACCCACTTAGAGCCCCTCCTCTAGTCCTGATTCCTTCAGGAATCCCAGGATTTGGTGGGATTCAAGGAGTGGGCCCCAAGATAAATTTGTCTTTGAGCAGATATGGGTGTTTCCTCTGCTGAGCCGCAAAATCTGCATCTGTTATCTTCCTCTAGGCCTAGAGGTGTTTTCTTCGGTGTCAGGACTTTTGTCAGATTTTTAAGCTTGTTCCTGTTCACTTTCAGGCAAGCTTTTGTTCTTTTCTAGTTTAAAGATCCCAACACTACTTTGGATTGCCTTAGATGGCGTTAGATAATGGATATGGTGTCTCTACTTCAATCCGAGATCTAAAGTACTTACCTTTACATAGAGATTACATGACGAGGCAGATAAGCCTAGACAATCGACTGAATCTTTCGAAACCCAATAGGGAGCATACAATCGTGGTACTATGTCATAGACAGTGAAAATGGGAGGAAGCAACCTTTGACAATCTAGTCATAAGCAATGATAAGGGGCATTATATAATAAACCTTTATTGGCATAATTTATAAATATACATGCTACATATACACACAATTATTCAACCCTGTAATATTTATTTTTAGTTCCCAATACTCCACTTGGATGGACCCATAGCTCCTTCCATTCTTTAACCTTTTCCAGCATTGCCATTACTATTTCCATTTTTTCCTAAATATTCTTTCCTTTTCATTCCAACGACCTTTTTCACACTCTTCAAACCAATCTTTCCCTTCTCCACACACCACACATCTTTATACAAATCCTTCATCCAGTACTTAAGACCACGTTTTTCGCATCCACAGTGAAATCCTTTAACTGCTTGATGTTTTTAAATATTTCGGGAGGCCTCCATGTACTTTAATTACCTCATACTGTCTATGGTACGTGTTTTTCGTTATTTTATTTTGCCGCTCCTGCAGCCCGACTTCCAACAGCCTCGCCACCAGTCTTTTCTCTTCTTGAAACCATTTGCCCCGTTCGTTCTCCACCTCTGTTATTGACATCCCCCTCTTTCATACATTTCCCTTTTGTTTCTTCCCCAATTGGTCTTCCTCCTTTCATTCCTTCCTTCTCTACTTGCTTCTCTGAACACTTCTCTAATAATTCTTTGCTCCTGCATTTCATTAACCTTCCATTCATATCTTGCCACCCTTCTACTTGCTTCTACTGACATCTACTGACTGACTGACTTCTACTGACACGTATTAGGCTCCTGCAAGACTATATAGGAAGGAGTCGACTTTTTTAATTGCAGGGCCTTTTTAAGAAATTGCAGCTGAATTCTTTCAATCCTTCCTACCTCCTTGACTCCCCACACTTCTGCTCCATACAACAATATACTCCGCAAACAGCCCTTCCATATCTTCGATTTAAACTTCTTTCCCCATACTTTCCAGAACCTTTTACACGCTACCCACGCTTTCTTCGCCACGTACTCAATGTGCTCCTTGTTACTACATCCACTACCAAACACATACCCTAAGAACTTGTACTATCTCGCTTCCCTTCCATTCAAAACGCTACTTGCAGCTTCCGCTTTTCCTAAATCTTATCCATTTCGTTATCCCGACATTTACACTCAGTTCTCTTTTATGGAAGAATCTTTCCAGCCGTTTAATCACTTCAAACAGTTCCCCAGCAGACTTTGCCAACATCACTACAACGTCTGCGTAGACAAGGCTCCACACTCTTCCAGCTTGACCCGCCTCCAAAACTTTTTCGCCACATACATACATGTTGAATAGTGCGGGGCTTAGTGGTCAGCCTAGCTTCAGACACCTTCGTACCTTAATTTTCGCCGATCTACACTCATTTACTCTCACTCTACACCACGTCTCTCTATACAATCGTTCTATACATTCTCTCAAATTCTTATACACCCTTTTGCTCCAAACATTCCTATAACATTATCCTATTTACTCTATCATACGCTGCCTTTAAGTCCAGGAACAGAGCATAGGACTTTCCTTTCGGTTTTCCGACTTTTTGATCTACTATGTATCGCAGTATTACAATGAACTATGATTGTTGATAAGGGGCACTACAATATTTGTACTGGTACCATATCAATAATGGGGGGCAGTAACAAAGATGAGGGTCAAAAATCAATGGGGAAAAATAATCTTCCAAACCTATCATTGGATATGACAAATGGGGTTCAGCTACTGTCGTACCTCTTATAGAGTTAACTCAGAACTTTTTTCGAAAATGACGTTGGATCAGGGAAATAAGGTTTTTAATGTTCGAAATGTTAGGCCATGTTCCACCTCCAGCTCTTGAATGTCGTCCTCATTTACTTCCAGTTCAATGTTCCTCCCATGGAGGAGACAATTTCATCGAGAACTGGCAGTTCCTCTTCTTGAGCTAACCCATCACAGTTATCTCCTAGAATGCAGTCAGGCCACATTTTTCTCCAATTAACCTCATTCCAAGGTTTTTCGATCTTGAGACAGTTCACTATGTGGAAATGATTTTTCCAGAATTCACGGATTGTGAGATTTGTTCCTTCAGAAACTTCAAACATCGCTGAAATAATGCTTTGGTGTAAAGTTCAAAATGACTTGCTGATCCATGGGCTGAAGTAGTGGAGTGGTATTGGGAGGAAGGAACTTTACCTTAATGAACTCGAATTCTTCCAGTAAGTCATCCTCGAGACCTGGAGGATAGGCATAATTAGCAAGACTTTGAGTGGCAGATTATTTTCTATAAGGTAATTTTTCTCTGTAGGATTGATTGACTCAAAGAACAAGATACGAGTGACCCCAAGCGTTGCTGTTGGATCTCCACATAACGTTTAACTGACTCTGCATTAGCACAAAACAAGGGGGTGAGACGCTCTTTCATGGGCTTGTGAGCAGGTATTGCATTCTCTTCTATATTAATGTAAGTCCTCTTTGGCATCTTTTTCCAAAAAAGCCCTGTGTCGTCACAGTTAAAAACTTGCTGTTTCGGAGGTTTCGGTGGAAATTCGGTGGCCAACGCCACAGCTGCCTTAAGGTCCGAACTCGCAGCTTCTCCGTATCGCACAACACTCGAAAGCATAAACGATCCCACGAAAGTTCTTATACATCGGGCGCGTTGTAAGGGGAGAACGTTACGAGATCCTTCGACTCATCATCAGGGGAAAATTCGAGAGTGAACGATCTGTGGGCAGACGGCAGAACTCGTGTAAATGATCTGTGTCGATGGTACGGACGGACATCTATAGAGATTTTCAAATCGGAGTGATAGATGATAGATACCACTTTTGTTCTTAAAGTGGTCAAACCAACTCCTGCTCGCTTTGAAGCATTCTTCGTATCTTATCGACGTATCTGGCAGTTTTCTTATGAGGTCGGCGTACAAAATCTTTGCCTTCTCGCAGATACAGTTTTCCGTCACAGTATCACCTGCTAGTTATTTCTCATCTTCTACATCTTCCAGAACACGGCGCCGTTGCTTTGATAGTCGCGTGACTCCTTCTGCCACATATAGTCCCCTCAATTCTTTTTTTTTTGTTTAATATTGTGCAAATAGTCAATGTAAACTTCATATAAAATCTTGCGATGTCGACCACTCGCATACCTCGTGCGTGCTTCTCGATGATTTCCTTCTTAACTTCCACCGTAATCATTCTCTTCTTCTTATCACTTTGTTTTTCATCTGTTTTCTTTTTTAGCAACGGTTACAGTTCTGTTATCAAAAAATACTCATCAACCACGTTTAGAAAGAAAACAAACAATACTTCGTACGTATGTTGAGTAATATGTAAAGCACACCGACTGAAATCGACGTAACGGTTGGTAGACTGCGCATACATTTAACTAGTATTACAAGACTTTCAAAATACTCGCAATCCAAGTTACTCGAATCCAAGTTACTCGAATCCAAGTTACTCGAATCCAAGTTACTCGAATCCAAGTTACTCGAATCCAAGTTACTCGAATCCAAGTTACTCGAATCCAAGTTACTTGCAATCCAAGTTACTCGCAATCCAAGTTACTTGCAATCCAAGTTATTCGCAATCCAAGTTACTCGCAATATAAGTTACTCGCAATCCAAGTTATTCGTAATCCTAGTTACTCGCAATCCAAGTTATTCGCAAACCAAGTTACTCGCAATCCAAGTTACTCGCAATATAAGTTACTCGCAATCCAAGTTATTCGTAATCCTACTTACTCACAATCCAAGTTATTCGCAATCCAAGTTACTCGCAATCCAAGTTACTCGCAATATAAGTTACTCGCAATCCAAGTTATTCGTAATCCTACTTACTCACAATCCAATTTACTCGCAATCCAAGTTACTCGCAATCTAAGGTTCCACTGTACAAAACAAATCCCATGTTAAAACAACCACTTCCCTTGCTAATACCACGCAGGAAATTGAATTATATAACAGACATTTGCATGTTATTACAAGCCCCAGTACATTTTCGTGGCACTAATGAGTACTAGACAAATAACATTGTTTTTAAGATCATTTTAATAGTTTTAAATGACTTTTTAAACTATACCTAGTTAGATTAAGGATACTTGTGTCTAACTCATCGTTATATACCGATATTTGGCGTGTTACATTAATTAATGAATAAATAAATAAAGCTTTTGTAATTATAAAATTGTGCGCCATCTCTCCTAGTTTCATTTAGTAATAATTGCGGATTGAATATTTCTGATGTATTTTGTTGTTTTAGTAAGAAGAACGCGACGAGAAGCGGGCCAAGAATCATCGAAATTTGCTTACAGTGACTTGCTCAATAGCCTGGGTCCAGACCAATTTTCAGAAATAGTCAAGATCTGGAATAATAATCCTCATTTAAAACATTTACAGGATACTTTATCTAAATTTGGAGAAGAAATAATTCCAGCACTACAAAGCAGTAAAGACGGTATATCTTTTAAATATAGCTTACATTCAAACTGCTCCTCATTAAAATTCAATATTTATGGGACATTACAATAATGAAGGGTGTTTCAAAATGAAACGACGAATATGATGATCTATTTTGCGTCTGTAATAGATTCATAACAGCACTCATATGCGTGCGGTTATGGCTCGCCGAGTGCGATACAAATTTCTCAATATGTATCGGCGATTTTATTTATTGAATTTGGCATAAATTTTTTTGGCATAAAAATTTAAATGGCATAAAAAAAAGCGCAAAATAGAATAAAAACTCGTTTGTAAAGCGTTTATCAGCACTTGTCCAAAAACAAAACTTGGACGCGTGCTGTAAAATCGCGCTTACTGAACTTGTTCTTTAATATACTGTTTAATACTTCAAACATTTTATTTCTTCTATAAACTTATTGGGAAAAATGCAGCCTCAATATATTTAACCTTTTGGTAGCTCTATAATATAAAGTCATATTAAGACTAAGAACAAATCCCATGCTGAAACAACTTCTTCCTTGACTAATGCTACGCACGATATTGTATTATACAACAGGTATTTGCATGTTATTACTAGCCCCCAGTGCATTTTCATGTCACTAAACGTGTACTAGAATGAATATATTTCTATATTCAGGCTACATTTCGCCCTTAATAAGTTTATATGCGTTTATACGCCCTTAATAAGTATCTAGAATTAGTGTGGTTTCACTAATATTAAATTTAATTTTTTGTTTGAACATTGATAATATTTTTGCTTTGGGTGAAATTCAACAACTTTTCCATAATTTCTGCTCAATGCTTACCAGTGGCATCAAGCAAAAATCGATTTTGGTTATTTGCTCGCTAAAAAAGTTACAAGCAATTTGAAGGATCTGCTAGTTTTGGGACACCCTTTTTGTGTGTCATAAGTAAGCGGTTCTCAAACTTCGCATACCAGCAATGTGGTTCAAACGCGTACCACCGAACTAAAAAATATTGTTCTCTGAGAATAAAACTAAATACAGATAAAACATACATTTTCAATAAAACTAGTAAAGTCTATTGTCTGCTTACGTACCAGCTTTAGAGCCTCATGTACCACTGGTGGTATGCGCACCACTGGTGGTACGCGCACCACTGGTGGTACGCGCACCACTGGTTGCACGCAGCTTCTTGAATCACTGGTGGTACACATTCATGTACCACTGGTGGCACGCGTTTGAGATCCGTTGGTGTAGGTTACGCAGTTGTTAACAATTTATATACTTTAGAAGCATTGGCCCTTACTAAAGAATTCAGTGGACCTGTAAATGAAGCTGTAAAAGGGCTGAGCAGCCAAATCGAACATTTTAAAGCAGAACTGGAGAAGCAGATTGATAACCCGCAACTGCTGAAAGATCTTCAGACTAGTTTGTCGAAGTTTGTGAACAGTGCCGCAAGTGGATTAACACCAAAGCAACGGCGTAGAAGAGGCAAATAGATTGTTTTGATTATTATTTTTATATCTAGGAACAATTTATACGTTTCAGATACCGTGGGATTCGATTTTACAAAAGAAATTAATAGGTTTGGTGGACATATAAATGAGGCTGTACAAGGACTGAGGAGCAAAGTAGCTGATTTTCAAGTAGAACTAGAAAAGCATTTGCGGAACCCTGAACTATTGGAAAATATTAAGGCTGGTTTATCAAGTATTGTGAGTGGCGGTTACAATGGAATTGCATCAAATAAGCAAAGGAATAAAAGAGGTAATCTTTTAAATATTAGAACAGACAAGGCAGACAGGACTAGCCAAGACAAGATTTGAAAAGACCAGAAAAGACCAGACGAGAGTAGGTGAGACTCGATAATGCCAGAGAAGATCAGACAAGACCAGTCACGACCAAAAAAGACCAGACAAGACGAGAAAAGACCAAAGAAGGCCTAACAAAACCAGACAAGACCCATTAGGCCCACTATGCAGCCAGTTGACTAGGCCAGTTGGCAAAGTCAAATTGGCAAAGCCAGTGACTATCCACATCTCGCTGTTTTTTTTTCCTCTAACCAATATGGGACCAGGGGGGTTAGCCCTTAAAACACTGCGGCCCATTGGCCGATTGTATTTCCCCACATTGTTTCGTTCATGCAAATAGATCCAGTCCCTCTATTAGCTGCCATGTTTTTCACGGGGACTCTCTCAGCTGTAATATCAAGCTTGTGTCGCCTACGTGCAATTGCTTCACAGTGGAAGATTATATGGGCGGCGGTTTCGTCCTCCTCATAGCATAACCTTCATAAAGGTTCATCCTTCTAGATACCCATTTTATGCAGGTCTTCTCGCAGTAGGCAGTATCCTGTAAGTAGGCCTACCACAATTGCAATCTGCTTCCTTGGCAGTTGCAGGATTTCAGCATATAGAGTTTGCTAACATTCCTTTGCTGTGTGTCAGATCATTCAAATTGTCCCACTGTAGACGGTGCTTAGTTGCTACCCATTTACAGATTTTATTTCGGGTCGTGGTCTTTGTAATGTAGGGTCCGCTTTCAGCAATGATGTTTGCCTAGCAGGCTCCATCTTTTGCTAGCTTATCCGCCATTTCGTTATTACCCACCAGTCTCGTGTGGCTAGGCACCCAAGCGAGTGTGACCTTGTTATGTTTTGCCAGGGCTTTTAGGTCCTGAAGACAGTCCCAAACTGTCTTGGATTTGATTTGGTGACACGCTACACAAGCATTAATCGCAACCTGACTGTCAGTGAAAATGCGGATGTTTCTACTTTTGTAGTCCATTCTCAAATTTTCACGGGCACAGACCATGTATTTCTGCTTGGAATACTGTGGCATGTATCCCCAGGGGTACAGATAGGCTGCACCCCAGGGACAGTCCATAGATTTCTGCGCCAGTACCACTGTCCTTCTTGGAGCCGTCTGTATATCAATCCAGTCCTCCTTGGCGAGTGGTTATTTGATTGCCTTCTGTCCATCGTAGATGTGTTTTGAAGTGTAGATCGAATGACAGCCTTTTGGGCATCGAATCCCCCTCTATATTGAGGTACGATTCTGATATGACATTCGTTATCATGGTGTGTCCTGACCTCGCCAGAGATTCCCATGTGCCATTGCATGTGCATCTGAAAGCTCCCATCCTTGCCTCGCCCATGATAAAGATATCCAGGGGAGGAAGGCCTAGGATCACCTCCAGAGCTCCAGTTGGGGCGGTTTTCATCGCTCTCGTAATTGCTAAACAGGCCAGTCTTTGAACATAGGAGAGTTCTCTGATGGCCTGCTTTTGCTTCACTTTGGTCCACCATACTGTGGAGCCATATGTCAGAATGAGTCTAACTACCATTCTGATATATGGCTCCATAGTATGGTGGACCAAAGTGAAGCAAAAACATCTCGCTGTTAGTAGGAGGGTACTTCTAAGATGCATGTCTATATTACACGTCTATAATACACATATATAAAACATGTCTATAGACGTACATCATAGCCACTCCTCAAAGCCAAGAGGTCAGAAGCTATGAATTCCGTAAATCGTGTGCCCTAAGCAGACGCAACGACCCTAAGATGACCGCTTTCTGCATTCCAGCCGCAAGGGTCTCTGCCAGTTTACGGCGGGCAGGAATGATTTTCAGATAGTCGAGCAGGTCATTCCTTAGAGTGTTGGTACACCCAAAGCGTCCGTGAGTCGTCAACGGGTGAATCGCTTTCCGAGACCCCACCATCATCACCTTGGTCCCTATCCGACTAGGACGGGTCGTGCAGACCCCCACGTTGGGGTCTCTGTTGGGGTACTAACGACAGTCTAGAGTTCCAATTGGTTTTTAGCCCAAAGAAGCCCCGACCGTTAATGGGGTGAAGATGGCTTGACCTCCCAGGTGCGCCAAGAGGTCCGATTCGCACCTTCAGCTCGGCAAGGTGTTGGCGCTACTTACCAAGACCAAAGAAGTTGTGTGGTTCTGATATATACGTATATACGTATAGACGTATTATACACATCTAACGAAGTCACGTCTATAAAACTTTTCGCATTGCCAACTGGCCTTACCAACAGCTCTAGACCTTAAGAAACGTCGACATTTGTGTTGGAAAATAGTTTAGTCGCACAATGTTTACTGGAGATAATGTAAAATAACCGCTGGCATGCCAGCGGTTATTTTACATCTTGCGCTTTGTTCTCATAGCCTGTGTTTGTAAACTGACATTGAAACAATTCTTGTGAAGAAACAACTGACATTGAAACAATTCAATTTTTACATTTGGCGCTTTGTTCTCATAGCCTGTGTTTGTAAACTGACATTGAAACAATTCTTGTGGAATCGCATTCGTACGATGGCACGTGCCATCGGTCATGTCCACATTACTTTTGGAATTGCCAACTGGCTAACAGCAGTATAGTGTGTATGCGCCTTTATTCTTTTCTGTTTGGCATGCCAGCGGTTTGGCACTTTGTTCTCATATCCTGAGTTTGTAAACTGACATTGAAACAATTCTTGTGGACTCGCATTCGCACGATAGCAGGTGCCATCGGTCACGTCTACTTAACTTTTGGAATTGCCAACTGGCTAACAGCGGTATAGTGTGTATGCGCCTTTATACTTTTCTATTTCTCAGAAAGCGGCGGCGATGTTGATAACAAAAATGCATTCAAATACAAATCAGTCTATTATAATCCTTGGGATGGAAAATTCGTGCAAGATTGGCTGCCGGGCATAAAAGCGTTGGTTAACCAATTCTTGCCTCGCAAGGAAGTTGAGCCGAGCCAAAACACTATGAGAGTCAAAAGAGAATCTGCACCCAAGTAAGAGATCATTTCATTTCATCTATTTTCAGAAATGTGTTATAATTTTTTTAAATTGCAGATAGAAACCGTGGAAGAGTTTTCCCGTTTTTTCTGGTTTAATAATGAATTAAAGCCGGAGATGGCTATATAAGTTTCGTTAATTTTTATTTGGTGGTATTATTTATCATTGTTATGCATATAACAATTTAACAATATTATTATGCATATTGTCTAGTGCATTCTATTTGTTATATATTTCAGTAAAGAAAAAGTTGGGTTATATATTTTACTTCTAATTAATAAAATTCTTACCGGAATTTATTTCTTTACCCATTGACAAAATTAGGCAAGATTAGACAAGGTTAGAGAAGGCTAGACAAGACCAGAGACGACTAGACAAAATCTGAGAAGAGCTGAGAAAACAAGATACGACCAGACATATCAAACAAGACCAGACAAGACCAGATAAGACCAGTCAAGACCAAAGAAAGCCAGACAAGATCAGACAGGTCCAAGCAAGACTACACAAGATCAGACAAGATGTAGTTTTATTTCATTTTTTCAATGCTATGAAATGTCATAATATTGGAACTGTTGATGAGAGAGATATTTGTATATAGCATAACTATCTACAAATCTATCTTTTCTAAAATAAATTTTTGTTTCTCAATCTACTTTTGTGCAACATCAATGGTGTAAAATATAAGACGTGTTCAAAATCCGTCGATTGATTGGTTTGATTGAATGGAAAATCATCTAACGGTCAAAACATATAATAATATTAATAATAATAATAATAGTAATAATAATAATAATAATAATAACCTTTATTGGCAGAATTAAAATAATTTCCATATAAAATAAAACAATCAAAAAAATAAAAAGTTGTGAAACTAAAACCCCATTAAAAAGAAAAAAGAAATTTTACCACCCTATAAACCTATACTTCAACACCTGTACATCGGACATAAGCTCACAAAAAAAAAAAAAAAAAAACTAAACCGCAACACTCAAAAAACTACCCCGTCGCATCCGCTCTTTCCATGTTTCCACTCTGTGTAAAAACGACAGTCCCTTCCCGCTCTCGTCCATACACTCCCTCCAATCCTTTCCTCGCCTTCTCTCCTGGTCATTCCACTCCGCCATCGTGCATTCTTCCAACCAATGACTCCACATATCTTCCTTCAACCCACACACCAAACACCTTCTACTTTCCTCCTTCATCCAATGTCTCCTTCCACGCTCTTCATTGCCACACCTAAATCTCGCCAACACTGACTGGTCGTCCGACCCTTTACTTGTCCTCAAATAACCAGGAACACGGCCGTGCACTTGTATCTGACTGTAGCCTTGGTGATATTTACTAGCCTCTATTTTCGATTGGCGCTCTTGGAAGTCCACTTCTGATAACCTCTCTTTTAGCATCCGTTTCCACTGAGCACCCGCACTTTTTTCCGTTTCCAACCCCTCGGATGATAACCAGCCTCTCTCATACAGTTTCCTTTTATTCAACCCCCAACCGCTCTCTCTTCTACCACTTAACCCCTCTTTATTCACTACTCGAAAGATTTCCTTTATTATCCTTTCATCTCCTAACCCATCCACCCTATACTCGAACTTTATCACTCTTTCCGCAGCTATTACCGCCACCTTACAAGCACTCACTTCCTGAAGCACAATGTGACCAGGCGTCGACCTATCAAGTTTCAGCACTTTCTTATAAAACTTTAGCTGCACCCTTTCGATCTTGTCTTCCTCTTTCGTTCCCCAGACCTCGCATCCATACAGTAACACGCTTCGCACACATGCCTTCCATATGGTCTCTGCTGCTCTAAAGTTTCCATCAAAGTTCCTTTTCCAAACCTCCCAGATACGACCCGCCGCCACCCATGCCTTCTTTGTAACACACTCTATGTGTTCTTTATTACTGTATCCAGTCCCAAAGACATACCCCAAATACTTAAATTTACTAACTTCCTCTATTTCAGTACCCTGCCATTCAAACCTTTCTTTCTTATATCGCCCACCCCTTTTAAACCCAATCCATTTTGTTTTACCAACATTCACACTTAAATCCCTCTTTTCGAAATACCTACAGAGCCTTTCAATCACGTCCTTCATCTCACTAGCCGACTTTGCAAATACCACCATGTCATCCGCATATGCCAAGCTCCACACCTTCTTTTTCCCAATCACCACTCCTCCAGCTTGCCCGGCCTGTAGAACCTTTTCCATATCAGCCACATACAGATTGAAAAGCGTGGGACTCAAAGGGCAGCCTTGTCTCAGGCCCTTCCTCACCTCAAAATAGTCCGATTCCCATTCATTCGCTACTACCTTACAGACCGTTTCCTCGTACAAATTCCTGATGTTCCTTCTTACACTCTCTGAGATACCTAGCTTGCCCAAACACTCGTCAAGTCTCCTTCTGTTCACCGAGTCATATGCGGATTTCAAATCAATGAAAAGAGCAAACAGGCATCCCTTTCTTATTCCTTGGTCTAATGACCATGGAACATGCAAGAAAATTATTGGAACGTTTCAGTTTCAGCGAATGCAAACCTGTGTCAACTCATATGATTAGATTAGCGGATTCTAATGAGGCCGATCAGAAAAGAGACTAGCAACATAATTTTCCATACAGAGAAGCTGTAGGTGCTCTAATGTATCTAATAATAGGTATTAGACCTGACCTGGCCTACAGTGTTACTGTTTTAACAAGAAATTTAGATTGTTAAAGTACACAAGATGTAGCAAGACTAAAGCGGGCATTTCGATACATTGCTGGGACTTGCACTTTAGGAATATGGTTTAAAGAAAAAGGTAGCTTCAAGATGGACTGTTACATTGATGCAGATTTTGGTGGCTGCATGAATACTGGACGTTCCACTTCTGGAGTTGTAGTGATATATGCGAGAGGAGCCGTGTCATGGCTTAGCCAGAGATAACAATTGACTGCTACGTCGACAACTGGAACTAGTGGCTGCAAATGAGACAGAAAAAGAAATTATATGGCTGTCTAGATTGTTTCAAGAAATGACTTCTCCAAAACAAGTATCTACTCTTCAAATAGACAACCAGGCAACGATTGTCTTAATCCTGAAAACCATCATCGCACTAAGCATATTCGAATAAAATACTTCTTCATCAGATAAAACGTGTTCATGTTGAATAAAAATCGTTTTCAAGAAGCACGTGGTCATGTTTCTTTTAAAATACTTTATAAAAATTTATATTTTACTTTATATAAAATACAAATAATATAATTTCTTTTCAAATAATATAAAAATAACCAACGTAAACTTGCGCCAAATTAAGTAAAAGGGTCATCAACCGAAGAGACATTTTTAGAAATTCTTTTCTTCTTCAAGCAGTCACACAAAAATAATTTCACTGTATTAGATAATATGTGCATAAGAGTTGCCTATTATTATATTTCATGCTTCTTTTTGAATATATATATATATATATATATATATATATATATATATATATATATATATATATATATATTGTATTTGAGGTTTTCGCGGATAGATACCTGTGTTGTATTGTTTTCTCGGGGATTCCGCGTTGATGCTGAGGGTTGGTTCTGTAAAGAACCTGATTCTCGACGTTTCGGCGAACTAACATTCGCCATTCTCAAGAGATATATGCGTCCGTGCGGGTCAACCGTTAGACGCATACTGAGAGCTCGTTCGTACGATGCGACTACTTATAGCTGTCTGGCTTCGGGTCATGCGCGTTGTGTGCGGTGCTTCGGTTCGGTTGTTTGTTTGTCTTGTTGGTCGTACATGAGTCTGGGGTGTCTGGGGTTGCATTTTGAGGGTGGATATGATCGGTCGCCATGCTGGGGGCAGTATCAAGGAATCGTCTCTCGTGTTCATGCAGTAGTCTCGTTTTTCTATCTCTATGGCTTCTCTGTATACTCGTGACATTTCGTGGCTAATCTGTGCAACAGTCCTTGAATTTCTAAAGTCCATCCAGTGACCGGTGTTTGTGTGTTGGACAAGTGCCGATGAAACTTTGTCTCTGTGTCTAACTGAAACTACATGTTCTTGAATCCTAGCAGATATTTTTCTATTGGTACGTCCAATGTAGGTTCGTTCACATGTTCCGCAAGGTATTTCGTAAATTCCATGGGATTCTAACGGGATAGTGTCTTTAACGCTGGGTAGCATGGAGGATATTTTCTGGTTAGGTTTGAAAATGGTGTCGATGTTGTGTCTTTTAAGGATTCTGGCGATTTTGTCAGTTGATCCATAAACATATGGTAGGTATGCTGTGCTAACGGGTTTCTGGCGTTCTTCAGTTCTAGGGCTACTGTTCTCTGTACGACGGAAAGCTCTGGATATTAAGCTTAATATTATTAAGTTTGGATATCCATTTGAAGAAAGAGCTTCTCGTAAGTTCCTCCATTCTTTCGGTAAGTTAAGCTAGTCGGCTAGTCTTTTGGATCGGGTGGTCAGAGTGTTGACTACAGATGCTAGTTGTTTGGGATGATGGTGCGAAGAAGCGTTCAGATATCTGTCTGTGTGGGTTGGTTTCCGGTACACAGTGTGACTCAAAGTGCCGTCAGGTTTCTTCTGTACCAAAACATCCAAGAAAGGAAGTCGTTGATGCTTTTCTATCTCCATTGTGAATTTAATTTGGTCGTGTTGGGAGTTAAGATGGTTAAGGAATTTGTCCAGCTCTGGTCTGCCGTGGGGCCAGATTACAAATGTGTCGTCAACATATCTTAACCAGAGTGTGGGTTTAAGTGTGGCTGATGAGATTGCCTTTTCCTCAAAATCTGTAAGAAATATGTTGGCTATTACTGGGGATAGAGGTGAACCCATTGGTGCTCCTAGGACTTGTTTGTATATTTACGGCCGGATTGGTTTTCATATATATATATATATATATATATATATATATATATATATATATATATATATATATTATTACATCATTTTTGCCCATATGGACAGTGTTTGAACTTAAATAACTCATGATGACACAAGTTTCACTTCTTTTTCTTCTTTTTCTTCTCTTCCCAAAATCTCTTCATCCTTTGACTGTGCTCCTGTTTCCTTTGTTCTGTCCACAATGTTCCTATCTTCCTTTCGCTTACTAAAAATTTGGTATTCTTAATTTTGCTTCTGAATTTTTTCCTGTCTTCTATCATTTGCCGATTGATCCCCAATTGCTTTAAGTCATCTTCTATTTCATGAAACCAATTTGTTTTCCTACTTGAACTGTTTACTACATCAAAGATTTTTTTTGTAAGTCGTTTATTGTTCATTCTCTGTATGTGCCCATAGAAAGTTAGTCTTCGTTTTCTAATGATATCTGTTAGTCTGTCTGTGTGTTCATATAGCTCTTTGGTAGGTCTTTTCATCCATATCCCATCTCTGTGTACTGCTCCAAATATTTGTCTAAGAATTTTGCGTTCAATTTTTTCTATTTCTATGATGCCAGATGCTCCAATTGTGGTCGTTTCTGACGCATACAATGCTTCAGGCAATACAACTGTTTTGTAATGTCTGAGTTTGGCCTGCCTTGATATGCTCTTCTTATTATAATGTGACCATGTAAGTTTATATGCTTTCTGGAGTTTTTCCGTTCGTTTAATGTTAGACATTTTGTTTGATCCTCCTATTTGTATATATTCCCCTAAGTATTTAAATTTTTCTACTCTTTGTATAGATCCATAAGTCGTATGTATGGTATATACATTGTTGGTATGTCGTTCCATGTATTCGGTCTTCTCATACGATATCTGTAAACCGGTTTTAGCGGCTATTTCATGTAATCGCTCCAGTGCTTTGTTTGCCTCCTGTGTATTATTGCTGGTTATGGCAACGTCATCTGCAAATGCCAAGCATTTAATTATTGTTTTTGTTTCGCGTGTTCTTCCTAGCTGTATGCCTTTCACTTGTTTCTCCCACTGCTTAATAATTTTGTCTAAGACCATGTTGAACACAATTGGTGAGAGGCCGTCTCCTTGTCTGACACCTGTGCGTATCTGAAAGGGTTCTGAGATTTCAGCCATGAACTTGATCTTTGAGGTGGTGTCCGTGAGCGTTAGTTGTATTAGTGTTCTGTTTTTTTTTGTCAATGCCATATTCTTCCAGTACTGCAAAGAGCGTTTGTCTATCAATGCTGTCGTACGCTTTTTTAAAGTCTACAAAAGCAACTACAGTGTTATTTGTCTGTCTGACTTTCAATATTGTTCTTAGGTTCCAAATTTGTTCGATACATGATCTCCCTTTCCTAAAGCCAGCCTGGTATTCACCTATTTGATGATCTGCTTGTGGTTCTAGTCTGTTCAATAACACTTTCGAGAATGTTTTGTAAGTGACTGGCACTAGTGAAATACATCTGTAATTATTTGGATCTGACTTATCACCATTTTTATGTAATGGGTGGATCAAGGCACATTTCCATTCTTCTGGCATTTTTTCTGTGATCCAAATGTCTGTAATGATCTTATGAATTGTTTTTAAGATGTCTTTATCTTGAAGCTTCCACACTTCAGCAATAATGCCATCTTCTCCTGCCGCTCTGTTATTTTTCATTTGTTGTATGATCTCCTCTATCTCCTCTATTGTAGGTGGAGTAGAATCAGGATTGGATGTGGTTTTTTGGAAGGTCATTTTTTCCTTGGGTACTTTACAATTAAGAAGAGTACTAAAGTATTGTTTCAGAATTTTACAGTTTTCTTTAGTGTTCGTTTCCAAGGATCCATCTGTTCTTCTAAAACAGAGGCTAGGAGGTTGATAACCCTTAATATTTTCTTTGAATGTTCTGTAAAAATTTCTTGTATTATTTCTCATAAAATCTTCTTCAATTTCTTTTAGCCTGTTGTTGTCGTGTGCTCGTTTTTCTCTTCTAATTTCCTTTGATGATTTTTTCTGAACTTCGTGAAATTCCTTCCATGTTTCGGATGTTCTGTTACTACTGAACTTCATCCACGCCTGTGTTCTTTTCTCAATGGCTTGATCACAAGTTGCGTTCCACCACCTATGTTTCCTTTTTCTGGGAGGTTGCGCCCAACGCATTGCCCTCTGAACTGAGGTCGCAAGATCTGTCCAAGTGTCTGTTGGATGACTATTAATTTCTTTAATGATTTTGTCTTTGTTTATCCGCAAATATTCTGGATCAGGCTTGACTATTTTGTTTTTTACTGTCTTTTTCTGTCTTGGAATTGGTCTAATCTTAACTTGTAACAAATAATGATCTGATTCGAAGAACCCTTTACGCGTTCTGACATTTAAAATTTCCTGCGTATTTTTGTCAGAAATGGCCACATGATCAATCTGGTATTCTCCACATACGGTGTTAGGTGCTTTCCATGTTGTAAGTTTTCGTCTTAGCTTTAGAAATTGTGTCGACATAATTTTGAGATTAAAATTTTGACAATATTTTATGAGGAGCTCTCCTTTTTTGTTTGTGCGATAGTGAGCTGAATAAGGGCCTGTGATTTGTCTGTATTTTCTCTCCTTACCTAATTGCGCATTAAAGTCTCGCATTAAAATTTTAACATGCCTTTCTGGTATGCTGTTGGTTACTTCTTCCATGTCTTCCCAGAAGTCTTGAACTTCTTGTGGTTTCTTTCTGTTATGCTCATTTGTAGGTGCGTGTGCATTGATAATTGTGTAACCTTTATTGCCTGATTTGAAGGAGAGTGTGCAGATCCTTTCTGATATTGAATTAAAGTCAACAATGTTATCCACGACTGATTTATGTACTGCAAATCCCATCCCAAACAATGATGGTGTACCTCTTCTGACAGCAGGTGTACCTTTATAAATCCCATAATTTTCCGTGTTGAAATGATTTTCGTATTGAAAACGTGTCTCCTGAATCGCAAGAATTTTTATTTGAAATTTTTCAAACGTTGTTTTAGTTTTCCAAGTTTGAAGAGAGTATTCACATTAAGAGTGCCAATGTAGTGCTTGCGTAGAGATTTTGAGAAGCTCCGACTCTTCTCCTCATGATGTTCCTGGTCCCCCAGAATCCGATGACCAGGAAAGTCCAGCACGGTGACTGGGGCCTGGGGTAGCAGATTTTCCTTTTGTTCCATCATGATTACTTCAAGTTGAAAGTGGTTGTGGTGATCTTTAAGAAAGATCACGATGATTACAACTAAGGTATAACTGGAAGACACCAATTTTTAGGACGACCCTAAGAGGTTAGTGATTAAACTAGTCCTGTTTCAAACGGGAAAATTTGATTTTCGTGAGATACGGTCTCAATAATTGGTTCATTTATAAATCTCAATAATCGATTGGTTTGTCAGTAATTGCAAAAGACGCCACAAAATTTACAAATTTCCAAGAATTCTCGAAAGCCGTATTTACAAAGCTACAATTTTGAAATTTGTCAATTTATGGGAACTCGTAAGAATATCAAATCATACTACGTTTCATCAAAATCCGTCGATTGGTTTGCCTGTAATTGCAAAAGGCGCACAAAAAATTCCAAATTTCACCAAAGTATTTACAAAGCTAGAATTTTGAAATTTGGTAATATGTGAGATTTCGCAAGAATATCAAATCATACCAAGTTTCATCAAAATCCGTCGATTGGTTTGTCCGTAATTGCAAAAGACGCCACAAAATTTACAAATTTGAAGAATTCTCGAAACCGTATTTACAAATCTACAATTTTGAAATTTGGGAATTTGTGAGATCTTGTAAGAATATCAAATCGTACCACGTTTTATCAAAACCCGTCGATTGGTTTGCCCGTAATTTCAAAAGGCGCACAAAAATTTTAAAAATTCACAAAAGCCTTGTGCAAAGGATGTCCCTCGAGGGCGAAACAGCGCAGAAGAGACGTACGCAGGGCCCTATCCTCTGTCGTACGAAGGCACCTTGGACCTGACGCACGCAGGCCGGTGCCGAAGAACTAAGGCGTCCTAAGTGCAGAAGAGAACTTGGTGTCCTAAGTGCTCTCGACCGTCACCAGTCAAGGTTACCGACGTAAGTTGGTTAACACTGGAACCACGGGGAATGGGGGCCCTACCAGCCTGGCACTGGTACCCGTTCGTGGAGCAGGACTCGTGGAGGCAGTGATCGCTAGTCAGGTAGCTTTCAGTGGGTCTCCCGTCAGGATTGCGGGCATCCGGCCTTAAGAAGGGGACGACGGTGTTGTAGCGCACTGTCGTGGTCACACCGCCCGTTCACACACGGCCGGGATTTTCCCGGTTCAAGGCCTTATGGTTGCCCGGGCCCGGTCAGGACTGGCGGTCCCCACGGTGGGGAAGATCAGCCGAAATGGATCTAGTAGTAAAAGTCGCTAAGCTCCCGTCAGGGCAGCGGTTATCGATTGTCCGGCCTGTGAGGAGAGCTGCATTCTCTGGGTGTAAGGGGTAACCCCCGGTTCGAAACCGCATATTTCGGGATGGGCTGCTGCCGCATCCTATGCTCTAGTGGAGGTAATGGGGGCCTTAGCGGCCCCCAAACCCCCGCTGCGGTCTTAACTATTACGATCTTAAGGTAGCCAAATGCCTCGTCATCTAATTAGTGACGCGCATGAATGGATTAACGAGATTCCTCGTAAGAATATCAAATCATACTACGTTTCATCAAAATCCGTCGATTGGTTTGCCTGTAATTGCAAAAGGCGCACAACCATTTTCCAAATTTCGCCGTAAGTATTTACAAAGTAAAGTATTTACAAAGCTACAATTTTGAAATTTGGTAATATGTGAGATTTCGCAAGAATATCAAATTATACCAAATTTCACCAAAATCCGTCTTTTGGTTTGTGTGTATTTGTAAAAGGCGCACAAAAATGTAATTTTATTAAATTTGAAAATTCACAAAAGCCGTATTTACAGAGCTACCATTTCGAAATTTGGCTATTTGTGGGACCTCGTAAGAATATCAAGTCAAACTACATTTCATCAAAATCCGTCGATTCGTTTGCCTGTAACTGCAAATGGCGCACAAAAATTTCCAAAATTCTTTGTGATTTTTGGACAAAGTTACAATTTTGAAATTTGTCAATTTGTGGGAACTCGTAGAAATATCAAATCTTACTAAATTTCATCAAAATCCGTTGATTCGTTTGCCTGTAATTGTAAAAGGCGCACAAAAATTTCCAAATTTCACTAAAGCTGTATTTACAAAGCTACAATTTTCAAATTTAGTAATTTGTAATATTTTGCAAGAATATAAATTTATACCAAGTTTCATCAAAATCCGTCGATTGGTTTGTCCGTAATTGCAAAATCCGCCACAAAATTTACAAATTTCAAAAATTCACAAAAGCCGTATTTACAAAGCCACAATTTTGAAATTTGGGAATTTGTGAGATCTCGTAAGAATATCAAATCGTACCACGTTTTATCAAAATCCGTTGTTTGGTTTGATCGTAATTAATAAAAGACGCAGAAAACGCCCAATTTTTTCACAATCACTTTGTAAAAGTAGACCTGTCACGTCAGAATTTCAAAACGTGCAAATTAAAAAAAAATGGCACGCGGCCGGAAAAAGGTTAGGTTAGGTTTCACCCCTGGACTAGGGCAAAACCCACCCCTGGACTAGGGCAAAACATAACCATTGGCACCTACAATTTCGAACGGGTCTCAGAATTCAAATACCTCGGCCCAGTCATCACAACAAACAACAACATGAATAAAGAAATGAAGACCCGCATGCATAGCGGTAATAGATGCTATTATGCACTAAGAGAACTGTTCCAAGCTAGAATAATGTTCGAAACTAAAATTGTATCATGCTACTATAAGACCGGTAATCACATACGGATGTGAAGCGTGGTCCCTAACTGTTTGGACCGTGTCTCACGAAAATCAAATTTTCCCGTTTGAAACAGGATTAGTTTAATCACTTACCTGTTAGGGTCGCCCTTAAAATTGGTGTCTTCCAGACGTTGGATGCCGCTTCAGCCCTTTGGGCTCGTGATTACACCCCTGGTTAACTTGACTTAAAATGATAAACTTAAAAATGCCTGCACGTGTCGGTCGAGCTTGGTTCGCGCTTCGATTCTTGTCTTTACGCTTCTCACACTCAAAGCATACTCCCCGAATAATATAAATTCGCGAAGTAAATTGATAAGTAAATCGCGCGATTTTGCCATACGCCTTTGCCTTTCTGTTAATCGGTGCCGAAATCGATT
Organism: Phosphuga atrata; assembly: GCA_944588485.1. Lineage (NCBI taxonomy): Eukaryota > Metazoa > Arthropoda > Insecta > Coleoptera > Silphidae > Phosphuga > Phosphuga atrata. The sequence continues at coordinate 69,208,703 of OX155899.1, read as the reverse complement.
CAAATGTTGAATTAAAAATACGGATTTATTAAAATTGCCGCGCACACTAACTAAAGCAAACGAAGACGCCCTGCGAAGGTTCGAGCGAAAAATACTGGGAAATAAATGGACCAACCCAGGATCCCAGGTCAGGGCAATATCGAACAAACGCGGAGTTAGAATAATTATACCAGGGAGATATTGTGAGAGAAGCAAAGTTACAAAGATTAAGTTGGACAGGACACATATGCAGAGCACCGGACGACAGAATGCTGAAAATAGCGTGGCAGGAGACACCGACGAGCAGAAGACCATCGGGAAGATCTAGATAGACAATGTTCTATCGGATATGCGGAAGATGGGCATTGAAAATGAATAGGAAGCAATGCTAGATAGTAGTCGTTGAGGGCAAATTGTGCTTGCAGCCAAGACCCACATAGGATTGTAGTGCTACTTGAAGAACAAGAAGACCGGACGAGACCAAACAAGACCAGATAAAACCATCCAAGATCAGACAAGACCAGACGAAACCGGACAAGACCATATAAGATCAAACAAGGCCGGACAAGGTCAGACAGACAAGACAATGAGAATATTTATTTGGGTGAGAGCTCGCCGCTCTTCGGGTCCTAGAAGTTTTCTGCAATTTTTGTAATAAATCCAAATACGATTTATAGCATAGTAAGCGAGATACAAATGCCCAGTTACAAAAAGGCGCTCTATGCCAGAAAATTATGTTGAAATGAATTGTTGAAAATTGAGTGGTGTGATACGCGGTGAATAATGTATCACTCACGGTTTGCAGAGGAATTTATTTACATGGACGATAAATATACAAGAGATACAAACACTTGTGAGGGAATGAGTGGAGCTGGATTCTCTGAAGTGGACTATTCTGGTTGAGTCTGGTTGAACTGGCTCCACTGGCTGGCCCAGTGTGAATGGGTCCACTGGCTGGACTGAACTGGACTCGTAGGTTGCGTCTCACTGCTAAACTGAACTGGAGACGACTTGCTGAGTGTTTGCGCCTGACTGTCTGGACGGAACTTTGTAGATTGAACTGTTGACTGGTTGCACCTGACTGTGTCGATTGAACTGTCTGGATCGAACTGTTTTGTTTATTCGGGGGTCCAGGTATTTATATTATCTCCAGGTATACTGGTCCCCCATCTGGGGGTGATTATTTTTCTATTTTCTGCTATTTGTCGCTTTGGTGATTACCGATTCTCTGGTAAAACATCTTGTCGTTGAACATCGTTTTAAACATCTTGTCGTAATTTCCCCGGGGATAACACCATGGACCCTAATAAAATATTTTTGGAAATCCGTCCGAAAATATTTGGGTAATGCCCTCGTAAAACTAAAAGTACAAATATTTCTAAATCTGCTCGAGGATTACATTACCGACCCTAATAAAATATTTTCGGAAATTGTCCGAAAATATTTGGGTAATTATTGTAATGCCCACGAAAAACTAAGAAATAAAAATGTAACGGCTGGTTGCCGCTACAATTGTTTACGACATTGTCTACATTACCTAGTTTAGTTGATGTGTGACCTAGACTTTCATTGATTACGCGTAGACGCCGATCCCTGGTGATGACACACCGTTTTCCGTTAAACTATTTGTTACATATTTGCATTATTAAAACAAACCATATTTATCTAACTAATAAAAAAGTAATGAGATAATTCGAAATTTCGGCACCTTTGAACACTTCCCGGTAAAAAGTAATAACCCAGCTAGGAATTTAGATAAAAACCCTTCCAAATCCACATCTTCAATCACTGCTACAACCATGCTGCATTTAAGCGTTACAATCTTCCTGCTCCTCTCATTAACAATCATCAACACAACTGCAGGTAAGAGTTTATATTTAAATATCGCGCAGAGGTTAATATTTATGTTGCAGAGTTCAAGTGTGGAGCAAGAGAGGAATACGTGTTTTGTCCGGGGGAGTGTCAGGATATTTGTAAATACGGTAGAAACTGGAACAACAAATACAAATGTATCCCGTCAGGGCTTTGCGGGAGACCTTGTCGTTGCAGCTTCGGATACGTGAGGGATCCCGTGTCGGGGGAATGCTGGAAGAAGTCATACTGCTCCCTCCGGCGTCTCAAATCGATGATTTTTGGGGCTGCATGATATTTAATACCTCTTTATTAAAACAAGAAAAAATCAAAACAGAAATGTACATTAACAGGGGTATAATATTACATTTATAATTTGTTTGTTTAGAAATATCAATTATTTACAATAATTTTCTTTTATTTTTTCTCAAGGAGTTAACAGCGCGCTTAGGGCTCAGATAAGGGCGCTGTGAACGCTTGTTAAAAAAATCAAAGTCTTATTTACAAGAACGGTTATCACAAATAGGCGTATGCTACGGGATTCAGGAAGCACACATTGTTTAAACAAATTTATTCGTTATAAAAATACCATTTTTGGACTTTTCTTTGTTGGATCCCTAAAAAACGATATGTTTCCTTACAGTAAATTACATTAAACTAGTCGTGGCCAATATTCTTGGAAATAAATTCTTTAATCACAGAGATTCAGTGTTTTTTTTTCATCAAAGAAAATTACAATATCAATTTTGACTAATTCTCTGATTGTACATCACATCTTTATTTAAATTAGTATATACACAGACTGATTAAATAAATATTTGTTAAGAAATAAAGCCCCAATAATTAATTCGCCAAACGTATCAGTTAAAGAACGATTACAGTTAGGGCTTTACTTCTTAACCCCTTGACATACGAATAAAATGCGTGATGACGTGTCAATATACATGCGATCTTATCAGATATACATGATGTATTAGAGACGTAATTGTATGTGAAGGGGTTATTTTTACAGCAGTCGTTTAAATATTCTATTAATTAGGAATGATTAATTTATTGCAAAATTTACATTTAATACATTCATATTTACGAAAATACTCTATTTATATATGTTAGGATAAATCGGAGAGAATTCTAGATACAGAACTATCTTAGGGGTTAACTTAAAGGTTTTTTGTTTGTTTGTTTCCGATCACTTTCTCTACTTAGTGCTGGATGAACGCTATTGTTTTTGTGGGAGTTCTCACTTCCTAAATGGAGTCTGAACAAGAAAAAAATAATGGAGCTTTGGTGTTAGGAACTAATTGACTAATGGTAGATTTCACATGTTGGTCAATAAAGGATTTTATTAGTTTTCAGTATTCCTGTTGGTATATATTTTATCCCTCTTTGCCTGTAGATTTTTCGAGAACTGTTAAAATTTTATGGACGCATAAAAATTAATACTTTTTGAAATAAAAGTTGCAACATTTTGACTTTTCTCAACATTGAAAAATGACTTCATTTTTGTTTGTCTTCATGTTGAGAAAAGTCAAAAAGCTTCTTTGATATCTTTAAGGTTTTAAAATATTTATAATAATTTCGATATATAATAATATGTTAATTTATATGTACTGCCTAGGCATAAAAGTAAGCACTTTAATGCTACCTTGCAAAAAAATGACGAATTTGCCTTGTCGGTTTATAACAATCCAATTCGCAACAATTAGTTTTTAAATACATTTAGTTTGAAAATGTTTTCTAAAAATATTTCCATAAAAATTTGGGTTAATTAATGATAATACTAATTACCAAATGTCAAGTTAATCTAAATCTTCTTAAATACAAAATACTTAAATACAAAAATATGTTTTTAAAAACGAACGTCATAAAAGAGATAATTTTTATGACCCTCGTTTTTTATTTTCAAAGTGTTCAGGGTAAATGTGCTGCTTTTTAGGGTTCCGTATCGAAAACGGAACCCTTATAGGATCACTTGGTTGTCCGTCTGTCTGTCTGTCCGTCTGTCTGTCTGTCTGTCCGTCTGTCTGTCTGTCAAGACCATTTTTCTCAAGAACGCGTAGAGGTAACAAGTTGAAATTTGTATCAAATACTCGGGTCTGCGGTCTCTTTCAGCTGTGAAAAAATCAAACTTGTAAGTCAACGCAATCAAAAGATATCACCGTTTATGACGCATATTTTGCGATTTCACAAGGGAATCAATGGGTACTTCCCGTTGACCTAGAATCATGAAATTTGGTAAGAGTAAATTTGGTTTTTGGCCTTACAGCATATGAAAAGGGAAAAATCTGAAAACCGTAAATATGTAGTTTAATTTCAAGAAAAATGCGAATTTACTATTCGAAACTTACGAAAATACACTAATGTTGTCGTAGTGGTATTGTCAGGCTCCAGAAGCATATGGGTTGCATACAGTTATGTCCTCCTCGGTTAGGTCCGAAGGTTAAAAAGTATGTGTTGGCACCAAGCTGTTTATTCAGAATTTTCTTTGTTTATATTCGTTATGCATTTCATCACGTACTCTCTATATACATAATATATACAGGGTATATATTATGTCTAAATTTTGCTTGTTTATAACCGACATGCGACATACTCAAGTCCCGTAACATCCTGTATATATTATATTTCGTCTAATTTTTCTTTATAATCTACATATAGGTACTTAAATCACGTACGCTTTATATTTTTTGGTAGTCAATTGCCCAAAAGCAGTCAATGGAAAAACTGAATGTTAAGAGTATCGAAATAGATCTAGAAATAGTTAATATATTAGTTTATATTAGATCTAGAAATAGTTAGATCTTAATATAAGTTAGTGAATAAGTGTAATACTAAAATAAAGTTTTCTTTTTCTAAGTTTGAAAATATTCGCGTTATTTAAAAAAAAACCCTGTATACCTTTATACAGGGTATATAGGTAAACAGGCAAAATTGAGCAGTAAAAACAAATCGTGAAGTTCCAGAACCCCTAAACACTCATAGTGCATGGGGGATGTATGGTAATAAAATATAGGGTAGAATTCCATCGTACGACAGCGACATCTTGAGGTTATGCTTGCAGCGGTACTAAGATGGTCGTGATTTCAGGAGGGCCACTTGTCAAGTTAACCGAATGTGCTTGCTACGTCCTCCCCAAAAATACCTTACTTACAAGTTTGTACGGAACCCTCGGTGAACGAGTCACAACTCGCACTTGGCCGGTTTTTTTTCCTATTGCCTCGACATAAAAGTAACAACTCTTCCATTGGCGAGCAATAAAATAACGCATTAACCACATTATCCGCGTAATTAAAATAAATTCCAATTCTCGATATTTGAAGCTTTTTCAATAAGTAGATAAGCTAGGAGAGTTCTGGACCAAAATCCCGTAAGGATTTACATAGGGGTCTAAATTCGCATTTCTTCCGGTCCGGGAGGTTGGCGGGTCGGAGAGACCTCTGACGGAGGAGGCGCGGGGAGGCTTGAAAAAAATCAAATCTAGTGTCAGAACGGCTCTAGCATCCACCATAAGAGAGGTACCGCCCAACCACCCTCTCAATAGATAACGTCATCCGCCGCGGCGGATATTGCAAAACTAATTATCTCGATGGGATTCAAATGGGGTAGGGCATGCGTACCACACGATGCTGATTCCTGTTAGCGTCGCATAGCCTCTCCTACCCAATTCCGACTCTCACCTCCTAGTGGCCTTTATATGAATATAAAGGTGGGAAACCCCGGGCAACCTGAGTAACCTTTCTGTAGATCGGGTAACCAATCCCGGTGGAAAGAAAAGTCAGGGCTGACGAGAGCGGGAGAAATGGCCATCCGAAAAGGGGGTTGGGCGTGTGGCTAACAACCCCACCCCGGAAAAACCTTTTGTTATGAAACCTCTAAAGAAGCCTCGGACAGGACGGATTTTTAGAAGACGACCCAAGCGAGATACGGAAATGAGTAACGGAACATGGAACGTGCGAACCCTATACAAAACAGGAACGCTAAAACAACTATTCCCCATACTAGTCAAGAGGATTTCCAAATTACCAAAAACCGGAAGGTAAAAGACCGGTTGAAAGACCAGGGCCGAGGTGGGCAGACAATATCCAGGGGGACGCTCGATCCATGCTCGGAACTCAAAAGTGGAGAAAGGCGGCGGAGAACAGGGATGGCTGGATGAAGAAAATAGAGGTGGCCAAGGCCCGATTTGGGCTGTAGCGCCATTGGATGGAATTATCTCATTGCTGATTGGTTGATTAATGAATACATAATTACAATTGACCTTATGTCTCAATTTATATGTAATCTTATGGAAAAGTGTGACTTTAACAGTGATTTACGAAAAGTAACATTACTTCTTATATAAAACACGCACAAACTTATGGAACATACTCGAGTTGCCTGTCGGCGCCCGGACAGTGGCCTTTGCTGACGACTTGACTCTTCTGGCAATGAGTCACAAGGAGAAGCCTATCAAACCAGTCTCTAGCCAAGATAATGCAGTGGATGGGTAACATGGAACTAACCGTAGCAATGCACAAGGTGGAATCTGTGCTCCTGGTAGGCGGCAGGAGGCCGAAGACAGTGCAGTTTTAGCTGGGTGCGACAATAATTAAACCAGAGAAGAGTATTAAATACTTGGGGGTAGTCCAACACAGCATGTGTTGGTCAAAGCAGAAAGGACCGAGACTCATGCCGAACGTTGGTGGAGCCTTCAGCCTGACCAGGCGTTTGCTGTCCTCGGTGGTCACTTCAATCATGCTGTACGCAGCGGAGATCTGGGAAAAAAACAGAATAGTTATGATAAGAGCACAGAGGAAGGCCTTGATCTGGGTAGTCTCTGCATACCGGACAGTCTCAGCAGGGGCTGTACAAGTGGTGGCTGGATCCCACCAATAACACTCTTTGTTGCCGAAAGGATTACTTTCAGAAAATGCCAAGGCCTATCCAAAAAAAGAAGTGCGGCAGCGCAAAATGCCTGGCAGAAAGCAAAAAACGGCGCATGGACGCGAGTATTGATACCGGATGTGCAAATCTCGGCTAAACGTAAGCAAGGAAGCGTCGACTACCATGTGACCCAGGCGCTAATGGGGCATGGGTGCTTTAATACCCTTCTGCACAGAATAGGTAAAAGGCGAAGCGATCAGTGCTGGTACTGCGGTGGAAGGGACGACGCGTGTCACACAATATTCTATTGCTAAAGATGGGACAAGCTGAGACTTGGGATGGCAAAGAAAATTGGTGTATGGCCGGACAAGGAAAACGTGACCGAAACCATGTTAGAAAGTAAAGATAATTAGAGATGACGATTAGATGATTAGAGATGATAATTATTAGATAATTAGAGATGCTAAGAAGCATAATGAAGGCCAAGGAAGTAGATGAGAGGAGACTGGAAGCAGGGTTACAAATTAAAAAGTAACATAAGAGTCCACCAGACGCCACTCTTTCAGTAGATAATATCATCCGCCGCGGCGGATATTGCAAACTAATTTTCAGGAACACCGAGAGCACCGTTTCAGGAACTACTGCTACCAGCAGACGGATCACTTCAGCCGGGATACCATCTGGGCCGGCTGCCATTCCCATCCGCACTTTTGTTGCATACCGTCGGGTTCTGGCGCTTTATTATACCTTATTCGTCTGCTGGCTCTTTTTAATTCCTCAAGCATGAAATCTTCTGGACCAAAATCCCATAACGAGTGATAATACCCCGAGAGGGTGCAAACCACGGCAGCGCTAGGGACAAGATGAGAAAAAGGGGGGAGGTGTGGACCATTTTAGTGGGTATGCTATCTCTGGAAGAGAATGGAGTCCCACCCTACCCAACTAGAGGGTGTCTATAAAAGGTTTCCCCTTAAAAAAAAAAAAAAAAAAAAAATGGATCCGAAGGAATCTTTTCCCGCAATTTTCCTGCAAAAATTGCCGCAAAGGTGTGTCCTGACTTCATACTAGAAACTGCAAACGCGATAATGGTCCCTCCAGATTGGTCCTCCTTAGAGAAGGAGACAAACTCTAAGATAAACCGTCTTCCCATACGCCTCCTGGACCTCTATATGTCTCCTGGATGTCGCAGAGAAGCTATTAGAACAGATGATACTCGAAAAAATTGTAAATGAGCTCAGGCAAGGCAAAGGACTCTCGGCCAGACAATTTGGGTTTAGGAAAGGGCTAACCATCAACCATGCCATATTAAGGGTGCTAAAGGTTGAAGAAGACGCTTCAGCAGGCTTCCAGCGAAAAAGGCGCTGATATGTGCGCTGATCACGTTAAACGTCAAAAATGCTTTTAATTCAGCTGAATGGCAGAACATTGTAGAAGAGCTTACAGTCAGAAGTTTCGCGCCCTACCTACTAAAACTGGTTATCAGCTATTTATCAAAGCGCTTTATCATATTGGAGGCGGAAGGTAAAGCAGTCCAAAGAGAAGTTTACAGTGGTGTTCCGCAGGGCTCAGTAATGCGACCCAGCCTGTGGAATATCCTGTATGGCTGAGGTTACCAGTAGTAGGTTACAAGTAGTAGTTACCAGTAGTAGTGAGGTAATAGGCTTCACCGACGACTTGGCTTTCATCGTGACGGGCAAAAACGAAAAACAATTTATGGACAAATGAAACATGGCAATTAAACTAGTGCAACGTGGATGAACGGGGAAAAATTGTAGCTCGCGCCAGAGAAAAGCTGCATTGCTAACAGGCAGGTGGAAAATAAGCCACATCATGTTCAAAATAGAACATGAAAAAATCATACACAAGAAAATGTGTGGATGATGTGAATCACTATAGAACAATGTGTTTTCTTTAATCAATATATTGCGACAATAATGACAAAGGCCTTTAAAACCTATGCTGCGCTCGGAAGACTCATGCCAAACGTGGGAGGTCCAAAGAGCAGCAAACGAAGTGTTATGCACAGTAGTCCACTCCACTATGCTGTATGGTGCCCTAGTATGGAACACGACCATGGAAAAGTCTACTGCGACACAAAAGTTGCCATCAATTCAAAGGAACATGGTATTGTTGGTGCCTTTCCATGTCCATGTCCATGCATACTGATGGAAGATTGTAACGTGCAGTGCATACAAGTGCTTGCAATAATTATCTCGCCGATTGGTTGATTAATGGATACATAATTACAGTTGACCTTGTGTCTCAATTTATATGTAATCTTATGGAAAAGTGTGACTTTAACAGTGGTTTATGAACATTAACATTACTTCTCATGTAAAACACGCACAAACTTACTCATTCTGAGGGCCCTCAAGCTTCAAACTAATTTTGTGTTTAAACATGAACTTGAAAACGCGCGCGAGAATGGAATGTATGAATTGTGAAATAGTTGATAAAAATACAGTAAATAGTCACAATTTTCCAAATGATTCCATATAAATTGGGACACAAGGTCAATAGTAATTAGGTATTCATTAATCAATCAACCGGCATCAAAGTAATTGGTTTGGCAATATCCGCCGCGGCGGATCACGTCAAGTCAACTGAATAGGCTTGCTACATCATCATCATCATTATGTGCCGTACTCTCTCCGAGAGCGTAGGCGACGTCTCGCGCATACATGTGGAAATTAGTTTGGCAATATCCGCCGTGGCGGATGACGTCGTGTACCAAGAAGGTTGCGGCTGGGCGGTACTTCTCTTAGGGTGGATGCTAGAGCCGTTCTGACACCAAATGTATGAATGATGTGAATCACTATACACCAATGTGTCTTTAATCAACATATTGCGACAAAAATGACAAAGGTCCTTAAAACCTATGCTGCACTCGGAAGACTCATGCCAAACGTGGGAGGACCAAAGAGCAGCAAACGAAGTGCTATGCACAATAGTCTACTGCACTATGCTGTACAGTGCCCCAGTATGGAACAAGGTCATGGAAAAGTCTACCGCGACACAAAAGTTGGCATCAATTTAATGGAAGATGGTACTGAGACGTGCAGTGCATACAATTGCATGCAATAATTATCTCGCTGATTGGTTGAATACATAATTACAGTTGACCTTGTGTCTCAATTTATATGTAATCTTATAGAAAAATGTGACTTTAACAGTTATTTATGAACACTAACATTACTTCTTATGGAAAACACGCACAACTTACTCATTTCGTGGGCCCTCAAGCTTCAAACTAATTTTGTGTTTAACACCTAACCACCTGACATACGTCTCTCAGACCCAAAGTAACAGTAATTTTCTCACCTGAGACGTATGACAGGTGGTTAAGTGTTAAACATGAACTTGAAAACGCGCACGATAATGGAATGTATGAATTGTGAAATAGCAAACAAAGTGTTATGCACAGTAGTTCACTCCACTATGCTGTACGGTGCTCCAGTATGGAACAACGTCATGGAAGAGTCTACCGCGACACAAAAGTTGGCATCAATTCAAAGGAAGATGGTACTGAGAACGTGCAGTGCATACAGATCGGTGTCAGGAAACGCGGCTCTTGTAAAAGCGGAGATACCAACAATACAGCTCCTAGCAAAAGAAAGAGCTGTGAGCTGTACTACATAAAACAGTAGTCAGGATGGAGACAGAGAAATGAAAATGAAAACAAGAAAGAGGATGGAGCAATCTGCGAAAGAAAACTGTGTGGTCACAACTATACAACAGCTGGAAACAACTGTGGAACAACTCAAACAAAGAAGAATGGATCTGACGGTTCATTCCCGAGTAATACCATGGGCGACAAGGAAACATGGAGAGGTGGGATACTACCTGACACAATTACTGTCTGGCCACAGGTGCTTCAGACTGCAGTACAGGCCGGGCCTCAGACGGCTTGGGTGTCTACTATAGGGAAATAGACAGTATACAACACACATTCTTCGATTGCTTCAGGTGGACATCAAAAAGAGATAAATTGGCAGACTGATCCCAAGCAAAACTGGAAGTGAGAACACTTACGGATATAATTCTAAGTTCAGAGCAGGACTGGATATCAACGGTGACGATGGCTACCGACATATTACGAGAAAAAGAAATCGACGAACGGAAGGTGCATATGAATACCTGAACCTCTAATCACCCACGGAGGAGGGAGGAAGTTAAATTGACCAAAATTGCAAACACCTTAGGAAATTGATAAATGGACTACGACACCTTGAAGCGTCATGATGCCATAAGGCGGTACCAAGATACTCGTGTTCTTTCAGGGGCCACTTGTCAAGTCAACTGAATGTGCTTGCTACTGTAGTGTACTGTAGCCTTTATTATTGTTCGTTGGTCCTCCTCCAGAGTGTATTGTCTTTTAAGAGATAAGAGTCGTGTCAGATGGTCGCAGAGGAGACTTCGCTCTCTCTGCTCCAACCCATCGAAGTGTCAAGACGTACCTTTACAAGGTCATCGTCATGTGTCCTTTGCTTTTCGACGGTCATTGAGCCTTTCGCTCAGCTGTTCCGTTGCCTTGTTGTTTGTCCGATTTTTTTTTTTGTGTCGGTTTGTTTGTTTGTTTGTCGGTTTGCTTGTTTGTCGGTTTGTTTGTTGTTCTATTATTTACAAGGTTTTAGTCTTTCTAATACGTATGTTGTTAAGCCTATCTAGTTGTTTTATATACCTCTCCACTGGACACCCACTTGACCAATTCAATACATATTAGCTACGTCCCATAAAAAAAGTTTTGTCTGTCTAGTCTTATATTTCATTTTGGTTTTTATTTATGTGGGATGAATAAATATACCAAGGGCATTTTAAACGTGCGCCATATCACCCCAACTTCCAAACTGAAATTATAGCCTGAATGTAACGGCAGAAATGTTTGTTATTTAAAAAGTTTAAAATTAGATTACGTTTTTGTTCGTTTCCAGAGGATTTGGATTCGTAATTGGCATAATATACGATTGCAATCTAGCCGGGGAAAGTTACAGCTTAGTCCGGAGATAATTAAATTTGCGCCGAAACTATTCGTAATAAATTAAAATATTTCCATTCAACTCTGACTTCCAATTCGTTTCGGCGGCACTAAACGCCGAAGTGTATAACCCCAAAGCGTTTTATCTATTCCACGCGAATTACATTAACTCCCGACTGGGGAGGCTTCAAAGAAGGAAATTTCCAATGGAGCTTTCACCGAAATTGTTGCGAGAAAAAAGTCCTCTTCAGATTAATGATCGCGTTAAGAAATAAATGCATGCAAATATTTCTGGGTTTTGTGCGTAAAGTTATTTTTCGCTTTTATTCGCACCGTTGTTTATCCCAAGAGCGAGGAGTTTTGAACGCGCTTATAAAGCAGCTTGAACGGGATTCGTGCCGCCGTAAAAGGCCCACTTTCGTGCTAAAAAGTTTGTTTGAATAAAACTAATTTCAGGAGTTCTCACACTCGAGATGTACACCATTCAACATTTCTCTTGTTATCATTGCAACCGACAAACTTTCTCAACAAAGATTTAATATAGTTTACGAAAATTCCATTTCCATTTGTTTCCTGAACTCGCAAAGCAAAAAGCAAAAAGAATATTAAGTATGCAATAAAAGCTTTCATATATTACGTTATTATATTTTAAAGAAATGTAAATAATTTTATCACGTTTACATCGTTTAAATGGTATTTTGAAACTTTGTTTATAAATTAAAGTAATTTTATATTTGGTTTCGATTCGTTTCACATTAATGGTATCTTAAAACTTTATTTATAATAGAACGTGTTTTTCTGTAAATTTATATTTGGCTTGGATTGATTGCATATTAATGGAATCTTAAAACTTTATTTATAAATTAATGTAATTTCCCTCAACTTCGTGTTTAGTTAAGAAACAAATCGGCTTTAAGGATCTCGAGTAGACAGCACAAGAAGCCTCAGATGAATAATCGTCGAAGCACCATCCAGAGAAATAATCTGGTTGTATTTATTAAAGCCAGTAAATTAATTGTTAAACATAAATTAAAGTTATCAACTTTTTTTTTTTTTTTATTTATTAACCTCTGCTGGAATATAGAAACCACATATAAAAAAAAATATAAATTTAAAAATAAAAATACAAAAATATCACAAAACACAAATTAAACTCCAATTTCCTTTATAATACACCTTTTCTGTTACCAGTTTGCTCTTTCCATCTTTTTATCCGTCTCAGCAGTTTCAGACCCTTTCCGCTATCATTCATACATTCCTCCCATTTCTTTTCTTCCCGCCTCTCTCCCTCATTCCATTCACCCCTTGTACACTCTTCCATCCAATGCTCCCAAGTATCATCTGCTGTCCCACAAACACTACACTTTCTATGCTCCTCACTCGTCCAGTATCTTCTTCCACGCTCCTCACATCCACACCTATACCTTGCTAACATGACTTGTGCATCGTCCTCTTGATTTACACTTAAATAGGTTGGGTACCTGTATCTTTACATACCCTTTATGAAAATTACTACCTTCTATTTTGCTTTGCCGCTCCTGTAGGTCCACTTCTTGCAAACGTTCTACCAACCTTTCGGGCCACAGTGCCCTTTCCTGCTTTAGCGTTTCGATATACCACCTCTTTCATACAATTTCCTCTTATTCTTACCCCAGTCACTCCTTTCCATACCGCCTCCTCCCACTCGATTTACCATTCTAAAAACCTCTTTTATTAACCATTCATCTCCCATTTCACTCACCTTATATTCATAACTTATGACCTTTCTTGCAACCAAGACTGCCACCTTGCACGCATTCACCTCCTGGAGGACGATGTAACTAGGTGTCGACCTATCAAGCTTAAGACTTTAACTGGAGTCTCTCTATCCTCTCCTCCTTTCTCGTCCCCCAGACTTCTGAGCCATACAATAAAATGCTTCTCGCACACACCTTCCACACCGTCTCAGCCGTCCTGAAGTTTCCTTCGAATTTATTCCTCCATTCATTGCAGACTCGCCCAGCTGCCACCCACGCTTTCTTCGCTACATACTCCACATGCTCTCTATTGCTACCTCCATTTCCAAATACATACCCCAGATACTTAAACCGTTGCACCTCCTCGATTTCCCTCCCATTCCATTCAAACCTCCCTTTCTTGAACTTCCCACCTCTTTTGAACCGCATCCATTTAGTTTTTCCCACATTCACCCTCAAATCTCTCCTTTCAAAAAACCCTCTCACCCTTTCATCACCTCTCTCAATTCCCCAGCTGTCTTGGCAAATACAACTACATCATCAGCGTATGCTAAACTCCACACCTTTGTTCTTCCTACCACCACTCCTCCAGCTTGCCCGTCTGCCAAAACTCTTTCCAAATCAGCCACATAGAGATTGAAAAGTGTGGGGCTCAGTGGACATCCCTGCCTCAGGCCCTTTTTTATCTCGAAATATTCCGTTACACACTCATTCACCCTGATCTTACACACCGTTTCCCTCACATTCCTCCTCACCCTCTCCGAAATACCCTTTTAAACCAAACATTCATACAATCTCCCTCTATATACGGAGTCATACGCTGCTTTCAGGTCGATGAAAAGAGCAAAAAGGCTCCCAGATCTAATTTCCTGATCAATTATAAATCTAAGCGTTATGAGTTGCTCGACTGTGCCTCTTCCCTCTCTGAATCCTGCTTGCACCTCAGGTATTAATTGCTTTTCCTCTGCCTTTTTTCTCAACCGCCCTTCTAGAATCTTGGCGAACATTTTGTAGGAAGAGTTCATCAGCATGATCCCGCTGTAATTCTCCACCCTTTCCTTGTCCCCATTTTTGTGGATTGGCTGTTTTATCCACTCTTTCCAGCTCTCTGTCCCTTTCCATGTCTTGTTGAACTCCTCCGTAAGCTTATCGATACATTTCTCTTTTACTAAGTTCAAGGTTTCATTTCCAACTCCGTCCGGTCCCGCCGCTTTCTTCTGCTTTAAGGCTGCAATTACCTGGTGTACTTCCCCGGCAGTAATTTCTTAGTCACCTACTTCTTCAACAGTCTGCTTCCTTCTAACACTGTCTTTCCCTCGATCCACCGTTATCTCCACTCCTTCCAATAGAACCATATAGTGCCTTAACCAGGTATCCTTCGGTATACTGTCTGGAATTCGCTCCTCCTCCTTTAAATATTTCCACAGCTGCGCTTCAGTTTTAATCTCCAGTATCCGTTGTCGCTCTCTTCTCTCCCACATTTCTTTCTTTCTCCTCTCCAGGTTACGTAAGTCCGCTCTCGTACTTGTCACCGGTACCCTCTCTCCACCTTCTCGTCACCTCTCTATATTTTTGTTTCTCCCTTATGAATTCCTTATCCGCCCATAATCTTCCCACTGTTCCTTCTGTGACTTTCCTCCTGACCATTGCTGTTTCCATTTCATCGGTTATCATATCTATATCTTTAAATTATCCCAGTCTATTGCCTACATTCTTAATTTAAACAGCTCCGTTATCCCACCTGGTAACCCATTTTTCTTTCCTGGACATCTCTTCTACCTGCTGTTTTAACGTGATCAGTATTGGCATATGGTCAGATTCACCTTTCACTCCGATCTCCATAATTTCTTGCCTCGCGGAGTCGTTAACAACTGCAATGTCTATCACCGAAACTCCCAAACGTATACTGTCCCTCCCAGTCCCCTTCCACACGCCCGTTCAAGACTTTCGCTTACCCACTCTGCCCATTCTTTTCCTTCCGCATTTCTCGTTTTGTCCTTAGATTTCCTTCGTAGCACTTTACCAGCTCTATCCACCGTGTTGAACTGCTACTCTCCTATCCTCACATTCCAATCACCTCCTAGCAGCAAGTACCTTCTATATTACACCTTATGCACTCTTTAATTCTTTCCAGCCCCTTATTGTTATACACCGTGGCTATCTGCCACCAGCCTTCCTTCAGCTCTACCTCCCTGAAAACTATACCCTAAGTACTATACTATACTATACTAGTACTATACTATACTATAAGAGGTGGACTCTTCTTGTAATCTCTCCGCTTCCCTGATACCCCACTTGATCTCTGTTACTATCCATAAATATACTAGCCACTCTCCCTCAGCGCCGGTTGCATCTTCCAT
Organism: Phosphuga atrata; assembly: GCA_944588485.1. Lineage (NCBI taxonomy): Eukaryota > Metazoa > Arthropoda > Insecta > Coleoptera > Silphidae > Phosphuga > Phosphuga atrata. The sequence continues at coordinate 69,192,939 of OX155899.1, read as the reverse complement.
TTGTACTCCTTGGGAAGTCTCTCTTTACAGTTCTCCCATTATCTTTCTTGGACCCAGGACTCCACTAGTCCAATTATTTCGAATCCCTTCAAGAAGGCTATGAAAGAGCCGTCCGCTCTTTCCAGTTTTTTCCTAAGCCCAGCCACATTCCAAAATAATATCTTAACATTTTCCCTTTACGTTCTTGTGTTTCTGTCCCTTTCTTCTTTGGTCCCTTACTCGTTTTTTCCCCTTCGGACCAAGGTACCCATTTCCCGTCTATTTTATGGCCTACTTTGACCCGATGACCCCTTTCCTTGAGATCCTTTGCCTCCCTTAATAACTCCTTCTGGATTCCCTGCTCCTTCGGGGTGAAATCGGCTTGTATAAAAACATTTGTTCCTTTTAGCTTGTGCTTATTTCTCATTATCTCGCTTTTTGCCTCCCAACATTCTAGCTTTAACAAAATTGGGAATTTGTTCCCTCCTTTAGAGCCGAGCTGGTATGCATTCACGAAACCCTCGTTAATTCCTAACCTCTCCATAAACGTTTTCTTTGCCTCTTCTCGCCATGTTTCTCCTTCAATTCCGTAAATTACGATGTTATTTCTTATCTCCCTCCTTAATCTCCTCTCTTCAATATCCTTTAGGCCAGTGTTCTTCAACCGGTGTTCCATGGAACCCTAGGGTTCCATTTCAACATCCAGGGGTTCCGCGAATCAATGCTAAAAAAAATCTTTAAAAAACTGAACCGGCGCGGCGTTTACAACTAGAGACGATGCGTTGCGCCGCTTTCTGAAACACGTGTGACGATTGGAGCTTCATATTGGAACTATTCATTTCAAGTCTTACAAATGTAAACCGTAGTAAGTTAATTATTTTATAATACATTGCGTTTTGTTTTAACTTATCCTAAAATCCTTTAGATATATAATGCAGAATTGACTTAACTCTGCCTGTGGTAATGTTGGGTGGATTGAGTAGCTCAGCAGTCACCGCAGCCGGTCCCACGCCCGGATAAAAGAGGAGGGTTTAGGTATGAGGTTAGCAGCCTGTGCCTTGTAAAAAGAACCTAATGCTAGAAACGCACTAAACGTCTCGGAAAACCGGAACACTGATGACGGCAACGCAAGGAAACGGACTAGATTATGGAAAAATTACATGAAGAGGAGTGGGGTCAGAATTGCATGCAGGAACATAACGTCATGGAGCAGCAAGGATAACGAAATTATATCTGAATTAAAAAGACACAAAATAGATATTTGTGGACTAGCTGAAACAAAGAAAAAGGGCAAAGGTAACGTGAAAATCGATGATTATCTACTCTGTTTTAGTGGTAAAGAACATCATGAGAGGGAAACTTCTGGCGTTGGAGTTCTGGTACACAAAAGATATGTTTCGAATATCGAAGCAATACACTACATAAACCATCGTATAATTCAGGTCATTCTGAAGTTTAACAACGACACGATACACATAATAAGCGTATATGCCCCTGATATAACCAAACCGACAGAAGATCGAGAGGAATTCTTCGACAAACTCGAAGAAGTCATTACTAACATCAGCAGACATGAGAAAATATTCAAAATTGGCGATACTAACGCAAGGATAGGGAACACCCCGATACCAGGATGCATGATAGAATATTAATCCATCTAGAATATTAACCGACTTGTAAGACTTTGAAGATGAGATTTTATTTTCGCAACTGTCTTAGTTTTTGCTTAATATCTTGACTACCTGTCTATATAGAACAGTGACATTTGGTACAGTATTAGTAAACTAATTAGGCTTAATAACAATAAAAACTAGAATGTTCTATCTAGACAATTAGTAGAGATTTGAGCTTGTGAAGATAGAGTTTAGTGTCTTGATTTTGTCATCTTAATTTATGGTCAAAATTTAGACTGATTTATAAGTTAGACTAAACAAATTTCTCACAATTTTAGACCAATAAATTACGTAGTAAACCATGTAAATTAGTACATTCCATATAGAATATTAACCGAGTTGTAAGACTTTGAAGATGAGATTTTGATATTCGCAACTGTCTTAGTTTTTGCTGAATATCTTGACTAGCTGACTATACAACAGTGAAATTTAATACAGTATTAGTCAACTAATTAGACTTAATAATAATAAAAACTAGAATTTTGTATCTAGACAATTAGTAGAGATTTGAGCTTGTGAAGATAGAGTTTTGTGTCTTAATTTTGTCATCTTAATTTATGGTCTAAATCTCGACTAATTTATTAGTTAGACTAACCAAATTTCTCACAGTTTTAGACCACTAAATTACCTAGTAAACTATGTAAATTAGTACATTCCATCTAGAACATTACCCAAGTTGCAAGACTTTGAAAATGAGATTTTGATTTTCGCAACTGTCTTAGTTTTTGCTTAATATCTTGACTAGCTGACTATATAGAACAGTGAAATTTGGTACAGTATTAGTCAAGTAATTAGACTTAATAATAATAAAAACTAGAATTTTGTATCTAGACAATTAGTAGAGATTTGAGCTTGTGAAGATAGAGTTTTGTGTCTTAATTTTGTCATCTTAATTTATGGTCTAAATCTCGACTAATTTATTAGTTAGACTAACCAAATTTCTCACAGTTTTAGACCACTAAATTACCTAGTAAACTATGTAAATTAGTACATTCCATCTAGAACATTACCCAAGTTGCAAGACTTTGAAAATGAGATTTTGATTTTCGCAACTGTCTTAGTTTTTGCTTAATATCTTGACTAGCTGACTATATAGAACAGTGAAATTTGGTACAGTATTAGTCAACTAATTAGGCTTAATAACAATAAAACCTAGAATGTTCTATCTAGACAATTAGTAGAGATTTTAGCTTGTGAAGATAGAGTTTATTGTCTTAATTTTGGCATCTTGATTTATGATCTAAATCTCGACTAATTTACTAGTTGGACTAACCAAACTTCTCACAGTTTTAGACCACTAAATTACCTAGTAAACTATGTAAATTAGTACATTCCATCTAGAATATTAACCGAGTTGTAAGACTTTGAAGATGAGATTTTGATTTTCGCAACTGTCTTAGTTTTTGCTTAATATCTTGACTAGGTGACTATATAGAATAGTGAAATTTGGTACAGTATTAGTCAACTAACTAGGCTTAATAACAATAAAAACTAGAATGTTCTATCTAGACAATTAGTAGAGATTTGAGCTTGTGAAGATAGAATTTAGTCTCTTGATTTTGTTATTTTAATTTATGGTCTAAATCTCGACTAATTTATTAGTTGCACTAACCAAATTTCTCACAGTTTTAGACCAATAAATTACCTAGGAAACTATGTAAATTTATAAATTCCATCTAGAATATTAACCGAGCTATAAGACTTTGAAAATGAGATTTTGTTTTTCGCAACTGCCTTAGTTTTTGATTAATATCTTGACTAGCTTACTATATAGAATATTGAAATTTGGTACAGCATTAGACAACTAATCAAGCTTAATAACAATAAAAATTAGAAAGTGCTATCTAGATAATTAGTAGAGATTTTAGCTTGTGAAGATAGAGTTAAGTGCCTTGTTTTTGTCACCTTAATTTATGGTCTACATGTCGACTAATTTATTAATTGGACTAACCAATTTTCTCACAGTTTTAGACCGCTAAATTAGCTAGTAAACGATGTACATTAGTACATTCCATCTAGAAGATTAACCGAGTTGTAAGACATTGAAGATGAGATTTTGATTTTCGCAACTGTCTTAGTTTTTGCTTAATATCTTCACTAGCTGGCTATATAGAATAGTGAAATTTGGCACGTTATTAGTCAACTAATGAGGCTTAATAACAAAAAAAACTAGAATGTTCTATCTAGACAATTAGTAAAGATTTGAGCTAGTGAAGATAGAGTTTAGCGTCTTGACTTTGTCATCTTAATTTATGGTCTAAATCTCGACTAATTTATAAGTTGGACTAACCAAATTTCTCACAGTTTTAGACCAATAAATAACCAAGTAAACTATGTAAATTAGTTCATTCCATATAGAATAATAACCGAGTTGCAAGACTTTGAAGATGAGATTTTGATTTTCGCAACTGTCTTAGTTTTTGCTTAATATATTAACTAGCTAAATATATAGAACCGTGAAATTTGGTACAGTATTAGTCAACTAATTAGGCTTAATAACAATAAAAACTAGAATATTCTATCTAGACAGTTAGTAGAGATTTGAGCTTGTGAAGATAGAGTTTAGTGTTTTGATGTTGTCATCTTAATTTATGGTCTAAATCTCGACTAATTTATTAGTTGGACTAACCAAATTTCTCACAGTTTCAGACCAATAAATTACCTAGTAAACCATGTAAGTTAGTACATTCCTTCTAGAATATTAACCGAGTTGTAAGACTTTGAAGATGAATTTTTGATTTTCGCAACACTGGAATGAGGAAACAATTAATGAAAACGGTGAAATACTAATAAACATGTGCGCACAACTAGAATTAAGAATTAATAACACCTTCTTTCAACACAAACCGCAGCACAAATATACATTCGAAAATACAAGAGCCCAAAGATCCGTAATAGCCTTTATAATAATGAATAGAATGGTTCGCCCAGGCAAGATCCTAGATGTGAGAGCACTCACATCAGCTAATGCAGGCACAGAATACAGCCTACTGTTATGCAAATACAGATACAAAGCTATGCGGAACCCAAAGCAGACTCGACCAGCCACATATAAATACAACGTGGAATCATTAACAACGGAGAGCACCAAAGTGCTATTTGAACGAAGACTGCAAGCCAAACTACAAGAAAACACAATCAAAGATGACGACAATAAAAATACAACATAACATCCAAAAAAAGCGCAGAAAAAGTATTAGGAATCAGGAAGTGCAGCGCACGACATAGCTCAAATTATAAACCATGGTTTAATAATGAACTTAAAAACTTGACAAATGAAAAACAGCAAGCATTCAAGAAATCTACTAGCCGAAAAATGATGAAGATTAGAAAGTATGATGAAGATTATTTGAATTTTGGATTTACCTGGATTGATGGTAAAAATTATCCAAATGGATTTTGTGTGGTATGTGAGCAAGTAGTCAACAACAGCAGTTTAAATCCTGCAAAGTTGAAGCGTCAATTGGAAAATAACCAACCGACTTTATAAGGTTAAGGCGACTATTTCAAAAGAAAATGTCTTGAACTGCAGCAGAAAAAGAATGCATTTGAAAGGTATTTGTATTTAGGTAAAGGTAATTTATGTTCGTGATGATAATAAAAATGTTCTTAGAACATTTTTAGCATTAGAAACTTAGAACATATCATATTTAGTTATTTTCTGCGAAGCTCATACGATTGCAGATAAATTAATTCAAGCTTCTACAAAAGATTTAGTCAAATGCATGATCGGTGAAAAAAATGCAAACAAAATTGACCTCCTCCATTGTCTGATACCACGATTTCATGACGAATTAAAGATATGTCAGATTACTGCGAAGTAGAACTAGTATTCTTTATTTCCTTATTCTCATCCCTTATTGCCCGCAGCTCCGATAACAATTCTCTTCTCCAGTCCTTCCTCCTCCTTCTGTCTCTTCACCACTCTTTCCAGCTTTTCCTCCAGCCTTCTGTTTTTACTTCTCATTTCCTTCAGCTTCCCGTCTGCTGCTGTGAACTCCTTTTTAATTTCTTTTAATTCCTGTAGAATTCTATCCAGCTGCTCACTCTGCACTGTACTACTCTCACCTCTTCTTTTATCTTTAATCTCATCTTTTTTCGAACTTAGCTATCTGAATTGGTGATCGATTTAGCTTTGCGCATCTTTTAAACGGACTCATCGACTCACTGTTCTCGTATTCGTCCATTCTCAAGCTAGAACTATTCACATATGGTGGAGAACACCATAACTTACTTACTTACTCCTCGGCGCTACAGCCCATGAAGGGACTTGGCCTCTCTGACGATCGTAGCCCAATTCTGGCGATCTTCAGCTCGTTTCCTCCATCTTCTGATATCATCATCCTCTACATCATCCAGCCATCGTTTCCATGGTCTACCTTTGCACCTTCTGCCACCTGGGTTTCCTCTGTGTACCTTCTTGACAGACCTGTCATCTGGCATTCGCTCTACATGGCCCAAGCATCTTAGTCTATTACTCTTTATTTCCAAAACTATGTCAGCATGACCGTATAGTTCCTCCAATTCCCTATTTTTCCGTATTCTCCATTGCCCTGCGTCATTCACTGCCCCAAAAATCTTTCTTAATATTTTCCTTTTCCATTTTCTCAGACATTCCTCTTCTGCCACCCTCATTGTCCATGTTTCTGAGCCATACATTACCACCGGCCTTATAACCGTTCAATAGACAGTTATCTTCAATTTTCTGTGACTTGAGAATCTTAATCAGGGCCCAGTATGCTCTGTTTCCCGCTGCAATCCTTGCTTTTATTTCTTCACTTATGCTGTTATCATTAGTTACCAACACTCCCAAGTACTTAAACTTCTCACAACTCTCATAGTTGACTCCATTCAACTTTATGAGTTTGTCTTTCACCGCTGGGTTTCTCCTGGAAGAGAAGATATACTGTGTTTTGGAGCCGTTCACTCGAAGCCCCAATTCTTCTGCCTTTTTCTAACCTACACAACCCATCTTCCAGCTCTTTAAATCTTCGAGACAGCATACACACATCACGCCAAATTCTGGTTCATGCGGTTAAACAGAGTACCACCTGGGTTTTTGGTCTCCACTTTTCTCATCACTCTCTCCAGTACTATGTTGAAAATTAGTGTGGATAATACATCGCCTTGTCTTAACCCTTGGTTGACTTCAAATTCCTTCGTAAGTTCTCCTTCTACTTTAACTTGGCATTTCGTTCTGTTGAGGGTCATTTGTATCAGACGTATTAGCTTATATGGACACTCCATATCCATCAGAGTCTGATACGGAGAACACCATAAACGTTTCTGAATTCAATTCTGAATAACTTTGGAAGTAATCTTATGGAAAAATGTGACTTTAACAGTGATTTATGAAAATTAACATTACTTCTTATGTAAAACACGCATAAACTTACTCATTTTGAGGGCCCTCAAGCTTCAAACTAATTTTGTGTTTGAGCATGAGCTTGTAAACGGGCGCGAGAATGGAATGTATGAATTGTGAAATAGTCAACATTTTCATATTTCAACTTGTTCAGATGCTTCAGGTGTGAGGTCTATGTAACCGTCTATGAAAAAAATTTGACTTGTTTTAGTTATTCACCTACAATCTACTACTGCCTATTTTTTATAATTTTGTCGAGTATTTTCTAGTTTTGTCAAGTCTTATCTAATCTTGTCCAGTATTGTCTTGTCTATTGCTGTGTTATCCGTATTTTATCCACTGGTGCTATATAAAATCATCTAGTCTTAAAGCAGTCTAGAGAACTAGACCCGTCTTCTACAGGCAATTGGAGTCCTGTATAGTTATAACTAGTCTAATCTGTTTAAACATAATAAAGTAGGAACAGCCCTACCAATGTATTTGTATGAAATTTGTTGTTTGGTTTTGGTGTTTGGTCAATGGTCTTGTCTGGTTAAGTCTGTTCTTACCTGGTTTTCTCTGGTCTTGTGTAATTTTGTCTGGTCTCTTCTTGTCTTCTCTGGTCTTGTCTGGTATTGTCTGATCTTGTGTGGTCTTTCCTGGTCTTATCTGGCACAAGAAAGAAATTCTAAAATAAGTTATGTTTCATCAGCACAGCTTTGTTTCCTTATTGTTCATAGAAGCAAAGCTGTGCTGATGAGAGATACATCTCTAAACGCGTCCATAGATAGCTTAAGATCCACTTAAGGCATTGGAAAGACATGATCTCAAAACAAAGTTATTTTTATGGTTTTTGTTGAGTGCCACGAAGGTGGACTGAAAGCTGTAACATAACTTAAAAATTTCATGTGAGATAGTTCTAGTTTTGGTAGTTCTAAAAAGATTCAATAATTGTTATAGAGCTCCGGAAAGGCTGAATATATTTATATATTCAGGCTGTGTTCCTGTTGTTTTAAGTTTGTATGATTATCTATAACGTAGGATGGTTTCACCAATTCTACCAAAAATAAGTTGTACATCAATGATGTAATTACTGAAATATTTCATCGCGCATTTATAAAGTTATTATGAATATCGGATGCCAATTATTCTAATGTCGAATATTTGAATGTGATTTGAAAGTGAGTGCAGCAATCAAGTTAAATGGTTTGGAAAGCGTTTTGAGAAATAATTGAATCTTGAATAAATCAGAATGATTTTCATAAATGCAGTGACGAGTTTTATTGAATCAGTGCTAATAGATTTCGTGCAATCGGGGGATAGAATATATTTTCCAACAGAAGATTCCACTAAAAAATGTAATGTTATCCGCTTAGCCGTTGTATAGAAACGCACAAAGAAACGTAATTTGTTACGGGTTATTTTTTGTCGTGAGTTATAATTACTACCCTCGCGGGCTTATATCGGTCGGCTTTTTGTTGCCAATAATAATCCCTAGGGAGAAGTTTAATCAATATCATCATGATTTAACAGTTTATTGGGCTACTTGTGTTATAGTCGCGAGGAATAGCGTTCATCTGACTATAAACATAAGAAAAATTGGTACTTACGTATTAACGCCACCACCGCTATATATTGAATTGAGAGTGTGCGCTACCGTGCGTATGTTGTCTTGATTTATCTGTCCGCTTCGCGGCAGGCAACAATTTTATGATTTATCATAAAAATTTTAGGTGTAGATTGGCGGCATTTAAAAATGTAGCGGTGGTGGCGTTAATACGTAAGTACCAAAAATTAAATAGGATGATTGCAATTACTAAAATAAATATGATATAACTTACATTGATAGTTATATAAATCTAAAGACTTATGTACTTATAGACTTATAATACGAGTTGAGTTTCGACTTGTAAAGCTCATTTTCTAGCTTCCTAGACCCTTTAAGACCTCCACCAGTAGAAAACCGGGTCGTATTAAGTGTTTTTTGGATTTATATAACTGTCTACGTCAGTTATTTTTACAAAATTAGTGGTAAAAACATAATTTTTCAATTCAGAGTAAATATGGATTAGTAACCTTCGCGATCATCCTCAGAAAATAAATCCCAAGAAAAAGTTGTCTCTCGTGCTTTATAAACTCTCGAAACATGCGGTGGAATTTATGAAACCAATATCGAAGCGTTAAAACTTTCCGGGGGACGTAAATATAATCTAACAACAAGATATCTAAACCTAATCGTGTTGATTTCCTTCTGAAGTTATTGCTAGTTTTAAGGGAACACTCAGAAATTTCGGAAAAAGTATATTGGTCCACCCCCAAATTTCAAAATCGTCGATATATCTATCAGTCTACGATTAATTACCCGTGTTGTATACAAATTTTAAATTATCTACTAAAACTCCTTCATTTCGAACGTGACGCGTCGCACTAGCACCTCAGAGATTTCAGTCTCTACACAACTGGAGGTCGCTTCACAGTCTAACGTCGGCGCCACAAGATATCGTGATCTCTTGTCCTCGGATCAGTCACACTTGAACGTGACGTTCCGCGGTCCTGAAGCTACGGCGGTCACCGCAACGTTTGCGGCGAGCCGCGCCGCGACCGGCTCTGCGGACAAGACATCACTCTGCCGGCATCATTGAAAGTGCCTGATCCCCAACTTCCTGTTCCTTCGGCGGGCGTAATTCCGTCCGAACAAGATCTTCTTGAACGCGTGCCGAAACTCCGGACTGAAAATCGTATAGATTATGGGATTCAGTGTCGAGTTGAAATATCCCAACCATAGGAACAAAGAGATGATGTACTCTTTAAAAAAGTCTTTATACACAGGTAAAAGTACAGCCATCACGAAGAATGGCAACCAACAAATCACAAATGCACCGGTAATTATAGCCAGTGTCTTTGCGGCTTTCCGTTCGCGTTTCGAATCCGCGGAATCTTTAACTTTTCTTTTCACTGGGTAATGTTGCTGTTGATAACAACCGCCTCCTCCATCCGTCGTTGTAGGTGGATCGTCTAAACCGTTTGCACAAGATGTTTTCTCTGGGCTGGTGTTATTTGAAGAAACATTAGTAAAAGCTGTCGTCGTCTCGGAAATTGTTGGCAGAGGTCTCCCAATTATAGTAACAACCGCAGCTGCGATCCCTCCTGTCCCACTAGCCACCGCCAATCCACCCGCTATCCCCCCGACGGCCGGATTATCCTTCACAGTCTCCACCGCCTTACTCAGAATTTGCCGCCTGCGGATGCGCTTCCTCGCCGTCTGGAAGATCCGCCAGTACAGAATAAGAATAACCAACAGCGGCAGATAGAACGAACTGGCGGTCGCGAATATCTGATATCCAATATCCTGACTCACCAAGCAAATCTTATCCTTTTCAATGCGCTCGCTCCAGCGAGGATCTTTCCAACCCAACAAGGGCGCAATGCACACGAAGAATGCCACACACCACACAACAAGAATCATTATTCCAATACGCTTTGCCGTTCGGTGATGGATGTAATCGATGTTCGTCACCGCCCAATATCTGCAACACATCATTCGAAATCAGCAAATAATAATATTTCAAGTAAATGCCGCTCTATGCAGCCAAATAAAACAAAATGTTATCAGCACAAATAGTTATATCATATAAAATTTACATTATATCATTAAATAAACTTAATAAAGAGGGTACACAGCCTGAATATATATATATATATATATATATATATATATATATATATATATATATATATATATAAATATATATATCTAATACGAAAACAAATCTCCTGTGAAATTTGCGAGTTATTTACTAAACCTCAGTCCACTCTCGTGACACCAAAAAATAAACAGAAAAATAACTTTGTTTTTAAGATAATATCTTTCTATTAACTTAAGTGAATAACCATCTGCAGACGAGTTGCGAGATTTATCTCTCATTAATGCAGCTTTGCTGTTATGAATTATAATTTGACAACTGCCGCTCTCACAATTTGACACTCTCGTGGCACCAAAAATGTAACAGAAAAATAACTTCTTTCGAAAAATAATATCTTTGTATTAACTTAAGCGAATAGCCATCTGCAGACGTGTTTCGAGATTTATCTCTCATCAGTGCAGCTTTGCTGCTATGAATTATAATTTGACAGATAGAATTATAATTTGACAGATTTCAAAGATAGGACATAGAAAGATACTTAAATCAACAACAAAAATTGCTTCGAATAGAAATTTTAGTTTTTAAAAATTTGGCAAATTATTTTGACGTTTTCGTCCAATTTTGACATATAACAAACGAATTTTGCAAAGTGTGTCCACACAAATCAACAAAAAACAAAATTTGCTTTAAATAGAGATTTTGGTTTTTGAAAATTTGAGAATTTTTGCAAATTATTTTGACGTTTTCGTCCAATTTTGGAATAAAACAAAATAATTTCGCAAAGTTTGTCCACTTAAATCAACAAAAAAAACAAAATCAGCTTCAAATAAAGATTTTGGTTTTTGAAAATTTGACAATTTTTGCAAATTATTTTGACGTTTTCTTTCAATTTTGAAATAAAACAAAATTATTTTCAAAGTTTGTACACTCAAATCAACAAAAAAACAAAATTTACTTCAAATAGAAATTTGGGGTTTTCAAAATTTGAGTATTTTTGCAAATTATTTTGACGTTTTCGTCCAATTTTGACATACACAAGTATTTCGCAAGGTTTGTCCACTTAAATCAACAAAAAAAAACAAAATCAGCTTCAAATAAAGATTTTAGTTTTTGAAAATTTGACAATTCTTGCAAATTATTTTGACGTTTTCTTTCAATTTTGACATAAAACAAAATAATTTCCAAAGTTTGTACACTCAAATCAACAAAAAAACAAAATTTGCTTCAAATAGAAATTTGAGGTTTTCAAAATTTGAGTATTTTTGCAAATTATTTTGACGTTTTCTTCCAATTTTGGCATAAAACAAAATTATTTTGCAAAGTTTGTCCACTTAAATCAACAAAAACACAAAGTTTGCTTCAAATAGATATTTGGGGTTTTCAAAATTTGAGTATTTTGCAAATTATTTTGACGTTTTCGTCCAATTGTGACATAAAACAAAATTATTTCCAAAGTTTGTCCACTCAAATCAACAAAAAAACAAAATTTGCTTCAAATAGAAATTTGGGGTTTTCAAAATTTGAGTATTTTTGCAAATTATTTTGACGTTCTCGTCCAATTTTGGCATAAAACAAAATTATTTTGCAAAGTATGTCCACTTAAATGAACAAAAAAACAAAATCAGCTTCAAACAAAGATTTTGGTTTTTGAAAATTTGACAATTCTTGCAAATTATTTTGACGTTTTCTTCTAATTTTGACATAAAACAAAATTATTTCTAAAGTTTGTCCACTCAAATCAACAAACAAACAAAATTTGCTTCAAATAGAAATTTGGGGTTTTCAAAATTTGAGAATTTTTGCAAATTATCTTGACGTTTTCGTCCAATTTTGGCAAAAAACAAAATTATTTCGCAAAGTTTGTCCACTTAAATCAACAAAAAAACAAAACCAGCTTCAAATAAAGATTTTGATTTTTGAAAATTTTAGAATTTTTGCAAATTATTTTGACGTTTTGGTCCAATTTTGACATACACAAGTATTTCGCAAAGTTTGTCCACTTAAATGAACAAAAAAACAAAATTTGACAATTTTCGCAAATTATTTTGACGTTTTCTTCCAATTTTGACATAAAACAAAATTATTTCCAAAGTTTGTCCACTCAAATGAACAAAAAAACTAAATTTGCTTCAAATAGAAATTTGGGGTTTTCAAAATTTTAAGATTTTTGCAAATTATTTTGACGTTTTCGTCCAATTTTGGCATAAAACAAAATTATTTCCAAAGTTTGTCCACTCAAATCAACAAAAAAACAAAATTTGCTTCAAATAGAAATTTGGGGTTTTCAAAATTTGAGTATTTTTGCAAATTATTTTGATGTTTTCGTCCAATTTTGGCATAAAACAAAATTATTTTGTAAAGTATGTCCACTTAAATGAATAAAAAAACAAAATCAGCTTCAAATAAAGATTTTGGTTTTTGAAAATTTGACAATTTTTGCAAATTCTTCCAATTTTGACATAAAACAAAATTATTTCCAAAGTTTGTTCACTCAAATGAACAAAAAAACAAAATTTGCTTCAAATAGAAATTTGGGGTTTTCAAAATTTGAGGATTTTTGCAAATTATTTTGACGTTTTCGTCCAATTTTGGCATAAAACAAAATTATTTCCAAAGTTTGTTCACTCAAATCAACAAAAAAAACAAAATTTGCTTCAAATAGAAATTTGGGGTTTTCAAAAATTGAGTATTTTTGCAAATTATTTTGACGTTTTCGTCCAATTTTGGCATAAAACAAAATTATTTTGCAAAGTATGTCCACTTAAATGAACAAAAAAACAAAATCAGCTTCAAATAAAGATTTTGGTTTTTGAAAATTTGACAATTTTTGCAAATTATTTTGACGTTTTCTTCTAATTTTGACATAAAACAAAATTATTTCCAAAGTTTGTCCACTCAAATAAACAAAAAAAAATTTGCTTCAAATAGAAATTTGGGGTTTTCAAAATTTGAGAATTTTTGCAAATTATTTTGACGTTTTCGTCCAATTTTGATATACACAAGTATTTCGCAAAGTTTGTCCACTTAAATCAACAAAAAAAAAACAAAATCAGCTTCAAATAAAGATTTTGGTTTTTGAAAATTTGACAATTTTTGCAAATTATTTTGACGTTTTCTTCTAATTTTGACATAAAACAAAATTATTTCCAAAGTTTGTCCACTCAAATGAACAGAAAAACTAAATTTGCTTCAAATAGAAATTTGAGGTTTTCAAAATTTGAGGATTTTTGCAAATTATTTTGACGTTTTCGTCCAATTTTGACATAAAACAAAATTATTAAAAAAGTTTGTCCACTCAAATAAACAAAAAAAAATTTGCTTCAAATAGAAAAGGGGTTTTCAAAATTTGAGTATTTTTGCAAATTATTTTGACGTTTTCGTCCAATTTTGATATACACAAGTATTTCGCAAAGTTTGTCCACTTAAATCAACAAAAAAAAACAAAATCAGCTTCAAATAAAGATTTTGGTTTTTAAAAATTTGACAATTTTTGCAAATTATTTTGACGTTTTCTTCCAATTTTGACATAAAACAAAATTATTTCCAAAGTTTGTCTACTCAAATGAACAAAAAAACTAAATTTGTTTCAAATAGAAATTTGGGGTTTTCAAAATTTGAGGATTTTTGCAAATTATTTTGACGTTTTCGTCCAATTTTGGTATAAAACAAAATTATTTTGCAAAGTATGTCCACTTAAATGAACAAAAAAACAAAATCAGCTTCAAATAAAGATTTTGGTTTTTGAAAATTTGACAATTTTTGCAAATTATTTTGACGTTTTCTTTCAATTATGACATAAAACAAAATTATTTTCAAAGTTTGTACACTCAAATCAACAAAAAAACAAAATTTGCTTCATATAGAAATTTGGGGTTTTCAAAATTTGAGAATTTTTGCAAATTATTTTGACGTTTTCTTCCAATTTTGACATAAAACAAAATTATTTCCAAAGTTTGTCCACTCAAATCAACAAAAAAACAAAATTTGCTTCAAATAGAAATTTGAGGTTTTCAAAATTTGAGTATTTTTGCAAATTATTTTGACGTTTTCGTCCAATTTTGGCATAAAACAAAATTATTTTGCTTAGTTTGTCCACTTAAATCAACAAAAAAACAAAATTTGCTTCAAATAGAAATTTGGGGTTTTCAAAATTTGAGAATTTTTGCAAATTATTTTGACGTTTTCGTCGAATTTTGGCATAAAACAAAATTATTTCGCAAAGTTTGTCCAATTAAATCAACAAAAAAACAAAATCAGCTTCAAATAAAGATTTTGGTTTTTGAAAATTTGACAATTTTTGCAAATTATTTTGACGTTTTCTTTCAATTTTGACATAAAACAAAATTATTTCCAAAGTTTGTCTACTCAAATGAACAAAAAAACAAAATTTGCTTCATATAGAAATTTGGGGTTTTCAAAATTTGAGGATTTTTGCAAATTATTTTGACGTTTTCGTCCAATTTTGGTATAAAACAAAATTATTTTGCAAAGTATGTCCACTTAAATGAACAAAAAAACAAAATCAGCTTCAAATAAAGATTTTGGTTTTTGAAAATTTGACAATTTTTGCAAATTATTTTGACGTTTTCTTTCAATTATGACATAAAACAAAATTATTTTCAAAGTTTGTACACTCAAATCAACAAAAAAACAAAATTTGCTTCATATAGAAATTTGGGGTTTTCAAAATTTGAGAATTTTTGCAAATTATTTTGACGTTTTCTTCCAATTTTGACATAAAACAAAATTATTTCCAAAGTTTGTCCACTCAAATCAACAAAAAAACAAAATTTGCTTCAAATAGAAATTTGAGGTTTTCAAAATTTGAGTATTTTTGCAAATTATTTTGACGTTTTCGTCCAATTTTGGCATAAAACAAAATTATTTTGCTTAGTTTGTCCACTTAAATCAACAAAAAAACAAAATTTGCTTCAAATAGAAATTTGGGGTTTTCAAAATTTGAGAATTTTTGCAAATTATTTTGACGTTTTCGTCGAATTTTGGCATAAAACAAAATTATTTCGCAAAGTTTGTCCAATTAAATCAACAAAAAAACAAAATCAGCTTCAAATAAAGATTTTGGTTTTTGAAAATTTGACAATTTTTGCAAATTATTTTGACGTTTTCTTTCAATATTGACATAAAACAAAATTATTTGCAAAGTTTGTACACTCAAATCAACAAAAAAACAAAATTTGCTTCATATAGAAATTTGGGGTTTTCAAAATTTGAGAATTTTTGCAAATTATTTTGACGTTTTCGTCCAATTTTGACACACACAAGTGTTTCGCAAAGTTTGTCCACTTAAATGAACAAAAAAACAAAATCAGCTTCAAATAAAGATTTTGGTTTTTGAAAATTTGACAATTTTTGCAAATTATTTTGACGTTTTCTTCCAATTTTGACATAAAACAAAATTATTTCCAAAGTTTGTCCACTCAAATCAACAAAAAAACAAAATTTGCTTCAAATTGAAATTTGGGGTTTTCAAAATTTGAGAATTTTTGCAAATTATTTTGACGTTTTCGTCGAATTTTGGCATAAAACAAAATTATTTCGCAAAGTTTGTCCAATTAAATCAACAAAAAAACAAAATCAGCTTCAAATAAAGATTTTGGTTTCTGAAAATTTGACAATTTTTGCAAATTATTTTGACGTTTTCTTCCAATTTTGACGTAAAAGAAAATTATTTCCAAAGTTGGTCCACTCATATCAACAAAAAACAAAATTTGCTTCAAATAGAAATTTGGGGTTTTCAAAATTTGGGTATTTTTGCAAATTATTTTGACGTTTTCGTCCAAATTTGGCATAAAACAAAATCATTTCGCAAAGTTTGTTAACTTAAATCAACAAAAAAACAAAATTAGCTTCAAATAAGGATTTTGGTTTTTGAAAATTCTTGCAAATTATTTTGACGTTTTCTTTCAATTTTGACATAAAACAAAATTATTTCCAAAGTTTGTACACTCAAATCAACAAAAAAACAAAATTTTCTTCAAAAAGAAATTTGGGGTTTTCAAAATTTGAGAATTTTTCTAAATTATTTTGAAGTTTTCGTCCAATTTTGACATAAAACAAAATTATTTTGCAAAGTTTGGTTTAACTTAACTTAAATCAAGACAAAAACAAAATCAGCTTTAAATAAAGATTTTGGTTTTTGAAAATTTGACAATTTTTGCAAATTATTTTGACATTTTCTTTCAATTTTGACATAAAACAAAATTATTTCCAAAGTTTGTACACTCAAATCAACAAAAAAAAACAAAATTTGCTTCAAATAGAAGTTTGGGGTTTTAAAAATTTGAGAATTTTTGCAAATTATTTTGACGTTTTCGTCCAATTTTGGCATAAAACAAAATTATTTCCAAAGTTTGTACACTCAAATCAACAAAAAAACAAAATTTTCTTCAAAAAGAAATTTTGGGGTTTTCAAAATTTGAGAATTTTTGTAAATTATTTTGAAGTTTTCGTCAAATTTTGACATACACAAGTATTTCGCAAAGTTTGTCCACTTAAATCACCAAAAAAAAAAACAAAATCAGACTCAAATAAAGATTTTGGTTTTTGAAAATTAGACAATTTTTGCAAATTATTTTGACGTTTTCTTCCAATTTTGACATAAAACAAAATTATTTCCAAAGTTTGTACACTCAAATCAACAAAAAAACCAAATTTGCTTCAAATAGAAATTTGGGATTTTCAAAATTTGAGTATTTTTGCAAATTATTTTGACGTTTTCGTCCAATTTTGGCATAAAACAAAATTATTTTGCAAAGTTTGTCCACTTCAATCAACAAAAAAAAAACAAAATCAGCTTCTAAAAAAGATTTTGGTTTTTCAAAATTTGACAATTTTTGCAAATTATTTTGACGTTTTCTTTCAATTTTGACATAAAACAAAATTATTTCCAAAGTTTGTCCACTCAAATCAACAAAAAAACAAAATTTGCTTCAAATAGAAATTTGGGGTTTTCAAAATTTGAGTATTTTTGCAAATTATTTTGACGTTTTCGTCCAATTTTGGCATAAAAAAAATTATTTCGCAAAGTTTGTCCACTTAAATCAACAAAAAAACAAAATCAGCTTCAAATAAAGATTTTGGTTTTTGAAAATTTGACAATTTTTGCAAATTAGTTTGACGTTTTCTTTCAATTTTGACATAAAACAAAATTATTTCCAAAGTTTGTACACTCAAATCAACAAAAAAAAAACAAAATTTGCTTAAATAGAAATTCGGGGTTTTCAAAATTTGAGAATTTTTGCAAATTATTTTGACGTTTTCGTCCAATTTTGACATACACAAGTATTTCGCAAAGTTTGTCCACTTAAATGAAAAAAAAAAAAATCAGCTTCGAATAAAGATTTTGGTTTTTGAAAATTTGACAATTTTTGCAAATTATTTTGACGTTTTTTTCCAATTTTGACATAAGCAATTTGGGGTTTTCAAAATTTGAGAATTTTTGCAAATTATTTTGACGTTTTCGTCCAATTTTGACATAAAACACAAGTATTATACACTTGAAATAAAACACTTTCCCAAAAGGTTTTCCAGTTAAATCAACAAAAAACAAAAATTAGCTTCGAATAAAGATTTTGGTTTTTGAAAATTTTTCAATAATTGCAAATTATTTTGACGTTGTCGTCCAATTTTGACACAAAGCAAAAGTATTTCGCAAAGTTTGTCCATTCAAATCTACAA
Source organism: Phosphuga atrata (assembly GCA_944588485.1). NCBI lineage: Eukaryota > Metazoa > Arthropoda > Insecta > Coleoptera > Silphidae > Phosphuga > Phosphuga atrata. The sequence continues at coordinate 69,174,601 of OX155899.1, read as the reverse complement.
AGAAACAAAAGCTGCTTCGAATAGAAAATTTGGTTTTTGAAAATTTAGCAATAGTTGCAAATTATTGCAAATAATAAAAGTATTCCGCACGGGCTACGCACTTAAGCTACGAACGTAAAATTTGGTAAGAACGTTGCTTTTATGACGCAAGCATCCACTAAGGAAGGATTTTGGAAATTTAGTTTCTAAGGGGATAGACAGAGATATACATCACTAGTTCAACAATTTGAATTTTTCAATGTTGAGAAATGTTGTAACGTTTTGTGCAGATTTTCTGCCTTGATTGTAATGTAATATAGGGTGGCAAATTAAGAGTGTCCACTGAATATTAAACGGTTACAATTTTGGCAAATAAGGCTTTTTCATATTTTTATTATGTAAAAACAGGACATTCTTAATTTATCACCCTTTATTTCAAAGTAACTAATTTACGTAAGAAAACGTGTGCAAGGTAACAGCGGTGGGTTATAAAAGGTATAATTTACGAGTTCGTATAAGTGGACGTCTGGAACGAGTAAATATTCATTTTGATCCTCAGGAAAGTCGCAGTAGATCTTGCAAGTAGTAAAACGACTCGGAGCCATTTTTACCGACAAGAACGAATTGCATAAATTTCACGTATATTTGGGGGGATGGAGCTGTATTCAAACAATTTATTCAAATGTAAGAATTATCACACGACAAATTGTTCAATTCACTCAAGAACAAAATAAAAGAGTTTAAAAAATAAACTGTTTTAAAAATGCAAGATTTTAAAAGCGCAAAACGTATAGAGTTTTACGTCTGAGATAATCTACGTTTATAGAGAAAATCGAATACCAACGGAAAGCTTTGATATCGGTTTCTGTGTGTTGTGCTCCGTCGAGCCAAGTATATTACAGCCCCGACGTTAAAAGGCCTACCCTTAACTGAAACTTAATAGGCCGTGAAATTTTCGGTCAACGGACGGTAAAAAATACGCTGAAAAACCGGAATCCATGAAAATCTCACTTGATTTATCTCCCAATCCAGAGCACCTGCATTCATAGCGATACAGAAAACGCATGCTTTCATTTCCGTTGCCAATTTCCACATCAGTTATCATCGTAAAATAATAGACCTGAATCGCTTTAATATTGATAATGTAGAACTTATGACAAAAAAAACTTCATGAAACTAATTTTTTGGTTTATCTAGCGCTGGGGTGGTTTTGTGTCTGGTATTGTCCAGTTTTATCGGGTCTTGTCTGGTCTTCTTTGCTCTTGTCTGGTTTCGTCTTGTCTGCTTTTGTCTTGTCTGATCTTGCCTGTTGTTGTCTTTACGATAAAGTAAACTATCGATTTTCAATATCTTTTATTAATTTAATTAAATTAAAACCTTTAATTAAATTAACAAGAGATATTGAAAATCGATCGTTTACTTTATCGTTAGGATAACAACAGGCAAGATCATACAAGACAAAACCAGACAAGATTAAATACGCGTTATAATTAGATTAGACTGCAGTATATTGAATTAGTACAGACCTGTCTAACGCGATGGCGACAAGATGCAATATAGAGGCCGTGCAACAGAGGACGTCGCTGGAGGTCCACATGTCGCAGAGTTCGGGTCCAAGGGTCCACTCGTGGCTGACTTCGTAGACCGCCCCGAGGGGCATGACTAGGCAGGCGACGAGTAAATCGGCCACCGCCAGGGACAGGATCAGATAGTTGGCCACGTTCTGGAGGTTGCGCTCCAACAGGATCGCCGCTATCACGAACACGTTACCTGCAAAAGGGAGAAGATGCATTATTTAATGTGCATGGGGAGAAACGAGTCGGATTTATTCAATTATAAAGCCGGAAAGAATGTGTTTCGTAAAATGATGCGGGTTGTGGAGAACGGAGACAGCTCGGGCTTTTAGTTTATTAATAGTTTTAGTTGTCGCGCTTGTTGCAAGGTGCTGAGAATGGTAATGTTAAGCGAATTATATTAACTGGAGTGCAAGACCATTATGTATTGTGGGATTTCAAATGGAAGTCGGTTATACAGTATTACTGTTATTACGGTGTCTAGTACAGTGCTTTCATAGTATATTAAAGGACAAGTTCAGTAAGCGTCCAAGTTTGGAACACGATTATTTATTGAACCAGACAACGTGGAAGCTTCATTTTTGCTTTCCGATCTTAGTTAAAGAGTGTCAAAGACGATTAACAACAGTTACACCAGGTAAAATGTCCATAACGCTAAGTTTCAATAGACCCGTATTCTCCACCAAGTCCATCTCTCACTAAGCACCCTATTCCACCTTTGCTTTTAGTATGCACCACCCCGGTATCGCATATTTTGCATTCATTCGGGGTGGGCAGCCCGGACGCTTAGTGAAAACCGCCCAAGTTGTTGTCTCCCCGACCAGGATTCGAACCCGGGTCTCCCGCATTGAAAGGCGGGTATGTTGTCAACTACACCACCGAGGAGGACCCACCAAGTCCATCTATATATAAGTCTAATTTTCCCATACCTCTCGAATTTTTAACTTTGGAGAAAAATGTTATAAGGATTTTCGATAGAACTCTAAGAGTTCCACCAGGAACTGCAAACAGAACTATTGCGCGATTTTTTCTCTTCACTTCGTCGCGTCGGTAAAGTCCAATTTTTCGCAAAATTTTCTATTTTTAGTTTTACAGAAAAATGTTATAAGGATTTTCGATAGAACTCTAAGAGTTCTACTGGGAACTACAAACACAACTGTCGCGCGATTTTTTTTTCATCTTCAGTGAAGTCAGGTGAAGTCTAATTTTTCGCAAATCTTTCTAATTTTTAACTTTACAGAAAAAAGTTATAAGGACTTTCGATAGAACTCTAAGAGTTCTATCGGGAACTGCAAACAGAACTGTTCCGCGATTTTTTTAAATTTTCATTCAAAATAACGGGTCCCTTATTATTGCAAATATCTTTTGAACTAAGGTTTTTATCAAAAAATGACAAAGGGATCTTTGACAGAACTCTTATGGTGCTATTCAGATCCGCGAATAGAACTGTTTTTGCAAGTTTCAAAATTCAATTTTTTTTGCAAAATGTCAATTTTTGTAGAACTTTCATCAAGTACTTCAGAACTATGGTAGAGGTACAGGAATATGTAAAAAAACGCACAGTTTTTCTCAAAAGTGGTTGCTAGCTCAATTTTGGTATTTTCCATTTTTTTTCGCGAAATTCTGCAGAACTATTGAAATTTTGCACAAAGTACTCTAAAACTATTTCATATCTGCCGGGAACTCCGATGTAATATTATATTTTTGCAAATTCGGTTGCTAACTTCACAGGACTCCTAAGCATTAAGGCTACATACAATTAATATTAAATCTAATTTAATTTAGTGTATGGTCTATTAAGTAGTAATCAAAATGTCTACGTAGTATTAATGACGGGATGGGCAACCTACGGCCCGCGGGCCAATTGCGGCCCGAGAAAGTGCTTAGCGCGGCCCGCGAAAATCTATTTTAAATATATAAGAATTGGCCCGCAAATCGCAGAACTCAATATAACGTTTAATTTTGGTATCGATTCTTGAGACAAATTGGCGAATGCTTAAAAATATGCGAAATGTTTGATTTTCAGCATTTACGGTATTTCAATTCAATAAAATTGCTGACTTTCGTAGAGGGTCGAGGCTTGACGCAAACACTAAAGTACGTCGGACACACTGGTCCGACGTACGCAACGTATACGATGCAACGTGGGAGAATTGGTGTGCACACTCGTCCCGCGTATGCAACGTAAATTTTGACGCTGTTGTGATTTCTCAGAAGGTGCACTAGTGCGTCTGTCAGTCATGTTTTCTGATTCTGATAGCGAGTTTGAGGATGTTTTATTAAGTTTACTATTTTTAAATGAATATTTCCGCGCCACAAAAATTAAAACTAAGAGAAGATATTCGGTTCATGAGATAAATAAACAATGAGAAAAAGTTGGAAAATTCCATACATTAATGCAGAAACTGGAATTTGATGAAGAACGATTATTTATGTACTTTCGCATGTCTAAAATGCAGTTTGATCGGAACGTTTGCATCAAAGGTCTATTTGTTTCTGACGTGCTACGCATGGGTTCTAGAAACACACTGATGCGTGGATATCGTACACGCGTGGATATCGTACAAACATCCCCTCCACTTTCCTACGCCGATCTGGGCATCCCAGATCGACGTTGCGTGTGAGGCGTGTGATTGCGTTGTATACAATAAGTGTGTTTCTATGGCATAGTTTTTCAGAGTCCAGATATCGTAATGCGTTGCATACGTTGCGTACGTGGGACCAGTGTATCTCTACCTTAATGCGCTCAAAAACGTGAATGCGCACGCTTGCATCGCAAGTGCATGCAGGACAAAAAAATCTGGCCCACGTCCGCTAGTACGAACTCTGACTGGCCCATCACATAAAAATGTTGCCCACCCCTGTATTAATGCAACAAAATAATATAAAAAAATTGAAATAAAAAAGTTGTTATAATTCGTATTTTTTCAATTTTATTATTTTTTTTTTCAATCAAACAGCTAAAAGCTCGAAGCTTAATTGCTTGAGCGCATATGAGGTGTATTTCATATTTGAAGAGCCGTAAACAACTATTCAGAATGCGCGGTCTGCCGACCACTGGTCTAGTCGAAATTACTTTATAGAAGTATTAGATATTCCAATTAATAAATAGTTATAGGAATATTAAATATAATTAGATTATAATATTCAGTAAAACCTTAATTGTGGGATCCAGACATCCACCGCATTAAGATTTAATTAAACAGATATTGGATAATTTTCGAATAAAAATTCGGCAATAATTCAAAGAATTTAATTACGCTTTCCCGCACCTCTTACGTTTTCCAATTTTATGGACATAATCGGCATTAAAACGCTTATCTAGCCATTTAATAAATCGTCCCAATTAAATATGCAATTATTTCTTCAGCCGACAGGATTCGTTTGCACCCTTTTACAAATCGATTCGAAAACGCGCGCCGTTACAACTGTTCTCCATCGCTATAATCAACCCGTTATGAAGTGAATTATGCACTTGCAGTCTGTGTTTTAATCCGGGTTAATTGGAAACGAAACGACAACTTGTATCCACAAATTTTCAATTATCTGATTTTTAACAACAGAAACGTTTTATTTGCAGGAAGCTTGTTTTTCGTTTCGTGTAGGGAAATGATTAAACTTGAGATGCTCTTCCATACCTTTTTTTTGTAAGAGGCAAAGAATTAATGTGTAAATTTGAAAGTAGTTCAAGCTGTGTGTTGCAGAAGCTTTACTTTTAATTAACAGGGTTATTAAATCCTGCATAATTACCACTCAAGAATCCTCGACTAGAAACTATAAAAAAACTTGAAACAAATCAGCTCGCATGGGCGTAACCAGAGGGGGGTTTTTGGGGGTTCAAACCCCCCCAGAAATATGCAAAATATTACATATATATTATATTGAAATGGGAGGGACGAGTAAGAGACGACTCTCTACTCAATAGAGCATGGTAGATATGGAGTTTAAGAAGCCTTATGTGTCAGTTTTAGAAAATAAATTGGTGCATTTCTGTTATTGTATTTTCTTAAAAAACCCCGAAATTAAACGCCCGTGTTAGCTCCTATATTATAATTCCAATTAGGCTATGTATTTCAAGTCAAATATTCCTAAGCATAATTGCATAGTTTAATTTTGACTAATTAATATAACAGTTTGATGAATTTATCGTTAGATTTAATTATGCAGAGCGAATAATTAGCACGTGCAGCGGTTACAGTCGATTCAAATGCAGGGTGGGACTCGACCTGGCGTAACCTCACGGCACTAACTATCACCAATAAACTTGCAAATATCTTCGACACAAAATACGATTTGCCCGTTCATCAATATTTATCGCATTAAGAGTTCTGCGGCCGAGCGAGAATTTCGCGCAACGTTCCCTTCCGGTCGCATAAACATGTCGGGCGTGGACGCATGCAGGTCACAAACCGTATTATTATTATGCAGGCCGTTTCAAACATACAATTTGGGATTACTAGGCGATTAATTAAATCCTGTAGATTTTCAGCAAATAATTGTCAATATAAGTTGGATTAATTAACGCATAAGATAATTTTGCCTCAGATTTTTTTTAATAAATCCATTGTAATAGTATAACCTAATTTGTCTGGGTACTTACGTATTAACGCCACCATCGCTACATTTTTAAATGCCACCAATCTACATCTAAAATTTTTCTGATAAATCATAAAATAAAACATTTTATATAAAATTAAAACATTTTTAAAACTCAAAATACTTTATTTTTTAATCCCGGTTAGATTAGGTTGCCCGCCGCGAAACGGACTGATAAAGCAAGACAACATACGCGCGGACTCACGATCCAATAAAGGTCAATGTGTCAAGGACCTCTGATTTAACCCCTGTTAGATTAGGTTGCCCGACGCGAAGCGAAAAGATAAATTTAGACAACATACGCACGGCAGCGCGTACTCTCGACCCAATATAGGTCAATGTGGCAAGGACCTATGATTAAACCCCTGTTACATTAGGTTGCCCGCCGCGAAGCGGACAGATAAAGAAAGACAACATACGCGCGGCAGAGCGAACTCTCGATCCAATATAGGTCAATGTGGCAAGGATCCTTGATTTAACCCCTGTTAGATTAGGCTATCCGCCGCGAAGCGGACAGATAAATTAAGACAACATACGCACGGCAGCGCGAACTCTCGATCCAATATAGGTCAATGTGGCAAGGACCTTTGGTCCACGACAACATACGCGCGAGTTATATTTCGGTGTTTGCCGAAAGGGTTTTTAAAAACAAAACTAATTTTTATTTAAGAAAAGGAATGTAGTTTACTCAAGACTTAAAATATAATTTTATAAACTAACAGTGTGACAGCATCATTCGATGTGTACAATAATGATCTTGTTGTTTAAAATAATATTAACTTATAGTCGTAAAAGATGCGACTCGTGGCATTTTCCCGTTGTATCTGCAATTCAGCGTTTCCATCCATGGGACATTTCGACTCAGCGCATAACTTCTTGGCCTTGGATGAAAGTCTTAACTAGCGGCAGCGCCAACTCTCGATCCAATATAGGTCAATGTGGCAAGGACCTTTGATTTAACCCCTGTTAGATTATGTTGCCCGCCGCGAAGCGGACGGATAAATTAAGACAACATACGCGCGGCAGCGCGAACTCTCGATCTAATATAAAGCGGAGGTGGCGCTAATACGTAAGTACCCTTGTATGGCGTTGTCTGGTCTCGTTCGGTTTCGCAGCGTTCTGTCATGGGTCCCACATTGTGGTACATTCTCTATAATGGAGTGCCAGACTGCAATTACCAGTAGGTGTGGAAACTATCGCATTTGCAGATGATCTGGCGTTAGTGGTGTGCGGGAGAACCGAAAAAGGAGTAACTGCTAGAGCAAACATTGCAATGAAGTTAGGTTAGGTTAGGTTCCCTCTCGGGCATTAACACTTTGCCGTAGTGAGAGGGCTCAGTACTTCCAAGGATCCTAAGAGCGATGCCAGCGGGAGCTTATGCTCCTGGTAGGGCCACCCTTGCTGGTAAGGTCAAAGGTGAGGAAGGAAGCCAAGTTAATCCTTCAACAAAAAAAGTTCACTAGACTCAGTGGCGCGGGTCTAGTTGGGTTAGCCTATAAACTATGAAATGTCGAATGTATACAACACAATACCCCAGGTGGGTAGGACCAGTGGTCCACAATCCCACCCTGAGTTTATCTCAGGCAGCTGCTCGGATTCTGGTGGGAGCAAACAATCGACAATGGACGGACGCTCGTACAACAGCGGGCTGCCACAAGACGCGAACTAGCAGACGACACGTGCGGTTTTCGGCACGGTAGGGGCGGATGCCTCACGTTTGCAGCACCACAGGTGGAAGACAGAGGTGCAGCTCGTTAAACGAATCGATGTTGAAAAAACGTAAAGTGGCGGACACGTTAATTGAAGCCACGGACCGGGACTCCATCGAGCCTATCAAAAGAAAGGAGTACCCTACTTAGAAAAGTAGTGCCTTCAACATCAACATGAAAGGAGTGCCTTCAACATTATTGAGTCAGTTCAGGCAATGACCCTATACACAACGCAGCTTACAAAGCTAGGCGAGGACAACCCAAATACAAAAAGGGAAATAAAGACTGCGACAGAGAAGCTGAGACGGAAAATGGAGAAGATAAACAGGGATTCGGCACGGGAGTGGTTTGAATCCCAGCGTTGGGAAAAAATCGAGGTTCCCACATACGACGTCGACATCCAGGTAGAAGAAAAATACCTTGAACGCAAGGGAGCAAGTACAGTCAGCTCACAAACTAGCACGGAGGGAGCAGACGTCGAAGTGTTACTGAAGCAGTTACGGGCAGAGTACGAGGACCGCATCAAAACGGCGGAGAGTCGGATCAGGGATCTCGAGGAGGCCCTGGCAAAGGATAACCCGGTAAACCAAGGAAATACCCTGTCTTCCTTGCCACAAATAGCCACCTTAAACGAGTAGAAAGTAGTAGAAAAAAAGAACTGGACTGAAGAAGTATAAGCAAACACTGAGCTACATGTAGGGAACCCGTTGGAGTCACGTGACAGCGTTGTAAAAGTAGTGCTTTTAGAACCTGAAGACAAAAAAATGGAGAAAAGCATTCAAAAGCAGTTCCTACAAAGGTTCCCGGAACTCTTAGAAGCCGAAGGGGTCTTCGAAGTAGTGGAACAAACCATCAGAATTAAATCTAAAGGGCTGGAGGAGCAAATAGGAAACAGAAAAGTAATCAAAGTTGTGCACGACGGTACAGACGAGGACCTCTGGCAAAAAATTAAAAAGATTAAAGAGGAAACGGCAAAGGATAATTTCATTGCTATGCACCACGTAAACGCCATGAGCCCCCAGCGATTAAGGAAAATGGTCGAGGGCATTTTCAACAAAGCGGACCAAAAAGTTAGAATCTACACAACTCAACAAACTCTCTCAAAAGCAAGGATAAAGAGGCAAACACAAGCAAAAAACCGAAACCGAGGAACACCGCGGCCCTCATCGTAGAAAACAAGAACAGAGGCTTCTTAGTTACGCTAAGGGACGTTAAGCGAATCATAGCCGGAAGTAATGCGAAGGAGGCCATACGGTCGATAAGAAGCTCAAGAGAAGGTAAAGGTGATTAGGACATCACCGTGGACCCAGACGTAAAGGCGATAGAGGTACTGGGGAAAGCCCTCACAGATGCATTCCACGATGGTACTAAAGTAAGACGGGCCGGTGAAAGAGCAGAGTTTATGTGTAAAGTTTCGGTATCACTTTACACATACAAGGCCTGGACGAAACAGCTGATAAAGAAGAGGTTCTAACAGCGGTTAGAGATAAAATTCTGGACACACATAACAAAACGATAAAGTTAAGCGACTTGCGACCTAACGCAAATCATACCCAAGCTGCTACGCTTGTGGTAAGCAAGGAGGAGGCGGACAAATTGCTGGAAGAGCCACACCTAAAAGTAGGACTAGTGCGGTGCCCTCTAGAGAGAAGGATTAAAATTGATCGCTGTCACAAATGCTGGTCCTACGACCATCTGGCCAAGAACTGTGACGGACCCGACAGGTCGAAGCTGTGTTTTGCGTGCGGGAAGGAGCTAAAGACTGCCGCAACGAAAAATCCTGTCCAATCTGCAATAAAGAAGGACACAGCGCCAACAGTGGCAAATGTGAATTTATCCGCCACACGTTGTCCAAGGCGAGGAAACAAACTAAACCGAAACGGCGAGACAGTCCTGCAAGCGGCCTCACAAGGCCACGTCCTCAGCTTCAGCTTCAAAATCTTGCAAGCAAACTTGAACTGCTGCGCCCGTGCCCTGGACCTTCTGGAAGCCACGGCTAGGGAGCAGCAGATAGACGTCATCTTGGTAAGTGAGCCGAACAACAAATTAACAAACCAGAAAAGAGGATGGATCAGGGGCAAGGAAGGCAAAACAGCCATTTTGTTCAAATCAACGAAGCTTGGGGCGAATCGGCACGGATCGGGCGAGGGATTCACGTGGTTGAACGCAAAAGGCCTTACAATCTACAGCTGCTACGTATCACCTAACTGCACACAGACCGAGTTCGAAGGCTACCTGGACGCCCTGCAGGAGACATTAGTCAAAGGAGCGGAGATATTCTTATTGGCGGGGATTTCAATAGCAGGTCTCAGGTGTGGGGCGCAAAGACGGAGGACCGTAGAGGGAGAGTTCTGGTGAACTGGCTGGCGCAAAACAACTTTGTCATTAAAAACGTCGGTCAGGAACCCACCTGTGTCCGTGGCAACGGTAACTCCATCGTAGACTTGACTTTTGGAACGGTGGAGACGGTGGGAAAGATCGCGTCATGGGAGGTGCTACCTGCGCAGACGTTGAGCGACCACAAATATTTAAGATACGTCTTACGAGACAACGGTATCCTAGATCAGTGCTGCCAGGAGATCAAAGGATGAAAAACATCTGCGCTAGACAAGGAAAAGTTCGTAGAAGCTTTTAGAGAGGCCAAGAAGAAGCCGGACAATGCAGACAAGCTGGTCGAGCTGGTGACTAGCGTGTGCAATGAGTGTCTCCCTAGGAAAAGAGGCTACAAGCCGAATAGGCGTACCTACTGGTAAACGGGCGAAATTGGTTACCAAAGAAGAACCTGCGTCGAGGCAAGAAGGCGAGCGATGAGAGGGAGGAAAAAGAGCATGGAGTACGCCGAGTTAGCGCTGGCCTATAAGGCCGAAAAGAAAAAGCTACGAACACTCATTGCGCGGGCCAAGGAAGCCAAATGGAAAGAGATTTGCGAAGACGTTGATAGGGACGTTTGCGGGCTTGGCTTCAAAATCGTCACGAACAAGCTTAAAAAGCCGTAGCTACAGCTGGACCATGGTTTCAAGAAAAGGGTGGTGGAAAGCCTTTTTGTGACGCATGAAAGGAACGTGTGGTTGCGTGCACGGCAATACGACGTCCAGGAAATTTCGTCCGAGGAACTTGAAGAGGCAGTGGCGAAAATAAGAACCAAAAAAGCGGCGGGCCCTGACGGTCTACCAGCGGAGATCTCAAAGCTCGTGTGCGAGCGTTTTCCCGATACAGTGCGGCGCGCACTGAACAAGGAGCTAAAGAGCGCAAATTTCCTGAGAAGATGGAAAACAGCCAGATTGGTACTCATACCGAAGTACAATAAGGCTCCGACTAGTCCAGACGCGTACCGTCCAATTTGCATGCTGGACAATTTAGGTAAGTTGTTCGAGAGAATCCTGGTAAATAGGTTAAACAACGAATTAACAGGGAAGGCGGCGCTATCTGCTAGACAGCACGGGTTCAGGAAGGGGAAGTCCACTGTTCCGGCCGCAAGATACATCTTCAACCTGGCAGAGGAAGAACGAAGGAGATGGCTTAAAACAAGGAAACTGGAAGCACTTGTAACGATAGACGTTAAGAATGCCTTCAACTCGGCACCGTGCAGGATCATCGTAGAGGAGCTGGAACGCAGGAGGATGCCCGAATACCTGGTAGGCCTGACCATGAGCTACTTCACCGACAGACGTCTGCTGGTGGAGGGGCAGGACGAGATAGAGGTTACAGCCGGGGTCCCACAAGGATCCGTGCTGGGTCCGCTTGTGTGGAACATTCTTTATGATGGAGTTCTAAATGTGGCCTTACCGGACGGTGCGGAAGCGGTCGCCTACGCGGACGACCTGGCCCTAGTGGTCAAAGCAAGAAGAGAAGAAGAGCTCGACGAAATAACGAACGATGCCCTAGACACTATACATGAATGGATGGACGCAAATCAGCTGGCTATTGCACCGGACAAAACCGAGGCGGTGCTGCTAATCGGCAGGAAGAGATGTAGCCCGGTGGAGTTCGTTCTCAGCGTAAGAACGTTTCGCCCGCAGAAGTCCCTAAAATTCCTGGGAATGGTCTTCGACGAGAAGCTAACCTTCGGTAGGCACGTTGAGGAGGCATGTGCAAAAGCTCACTGCAGGGTGAATAACCTCTTGCGGATACTCCCGAGGATCGGAGGGGCGTTTGAGAACAAAAGAAGAATACTGGCATCCGTTGCGAACAATATCGTCTTGTATGGGGCACCGGTGTGGGCCAGCTGCACTAAAGTCATAAGGCTCAGGGAAGCCCTGAAAAGGGCACAATGGAAAATGGCTATCAGGATAGTGAGCGCTTACAGAACTGTCGGGACCGACGCCGTGCGGGCATTGGCAAGGCTTATTCCCCTGGAGCTACTGGTAGAAGAAAGAGCCAGAATCGTGGAGCGCACGCTAGATAAGGAGGGGAATGATGCAAGGGCGGCCAAAGAAGAGGAAAGGCGGGAAACCATTCGAAAGTGGCAGGAGATGTGGGACAAGGATACGAGCAATTGGACCCACAAGCTGATTCCGGATGTCAAGCCCTGGCTTGATAGGAAGCATGGTCAGATGAGTTACCACATGACAATGGCGCTGACGGGCCATGGCTGCTTTCAGAGTTTTAGAAAAAGAATCGTCAAGACGAACGCGGAGAACTGCCCGTACTATAACACGGAGCCGGAGACGGCCGAGCACACGCTGTTCACCTGCGATAGGTGGGCAGGACAGAGGGCGAAGTTGGAGGTGTTAAGTGGCGGGGCATTGTATCCCCGGGCGTTAACAGAGCTGATGCTAGAAAGCGAGGAGAGGTGGAGCGACGTCGGTGCCATTATCAAGGAAACCATGCAGCAGAAGGAGAAGGACGAGAGGGAATGGCAGAACAGACAAGTAAACCAGGAGCGTGCAGTTTGTAATTATGCAAGATTGCAGTGCCAAGCTGTTTTTAGGGCGTGAAACCAGGGGGTAGGTAGTTTTAGTGGGTAAACTATCTCTGGAAGAGAAGGAGTTCCACACTACCGAGTTACTCGGTGTTTATAAAAGGTTTCCCCTTCCTCCCAAAAAAAAGGTTAGGTTAGGTTAGGAAGCGGACAGATAAATCAAAACAACATACGCGCGGTAGCGTGAACTCTCGATCTAATATATAGCGGTGGTGGAGTTAATACGTAAGTACCCTTGTCTGGCCTTTTCTGGTCTCGTCCGGTTTCGCAGCGTTCAGTCATGGATCCCACATTGTGGTACATTCTCTATAATGGAGTGCTCAGACTGCAATTACCAGTAGGTGAGGAAACCATCGCATTTGCAGATCATCTGGCGTTAGTGGTGTGCGGGAGAACGGAAAAGGGAGTAACTGCTAGAGCAAACATTGCAATGAAGTTAGTGGACGAATGATGTCCGGTCGCGTTCGGTTTCGTCTGGTGTCGTCAGGTCTTGTCTGGTTCGTTTTATCTGGTTTTGGCTGGTCTTGACTAAAGCGTGGATGTATATTACACAAGAGAGAAAAAAAATGTAGCTTGCATGGGACCCAGGGCATTCATCATCGCACATTCCAGCCCGGGAAATTCGTGAAAGCCATATAAACTCCCTCCGTTTTTTACAAACACAAGTTGTTTCTAATTATTTGTCTGTCTAGTCTTGTCTGGTCTATTCTGGTCTTGCCTGTACTTGACTGGTCTTCTCTGTTCTTGTCTGGTGTTACAGTGTATTTCCGTTATTTCGGCAGCGTCAATAAAAGCTGCAAGTCCATAAACTCGTTTGTATGTTTATATAAGTCAGTAGACCGTAAGTTTCCTGGATATCTCGAGGGGTTTGGCGAAACCTTAAATTGGATTCGAGCGGATAGCTCTGCAGTGAACACAATAAATCCAGCCCGTACATATTTTAACAAGGCTTTGTATGCCGCAGCGCACAAAAACATGTCCGGCCAACACGCAATTGCAATTTTTGATTCGATTATTCGATCGCAAATCGATGGGTTTTGCGGTAATCCCGACAACCTTTCCCGAATAATTCAATGAAGGTTTGAAAAGTGCATGTGTCAGCGTTCAATTCGGTTACGCAACCGCTCGATTTCAAATGGAACTATCGTAACGCTGTTGTTTAATCTGCTTGGCGGAAAGCAAGTGTTCGGTACAATGGAAAATAGTTTCACAACCAACGAATAATTACATTAAATGCAATTAACATTTCCCTCTCGGAATCCAATTTTAAAGTTTTCTAAAATACTTTGGGTTCGCTGTACTGACATCAACATGTTTATTTATCGTGTTACCATATTATTAGTATATTACGTAACGGGAGTTGTAAGGAGGATATTACGTACGAGCGGAACAGTTACGCACGACCCGCGTAACGCGGAGTGCGTAATTCTGCGATTACGTAATTGCCTTACAACTCGAGTTATGTACTAAACTTTATCTACGAGCACATTAATTTGTTTCTGTTTAATTAATAGATAATAAAATTGCAGCACAAACTCTCGATCCAATATAGGTCAATGTGGCAAGGACCGTTGGTTTAACCCAGGTTAGATTAGGTTTTCGAAGCGGTCAGATAAATCAATACAACATACGCGCGGCAGCGCGAACTCTCGATCCAATATAAGTCAATGTGGCAAGGACTGTTGGTTTCACTCCGGTTAGATTAGGTTGCACGCCGCGAAGCGGATAGATAAATGAAGACAACATACGCGCGGCAGCGCGAACTCTCGAGCCAATATAGGTCTATGTGGCAAGGACCGTTGGTTTAATCCCGGTTAGATTAGGTTGCCCGCTGCGAAGCGGATAGATAAATCAAGACAACATACGCGCGGCAGCGCGAACTCTCGATCCAATATAGGTCAATGTGACAAGGACTGTTGGTATCACTCCGGTTAGATTAGGTTGCACGCCGCGAAGCGGATACATAAATCAAGACAACATACGCGCGGCAGCGCAAACTCTCGATCCAATATAGGTCAATGTGGCAAGGACAGTTGGTTTAACCCCGGTTAGATTAGGTTGCCCGCCGCGAAGCGGACAGATAAATTAAGACAACATACGCGCGGCAGCTCGAATTCTCGATCCAATATAGGTCAATGTGGCAAGGACCTCTGATTTAACCACGGTTAGATTTGGTTTTCGAAGCAGACAGATAAATCAAGACAACATGCGCGCGGCAGCGCGAACTCTCGATCCAATATAGGTCAATGTGGCAAGGACCGTTGGTTTAATCCCGGTTAGATTAGGTTGCCCGCCGCGAAGCGGATAGATAAATCAAGACAACATACGCGAGGCAACGCGAACCGTCGATCCAATATAGGTCAATGAGGCAAGGACTGTTGGTTTCACTCCGGTTGGATTAGGTTGCACGCCGCGAAGCGGATAGATAAATCAAGACAACATACGCGAGGCAGCGCGAACTCTCAATCCAATATAGGTCAATGTGGCAAGGACCGTTGGTTTAATCTCGGTTAGATTAGGTTGCAAGCCGCGAAACGGATAGATAAATCAAGACAACATACGCGAGGCAACGCGAACCGTCGATCCAATATAGGTCAATGTGGCAAGGACTGTTGGTTTCACTCCGGTTGGATTAGGTTGCACGCCGCGAAGCGGATAGATAAATCAAGACAACATACGCGAGGCAGCGCGAACTCTCAATCCAATATAGGTCAATGTGGCAAGGACCGTTGGTTTAATCTCGGTTAGATTAGGTTGCAAGCCGCGAAACGGATAGATAAATCAAGACAACATACGCGCGGCAGTACGAACTCTCGATCCAATATAGGTCAATGTGGCAAGGACCGTTGGTTTAACCTCGGTTAGATTAGGTTGCCCGCCGCGAAGCGGACAGATAAATTAAGACAACATACGCGCGGCAGCTCGAACTCTCGATCCAATATAGGTCAATGTGGCAAGGACCGCTGATTTAACCACGGTTAGATTTGGTTTTCGAAGCGGACAGATAAATCAAGACAACATACGCGCGGCAGCGCGAACTCTCGATCCAATATAGGTCAATGTGGCAAGGACCGTTGGTTTAATCCCGGTTAGAGTAGGTTGCCCGCCGCGAAGCGGATGAATAAATTAAGACAACATACGCGCGGCAACGCGAACTGTCGATCCAATATAGGTCAATGTGGCAAGGACCGTTGGTTTAATCCCGGTTAGATTAGGTTGCACGCCGCGAAGCGGTTAGATAAATCAAGACAACATACGCGCGGCAGCTCGAACTCTCGATCCAATATAGGTCAATGTGGCAAGGACCGTTGGTTTAACCCCGGTTAGATTAGATTTTCGAAGCGGACAGATACATCAAGACAACATACGCGCGGCAGCGCGAACTCTCGATCCAATATAGGTCAATGTGGCAAGGACAGTTGGTTTAACCCCGATTAGATTAGGTTGCCCGGCGCGAAGCGGACAGAAAAATCAAGACAACATACGCGCGGCAGCTCGAACTCTCGATCCAGTATAGGTTAGTGTGGCAAGTACCGTTGAATCAATCAAAAATAATAAACGTGGCAACCTCGAGTTGTGTTAGTTGTGTTCGCATCTACTATCTGTCATCTTGAAAATATCAACAATTATTTTCAGTAAAATCACGAATATTTATTGAACCAACGTAGAAGCTTAATTTTTGCTTTCGGATCTTAGTTAAAGAGTGCCAAAGACGATTAACAACAGTTACACTAGGTAAAAAGTCCGCAACAATAAATTTCAAAACAATCCCGTATTCCTTACCAAGTCCAATCGACACTAAGTTGGCAGCGGGCTTTAAATATATGCTAAATATATCACTATCAACGTTTTGTCGATTTCATCACTTCTGTTTAATACCTTAACTTTAATCTTATGTAGAGGAAATAGCGTAAATATATTTACTAAATGTATTTTTTTTTAATTTTAAGCTGGATGTATTTTAATTAAATTGGACAGACTAAGGCAGGCTTAGGGAGTAATTTTCAGCCGAATTTTAATCCGACGAAGTCTTTAGATTCAATTAGTCTTACGGCATTATATGAAGTGGGTTAAACGCCGGAGAATACAGAGAGAGAGGAGATTGACGCTTCGTAATGTTGATCGTGGATTGGAAATAAGTAAGATTTAGATTCTTGCGATATAAAGATCCTTTTCTTCTCTCGAGTTTTTCTCGGAAATATGACCTACTTATTGTGGGAGCCCTAAAAACCCTCGTCGACGTATTGACAAGCTCGGTAATACAATACACACATCTTTCCCACACCCCGTCTTACTTTCTGTTATATCTTATTTCACCCGTTCTTTCCACCAGTAATCCCACACAATACGCCCACCCGAACAACTCATCAAAATTTCGATTGCACAAACAACTATTACGCAATCCATCCTATATTGTCCGACAGGTTTTTTACCGAAATCTGCTTAACTCAGAACGGCGAGTTCTGAGTTTGTGCGTGAAATAGGCGATATTTCACGCACAAACTGACACGTAAAAATCTTTATCACCAGCATCAATAACCAACCTGATTGATTGCCAAACGTTTCAAAAAAAGAGTAAATAAATGAATCCTGTTCGTCTTCCGCATTTTCTTTGTAGTTTAATTATTTTACTTTCTGTGTTGGAATGTGTCTTGTGTAACGCATGAATGTAATTAATCCAAATCTCTAGAGGAATGAGCGTCAATTTCTCCAGTCTGCAGCCACTTGCTTAATGGATATTCCCTCGGGGATGGAGAAGATGCATTATATGGGGGACGAACAGCCGACGAAATTAATTAGACACCTTTGGAACGTCGCTTAATGCAACGTTTACATAAATAAGGTTTTCGTGAGCTCGTCATATTTCGTTTCCGAAGAAAAGTTTGCGTGGAAATTTAATTAATTGTGTATCCTCGACATTTCCAACTTTAGCTGAACTAATTTTACTCAAGAAATCTCGGATTCTTAAATGCATTCTTTATCGCGTCATGTAACCGTCTCATTATTATGTTAAATTATTTTTGTAAATAAAAAGAACTAACACGAGATCAAACTTTCTAGTAGACTCAAAGAGCAATAGAATTAAAAAAAAATTATGTCACAAGATTACACTAACAAGACTAGATAGACAAGAATAAACAGACTAGTCTAGATAGACAAGACTAGACTGATAAGACTAGACACACAAAACTAGACAGACAAGACTAGACAGACAAGACTAGACACACAAAACTAGACAGACAAGACTAGACAGCCTATTTGTTTGATTTTTCATATGTGTGCATATGAAAGTCAGCATTCCGTCGAGCTCGACACTATGCTGGCTGCGTTTCTTAATCTACTGATGCCAAGACCTATTTTCAGTTTGTATCATATTTATCTTTGTTTAACTAAACCGACTGTCTTGGTTTAGCCTGGTTAGGTTTTTCGCATTATTGTCGAAGGTAAGCCACCAATCTTTAGTCTTTTTAATTGACTTAAGCTGCTCTTGGTTATTAGGCCAGTTAAGTCCATTTTGTTTGAAGTCTAGCTGCAGAGTTTGTCTCCACTGTGCGGTATCTGGGCACGAAAAGATGACATGTTCCGCAGTGTCGTTTTCACCACACTTGCATAACGGAGAATCCCTCCTGCCAAATCTGTGAAGATACGCCTTGAAGTTACCATGGCCAGTTATTAGTTGAACCGAGTGGTGTGACAGACTGACGTTAAAGCTTTTCCAGGCTGTGATGGATGGTATAAACGTCTTGGTCCACAATCCTGTTTTAGCCGTCCACCATCTATCCTGCCAGAGATTCTCAAAGTGTTCCCTGGAATTCGATTTTAGTGCTTGCCTAGGCAATCTGCTATAAGCGATGGGGAGATCTTCCATGTCTGCTGCAAGTTTGGCAAGCCTGTCTGCTCTCTCATTACCCTCGATTCCAGCGTGAGCTTTAACCCAGTGCCATTGGAGCGTGATCTTCTTCGATACACGAGCAGCTATTTTCCAGGTTTCCATTAACAATTCACTGGACGAATTCATGTGTTTCAATGCGTCAAGAACGGAACGGCTTTCACATAAAATAGAGCAAGAGCAGTTGGATTGCTCTTACACATAACGCAAGGCGTGTTGTATGGCTATAAGCTCCGCCTGGAAGATAGAGCAGTAATACTCTAGTCTAAACTGCTTATAATGTACTTCATCTCCGTCAAAGTAGACAATAAAGGCAGCCCCTGTACCGCTGTTGGATTTTGAACCGTCCGTATACACCCAAGTTGGAGGACATTCGTAAGCGTTAAATGGTAATTGACCAATGACAGATTCGAAGGGTGGAGAAATGCCTGAGTGTTGATGGTAGGTTCCAAATCAGCTGAAGTTAGACCTAATCCCAAGACGTCTCTTATTAATAAATCATCTGTACTGGAATGCGAGCTATAAAGCGCCAACTGTTTTAGGCGGATGTCAACCGGAAGAATACCGGAAATCACGCAGGCCGCCTCATTAGAGACTGTACGATATGCCTTGGCTGCACGGATAGTAGTGAGGCGTTGTACGTCCAATAGCTTAAGCTTTCCTTTAACACCGCAAGACCGGTGCCAAATAGGAGCTCCATACAGTAACGCTGGTTCAACCGCACCATGATATATGTCTACTATTTCTGCTCTCCCTAGACCCCATTCCTTCTTCACGGCAAAACCCAATCGTTGACTAAACTGTTTCACCTTACCACATGCAATTTTTATATGTTCCTTAAAGTTAAGGGATCTATCAATTATGACACCCAAATACTTGAGATGATGTTGGCATTTTATCTTTGTGTTCTCAGGAGTGAAAAAGGAACTTCTCTGTCTTAATGATCTGCCGAAGAATAGAGCTTCAGTCTTTTTTGGATTGAAATTTAGTCGACAGTCGGCTGACCATTGTTGAAGACTTGCCAAAGCACGATCGGTGATTTCCTTTAGTCCCACAATGCTGTTACTTCTGCAAAGCAGAAGAGTGTCATCGGCATAGGCTATGATTTCGCATTCTTCGGGTAAATTTCTTTCAAAAATGGTGCCATAGAGAATGTTCCAAAAACCTGGTCCAGATTTCGACCCCTGCGGACAGCCTTTAGTGACGCTTTTTTCAATTTGTATTCCTGGTTCTATAATAATAGCCTTGCGATCTGCAAAATAGCTTCTAGCTAATTTGATGAGGTTATCAGGACAACCCTTCTCAATTAACCTGCTAATAACAAGCGGCCACCATGCATTATCAAATGCACCACTAATATCTAGTGCGATGGCAGAGCAATATTTCTTGTTTTTTATTGCTTCCCGTATGTACCCAACGGCTGTTGAAATAGCTTGGACAGTTCCAGTTCCTTTTCTGAAACCGAATTGGTTTTTGTGAATGAGATTGTTTTTATAGAAATAGTGCTCGACTCTTGATATAAGCAGGGAATCTAACACCTTTCCAACAACCGGAAGTAAACTGATGGGCCTGAAATCCTTCGTGGATAATGCCAGTTTATTAGGTTTGGGAATAATCTTGATCAACTGTTCTTTCCAGCAAGATGGAAAAATCGATTTATTTAAGCACTTGTTGTACAGCAATTCAAAAATTTGGGGTGCAGAATTAAAGGCAGCTAATACAATGTCTGATGATATGCCGTCCAGACCAGAAGCCTTTTTTGGGCTCATTCCGCGTAGTATGCGTTCAATTTCGAAAATAGTGAACGGTGTATCATCTGGTCCACCTCTTCCAGTTTCCGCATAATCCCTGACTCGAGCGTGTATGTAAGAGTCCTCCTCATTGTCTTCTGGAAAGAAAGCATTAAGAAGTTCCCTCATAGTTTCGAAAATATCAAGAGACTTCCCCGCTATCTTAAGGCTGGTAACGAAGCTAGTCGAGGTTTTTCTTCCCCTGAGCACCCTAAACACAGGTCCCCATGGATTACCAGTTGAAGAATGAGTACAGAATTGCCGCCACTTTAGTTTTTTTGTGTCTAAAATCAATTGTTTATATTCACGCAGCTTGTTTTGATATGCAAGCTTATTTGATAGCCTCTTTTCCCCTTTACTCTTTTGATAGATTCTCCGTAACCTGTCATTTTCCTTACGAAAAGCAGTTAATTCGGGTGACAAGACTAGACAGACAAGACTAGACAGACAAGACTAGACAGACACGACTAGACAGACAAGACTAGACAGACACGACTAGACAGACAAGACTAGACAGACAAGACTAGTTAGACAAGACTAGACAGACAAGGCTAGACAGACAAGGCTAGACAGACAAGGCTAGACAGATAAGACTAGACAGACAATACTCTACAGACATCACTAGACTGACAAGACTAGATAGGCTAGACTTAACAAACAAGATTAGACAGACTAGACTAATGAGTTTTAAAAACTCATGGGACTCAGGTCGGGCACAGCCCGGCTCGCCCGAGCCGAGCCGGGCTGTGCCGAGTCGGGAGACTGTAATTTACACGTCGTTTACAAACTACCCGCCAGCAATAACTTCGTCTCAGTTTTGAAAACTCATTTTACAAGACAAGTAAGTTTCACTAGACAAGTTGTCTCACTAAACAAGACTAAATTAGTTTTCAAAATTGAGACGAAGTTATTGCTGGTGGGTAGTTTATAAACGACGTGTAAATTACAATCTCCCGACTCGGCGCAGTCCGGCTCGGCCCGAGCCGGGGAGACTGTAATTAATACGTCGTTTATAAACTACCCCACCACTACCCCCACCCCTAGACCCCGCCCCAGACCACCCCCACCACTAGACCCACCCCTAGACCCCGCCCCAGACCACACACCCTACCCCTAGACCCCGCCCCAGACCATGCCCCCAACCCCCCAGACCCTACTTCCAACCCCCAGACCCCGCCCCTATCCCCCCTTCCAACCACGCCCCCAATCCCCAGACCACGCCCTCAACCCCTACTTCCACCCCAGACCCAAACCCCCAGACCACCCGATTTCAACCATTTCATGAGAAAAATCAAATCTGGTGTCAGAACGGCTCTAGCATATGCCCTAAGGGAGATACCGCCCGACTGCCTCACCCTCAGTAGATGACGTCATACGCCGCGGTAGATATTGCTATACTAATTATCTCGATTCTGATTAGTTGATAAATGAGCAAATAATTACGTTGACCTTGTGTCTCACCGACCCAGCATTTTTGTATTTCAACTTACATTCAGATGTTCGGACGTTTTGTTTACAATAAATTTACTAACATACACCTCGAGCGCGGTCGGTTGTTTACCATTGATAATTATTTTATAGCTATTCAGAACGCGATTGATATTTAAACCTATGCTCTAAATTCATAGTCATATCAACAATTAAAACTGTATCCCTGCGATCAATCTGTAAAGGTTTTCGCAGCAAGGATAATCTTGGAAGCCATAAGGAAGTATGTGATGACAATAAAAAAATGTACTACAAATACACCGTTTGCAATTCAACTTTCACAAGAGAAGATAGCGACATATGAGAAAACATAATAATGGTGGGAAGAAGAGGAGTCTAGATCCTGAATATTCACCCTAAACCTCCAAGAAGATAAAGTTGGAGCCGTGGACAGTCAAATAATTTCTGTAAAATATGCAATCAACAATTCCTAACAAGGCTAAAGTTTGCAGACGATCTACGATCACAGAAACACCAGTGAAGCCGGTCCTGCAGAACATCATCCAAGCTTGTGTCAGCTATAGAATTGATGGTTCAGGGATTGATGTAGATAGCTTTATTAGTAAATTGAACAGCTGTTGTACGAGAATCCGTGTTCTATCCATACACTTTCCGTCCACTTTTCCCGTCCACCGTCCACTTTTTCCGTCCACCGTCCACTTTCCATCCACTTTAAACAGCTTTTAATCCGCTTTTAAACAGCTTTTTAATCAGCTTTTTAATCAACTTTTTAATCAGCTTTTAATTAGCTTTTTGATCAGCTTTAAACAGCTTTTTAATCAGATTTTAATTAGCTTTATGATCAGCTTTTAAACAGCTTTTTGGTTAGCTTCTTAACAGCTTTTTAATCAGCTTTTTAACAGATTTTTAATCAGCATTTAATTAGCTTTATGATCAGCTTTGAAACAGCTTCTTGATCAGCTTATAAACAGTTTTTTAATCAGCTTTTTAACAGCTTTTTAATAATCTTTTAAACAGCTTTTTAATCAGCTTTTGAACAGCTTTTAATCCACTTTTAAACAGCTTTCAATCAGCTTTAAAAAGCTTTTAATCGGGTCTTAAAAACAAGACCAACTATATAAATCCATCAGTCATGTCTCAGACCTTTACACTATAAAGTACTACAAAAGTGCTCTCTGTGAATTATTAACCGCCGATAGAATTAGACCCCGACACATTGTATTGCTTAGGACTTATTGGATTTCACACCTACAGTACTATTCCAAATATTTAAGAGGATCGTAACAATCTACTTGAGTACGCGGATAGGAAACAAATTAAAATACCAACTGGCTCATATGAGATAGTCGTTTAGAGCTGAAGAGTATTAAGTGAGAGGGAGGGAGAGGGTGAGAAGGAGAGAGAGAGAGATGGGAATTAATTTTCACGGAAATCGCATAAAAGCGGTTGTTTCGGACAATTCTACCACTCGACATTTACATCGCAGAAAGTTAACACCTATATTAAAAAATAAACTATTATCTCCAGGATATAAGTTAAAGCGACAGTATGGATAAAATAGATATATTCTCCAAAGTTGACTATGAGGATACTATTACAAAGAGTGAATTTCATACGTATTATCCTATAGCTCAAAATTATAGAAACAATGATGAGATTCGTATTAGGATTCAACACCAGGATATTTACACTTATCCTAGCGAAAGTTATATTTATGTAAGCGGAACCGTTAATTTTCCGAAACTCATTCCACCTGCAACTACACACAACTTTGAACTTGTGAAAAACGCATATGCGTTTTTGTTTGATGAAATTCGCTATGAATTGAATGGAGTTGAAGTAGATAAGAATCGAGATGTCGGAATTACAAGCACGATGAAAGGATTACTCTCCAATACCAAGCGAGATCAGCATATACTCGACCTTTGCGGCTGGGCTGAAAATGCTACAAATGTTACATACTTTGATAATAACAGAAAGTTCTATGCTCTAATTCCATTGAAATATTTATTGGGTTTTGCTGAGGATTATACAAAAATGTTAATTAATGTAAAGCAGGAATTAATTCTACTACGAGCTAGAACTGATGTGAACTGCTACAAAGGAGATGCAAATATAGGATTCAATATTGATCAAATTTACTGGCGAATTCCCCATATCCAACTCAACGACGAAGCTCGATTGAATGTATTGGACACACTCGAAGAAGATAAGCCGATATTAATACCGTTCCGTAAGTGGGAGTTGCATGAACTACCTGCTTTAAAAAATACCGATAGAGATATCTGGTCTGTAAAAACATCTACAGCTCTGGAAAAGCCTCGATATGTTATAATTGCACTGCAAGAGGGGCGAAGGGATACCCATGCAAAAAACGCATCCAAATTTGATAATGCAACACTGCGAAATATGAAAATTGAACTAAACTCGGATTCATATCCATATGAAAACTTAAATCATAAAAAATAAAGGGGGTAGTGGTAGGGTAGTGGTGGGGGGCGAGGAGTGAGGAGGGCCCAGAACGAAGGATCTTTCCCTACTAATAAGACAGACAAGATAAGACAGACAAAACTAGACAGACAAGACTAGACAGAGAAAACTATAAAACAAGACTAGACAGACCAGTCTAGACAGACTAGTTTATGTACTATTTATGTCATCAAAGTTTTCGTAAAATACAATTTAATAACGTCTACTGATTATTAGTGCTTGATACAAAACGTCTAATGAAATTAGTTACAAGAAGTTTGCCCAGTGTTTGATCCAAGTGGAAATTAACGAACTTATGAAATGTAGCAAATGAAACAGAATTGAACTTCCAAATCAATAAATGTAGGTTCTATGAAAACGCTTTGGCCTTTAATTATTAATTGGGTACTAGATTGGAGTTTAAAGTGCTGTGTCAGGCCAGAAAACGTATATCAATAACCATCTATATTGTAGTAATGGTGCGAATAAATGAGTGGTAAATCGATGGTTTCATTGTAATGGACGCTGTAAATGCAACGTGTATTACATTGTAATACACGCCTCAGCCCATGCATTTATTACAACTATTAAAAATTGAAGCGTTTAAAGTAGAAGTTAGATATGAAATTGCAAAATTAATTTATTTTACAACTACCTGGCAGAAAGACCTTATGGTCGATAGCCATTTTTTCCATTTTGGTGACAATAAAGATTATTATTATTATAGAACTATTATTATTATACATAGTATACTATTATTATTAGTGTACATAGTATACTATTATTATTATACAATTGCGGAGTGGAAGTGAAAACCGGGTTAAGTACCAAATCGGGTTAAGTACCGGGTTAAGTACAAAATTTAATTCCGCCATGGCCGGTCCCAAGCCCGGCTGCGAAAGGAGGGGGGTGGTCTATCTGTCGAATTGACCAGAATCGGGAAACCTACTACAATTGGGGAACCGAGGAAATCAGGCAAGAAACGCCATGGATTTACAACCGAATTATTTATCCGGCATCCGGGGCAGCCGATGCGCCAGCGCCGAGGATCAGGGTCGCTGGTTTGAAATGATCTACTGGCCAAAGGTTCAAATTTATTACGCCGAAATCGAAAATTCGGCTCGCTACGGAATATCGATTATGGCACTATCGGAACTACGAATTACGGGATCTGGGCAAATGGTCGTCCATCCACCGAATATCGATGATATACGATGACATTATACTACTCTAGCTACTGTAGCAGCCAGCAGCATGATCCCCTTTCAACCAATATCAGAGCGGGTGGCAACCATCACAATCAAGGGGACGATCACCACTCACGTCATATCCATTTACGCCTCGACTGAAACGAGCGCTGATGCCATAAAGGATGCTTTCTACAACTCACACTGGACACCATTGCCCAAACTGAACTGATCATCTAGCGGGTGACTTTAATGCGCATACGGACGCAGATCGAGCAAGTTGGGAGAAAACGTTGGGCAGATTCGGACACGGTAACATAAATGACAACGGACTGCGTCTTCTATCAGTCGCAGCGTCGAACAATCTACTCATCAACAGCGTCTTGCAGCATCCGCGCAAACATCGACTTACGTGGCGAAACCCGTCGGGGATAGATTCGGCGATGCTGGACTACGTTGTGATCAATTCGCGTTTTTGATCGACGCTCAAATATGTACGTGCGATGCGGGGACCACATTATGGATCCGACCATTTTCTCCTACGAACTACATTACAGTTACGATTACAACGAGCAAAGACGAAAGCACCACCCGTGGTCATGAGAGATGAGATCAAAAACTCTAAAGCAAGTTAGGCAATAAATTTGCAGTGTTTGAGCAATCGGACGATATCGATGAGGAAGAAATGCAAATGTCGGGTTCAATCATGGAGTGTGCCGCTCAGCTGTGTCCGCCGATTCGTCGCCTGACACAAGCCTGCATTACGGAGGAGTGTTTGATTGAAACGAGTCAAGCAAGTCGATTTTGAACAATACCGCCGATTGACTAAACAAGTACGACATCGGATGAAGATGGAACGAGAGGCGTATTCGAACAATGTCGCGGCTGAAATGGAGGAAGGAACATCGAGACACGAATACCGAACTTTATATCAAACCATCAGAAAGTTGAGCGGGAAGACAAAATAAACAAACGATGATGATGATGAACTTTCGTTAGTTCTCCAGCCGAGCGTCTGCACCGGTGGAGGGAATTCTTTAATGAACTGTACAATCACGATCCGCCACAGGGACCAGTGCCGATACCGCTGATCATCAAGAAACCAGTGATCTCCTTCCCCGATGGCGACCCAACGATTGTTGAAGTCAAGACAGCAAAAAAATCGACGAAAAATGGGAAAGCGCCAGGCATCGATCAAAGAAGAAAGAGATCATCAAAGCTTTACGACCTCCTACTTCAAATTTGATATTTGAAACAAATACCGTCAAAGTGGAAGAAAGCGATAAGCGATCAGCGCCGAAGAAGATATAGATAAAACATGTAGAAGACAACCTCAAGAACCGACGACTGGACTTCGATGAGGCCAGGGATATTGCCATTGATCGGAAAGTGTGGAAGCAAATCGTGAATGAAGCGAAAAATCCATCGGCAACGACAGCAGCGTATTGGTTACAAGAACGACGTCCTCGACAATCGCCAGCTACGGATTAAAGAAGAAGAAAAAGAAGTACCAAATCGAATTTTTTTTTGGAAATCGACGAAATTTTATTTATCTTCGGCTTCTCTTCGTTAGGTTTTTAACTGCTTTACAGTGAGTTTGAACATACCTAGCTATTCAGGATACTGCGCTCTCACCTTACATTTTGTAAAATAACAACGAATTTGAATTTTGGGCACTTGGATTTTTTGGCTTTGGAACTCGGTTTTATCCTCAATTATTTAAATCTCACGAATAATTTGTTTGGATTCATTTTTAGGGTTCCGTACCGAAAACGGAACCCTTATAGGATCACTTTGTTGTCCGTCTGTCTGTCTGTCTGTCAAGACCATTTTTCTCAGGAACGCGTAGAGGTAATAAGTTGAAATTTGTATCAAATACTCGGGTCTGCGGGCCCTTGCAGCTGTGAAATCAAAGTTGTAAGTAAACGCGATCAAAAGATATGTCGCGATCAAAAGATATAATAAATTTATGTCGCATATTTTGCGATTTCACAAGGGAATCAAAACCTATAGGGTACTTCCCGTTGACCTAGAGTCATGAAATTTGGCAAGAAGCGGTGTCTTACGGCACATGTAAAGGGAAAAATCAGAAAACCGTAAATATGTAGTTTAATTACAAGAAAAATGCGAATTTACTATTAGAAACTTATGAAAATACACTAATGTTGTCGTAGTGGTATTGTCAGGCTCCAGAAGCATATGGGTTGCATACAGTTAGGTCCTAAGGTTAAAAAGTATGTGTTGGCACCAAGCTGTTTATACTGAATTTTCTTTGTTTATATTCGTTATGCATTTATGCATCACGTACGCTCTATATCAGGGATGTTATGGAGATCCGTAACCGTAACCGAAACTATCGGATATCCGAAATAAAAATATATCTGTAACTGTAACCGAAACCGATATAAAAGTTTCGAATAATTTCGGATAATTTTTATTGATATGTTGTAATAATTCATATAAAAATATTTCAATATCTAATGGAAAATATATAATAGACAAAAAGGAATAATGTTGTTTTTGTTTATTATAATTACGATTTTGCATTTTTACGTAGATAAAACTTATAAATATTAAAAACTTATATATCTTATATGATATATAATTGTAGTACCTACTTATATTGTAGTACTTAGTTGTATGACATATGATTGTAGGTAGTACAAATAATAACATAGAAATAAAATCTTTTTTTTTACAAATCAGCATTCTACTTTTACAATTCCTTAGAAATCTGATATCCGTAACCGAAACTATCCGAAACTAACGGATTATCCGAAAAAAAAATTCATATCCGTAACCGTATCCGAAACCGGTATAACATTATTCCTATATCCGTATCCAGATCCGAAATTTCATATCCATAACATCTCTGCTCTATATACATAATATATACAGGGTATATATTATGTCTAAATTTTGCTTGTTTATAACCGACATGCGACATACTCAAGTACCGTAACATCCTGTATATATTATATTTCGCTTAATTTTATTTTATAATCTACATAATATGTTGATAATCTACATAATAATACTATACTATAATCTACATAACATGTTGTAGATAATATGATTTAAGTATATTATACTTAAATCACGTACGCCCTATATTTTTTGGTAGTCAATTGCCCAAAAAGCAGTCAATTGAACAACTGAATGTTAAGAATATCGAAATAGATCTAGAAATAGTTAATATATTAGTTTATATTAGATCTAGAAATGGTTAGATTTTAATATAAGTTAGTGTATAAGTCTAACACTAAAATAAAGTTTTCTTTTTATAAGTTAATATTCGCGGTATTTAAAAAAAATACCCTGTATACCTTTATACAGGGTATATAGGTATACAGGCAAAATTGAGCAGTAAAAACAAATAGTGAAGTTCCAGAAACCCTAAACACTCATAGTGAATGGGGGATGTATGGTAATAAAATATAGTGTAGAATTCCATCGTACGACAGCGACATCTTGAGGTTATGCTTGCAGCGGTACTAAGATGGTCGTGATTTCATGAGGGCCACTTGTCAAGTTAACTGAATGTGTTTGCTACGTCCTCCACAAAAAAAGATACCTTACTTACAAGTTTGTACGGAACCCTCGGTGCGCGAGTCACAACTCGCACTTGGCCGGTTTTTATTGGTAAACTTAAGTTTGTACTTAATAGTTTAAGCAGAAACTATTGAGAAACTAACTGAATGAATCTCTATTTTAGCCATAATATAATCAAAGATAGTTGTATAAAATAGTTTCTTAAAAGTACTTTACAAACTCAATTAGCCCTGACACTCTAGTTTCCTACGAGCCTAATGAAATTAGAAGGTTTCACGTTCATAACTCGAACCGCCTCGCCTTATATAAAACGAAGACATCAAATTAACGTTCAAATAACAAACTTATGTATAAACAAAGCGACCCGCACGCTCCCCCACTAGTTCGAAACGGGATCATAATTCTAAGACCCGGCGGGACCATGCAGTCACGTTTCCCCGCACAAAAAAAATTTCAAAATTTCGCGCCCTCCCTTTTCTCGAGCTCTCCTCGCCCCAGTTTATATAATAAAAGTCTCTAGAAATTAGATTCTGCAGCGCTTAAACTTAAAAACGGATATGGGAATCGATACTTAAATGCAATGGAAAAATGAGAAAATCGACTTATATTAAATCGAATTCTGCGTAAATCGAATTGTACACAACGAACGACATTTGTAAAATATCTTGTTTATTACAACGAAAAGTACGAAGGTAGAAATGGTGCAAATGCAATATTTCATTTTAAAATTTCAGACATAAGATTAGATAGAGAAGACTAAATACATACGATTAAATAAGACTAGACAGACAAGACTAGACAGACTAGACAGACTAGACTAGACAGACAAGACTAGACAGACAAGACTAGACAGACCAGACAAGACAGAGAAGACTAGACAGACAAGACTAGACAGACCAGACAAGACAGAGAAGACTAGACAGACAAGACTAGACAGGCAAGACTAGACAGGCAAGACTAGACAGGCAAGACTAGACAGACAAGACTAGATACACAAGACTAGACAGACATGACTAGACAGGCAAGACTAGATAGACAAATCTAGATAGAGTAGACTAGACAAACAAGATTACACAAACAAAATTAGACAGACAAGACTAGACAGACAAGACTAGACAAGACTAGACAGACAAGACTAGATAGAGAAGACAAGACAGACAAGACTAGACAGGCAAGACTAGACAGACAAGACTAGACAGACAAGACTAGATAGACAAATCTAGATAGAGTAGACTAGACAAACAAGATTACACAAACAAAATTAGATAGACAAGACTAGACAGACAAGACTAGACAAGACTAGACAGACAAGACTAGATAGAGAAGACAAGACAGACAAGACTAGACAGGCAAGACTAGACAGACAAGACTAGACAGACAAGTCTCTACAGACGTCACTAGACAGACATGACTAGACAGACAAGACTACATAGACAAAACTAGATAGGGTAGACTAGACAAACAAGATTAGACAGACTAGGCTAAATGAGTTTTTAAAACGGAGACGAAGTTATTGCTGGCGTGTAGTTTATAAACGACATGTAAATTACAGTCTCCAGGCTCGGCACAGCCCGGCTCGGCCGAACCGAGCCGGGCTGTAATTGCTCCTGTATAGACTTTATAACTAGTTATACAACACTAGACACACAAGGTTTAAACCTAAACCCCAACTTTTAGGTTTAAACCTAAGCTAACAGAGAAGACTAGACAGACAAGACTAGACAGACAAAACTAGACAGACACGACTAGACAGACAAGACTAGACAGACAAGACTAGACAGACAAGACTAGACAGACAAGACCAGACAGACAAGACTAGACAGACAAGACTAGACAGACAAGACTAGACAGACAAGACTAGACAGACAAGACTAGACAGACAAGACTAGACAGACAAGACTAGACAGACAAGACTAGACAGACAAGACTAGACAGACAAGACTAGACAGACAAGACTAGACAGACAAGACCAGACAGACAAGACTAGACAGACAAGACTAGACAGAAAAGACTAGACAGACAAGACTAGACAGACACGACTAGACAGACAAGACCAGACAGACAAGACTAGACAGACAAGACTAGACAGACAAGACTAGACAGACAAGACTAGACAGACAAGACTAGACAGACAAGACTAGACAGACAAGACTAGACAGACAAGACTAGACAGACAAGACTAGACAGACAAGACCAGACAGACAAGACCAGACAGACAAGACTAGACAGACAAGACCAGACAGACAAGACTAGACAGACAAGACTAGACAGACAAGACTAGACAGACAAGACTAGACAGACAAGACTAGACAGACAAGACTAGACAGACAAGACTAGACAGACAAGACTAGACAGACAAGACTAGACAGACAAGACTAGACAGACAAGACCAGACAGATAAGACTAGACAGACAATACTAGACAGACAAGACTAGACAGACAAGACCAGACAGAC
This sequence comes from Phosphuga atrata, assembly GCA_944588485.1. Taxonomy (NCBI): domain Eukaryota; kingdom Metazoa; phylum Arthropoda; class Insecta; order Coleoptera; family Silphidae; genus Phosphuga; species Phosphuga atrata. The sequence continues at coordinate 69,143,030 of OX155899.1, read as the reverse complement.
AAGACTAGACAGACAAGACTAGACAGACAAGACTAGACAGACAAGACTAGACAGACAAGACTAGACAGACAAGACCAGACAGACAAGACTAGACAGACAAGACTAGACAGACAAGACTAGACAGACAAGACTAGACAGACAAGACTAGACAGACAAGACTAGACAGACAAGACTAGACAGACAAGACTAGACAGACAAGACTAGACAGACAAGACTAGACAGACAAGACTAGACAGACAAGACTAGACAGACAAGACTAGACAGACAAGACTAGACAGACAAGACTAGACAGACAAGACTAGACAGACAAGACTAGACAGACAAGACTAGACAGACAAGACTAGACAGACAAGACCAGACAGACAAGACTAGACAGACAAGACTAGACAGACAAGACCAGACAGATAAGACTAGACAGACAAGACTAGACAGACAAGACTAGACAGACAAAACTAGACAGACACGACTAGACAGACAAGACTAGACAGACAAGACCAGACAGACAAGACTAGACAGACAAGACCAGACAGACAAGACTAGACAGACAAGACTAGACAGACAAGACTAGACAGACAAGACTAGACAGACAAGACTAGACAGACAAGACTAGACAGACAAGACTAGACAGACAAGACTAGACAGACAAGACTAGACAGACAAGACTAGACAGACAAGACTAGACAGACAAGACTAGACAGACAAGACCAGACAGACAAGACCAGACAGACAAGACTAGACAGACAAGACTAGACAGACAAGACTAGACAGACAAGACTAGACAGACAAGACTAGACAGACAAGACTAGACAGACAAGACTAGACAGACAAGACTAGACAGACAAGACCAGACAGACAAGACTAGACAGACAAGACTAGACAGACAAGACTAGACAGATAAGACTAGACAGACAAGACTAGACAGACAAGACTAGACAGACAAGACTAGACAGACAAGACTAGACAGACAAGACTAGACAGACAAGACTAGACAGACAAGACTAGACAGACAAGACCAGACAGACAAGACCAGACAGACAAGACTAGACAGACAAGACTAGACAGACAAGACTAGACAGACAAGACTAGACAGACAAGACTAGACAGACAAGACTAGACAGACAAGACCAGACAGACAAGACTAGACAGACAAGACTAGACAGACAAGACTAGACAGACACGACTAGACAGACAAGACCAGACAGACAAGACTAGACAGACAAGACTAGACAGACAAGACTAGACAGACAAGACTAGACAGACAAGACTAGACAGACAAGACTAGACAGACAAGACTGGACAGACAAGACTAGACAGACAAGACTAGACAGACAAGACCAGACAGACAAGACTAGACAGACAAGACTAGACAGACAAGACTAGACAGACAAGACTAGACAGACAAGACCAGACAGACAAGACTAGTGCACTCGGCACATGATCCATCCAACTTTTATTCTTCCTTTCTCCAGTATGGTTTGTGCCGCTCTTACTGGAAGAGTGACAACTGCCATACTGGCCCCTCCGCGCACTGTGCGGAGAGACTTTACCACACACTCCTTACATTCAGCTGCCTTCTGAATGGCTCCTTTCACCTCATCGGTGGTGGTAGCCTCATCCATGCCCCTAACAAGGACACTTCTGAGCCCCACCTCCGTCCTGACATCCCTTACAGCCTCAGTCACTAGGGCCATTCGCTCTGCCAGTCGCTTCTTTTCCCCATCATCATTCACTCTGACGATGAGGTCCCCAGCGTGGGTTTTCCTCATCGCCCTTACATTTATATCCTCCATGTCTACTTCCTTCTTAAGGACATTCACCATATGGGCGTAAGAAAGACCCTCTGCCCTCCTCACCAGTAAGGTTTCTGCCTTTCTGGTGCCTCCGGCCCCTTCCACGCTGGGCTTTTGGCCCTCCGCATTCATCCAGCACAGGGTTAGCTCAACTCCTGTGCCATGCCACACGCATTCAACCATCTTTCGTACTAGCCACATATTAAGGTTTCCAGCCACACCAATAGCGAACCTCTTTCTCTCTGTCTTCTCACAAAGACCTCTCATTCTTAATAAGGTCTCGAACGCCTTTTCTTCGGCGCCCTCGACCTTATTGTCATCCAGCCGGGCGATGAAGTGGTACTTCCTCTAGGAGTCCAACGACTCATCGCCTCCCATACACACAACATTCTCGCTCTTGATGTAGGCCACGGAGCCTACATTCAAGCCTTCAGCCACTCGCTTGGCCTGGGGGAGCTGGTCGAGCATCCCCCAGCCCAGCTGTCCACAGTTATCCCCTTTCTCTCCTGCAACTAGCAGGAGTACATCCTCGTCCCTGACCAGACGAGAGCCCTTAGCCATCTTCACCACGGTGAAGGCGTCCTCGGACCACCTCTCCTTCGCCAGGGACATGTACTCCTGCACATTCATACCCGGCTTCAGCGCACTGGTGATACTACATTCAGCCTCCGTTTGGGTGCTGACTTCCTTGCATGCCACACTTACAGTTTGGATCTCCGTGTCATATAACACCTTTTCAACGGGCAGGAAACGGTGCGCTTCCAGCCAGGTGGTCACGGAGTTGCGCGAGAAGACGTTAGTTGTCTTTTTAACTCGCGCTGCTGCATCTTTAACTTCTTTCTTCGTGCTACTGCCTCCAGCGATAGCCCTTTCCAAGTCCTCCACTTGTCTGGTAAGTGCTCCAATCGCTTCTACGATTGTAAAAGCGATCGAGCACTCCGTCTTCTTGTACGCCTCCACGTCATCAGTCGACCGATCCGCCACTTTCCTTTTCTTCGGGGTTTCCCCAATAGACTGGCTTCTCGACCGGCTATCCATCTCCCCTACACCCTTACTCAATTTTTGTTTTGTGAAAAAATCCATACTGAATGGAGTTTCCACAAACTAAAAAACTGAATTCAAAAATCCTCCCCTCCTTGGGGGTGGTGAAAAATTTGCCGCAGATAGCGTGTTGCAGTAAATGCAAAAACGTCTGCGGCGTTGGATTATCTTTATCTCCGTATATATGAGATAAGGAGTGGGAACAAAAAAGAGAGAATTTAAAGAATATAAAAAACTCACGCGACTTGCTGTGACTCTATTAAGCTAAAACTATTTAGCTTAAAGAAAAACTAAAAACACCGGTATTAATCAAAAATAAATTTCTACAAGACAATAGAAACAAACCAAATACACTAAGCTTGATTGCAATTATATAACTGATAACTAAAAAACTTATATACCAACATATTAATAATCACAAACATGTGGAGCACTCGGCTGCACGTCTACTCGCTTCCGCGTCTCGTACGCGACAGACAAGACTAGACAGACAAGACTAGACAGACACGACTAGACAGACAAGACTAGACAGACAAGACTAGACAGACAAGACTAGACAGACAAGACTAGACAGACAAGACTAGACAGACAAGACTAGACAGACAAGACTAGACAGACAAGACTAGACAGACAAGACTAGACAGACAAGACTAGACAGACAAGACCAGACAGACAAGACTAGACAGACAAGACTAGACAGACAAGACTAGACAGACAAGACTAGACAGACAAGATTAGACAGACAAGACTAGACAGACAAGACTAGACAGACAAGACTAGACAGACAAGACTAGACAGACAAGACTAGACAGACAAGACCAGACAGACAAGACTAGACAGACAAGACTAGACAGACAAGACTAGACAGACAAGACTAGACAGACAAGATTAGACAGACAAGACTAGACAGACAAGACTAGACAGACAAGACTAGACAGACAAGACCAGACAGACAAGACTAGACAGACAAGACTAGACAGACAAGACTAGACAGACACGACTAGACAGACAAGACTAGACAGACAAGACTAGACAGACAAGACTAGACAGACAAGACTAGACAGACAAGACTAGACAGACAAGACTAGACAGACAAGACTAGACAGACAAGACTAGACAGACAAGACTAGACAGACAAGACCAGACAGACAAGACTAGACAGACAAGACTAGACAGACAAGACTAGACAGACAAGACTAGACAGACAAGACTAGACAGACAAGACTAGACAGACAAGACCAGACAGACAAGACTAGACAGACAAGACTAGACAGACAAGACTAGACAGACAAGACTAGACAGACAAGACTAGACAGACAAGACTAGACAGACAAGACTAGACAGACAAGACTAGACAGACAAGACTAGACAGACAAGACTAGGCAGACAAGACTGGGTAATAGCGACTGCCATATTTCTAGTTGGTTCAAAAATTATCCCACCATTATATTGCTTGAATCAATATTGAAATGACAATATTAGAATGTCATCACATTTAAGCATAAAAATGTGGGAAAATTTTAATCAGAGGGTTAAGCACATGCATTTATAATATAAACTCCCATGCGGCGTAAACGGTTGTAAATATAACGCTTTACATAATAAATGATTTTGTAATTAGCGCTTTTATAAATTAATAAAATTGCGTGGTTAGTCATGGCTTTACGATATGGACATAAAGCGAATATATGAACGTCGGCAAAATTGTTAAATTGGCAAGACGTGTTTTAATTGTACAAGGCTATGTGTTTAGAAAGAAAAGTTAAGAAAACATTACTAACTCATGCGTTAAGCTGATAACTGGATAAAATCAATGTATCTAGATAGACGACGTTATAAAAGAAATCCGCTTTAATGTAACGAAGATTACGGTCCTATTATCTAAATGGAATATTGCAAGTTGAACGTGCCCATGAATACCTGTTTATGTGAAATAAATTTGTCTAGACGGACATTTACTGTTACGTTTAGCTATTTTACATTCTCCTTTGTTATCGAACAATCCTTATAAAATTTATTACTTGTAGCTTCACACAATAAAACACAATTTCATCATGTCTCGTCTAGTGTAGTTAGTTAAACTTGCTTACTCGAAAGAAATCTTATATCTTGTCGAAGTAGATTCTTTCAGTAGAGTCCTCCTCGGTAATATAGTTGCAATATATCCGCCTAGAAAGCGAGAGAAAAGAACAATTTGGAATAAGCCGTTTTCAGAATTAAAACCGACAACTCGTTGTATGTCACGACGCTCGCGTTAATAAGAACCGTGAACCCTATGCCCATGTTAGTGGTGCGCGCGAGTGAAGCGACAAGGCCGAACTTCTCGCAGACCAATTCGAACAAGTTCACAAAACGGACAATAACTTTTCGATCAATCAGGAATAGATTATACGCATTGGAACTATTCATTTTATTACTCATGCGTGCGAAGTACTTGCTGACGCACGTTTTTTAATGCGAAAAATGCCACTTCGCATTGACTTTCCACATAACCTGGGTAACGCACGCAAATATTCAAAATCGCTAGGTCACATTAAAAAAAAAACAAATAAATAAAAATAAAAACAATCAAAACCTCGATATTAAAAAAAAGTGTAAATTTTTGTTTCATTACAAAATAATAATAAAAATTAAAGAAAAGGTTTTAAAATGATTGTAAATTCTATGGTGATATCGGAGACTGATGATAGGTGTTATGGCGAATCCACACCACCGGAGATACTTAAAAAGCAAATTCTTCATTTTTTGATGTCTCCTGGAACCCAAACTTACGTAAGATACGTCCCCCGCATGAGTAATAAAAAATATTATTTGCAACTCGTCGTGCGGTATTGTCAATTGCCCTCTGGAGCGAATTTTGAAATTTCACTCTCTTGGGATTGACAAACTTACCGCACTAGTTGCACAATATACTAATATCTGCGACTAGATTCCAGTATGCGAAATCGAAAACTAATATCTGCGACTACTATTGTAAATGCCCATTATGGTACAGTTCGTGGACTATGTAAATACATCATACCACACACGTACCACAGGGTTTGATATTTCGTTGTTCTTGTTTTCTGCAAACACCACTAATTCCAATGATAAGAATAACCTAAAATGATATGTCGTTATGCCCATTAGAGAGCATTATAAGAAAAAAAGTAATGAATACTTTCATCATAAAATATTTGTTATCCGGCGAATTATTGAGGAAACTGTTAATTTCTTGATTGGTTAAAATTTTTGATTTATTGCTTTTAAATCCGTCATATTTTCTCTTTAGTAAAAAGCTATTAATTTTGAATGTTTTGAAATGTCGATGTCGTGCTTTATAATAATTGTTGTCCGAACCATTGAGTAAATTGCCCAAAGTGAAGATGCTTTCATTTTTTGAGATAATTCATCAAAGTATGATAATACAACATTTTCTGAAAACGATTTAACTTTATGCTTCATTCTCCAGTCCGTAATTTTTTTATATGCATCCTCGTGTCGATCCAGAGATTTAATCGATAGCAAATTATGGGCACCTTGTTTCGCATTTTCAACAATTTCGGGCGGAGTACCATTTTGTTTTTTACTTTACTGGACATTATTTTAATTGAAATTGTTTGAATTGAAAAAAAATATATACTTATAGTGTTTATGTTAGATTAGTTTGACGTTTAATGATTGTTTGACAAATAACGGAATGCATTGGGTTGCCTATATTTAACGATCAGCTCTCAACCAATCAACGAATCGTAAATCAAACGCACTTGCGTGTTATTGAATCATAATATGACATTAATCGCGGACTGTAACATACGTGTGTGGTATCATGTATTTATTTTTTTTTACTTTTTAGTTTGACCGGGAATTAACCTTTCAAACACTGCGGCCTACTAGTAGCCTATTGTATTTTGCCCACATTCACTTATAGGCCCAGAAACCTAGTTGTTATTATAAATTGCGCTAATTAATTTTTCACGTTTGTCTTCTGGTACAAATGCGGCCGGCACTGGGGATAGAACTCGGGACCTCTATACTTGTTAGTTAGCGCTCTAACATGAGGCCACGATCATCACCACTAACTACACCACTCGCGCCGACCATGTATTTACATAGTCCACGAACTGTACAATAATGGGCATTTACGATAGTATTGGTAGATAAAAATAATTATATGTGTGTATTATTATTTTCAAAAAATCCAGTTAAAAGAGGAGAATTATTAAAAATAATTCTCGTTTGGGAAAATATGGAGAATACGGGTTTTGCTTCGCAGTGTGCAACCTAATCCTACCTGGGTTAAACCAACGGTCCTTGCCTCATCATCCAATTTTGGTCGATCGCATTATTTCAATTTTGCTGTAAGAGATGTAAAAGTGGTAACGCCGAGATGATTGAATACGTACACCTTCTCTCAAGCGACGAGAAATTCAGCAGCCGTTGCGTAAAATATGTCAATTTTTAAGACAACAAAAACACGAATATTTATTGAACCAGACGACGTAGAAGATTGATCTTTGCTTTCCGATTCTAGTTAAACAGTGCCAAAGACGATTAACTATAGTTACACCAGGTAATAAGTCCGCAACCCCAAGTTTCAAAAAACCCGTATTCTACATATTACCCTTCATTTGCAGATCTGACTTTTGAGTAATAGTTTATAATTACAATTTAAAAAGGCAAATTGTAAATGGTTCGATGACTTCATATACAGTCGTATTATTTTAGGCGATTAATCGTTCCTATTGCTGATGCAGCAGATAAAGAAAACACATCGAAAAAGAATTGATGTCATCGAATTATGGGTGTATAGACCAATCCTAAGGGTGTCATGGGTGGAACACAACAAACGCCGCTGTTCTACAAGAACTCAAAATCAAATAGCGTCTGCTAAACCAAATCAATAGAGCCACATAGCTAGAAGAACAGGTGAGATGGAAAACCTCGCGGTGGAGGGAAAATGAGAAATGAGATGAACTGACAGATTAAAACAAATGACGGGACACTTAATGCAAGAGGCAATACATCTAGCACAAGATAGAAACGCATGGAAATAACAAATTCAAACACATTCCGAAAATAGTATCACTACGCCCTCCAGAGGGTAAAATGACTGAGATGATGATGATTGCTGATGCTATCTTACGTTATATGTGAAAATCAAAATCTAGATAAGAAGGTATATGAATAAATAGTTTAGGATGAATCCTCTATTTACTGGATTGTGTAAATATTGATATATTGATGGTAATACCCATGATTGTGATGGTAACAATAAGCGAGTGTCCTTGCATATCTCAAAGGGCATACCGTTTAACCTACGAAGTCTTGAAGACGAAATGTACAGTCTCGAATATGTGTGATAAGATTTGAAATTCGTTACGAGGGAGGGATAAAATCAAGCTGAAGGACAGAGTCACAGTTTCGGGTCTTTCAAAAATTGATAGAATCGTTTTATGGGCAATTTTAAAGGTTTACTCTTCTTGCAGCCGCAAGTGTTTAATCTGCATTCAATTTGGAATCATTTAGAAAAAGTTTCAGTCGGTTAACCTTAATATTCACAAAACTCGGACTTCGATTTATTCCACGTCAAGTTCAATAAACTTGCAATTAAGAGGCAATTAACAGCCCATTTTACAGTTGGATCTACACCGATATAATTTGGTTAATTTAACTTTAAGCTATACTTTGTACTTGTTACCTATATGTATCTCTGTATATATTTTTGTATTTTCTTTAAGATTTATCCATTATAGACAAATATTGTCTGTCTGCTGCAAATAAACTTCCATGTTATTATTATTATTAAAAATATCGGAAAGTACGCCATTTTACGCGTTTATATAATCGCTTATTACAGGCTTAGGTTTCACCACAACAGAAAAAGATTATTATTTGTTTGTTCTACATAAAATTCCGCGTCTTTTGATGTATTATATGTCAATATCTCAGATGCTTTAAAAAATATTATTTGCAACTCGTCGTGCGGTATTGTCAATTGCCCTCTGGAGCGAATTTTGAAATTTCACTCTCTTGGGATTGACAAACTTACCGCACTAGTTGCACAATATACTAATATCTGCGACCACTATTGTAAATGCCCATTATTGTACAGTTCGTGGAATATGTAAATACATCACACCACACACGTACCACAGGGTTTGATATTTCGTTGTTCTTGTTTTCTGCAAACACCACTAATTCCAATGATAAGAATAACCTAAAATGATATGTCGTTATGCCCATTAGAGAGCATTATAAGAAAAAAAAGTAATGAATACTTTCATCAATAAATAGTTGTTATCCGGCGAAATATTGAGGTTAATTTCTTGATTGGTGAAAATTTTTGATTTTTTTCTTTTAAATCCGTCATATTTTCTCTTTAGTAAAAAGCTATTAATTTTGAATGTTTTGAAATGTCGATGTGGTGCTTTATAATAATTGTTGTCCGAACCATTGAATAAATTGCCCAAAGTGAAGATGGTTTCATTGTTTGAGATAATTCATCAAAGTATGATAATACAACATTTTCGGAAAACGATTTAACTTTATGCTTCATTCTCCAGTCCGTAAATTTTTTATATGCATCCTCGTGTCGATCCCGAGAATTAATCGGTAGCAAATTATGGGCAGCTTGTTTCGCATTTTCAACAATTTCGGGCGGAGTACCATTTTGTTTTTTGCTATACTGGACATTATTTTAATTGAAATTGTTTTAATTGAAAAAATATATATACTTATAGTGTTTATGTTAGATTAGTTTGACGTTTAATGATTGTTTGACAAATAACGGAATGCATTGGGTTGCCTATATTTAACGATCAGCTCTCAACCAATCAACGAATCGTAAATCAAACGCACTTGCGTGTTATTGAATCATAATATGACATTAATCGCGGACTGTAACATACGTGTGTGGTATCATGTATTTATTTATTTTTTACATTTTAGTTTGACCGGGTATTAACCCTTCAAACACTGCGGCCTACTAGTAGCCTATTGTATTTTGCCCACATTCACTTATAGGCCCAGAAACCTAGTTGTTATTATAAATTGCGCTAATTAATTTTTCACGTTTGTCTTCTGGTACAAATGCGGCCGGCACTGGGGATAGAACTCGGAACCTCTATACTTGTTAGTTAGCGATCTAACATGAGGCCACGATCATCACCACTAACTATACCACTCGCGCCGACCATGTATTTACATAGTCCACGAACTGTACAATAATGGGCATTTACGATAGTATTGGTAGATAAAAATAATTATATGTGTGTATTATTATTTTCAAAAAATCCAGTTAAAAGAGGAGAATTATTAAAAATAATTCTCGTTTGGGAAAATATGGAGAATACGGGTTTTGCTTCGCAGTGTGCAACCTAATCCTACCTGGGTTAAACCAACGGTCCTTGCCTCATCATCCAATTTTGGTCGATCGCATTATTTCAATTTTGCTGTAAGAGATGTAAAAGTGGCAACGCCGAGATGATTGAATACGTACACCTTCTGTCAAGCGACGAGAAATTCAGCAGCCGTTGCGTAAAATATGTCATTTTTTAAGACAACAAAAACACGAATATTTATTGAACCAGACGACGTAGAAGATTGATCTTTGCTTTCCGATTCTAGTTAAACAGTGCCAAAGACGATTAACTATAGTTACACCAGGTAATAAGTCCGCAACCCCAAGTTTCAAAAAACCCGTATTCTACATATTACCCTTCATTTGCAGATCTGACTTTTGAGTAATAGTTTATAATTACAATTTAAAAAGGCAAATTGTAAATGGTTCGATGACTTCATATACAGTCGTATTATTTTAGGCGATTAATCGTTCCTATTGCTGATGCAGCAGATATAGAAAACACATCGAAAAAGAATTGATGTCATCGAATTATGGGTGTATAGACCAATCCTAAGGGTGTCATGGGTGGAACACAACAAACGCCTCTGTTCTACAAGAACTCAAAATCAAATAGCGTCTACTAAACCAAATCAATAGAGCCACATAGCTAGAAGAATAGGTGAGATGGAAAACCTCGCGGTGGAGGGAAAATGAGAAATGAGATGGACTGACAGATTAAAACAAATGACGGGACACTTAATGCACGAGGCAATACATCTAGCACAAGATAGAAACGCATGGAAATAACAAATTCAAACACATTCCGAAAATAGTATCACTACGCCCTCCAGAGGGTAAAATGACTGAGATGATGATGATTGCGGATGCTATCTTACGTTATATGTGAAAATCAAAATCTAGATAAGAAGGATAAATAGTTTAGGATGAATCCTCTATAATGTCCCATGATTGTGATGGTAACAATAAGCGAGTGTCCTTGCATATCTCAAAGGGCATACCGTTTAACCTACGAAGTCTTGAAGACGAAATGTACAGTCTCGGATATGTGTGATAAGATTTGAAATTCGTTACGAAGGAGGGATAAAATCAAGCTGAAGGACAGAGTCACAGTTTCGGGTCTTTTAAAAATTGATAGAATCGTTTTATGGACAATTTTAAAGGTTTACTCTTCTTGCAGCCGCAAGTGTCTTTAATCTGCATTCAATTTGGAATCATTTAGAAAAAGTTTCAGTCGGTTAACCTTAATATTCACAAAACTCGGACTTTGATTTATTCCACGTCAAGTTCAGTAAACTTGCAATTAAGAGGCAATTAACAGCCCATTTTACAGTTGGATCTACACCGATATAATTTAGTTAATTTAACTTTAAGCTATACTTTGTACTTGTTACCTATATGTATCTCTGTATATATTTTTGTATTTTCTTTATGATTTATCCATTATAGACAAATATTGTCTGACTGCTGCAAATAAACTTCCATGTTATTATTATTATTAAAAATATCGGAAAGTACGCCATTTTACGCGTTTATATAATCGCTTATTACAGGCTTAGGTTTCACCACAACAGAAAAAGATTATTATTTGTTTGTTCTACATAAAATTCCGCGTCTTTTGATGTATTATATGTCAATATCTCAGATGCTTTAGAATTATTTTTCGCGATTTTCAACACCTGTCTGATTTTTGCATATTGTATATCAAAACACGCAGAATTTTACAGCGATTACTCTAATATAAATCATTATAGAATTTACTTTACAATAAGTCAGATAATTTTAGAGTCCGAATCTGCATGAGAAACGAGAAAGTGTTTTTTAAGTGTAAAATCGGAAAGTTGCTGGAAACTATGTACAAAGATAGTTTAAAATAAGTGAACTAATTAAATCGTGTAAGTAAAACCCTAGCCCTAAACTGGGTATACTGCATGATTAAGACATTTACGTGTAAGTGATAAAATTAGACATATATAAACTATATCAACAAGAACAGCTGATCGTGTTGTACCAGCGACTGTGCGGCGGCCTGCCCACGAGGGTCGACCGGCTTAATGGAGCAGGGCCGGACTTAGCGCATCGGCAAAAGTGTCTAAGCCAGAGCCAACGACAATTGAAGGATGGCGGGAAGCATTCGAAGAAGTAATGGGCGAAAATTCAAAACTGCGAGAACATATAGCGGCACTACAGCCGAAACAAAGTTATAGTCCATTAAATTCGGAAGCAGAAGAACAACTAGTTGCAGAAGAAACTGAATGGATAGTACAGAGAAATAAAACGAGGAAACTCAGGCTTACCCCAGATGGTAAGCCAAAGAAAACTCAAGAAACATCGACAATAAAACAGCCAGAAATAAAACGACCGGAATCAAAACAGCTTAAACCTCCTCCAGTAATAGTAAGCAATGTCAAAGATTTCAAGCAACTGGATGCAGTGCTCACCGACAAGAACTTAAAATATAAGGCAAATATGCTGAATAATGACCAAATCAAAATCTATGTTGATACAGATACAGAACACAGAGAACTAACTCAACTTATGAATGAAACAAAGCAAAAGTGGCACATCAGAGTTATGGCCCGAAACTTACATTCAACATGCGACCCCAATGAAATCAAAGCTGAACTAATAGAAAGACAGTTTAAAGTAATCGATGTCGTCAACAAGATAAGAAAAACAAGAGTAAATGGGCAAACAATAAGGAAGCCGCTACATCTATTCATGGTAACGTTTGAGCATGATGAAGACATCAAAAAAATATTTGCGATAGAATTCCTAATGAACCTAAAGGTAAAAATAGAAGCTTGCGGAACAACAAATTAATTCCACAATGCAGAAAAGGCCAAAGGTATGGACATACCCAAAAATTTTGTGGACACGAAGCAAGGTGCGTCAAATGCGCAGGTGATCACCTTTCATCTGCGTGTAAGAAACCACTGAAGACAGCACCTCTCTGCTGAAATTGCGGAGAGAATCACGTTGCAACTATCGTGGGTGCATAGTAGCGAAAGATCTGCAGAAACGGAAGGATTCCATTAATAAAACAAGGAAGGTGGAACCAGCAAACACAAGCAAACGTGAATATTTATATTCTCAAACAAGAAATGACACCACATTTGCTCAAGCAGCACAAGAAAATATAAATAATACACAAACATCACAAACTCACAATGAACAACAAACGATAATACAAATGATGCAAGATTTAATGTTAAAATTTGTTACAAAAGAAAAAAACATGAAATCTCTTTCGGAAAGATTGAACGGATTAGAAATAGGCAATAGAGCAGCCGCTTGCAGATAAACTAATGGATCAACAAGACCTGAGAATAGCGACTTGATATATAGAGACAAAATGAAGTTCAATTATTCCTGGACACACAGTACATAGACATATGTCTAATTTCAGAGACACACTTTACAAACCATTCACACATAAAACTGCGGGGATACCAAGTCTACCACACAACTCATCCCCGAAATCAAGCCAAAGGAGGAAACGCAATCGTAATCAAAAATAGTATCAAACACTGCGAGTCACAACACCTCCAAAATTCAAATTCAAACAACCAAACAGAAACTATTAGTTGGGGCAATATACATCCCACCCAAGTACAACTTAAAGAAAGATGACTACAAGAACATACTCAAGCATGCCGGAGACAGATTTGTTGTAGGAGGAGACTATAATTCCAAACATACAGATTGGGGTTCTAGGCTTAGTAATACCAAAGGTAAAGAACAAAGAAGTGCTATAAGAGAACTTGGATGCAACTACCACTCGACTGGTAAGCCCACATATTGGCCAACAGATCGTAACAAAATCCCAGATCTGCTTGACTTCTTTATCTCAAGCAAGATATCACCCAACTTCACTAATATCGAAGAAAATTTTGACCTGAATTCCGATCACACAGGAATAATTTTAACCATAAGTGAAAGAATCAAAGCCCACCCAGACTAACAAGACAACTGACTGGAAAAGTTTAAGAATAGACTTGGAAAGTCTAATAAACTTAAAGGTTAAATTAAAAATCAAAGAGCACCTTGATACTGAAGCAGTAAACTTTATGAAAGACGTACAAAAGGCAGCACGGAATAATACCAGAACTACCATCAGGAAAACAGTAGGAAATAACTACCCAAATGAAATAAGGGAACTGATAAAGGAAAAAAAGAAAGCTAGAAGGGTATGGAAACAAACTAGGGATCCAATAGATAAAAATATTTTAAATAACAAAACACAGCGGCTAAATAGAGTAATCAAAAAAAATAAAGAAGACTCAATTAATAGCTACCTTGAATGCCTAACAGCGCATAGTGATACCGAATACTCCCTATGGAAGGCAGCTAAAAACCCAAATTTGATTAACCAAACCCCGCCGTTAAGAATGAAAAATGGTTCCTGGGCACGGGAAAACATGCAAAAAACAGAACTTTTCGCCAAGTATCTGGAAGAAACTTTTATGCCTAATGAAACACAAGCAGACATTACGCTGCTAGACATAGTTAACCGAGACGAAGAGAGAATCCCCTTAACAACCCCGAAAGAAGTTGCGAATGAGATAAAAACAAATCTAAGCTCAAGGAAAGCACCATGCTTCGACTTAATCACAGGAGAAATCCTAAAACAGCTCCCACGAAAAGGTATTGTTAAATTAACCTACCTGTACAATGCAGCGCTTAGATTAAAACATGTTTCTAATATCTGGAAAATAGCTGAAGTGGTCATGATACCAAAACCTGGCAAACCACCATATGAAGTCAAATCATATAGGCCCAAATCCTTACTAACGATAATCTCCAAACTCTTTGAAAAACTGCTCTTAAAGAGATTAAAACCAATCATTGAGAAGAAAAACCTAATTCCCAACCATCAATTTGGATTTAGATGTAAACATTCTACAATAGATCAGGTACATCGAATAACAGACATCATCGAAAAGGCTTTAGAAGAAAAGAAAGTCTGCGCAACGATCTTCTTAGATGTTGCGCAGGCATTCGACAAGGTTTGGCACCAGCGACTTGTTCACAAATTAAACCAACTTCTTCCAAAACAGTATGTTGAACTGCTAAAGTCATACATTACAGTTATAATGTTTCGCATAAAACAGGAAAATGATTACACGGAGCTAAAAGAAATACAAGCAGGTGACCCGCAAGGTAGTGTGTTGGGACCTATACTTTAGCTTCTTTATACGTGCGATCTACCAGAAATTGAAAACATCTCCACAGCAACATTTGCAGATGATACTGCACTTATGGCAGTTGCTAATAATGTAACTGAAGCTACAGAAAAACTTCAACAAGCTACAAATAAGATATCCAGATGGATGCAAGATTGGAAGATAAAGCTGAATGAAATCAAATCTACTCATGCCAACTTTACCAATAAGAAAATCATGGAACATACACCTTTAACCATTAACAATAACATTATACAACATCTGGATGACATGAAAGAAAGGAGGAGATACAGCAGGCTAAAGGCAGAAGCTGGGGACAGGGAACATTGGAGGCAGAAATTCTCCGTACAAAGACAAGGACCCAGTGGTGTATTGGTAAAATAAGAAGTAACGGAACGCATGGTGAGAGATAAAAAAACAGTCCGCGACTTTCTACAAGCAGCTTCCTGAAAGTTTTTCGGAGATCATCGTGCTTTCAGCAAACTTTTGTTTTCCGTGTAAGTTTTCTTATTCTTACGATACAAAATATTAACAAACACAAAATTTGAAATTCGAAAAAAGATAAAAATAAGGATTGCAAAGATATTATTATTTTTATGTAGTACACTTATAGTGTAACTCCCAAATAGGATCACACACAATTTCATCATTTGCCCCTGCTCTTTTAGTTTGCTGGTCAGTAGCGGATTGTTGAGAACGCAACCGGGTTTTTACGTATAAAATTGGATTCTAAAATTCCAAGGGTGGTCCAAGAAGTTTTTTAAATAAAGGTCGGAACTTTAGGTAATTGCGTATTTTTTTCATTATAGGCAGATTAAAAAGACAAGTCCTTAATCCGTTTTACATGATTCTCTATCGTTTTATACTAGTTTTAAAAAACCTATTTTGCATATTTTGCTGTTTTAAATTTCTACTGCCTAAAAGATACCTAATTCAGAAAGCATGTACATTTTTGTACATGCTTTCTGAAAACATCACGCCAGAAACAGCGGTAATATTGAATAGACCTTTTCATAGTTGACATTTTTTTTGCGCATGTGTCAATTTCAGCCTTGTTTTCGGGCTCTTTTTTACGTATAACCAATGAAAATAACAAAATGTGCCCGAAACTTTCCCTTTTGATTCTCGCCTTTCACACTAAGTTCTTTTTCCGCATATAAAATGGTTTTACCTGACAGAATGCACGGCCTTACACCAGACAATTTAGAAAATATAATGGTAGTTTATTGCAACAGCAAATATAACACCGAAACAAATCTGCTTTTGCCATATCTTTCTTAGCTTTATAGAACCTATTAAAAACCTATTTTATGTTTTTTGAGAACCTAATAACCTACCTATTCTAATAATTTTTAATGCCTAAAGTTCCCACCTTTATTTATAAACAATAAATTTGCAACATGATCAATTAAAATGCGTTATCTTCTTTCCGTTACAATTACATTCATGCTGCTGAAACCACACTTGCATTCTGAAGAACTGCAAGCTGTAATTTTAGAATATTTTTTCAAATCGTCTGAAATGTTACGACCACCACAAGCCAAGTAATCTCTAAAAGCATTTAAAATTTTCACCAAAGGTAAATTAAATCGTTGACACAGAGATTCTACATCTTGTGCTCCAAATTCCATATTAACTTCAGAAGGCCATTCGGTTGGTTCAAGAATATGCAATTCTTTAACAATGTCGGAAGTGAAAATTCCGTCTGAACCTGAACAATTTACAGATGTAGTGTTTAGCCTATTCCTCATACTATTAATAACACTTTTGAAAAGTTTTAATAACATCCACTTTGGGACAGCTTTACTAATTAAATCAAGGCAGGGACACGGAAATCTTCTGTTACTCTTTAGCACACAGCGCTCTAGATGCATTGTGTGAGCCTTTCGCTACGTTAAAGCAAGTAACGAGAAAGGTCAAGACCTAATATGTCAGGGGCTGAAGGTCATAGGTTTATGTACTAGTAAAGTAACATAAGATAGTTGTAATTTGTGTAACCTCACTCCTTAGGTAAAACGAGAAACCTCACCTTTGTTGGCGAGTTCTTCAGCAGTTCCTCGTCTCCGGACCAATTGTAGTATCGTGTACAAACCAAACAAAGGAATCGTATATCATGCATACGTCGGAAAATTGGACAACAATCGTGTCTCTTTATCTAACGTTGCACACGGGACCCATGCAAAGCTTACGGAAATACAACACACAATCAATCATCCATAATAAGGGAATGATTCAATTAGTACGGAAGCACATAATAATATTCTAATTGACAACTATTTCACAACTATTTTTATTTGTAGTCACATAGACAATGCCTACTCAAATTTGAAAAGTTTTAATAACATCCACTTTGGGACAGCTTTACTAATTAAATCAAGGGAGGGACACGGAAATCTTCTGTTACTCTTTGAGGTCCCGTGTGCAACGTTAGATAAAGAGACACGATTGTTGTCCAATTTTCCGACGTATGCATGATATACGATTCCTTTGTTTGGTTTGTACACGATAGTACAATTGGTCCGGAGACGAGGAACTGCTGAAGAACTCGCCAACAAAGGTGAGGTTTCTTGTTTTACCTAAGGAGTGAGGTTACACAAATCACAACTATCTTATGTTACTTTACTAGTACATAAACCTATGGCCTCCAGTCCCTGATATATTAGGTCTTGACCTTTCTCGTTACTTGCTTTAACGTAGCGAAAGGCTCACACAATGCATCTAGAGCGCTGTGTGCTAAAGAGTAACAGAAGATTTCCGTGTCCCTTTATTTAATTAGTAAAGCTGTCCCAAAGTGGATGTTATTAAAACTTTTCAAATTTGAGTAGGCATTGTCTATGTGACTGTTATAAATAGTTGTCAATTAATAATACTAATTAAGAATTAATTTCTGTGAATCAATTTTGCCATTTTATTATCCGTCAACGAAATTGAAGATAATTGCATTATTTCACAAGCAGAAACTGCTTCCAACGACTTCTTTCTTTTCTGAGGATCTTTTAAATATTCTAATAAATGATTCAGCGGCGAGTTAATTTGTCTGCATATACCATTGAAGTTTATCTTTTTTGCAATGCTTCTGATAGAATAGATAGCTCGAATAGAATATCATACATTAAAGCCAAAATCTTGAATAAATTGTTTCGATTATATTCTTTTATATAATCCATTGAACATGGATTGTTCCGTTTTAGTGCGGTTGTTGTCTTTAGTCGCATTTTCGAAATGAGGACATAAAGCTAACCAATTCTGCCAAACTGCTGATACAGTCCTAAAGGAGCTGGCCACCCATCTGACGTTAAATATACGTGCAATACGTTTAATTTTCACACAGAGAGTAGTGTTGCACATGTTTCAATCGATTTTTGTCCATAAATATTTGAAAATGATGATCGCATCGCATTAATCTCGGAAATAGCATCTAGCATACCGACAATTTGAGCCTATGGTTTAGACTTTAGACAATGTCATATAATTACATTCGCATATGTCCTGTGGCGTAGCGTGAGGGGGGCTAGGGGGGCCATGGCCCCGGGCGGCACATGAAAAGGGGGCGGCAAGGACGAAAATTAGAGGAACAAACGACAATCTTTGGCGCCGCAACTTATTTTAATACAATACAATACCACACCCTCTGAATACGTCATACTCGTACTTGGTACGTTACGTCATGATTTAAACGCCCACTACAAATACATTGACCAAGGACAACCTTTAAAGTACCTCCCTACAAGAAAACGGGACAGATTCGAGGTTTTACCTAACTAATACGATTAACGGACTTCGGAAAATCATCAATCAATTTTGAAATATCAAACTAAAACACGGGAAAATATTGCTCCCTAAACCTAGTTATTTTATTGTGTTATAGTTATTTTAGTGTAGTGTACGAGTAGATAATTTTGTTAATGTAATTACTTACTGACCAATTAATAAATAGTTTGGTATTTGCTTTATACCTACTATCTACGGAGACATCGTCGAGCAAGTACTAAGGAGTAAAGGTAGATAAATATTTTATTTGGGTTGATGTGGAGTTAGGTTAAGTTGTAATTAATGCAATTATTAGATAAAAAGTTGACAAAAAAAGTGGTCAGGTTAAGTTGTATTAGAGACAATATTATAAACTGTCGATCCAAAATATGGAGAATTGTTGAAATTTATCCAGTTTCGATAATAAATTGGTCAGGTTAGGTTGTCCAAGAGACAATAAGTCAAGAACTATCGCACGGGAGTGCGAACTCTCGATCCAAAATAAGAAAAAACTCCCAAATCTATTTTAACAGACTGAAATTGTAAGAGACAACAAAGATTTAGATTTTAAAAACTGTTTTTTACCATTGCGCTACGATTTTACTGAGCATGCGCCAATTTACTTTCTAAACCTGACACCTGGTTTCTTTCGTTCTTCTCGATATATATTATATAATGGTATGAAAAGGGCAAAATAAAGTGGAGCATGGTATAGGAATAAGAAGAAAGCGAAGGAGGAGAATATTAGAAAAAATGAAGGGGCTATATTAAAGTTTGTGAAAGCTTCGGAGACGCCACCGTGTACGCCAGAGTCACCACAGTCTACGTCAGGGCCTTCAGATGTTAGTTCTACAGGGTGTAGTGCCGTTCGAATCCAAGAAGTAGCTCATGTAGTACAAATATTCGATACCGATGATTTGCTACAACCTTCAATTGATTGTTCGAATTTGTCAGATTCAAGTACTTCTGCTGTGATTGCTGAAATTTCGACACCAGAACGAAATGTAACCGCACATATTGAATCCGATTTTGATATCAATGACATTGGGAAATAGCCTGAAAATATAAATTCAAACATAAGGCTGCTATTGATACAGAGAGGTCCTGGAGTCGTTCAACATATGAATACAGACTTCTCAGTAGAGTCAACAGTACCACGTATGGTTCATCAGACGCAGACTCTGTTACAGCAAAAGTATTGTCCAGGAGGCGGCTGAGGCGAGATTGGTTTTACCGCACATTGCCAAACGGCGAGAAACTTTTACGCTCTTGGATGGCATATTCTCCTTCTAAGGCCGAGGCCGCACTACGATTTTTTCCAGCGAGCGGTAACCGCTACAACCGCGAAACCGCTCGAGGAACACACAGTACACTATACACTATAGGGAAAAATCAGTCGCGGAAAAAAACCGCAAGTGAGGCCGCTTGTATTAACTTACTTGAGTCATAAAATCACTCCGTTGAAAACCGCGGCGGTTTAGCCGTAGTGCGGCCTAGGCCTAAAGCATCATTGTTCTGCTTCTGTTGTCGTTTGTTTCAGAACGCAAATTTACATTCACCAAATGCGCCGAAATTTTACTCCTGCGACGGATTTAATACTTGGTGGAAAAGGACAGACTATTGATAAGAAAGAACAAGAAGTAGTGGCAAGAGAAACTAAAAAATGGCATGAAATTCTAACCAGAATGTTTGATATCATACAATTTCTGGCAAAACAAAATTTGGCGTTACGGGGAAGACGACACCAATGATAACAGAGGCAACTTTTTAGAATTGGTGCATCTACTGGCAAAGTACGATCCCGTTTTAAGAGAGCATTTAGTAAGAATAAAAATGGGCCAGAAAATTTCTCTTACTTATATGTCACCTGAAATTCAAAACGAGTTCATTGAAGTTTTTGGAAATAAAATTCGCCAAAAAATTATAGCTCGTGTTCAAAAGGCCAAGTATTATTCCATGATTTTGGACAGCACCCCGGATATCTCCCACAAAGATCAAACAAGCCAAGTACTACGATATGTGATGATTGAAAACCAGGAGGTGCGAGTAGAGGAATATTTTATAGATTTCATTGAAACGAAAAGCAAAACTGCGGAAGGTATTAGTGACATGATACTAAGCAAACTCGAGGCCAATGGGGTCGACATTATGAACTGTAGAGGGCAAGCATACGATAATGCTGCTAGGATAGCTAAATGCCACACAGTTGTACAACAGCGAATAAAGGATATCAATCCTAATGCCGAATTTGTTCCCTGTTCAAACCATTCACTAAACCTAGTTTGCCTACATGCGGCTTCAGTGGAGGTAAATTCGGTGACTTTCTTTGGTACGCTAGAACGCTGCTACGCTTTTTTTTCTATGTCGACGCACCGGTGGGAAGTTCTTCTTGCAGCGACGGGAAAAAGTTTGAAGAGGGTTCAGGACACACGTTGGAGCGCTAGAGGCGATGCTGTAGATTTCATTAGAGATCATTACAAAGAAACTTTAACTGCACTAGAAAATCTGACGGAAATGGAGGAAAGCTTGAACACACGGACGGACGCGGGAAGTTTATTAGTGGCGATGGAATCATTTTCGTTTTTATGTTACTTAGGCCTCTGGCAACCAATACTGCGTGAAGTCAATGATGCTCAAAACTATTTGCAAACTGAGGGACTAAACATTCATCAGTGTGCTCCAAAAATCAGTGTGCAAACATCAGTGTGCTTTACAGACCGTATTGGAAGAAAAACGAGAGGAATCTGTAGACAAGGCTTTAAGATACGCTAAAAGTTTATGTGAAGAACTTGGAATTTCTTTTGAACCCCCAAGACGAATTAGGAGGAGGCATATATATGGCGACGGAAGTAGAGATGTTGGTTATCGTATGACGACGACTTGAGACGAACTATGTTTTTTTCAATAGACAGAGTAACTGCTGAAATTCAAGAAAGATTCCAACAATTGCAGAATCTGGCGCAAAAATACGCCTTTTTAAGACCCTCGGTGATATTGGGCTTCGACAAACTTAATCTAGATCAAGCTCCTCATGACATAAATAGAGAAGAGTTCAAACTTGAACGCGTACGTCTACGAGCTTTCGTAGCTGCAACAGACCCAGACTATAAAAAAGAGATCATTAACTCCGGCTCACTGGGTTTATTAAAATATATTATTGAGTCTAAACTTGAAGATTGCTTACCAAACATTGTCATAATGTTGAGAATATTCTTAACAGCTGCCATAAGCAATGCCAGTTGCGAGAGAAGCTTCTCTAAACTAAAGTTAATTAAAAATTATCTAAGATCGACTATGTACACATTTAGACTATCCAATTTAGCTATATTGACAATCGAACATGACGTACATATTGTCATTGATAATTGCGTAAAAGATTTTGCTTTGAGAAAAACTCGAAAAAAAAATGAGTGAATTTAAAAAAAAGAGTGAATTTAAAAAAAAAAAAATTTTTTTTAAATTTAGTTTTTTATTTTTACCAATTTTCATGACTAATGACTAAAATAGGGGGCGGAGAATTTCCAGTCGGCCCCGGGCGGCGAAAACCCACGCTACGCCACTGCATATGTCTATGTTAGTTTTGTTCCTACTCCAGATTTTCTTCCTAACATAACACTGACCCGTCGCTTGTAAATGAAATTAAATGGTGTTTTAAATAATTATCATCAAAGCCATTTTTTTCCAAACATATTAAGAGAACCTCTGTTATGGTGTTAGCTGTTTGATCCTGCAATTAAATTAAATCAAGAAACAAGAAATGAGGATCTTTCATTTTATCGGTTTCGCATTTTAAATAAATGCCAAATAAAAACTTTTTGCTTAAAGTGGTAGATTCATCTATGATAATAGAAAATAATAAGTTTACTTGAACTTTTAATATTTGTTGACAAATTTTGGATTTCATTTGAATTCCTATATGATTTTTAATTATTTCTGTAGCACTAAATATACGTGGTCTGTTAGAAAAGTATCCGACGTTATTTTTTATTTTGAAAACCTGATGAATTTGAATCAAGCGCGCTTGCATGAGCCGGCCATGAACCTTTGTGCACATGCGTGAATTTTTTGCCGCCTGTAGATAGCGTCACTTGCTGTCGAGCAGTGTTCGAGTGACGTAGTGCTCTCGTTGGTTTTTCAATGCAAGTAAAATGACGACAAGTGAAATGAGGGATATCCTACGTCGCCTACGTGATGCTGTGCGGCGCAAGCTACTGGAGTTGTGGTCATGAGGAAATTGGGTTTGCTGCTCCAGCACATTCTTCGCACTTGGTTCACAATTTTTTTGCGAAAAACCAGACTCCTCTGGTTCGACAGGCTCCTTACTCTCCTGATATGCCCCCCTGCGACTTCTGGCTATTCCCCAAGTCAAGAGGCCATTGAAAGGAACGCGATTTCAGACAAGAGAGGACATTATGGCTGCAACGACAGCCGAGCTAAAGTCGATTCCGAAAGAGGTTTTTTCGGAATGCTTCCAACAATGGCGGCATCGCTGGGAGAAGTGTGTGGAGTCACAAGGAGACTACTTTCAGGGTGATTAGCTTTCCAACACTCTGGGTATGCCAGTTTTTTTTTCCGGCTTAAGGTCGGATACTTTTCTAACAGACCACGTAGATTGTAATCCGTGGGCTATAGTAGATCCATACATTTCTTAAAGTTTTAATAATCCAAAATGATCAAAATATGGACGATCATATTTAACAATATAATAAGCAGTATATTGCAGTAATACTGCACAATATAAGCAGTTTTAGGTCAGGTATAAGCAGTTTTAAAGCACTAAAAACTTTACAGGTGCTGCAAATTTCAAAATCTTTCAACTGATCTAAAATAATTTCAAGCTTTTGCTTGTCTGCTTCTTTTAAGATTCTCTCGGCTGTGGTTTGTGAAAAGCTTTTACAATGTTTGTAATTTTGTTTTTGCAAAGAAGTTAGTTGTGCGGCTTTATCCTTTCCATAACCTGATACCTGAGTGCCTCTCCATTCTTTTGAGATGCTTACACCCGGCGTCTTTAAAGGTCCTAAATTTTGAATAGCTGAACAACTCAGACATCCTAATTTTCCCGAATCGCATTTTAACCAAGCAAATTTTTTTTCTTTTCGAACCACATATCTACAGTCGAAATACTGGGCCAATTTATTAATGTGGATTCTGCTTCTTTTTGAACATTTTCTGTTGAAGTAGATAGAATATCCATATGATTTTCCTTAGTTTCCAGCACTTGCACATTTTCTTCTTGATGCGTTTTAAGTTTTTTTCCAAAGAAAGTACAACCCACATTGAACGTGGGTTGTTTACGTTTTTCGCTCATTTTAAATTTTACTAATTATTAATAATTAAACTACCTTATAATGGAAATAGAAACCACAAACTACCAAAACAACGTTGGCGATATACACAATGACACAATCTCAACAACAACGTTGCTGGCACAGACTAACTGGTTACTGGTTAACTGCTGGTTACTGACGCAATTCGCAATGAAATAGTAATTGACAGGATTCGAACTATCGCAGATTTGCGCAATCGCACTATTGTTGAAGTTTATAGTTTAGTAGTATGGTATGTAGAATAGCCAACACAGAACACATGATGTTTATTTGATTCAAAAGGGAAAAGGAAACAACATACAAAAAGCAAGATAAATTCTCTATTAATTAACATGTTTTTTTAATGTTTTTACAACTTAGGCAATTTTAAATATTAATAAGAAAAAGACGAAATTACTATGTTTTTTACCACTAAAACTTTATTTGTTTACACAAACAGTTCACGACTTAAGTTTCGACTTATTAGGGTCATTGTCAAGTGACTACAAACTAATTTCGTCTTTTTATTATTAATATGGATTACCACAAAGTAAAGGTCTTTTATATTCTTTTATATTTAATTTAAAATATAATTTTCATTTGAAATTAAGAAAATGACTACCAGAAAAAGTATCGGAACGCGTTCCGTTTCTGAAAAAAAGTGCCGCAACGTCGTTCCGCCACGTTCCCCCTCCAATACACCACTGCAAGGACCTGCCACTAGGCAGAATACTGTATAATAATAATAATATATTCAAACACAGCAAAATACCTAGGTATAACCCTAAATACAAAACTTCTTTGGATAGAACATATAGAGAAAAAATTGGAAGCATTAGGTATAAAATATCGTAAAATGTATTGCTAATAGGTCGCAACTCAAAATTGTCAATATACAACAAAGTGTTACTATATAACCAGACTTTAAAACCACTGTGGACTTATGCAATTCAACTCTGGGGGTGTGCCAAATCATGTCACATAAACAAAATTCAAAGGTTCTACGAAATATTGTTAATGCACCGTGGTATGTACGAAATAGCGACATTCAACGGGACATCGAAGATGTTGCCAGTGCGATTAAAAGACTTGCTGCTAACCACGAACTAAGGCTACAGAACCACGTCAACGCCGAAGCGACCCAACTCCTGAATACACGTGGAATAAGAAGACTGAAGACATAAACCTCACAAACTAGTATAGTGCGAGGAGCTAAGTATGCGATGTGTGATGTTCCTGGAACGTTTAGTGAAAGCTTTTGGTCACTAGTGGGTGAACACTAGATTACGCGCCGTAGTATTGTAGATTAGAGCAAAATTAATGGTTAGTTTAGTTAAGACTAGTTTTAATAATTACTGTATTTTCTTCATGTTGAAACGTTTAATAAAATATATATATATATATATTTAGCGCTGTATTTTAAAAGGGAATAAAAGCAGCGGAATCAGTTTTAGATTTTCTGAAAGCTTAAAAAAACCTTCAAATTTTGATATACAATTTATTAGTATTGTTTCAAACAATAAGACCAGGTAGACTGTTTAAAAACGACGACGATATTTAGAAAATTTGACTGCAACAAGCAATAACTTTGAAACCAACCACTCGATTGCATTCATACTTATTAGTATTTTTAACTTGATTCATAAGTAATACACGTGCAAGGTCTTAATAAAATCCACACGGAAATGTTAGAGAAAATAATTTAAGTAAATGTTTATTTTTAACTTGACTTTATTCAGGCCCTCGTAACAATTTTGCTTCCGTCTATCTTAATATTAATCTATATGTTACTCATAAGATAATCAATATTTGCTAAATATAGCTTATTTGAATTAATTTGACAGACATAAAAATCCGCGCGAGCGAAGCTTAGCGAGTAGATTGGAGCCATAAAATATCATAATTTTTATGCGAAGCGAAGTTTTTATTTAAATTACTTGAAAATTGCGAGGTAGTATTTTCGAAAGAGAATATGAAAGTTTAACTGGTTTTACAATTGGAAAATATCGTAGCGGGTCTATAAAAAAACTAATTTAATAAGTAAACCACGCAATAAAGCAACTCTTGCAGTTTTGTAGCTCTGCGTGTATAAGGTAACAAAGAATTTTTCAAGAAATTAATTGTACCGCTCGAATTTTAGCTTCGCCTAGATTACAAATAAACTAGCCAGAATGTGTTTGATCACCGAAAAAAATTATCTTACAAACGGTACAGATAGACTAATCCAATCAATCCAAATAGACTCCCCTTATATTTTCCTTGATCGGAATTCACTACAGATTCACTATTAAAATTCGATCTTACATTAAGCTTCCATAATAATAAAAATAGCCCCTTTCTCCTAGCATTTCCATGCCCTAGGGGCATAGCTAAGCAAGGTTAGATATTTTTTCACCCTCTGCTTTTTGTAACGTAAAGCTCCAATACAAGTGGATTTCTGTAACGAAATCCAAGTTTCAAGTATTCGGTTTGTTTCAGCATTCTTATTTCGCTTTTATTAGCGGGTCTTAAAACGCTCTGCTTAAGATTGTATCCATTGTACAAGCTGTAAAAGGCGAGTCGAAAAACTTTAATAACTTTTGGCCGTAAAGTTCGAAGAGTCGCGCTCTTGCACTCCGAACGTTCGATAAAAATGTTTTATAGTGCCATTATTATCTAAACCGGAAATACGAATCATGTGCTCGTTCTTACCTCTTTAAATTCAATATCCTGTCGAGGATAAAGCCGAAACGCCGTTGAAACAATTAAATCTTGCAGCGAGTACGATTTTTGGTATCGCGAATGCAAAATGTCTACAATACACCGAAACTTTCCGCTGGTAATAAAATATTTTGCGGATTTAAATTATTAACTCGCGTTTACTTTGTTTCCAAATCACAAACTTTTCCATTAACATTTAACTTTAAACAAGGGGATATGGCGAAGCCGTTTTCGTTTTATTTAACTTTCACCTAATTTATTTTAAAACATATTTCATCAGATTCGAACTTCATTTCCATTCGAAAATCATTTTATTCGACGAGTTCAAAAGTTATTTCATTTAAAACCAAATTGTTAGAATAATAATAAAAAGTCCATTTTTGGCAATTTGTCTGGTATATTCGATCTGTCTGTTTCTCCGTAATTTATATGCCTCATCTGTCTAGTCCAACTGGTTTGTCAGATTTGTCTAGACTCTGTAACCCTTTAACTACGGTCCTTAAGATATAAAACCTGCGTACCTATAAGACCAGACAAGACCATACAAGATCAGACAAGCTCAGACAAGACCAGACAAAACCACCATAGTTTTGTATAAACAGACGGAATTAGACTAATTCCACGAACTATGAGTATTAGCTGAAATAAGCGAACTAGACTTATGCAGAATTTAATCCTCTACAAGTTTCATCTAAAACTTTTTATTTTGCCTAGTCTAGTTCCAGAGTTTAGCTTAAATTAACGCAAACAAATTTTTCAAAACACCCAAACAAATTGTTTTCACAGCCCAGATTAGACTAGTTAGTCGTAATCCGCGGACTAAGTATTATCAGCGTCTTATAGCAAATTTGGTCCTCTACATGTTTTATCTAAAACTTTTTTCGATACCTAGTCTAGTTCTCGAGTTATAAGTTAACTAAGCGTCGAGGAATATTTTGTATCCACAGACGGAATTAGAGTAATTCCACGAACTAGCTATGAGTATTAGCTGAAATTAACGAACTAGACTTATGCAGATTTTAATCATCTACAAGTTTTATATAAAATTTTTCCTGATGCGTACTCTAGTTCCCGAGTTGTAGCTTAAATTAACGCAAACACATTTTTCAAAACACCCAAACAATTTTTAGTTTTCACAGCCCGGATTAGACTAGTTAGTCTTAATCCACGGACTAACTATTACCAGCGTCTCATAGCAAATTTAGTCGTCTACAGATTTTATCTAAAACTTTTTTCGATACCTAGTCTAGTTCTCGAATTATAACTTAACTAACCGGTCGACTAACATTTTGTATCCACAGATGGAATTAAACTAATTCCACGAACTAGCTATTAGTATTAGCTGGAATTAGTGAACTAGACTTATGCAGAATTTAATCCTCTGCAAATTTTATCTAGAACTTTTTTTGATGCCTAGTCTAGTTCCAGAGTTTAGCTTAAATTAACGCAAACAAATTTTTCAAAACGAAATTCAAACGTAATCCACGGACTAACTATTACCAGCGTCTTATAGCAAATTTAGTCCTCTACAGGTTTTATCTAAAACTTTTTTCGATACCTAGTCTAGTTCTCCAGTTATAGCTCAACTAAGCGTCGTGTAACGTTTTGTATCCACAGACGGAATTAGAGTAATTCCACAAAGTAGCTATGAGTATTAGCTGGAATTAGTGAAATAGACTTATGCAAAATTTATTCCTCTACAAGTTTTATCTAAAACTTTTTTTGAAGCTTAGTCTAGTTCCCGAGTTTAGCTTAAATTAACGCAATAAAATTTTTCAAAACACCCAAACAAATTTTTGTTTCCACAGCCAAGATTAGACTAGTTAGTCGTAATCCGCGGACTAATTATTATCAGCGTCTTATAGCAAATTTGGTCCTCTACAGGTTTTATCTAAAACTTTTTTCGATATCTAGTCTAGTTCTCGAGTTATAACTTAACTAACCGGCCGACTAACATTTTGTATCCACAGATGGAATTAAACTACTTCCAAGAACTAGCTATTAGTATTAGCTGGAATTAGTGAACTAGACTTATGCAGAATTTAATCCTCTACAAATTTTATCTAAAAATTTTTTTGATGCCTAGTCTAGTTCCAGAGTTTAGCTTAAATTAACGCAAACAAATTTTTCAAAACGAAATTCAAACGTAATCCACGGACTAACTATTACCAGCGTCTTATAGCAAATTTAGTTCTCTACAGGTTTTATCTAAAACTTTTTTCGATTCCTAGTCTAGTTCTCGAGTTATAGCTTAACTAAGCGTCGCGTAACGTTTTGTATCCACAGACGGAATTA
Source organism: Phosphuga atrata (assembly GCA_944588485.1). NCBI lineage: Eukaryota > Metazoa > Arthropoda > Insecta > Coleoptera > Silphidae > Phosphuga > Phosphuga atrata. The sequence goes on along the minus strand of OX155899.1, from coordinate 69,113,620 downwards.
GAGTAATTCCACAAAGTAGCTATGAGTATTAGCTGGAATTAGTGAAATAGACTTATGCAGAATTTATTCCTCTACAAGTTTTATCTAAAACTTTTTTTGAAGTTTAGTCTAGTTCCCGAGTTTAGCTTAAATTAACGCAATCAAATTTTTCAAAACACCCAAACAAATTTTTGTTTCCACAGCCCAGATTAGACTAGTTAGTCGTAATCCGCGGACTAATTATTATCAGCGTCTTATAGCAAATTTGGTCCTCCACAGGTTTTATCTATAACTTTTTTCGATACCTAGTCTTGTTCTCGAGTTATAAGTTAACTAAGCGTCGAGGAACATTTTGTATCCACAGACGGAATTAGAGTAATTCCACGAACTAGCTATGAGTATTAGCTGGAATTAGCCAACTAGACTTATGCAGATTTTAATCCTCTACAAATTTTATCTAAAACTTTTTTTGATGCCTAGTCTAGTTCCAGAGTTTAGCTTAAATTAACGCACACAAATTTTTCAAAACGAAATTCAAACGTAATCCACGGACTAACTATTACCAGCGTCTTATAACAAATTTAGTCCTCTACAGGTTTTATCTAAAACTTTTTTCGATACCTAGTCTAGTTCTCGAGTTATAAGTTAACTAAGCGTCGAGGAAAATTTTGTATCCACAGACGGATTTAGAGTAATTCCACGAACTAGCTATAAGTATTAGTTGGAATTATCAAACTTGACTTATGTAGAATTAAATCCTCTACAAGTTTTATCTAAAACTTTTTATGATGCCTAGTCTAGTTCCAGAGTTTAGCTTAAATTAATGCAAACAAATTTTTCAAAACACCCAAACAAATTTTTGTTTTCGCAGCCCAGATTGGACTAGTTAGTCGTAATCCACGGACTAACTATTATCAGCGTCTCATAGCAAAATTAGTCCTCTACAGGTTCTATCTAAAACTTTTTTCGATACCCAGTCTAGTTCTCGAGTTATAGCTTAACTAAGCGTGGAGTAACGTTTTGTATCCACAGACGGAATTAGACTAATCACACGAACTAGCTATGAGTATTAGCTGGAATTAGCGAACTGGACTTATGCAGAATTTAATCCTATACAAGTTTTACCTAAAACTTTTTTTGATGCCTAGTCTAGTTCCCGAGTTGTAGCTTAAGGAGGAACTCCACTAGGAGAACCGCGACTACGGTGGAGAGACAACATGGCATCAGATCTTAGATGCATTCCTCAATATCATGGAAGCGGAGGAGGTAATTATGGACAGAGACCATGGAGGAGGGTTGTTGAGTCAGCAAAGATCCACCATGGGTTGTAAGAGCTATAGAGAGAGAGAGAGAGAATTGATAATACAAGGGAAGATTGTGGGAAGAAAGAATATTGGTAGACGTGGCTTAATGTTCGGATGTCGTGACTTAATAACCTACGGGGGCTTAGAATGGTTGTGCTAATAATTATTCCGCGAACAATGACGTGTTATCTTTCCATTGCATAATTTGACAGGAAGAACTTTGCGCACAAACCTTTCCAGAAGATATTGGTAAAAATACAAAAATATGACTTTATGAAAAAAAAATCATCCGTGGCTCTTGATCCAGTTTGAAATAATTTTAAATAAAAATTTGGCTCTTAAGTTAATAGAGTTTGCCGACCCCTGGTCTAGTCTAAGAAGTTTGTTGGATTTGTCTACAGCCTTTAGGCCTAGTGTCCACGGAGGCGTCATTTGACAAATTATTTTTATCGGACTAGGTTTTGTGCGTCTTATCTTGTGTGTATGGTTATCTTAATGATGTTTATATTCATATTTAGCTTGTGTCTGGTTGGCACTTTCTAGTCTATTCTGTAAAATGTTGTGTGTCTAATCTTTTCGTTCTTGCAATCAATGGATAAGTTATTTGATGTCTGACGTGAAGGTGGTCCTTAATGCCATAAATCTACCCCATGTAACCGGGAAAGTGAAACATTTGTTAGAAGAAGAGTTTAGTAACTTTGATATGGGTAAAAGGGTCGATTTGAGGGTTTGGAGAACTGGCGAAAACGAGAATGTGTGCAGGAAAGTGCTTGCCGGTGGAAAATTTATGAAATTTAATCAATGACATTATATCACTTTGAAGTTTGAAATGATCCGCGGTAACGACCAGTAGGTTGAGGCTGTTTAAAGTTTTACTAATTACAATCCTTAGTCCATTGCTCTTATTTGTCAAAGTAGAGCAAGTGCGTAAGGTAAACAACTTAAGATTATCTGCTATGCAACGCTATTCGCGGACACAGAAGACGGACTAAAATGGCTCTTACACGCATTCAACAAAGAAGCTGCAAATGTTAATATGGAAATATCAACCACCAAAACAAAACAAAAAACCGGCCAAGTGCGAGTTGTGACTCGCGCACTGAGGGTTCCGTACAAACTTGTAAGTAAGATATTTTTAGGAGGACCTAAATGTATGCAACCCATATGCTTCTGGTGCCTGATAATACCACGCAACACATTAGTATATTTTCATAAGTTTCTAATAGTAAATTCGCATTTTTCTTTTAATTAAACTACATATTTACGGTTTTCAGATTTTTCCCTTTACATGTGCTGTAAGACACCGCTTCTTGCCAAATTTCATGATTCTAGGTCAACGGGAAGTACCCCATAGGTTTTGATTCCCTTGTGAAATCGCAAAATATGCCACATAAACGGTCATATGTTTTGATCGCGTTGACTTACAAGTTTGATTTTTTCACAGCTGAAAGAGACCGCAGACCCGAGTATTTGATACAAATTTCAACTTGTTACCTCTACGCGTTCCTGAGAAAAATGGTCTTGACAGACCGACAGACAGACGGACAACAAAGTGATCCTATAAGGGTTCCGTTTTCGGTACGGAACCCTAAAAAGCATGGCAATTACCAGGGAACCGTGCAGATGCAAGCTAGAACTAAACAACATAATAATAGAACGAGTTTAACTACCTGGGAACAACAATATCACCTTACGGTGACCTCAAGAATGTCGTACGAAACCAGAACAACAAGAAATATTTGGGTTAATTATAATAGTATTTTCATTAATAATTGTACTAGTTATTAGAGTTATAATTAGGTTAATTATAGTAGTTATTAGAGTAATAATTAGATTAATTACACAAGTTATTCGAGTTATAATTAGGTTAATTATACTAGTTATACAGGACTTACTATCGGACGGGGAATTGCAATATATAAAAGGAAAATATAAAAACTTATTGAAGTAATTTTTAAAATGCAGAACATTAATTTTAACTCGTTAATGATTTCACGGGCAATTGAGGTGGTCAAGTGATATAGGCTTAACAACATATATATTAACAGGACTAAGACCGTGTAAATGTACGTCTTGACACTTCGAAGGGTGGGAGCAGAGAGAGCGAAGTCTCGTCTGCGACCACCTGACTCGACTCTTATCTCTTAAAATACAATACACTCTGGAGGAGGACAAACGAACAATAATACAGATTACATTAAACTACAACAAGGATGGCCCACCTAAGCAAACTTTACTTACTTCTTACTTAATTTCTGAGTGCCCCACTAGACGATATACTTCAAGATATTAATTTTTTAATTAATAAATGTAATAAATAATTAATTAAGATATTAATATTATTTAATCTCGATTACAACGCCCAGGTATTTTATAGAATGTTTCGGTGTTAATCTGGCGTCTCTTAATTGAAAGGTCCTCTTTCCACTGAGGAGAACTGCCTTGGTTTTCTCAGGCGCCAGTTGCAGTTACCTCTATTCCATCCATTCGTCCACTAACCTCATTGCAATGTTTACTCTAGCAGTTACTCCCTTTCTCGGTTTAACCGCATGCCACTAATGCCAGATCATCTGCAAATGCTATGGTTTCCACACCTACCGGTAATTCCAGTATGAGCACTCCATCATAGAAAATGTTTCACAATGTGGGAGCCATGACTGAACCCTGAAACAAATGCTATGGTTTCCACACCTAACGGTAATTCCAGCTTGAGCACTCCATCATAGAGAATGTTCCACAATGTGGGACCCATGACTGAACCCTGAACCAAATGCTATGGTTTCCACACCTACCGGTAATTCCAGTATGAGCACTCCATCATGGAGAATGTTTCACAATGTGGGACCCATGACTGAACCCTGAACCAAATGCTATGGTTTCCACACCTACCGGTAATTCCAGTATGGGCACTCCATCATAGAGAATTTTCCACAATGTGGGAGACATGACTGAACCCTGTAGAACCACACTATAGATATCACGCGCAACGGTCTCTTTGTCTGATTTCATGATGATTTTGCGGTTGTAGGTAACTGCGAATCATTTGGAGTAGATATGGTGGGAAGTGACGCGATTTCACCTCATCTAGGATATTTTGCCACCATGCCGAGTTGAATGCATGTCTTACGTCTAAGGTTAACAGGGCGCAGATCTTTATGTTTCTCCGTGTACCCACTCTGGCTTCGTCAGCTACCTCGAGGACCTTTCTGATAGCGCCAACAATAGATTTTCATTCTCTGAAGCCAAATTGTCTTTCAGAGAGATCTGCTTTTTCTCTCATTTCCGTTTTTATTTCCTCTAGTAATTCTTGTACCAATAGGCCTATATATTCCACGGGCACATCAAAGACTTTTATGAAAGTTTTATGAAAAATTTCAACCCTGCTCATTGGGGCAGAAATATGAATTATTCATATAATAAATATGAATTCGTCTTCCCACGATAAAATCAGAGAACAGGCAACGAAATTTATAGACTCTTATTCTGGCACCGAACTCTCGGGCGGTCAACATCCGGCGATGAATGTTCTCTCTCGATTAACAGCTTACATTCAAAAGTTACCAACTACAGAATGTGGTGACGCTCTGCGAGAATTTCGTGTAATTCTAATTGAAAGGTCATCAGGTCATGAGTAAGGTCATCAGTCAGGATATTTCACCGTTTGAGGTGAACCTTTCCGGTTTAATAAAAGCTATGTTATCCTATCTAGCAAATGTGAACGGCCCTATCGACAGACACCAAAGGCTTCGTATATTCCTACACGTATTCGCTAATTGTCCTTTAGATTCGGAGATTGCTAAATTCTACATGGATGTGTGCCCTTGTGACCAAACTAAGTGGATGTGTTTCTCAACTCGAACAATTTCCAGTTGAAGTTCACGATATGCCTGCTAGTAGTGGAGGCGGACGAGGAGGAACTAGCGCCTTAAAATTCTTCAATACACATCAATTGAAGTGCAATCTGCAAAGGCATCCAGACTGTAGAAATTTAAAACAATGGAAAGGTGGTACAGTGAAGATTGATCCTTAAGTGCTGGTTCAAGCTATTGAAAGGTATTTGGTTGTGAGAGGTAACGTTTTATGAGAGGTTGTGATGACAGTGATTCGGATGATGATAAGACACTTTAGCTACCGTGGTCATATCACAAACGGGATCTAAACACAAATTGCAATTTCTTATCGGTAATACGGTGTTACCATATAATATGACTGTATATCCAGCGGTTCGGCAATTCAGCAACAATGGAAATGATCAAAGTGAAACTGATACAGATAATGAAACGCCACTTGGCCATGGCTTGGTGTTTCGGTACAAACTCACACAATTTACTATCGGCCTTTGAAGGAAGAACCCTCAACTACACAAAAAAGTAGCTCAGGTAGTGAAAGGGCAAAGGATCCGGCAGCAAAAATGCTTCCCGAAGGATGGGAGATGATCTTTGGAATGAGGGATTAACACCCACTTTGCAATCACCATTATCCCCATTCCTAGTAACCACACTACCAGAAACAGTTACCATTCAGGATGCTTCTTTGGAAGTCCTGTGTCTCATGCGCATATTGAATGCTTTAAGTATGTACTGGACAACTTTATACCCAGCCATAGAATATAAACCAATTTTACCCTCGCAAGATTTCTTGAATAGTAAAATAGCTACAAATGCTTCAAGACAGCTACAAGATTCCTTGGTTATAATGACTGAGAACTTGCCAAATTGTCTTCAACAGATTGCTTCTTATTCCCGTTTGAAACTCGCCAGCTTCTCTTCTACGCTACGTCATTTGATAGAGATAGAGCTTTACAGAGGTTGTTGGATATGTCGCCGGAATTAACGAGTTTTGATTCGCAAGAAAGTGTAACCCCGAGATTGGATAGAAGGAAACGTACTATTTCTAGGGAAGATATCCTTAAACAAGCAGAGAAAGTGATGCAAGATTTGGCTTCGTCTAAGGCTCTTTTGGAAGTGCAATATAAGAATGAAGTTGGAACTGGCTTAGGCCCAACTTTAGAGTTTTATGCTTTGGTTTCAAAAGAGTTACAAAGAAGCGATTTGGAATTATGGCATGGTTCAGAAACAACTGGAGAATATGTACATAATGCTGTAGGCCTTTTCCCTGCACGGAGTGCAAAAGTTGGCCATATTACCAAATCTAAAACTAAGTTTTGAATTTTGGGTAAATTCATGGCCAAAGCTGTTATGGATTCAAGAATGTTAGATTTGACGTTTTACAGATGGTTATTGGGACAAGAACACAGTTTAGGACTCGCCGATTTGGCGCACATATCACCATAAAACTTTAAGGAAAATGGAAAAAATTGTTAGGCAGCGTGATGCTATTTTATCAGAAGAGTTATCAACAGATGAAAAGAATTCACAGATTGATACATTGGAGTTTGATGGTTGATTGTTCAATCGTGGACCTAGGCATAGATTTCGTTTTACAAGGCCATAATGTGGAAGTGATTAAAAACGGTCGTGTGACTAACGTAACAATCCACAACCTCCATCAATATACCAACCTAGTCAATCATTGGTTCTTATACGAAGGCGTCTATAGGCAGATGAAATCTCTACGTGAAGGCTGTGAATCAGTTTTCCCGATCCAAAACCTGCGGATGTTCCAACCAGAAGAATTGGAAGCAGTTTTTTTGTGGAAGTCCACGAGACTCGATCACTGGATGGGATGTTAAAACTTTAATTCGATGCTGTATACCAGATCATGGATATACAGCAAATTCGCGAGCTATAAGATTCTTCTTTGATGTTCTTGGTTCGTATAATCGGGAAGAACAACGACTTTTTGTTCAGTTTTTAACTGGAAGCCCACGATTACCTGTTGGAAGTTTCAAGTCGTTGTCTCCACCATTAACCGTTGTCCGAAGAACTTTTTCCTGACGGCTTCCTACCATCTGTGATGACGTGTGTCAATTACCTCAAACTTCCGGATTATTCTAGCATCGAAGTTATGCGTGAGAACTCATTCTATCTCTCTTAAAACAAAGTGCTACAGTGTAAATGTTTGTGGGAAAATAGACCATGCAAAAAAATATATAAATATATAATTAAAAAAAGTGAAATATAAAATATATTCTAAAAAAATTAAAAAAAAATGATGATTTCTGTCATCTAAAGAAACTTCTATATATATTATTTATTCTGCAACAGCTGAATTATTATTTTCTTGTATGGTCTTGTCTGGTATTATTTGTTCTTGTCTTGTCTTGTCTGTTCTTTTCTGGTCTCGTCTAGTCTTAGCAACAGCTGTTCGAGCGATTTTGCAAAAACATCTAATAGACACAGTGGCCTATATGAGGTGAATTTTTCGAGAGGTTTCATACCTTTCCTCAAGAGGACCAATTTTGCCTTCTTCCACCGTTTCGGAAAAATGTCCCATTTGAGTAGATTATTGATATCTTTTAAAACTCTGTCTCTGTCTATTGATTCTGGATATTGGAAAATTTCTGGCTATGATTTTAATTATTTCAGGTCGAATGCCGTCCGGCACTTTGAGTTCTGCTTGTGTGAACTCAATTTCTGCTGGTTGTTACCATATCGGTGTTTGGTGGATGGGGAAAAGTACATCCACTATTTCTTCGATCTTTTCCATGGATATTTTAAGGTTTCGGTGCCTGACCTTGAGCTCTCTGGTTGCATTTGCAAAAGCCTCGCCACAAGTGTCTTTATCAATTTTCTGGCATAGTATGTGGCAATGCTCTCTTTTTGCCACGTTGGATTTACTCAGAATTTTTTTGAGTAGGGTATATGCGCCTCTGAGATTTTCTTGCGAAAAGCTGGTATTTCGGCCTTTTATTTGGAGCTGTCGGGGAGCAGAGATACAGATCCTTAATTTAGCGAAGTCCTCACACCACCAGTACACCTGTCTTTTTCTGGCATGATTATTTCTGGATGTTGCAGATATAATTTCGTCTTCATATTTTACTTTTGTAACGTTCATCTCCATCTCTAACCTATGAACCAGCAGTTCCTCGTTAAGATTTTTGATAGACCTTCTTTGGAGCTGTCGTATAGCAGATCCTCCTTAATTTAGCAATGTCCTCCCTCCACCAGTAGACCTGCCTTCCTCTGGCAGGATTATTTCTGAATTATTCCTTGTTGCAGATATCATTTCGTCTTCATTTTTTACTTTTGTACCAGCAGTTCTTCGTTAAGATTTTTGATAGACCATCTCTTGTTGGTCTTCTTTTTCGGTGAAGAGGTCTCTGTCATTACTTTCTACGACATAGCAAATGTATCTGGGATCGCTTAGTGTTCGTCTATCTAATACCTGCCAGCAATTTACTTTGTTCGAAAGTTATGATGGATTTTACCACTCTTCGTTGGAAGGTAGCTGTGGTTTGGTCATTCAGAATGTACAAGGCTAGGTTCTGCCTGCCAATCCATGACCAAGTCACCTCTTACGTCCACTGCAGGACTGCCCCAGCTCGGCTCGGCCGAGCCGGGCTGTGCCGAGTCGGGAGAATGTAATTTACACGTCGTTTATAAACTGCCCGCCAGCTATAACTTTGTCTCAGTTTTGAAAACTCATTTAGACAAGTCTGTCTAATCTCGCTTGTCTAGTCTATCTAGCCTTGTCTGTCTAGTCTTACCTGTCTAGTCTAGTCTGTTTAGTCTTGACTTTTTTTTAGGGCGCACATTCGTTAATTTGAGCAAGTGGTCTCCCTGGAACCCACACATCCTGGGACTGCTCCTCGCATAACATCAGGATGCTGGCGTCTTACTTACATCCCCCTTCCACACAGGGTGATTAGGGGTTCAGGAGTTTCTCTTTGAATGTCTGTCTCATCCGTTCGTCTTCTTGCTTTGTTTTTAATATTGCCCTTGTCATGGTATCCGTTGCCAACCAGGATTCTTGAGACTTTAACATTTCTTGGACTAGAGTTTTCGCTTGTAGTTTGGTGTGCGTTGTAGCTTTCCATTTGTCTCTCTCTCTGGGGTCCATCTGTCACATTCGAACATCGTGTGCATGACACTGTCCACAAGCCCGCAGTATTCGCATAGGTTATCAGAGGCTCTGCCAATGCTATTCAGATAGTCATGAAAGCATCAGTGGCCGGTGAGCGCTTGGGTGAGGTAGTAATTAACCTCTCCGTGCGTACGTCTCACCCATGGTTCAAGTTGTGGTACTAAAAGCTTGGTCCACTGTCCCTTGTCTGCGGCACTCCAGTGGCTTTGTCACCCGTAGTAGAGCTTTGCACGAACCTGCTTCCTTCTCTCTTTGTTTGTTTCGTCGTCTTTTCTGCCGCGGGCCCAATAGAGTTCTGTAAGTTCCTCAATCATGTACTCTACTGGAGCTATTCCTGCGACCACAAGAACAGCGTCTCTAGACACTGTCCTGTAAGCGTTGCACACCCGCAGAGCCATCCTCCTCTGCACCACGGCAAGCTTATGCAGGTACGTTTTTATATATATTGCACTTGCCCAGACTGGTGCCCCATACAGCATTGTTGAATGGGCAACAGCACACAACAGTTTCCTCTTGCTGCTGCTTGGACCACCAATATTTGGCAGCAGCCTTAAAAGTGCCACAAGTTTTTAAATAGTTTTTTGGGTTGCGTTTGTCACGTGCTCTTTGAAGGGCAGCCGTCTGTCCGAGGTACTCTATGGAGTTTTTTGGCACGATAGTGGTGCCCGCCACTATAATGCGTATTGGGCTTATTTTTCTTAATCCTGTGAGCAGCACAGCTTCCGGTTTATGTGGTGCCAGGCTCAGCCGCATTTTTCCCATCGACTCATTTACTTGAGCTATAGCCGTGTTCGCTCGCCTCATTACATCGGTTGTCCCCGCCACCACCAGAGCAAGATTATCAGCGAATCCAATGATTTCCGCACCGTGCGGCAGTTTCAATCTCAGGACTCCATCGTACAGGATGTTCCACAGGTTAGGTCCCATTACTGAGCCCTGTGGGACACCGCTGTACACCACGCGTCCAGCAGTCTATCCATCCGCTTCTATACATACTCTTCGACATTGCAGATAACTGTGCACAAGCCTCAGTAGATAAGGGGGGAAGCCTCTCATTGTTACTTCTTGCATGATATCCTCCCATGCCGCCGAGTTAAACGCATTTTTCACATCTAATGTGATTAAAATACCAATCTTTCTTGTACTACGTGTCCCTTCTGTAGCTTCCTTTGCCAGTTCCAACGCTCTCAAAATGGCATCAACTGACGACCTACCTTCCTTGAACCCAAACTGCTTTTCTGACAGATTAAAGCCTTTTCGAGTTCTGCCTTTTTCCTCGCTAACAGGAGATGCTCCAGCAGCTTGCAAGCGGTAACCAGGAGGCATAGGGGCCTGTAGGATGAGGGATCTTTCATTGACTTGTCCCGCTTCTTTGTCCAGTCTTGTCTGTCTAGTCTTGTCTGTCTAGTCTTGTCTGTCTAGTCTTGTCTGTCTAGTCTTGTCTGTCTAGTCTTGTCTGTCTAGTCTTGTCTGTCTAGTCTTGTCTGTCTAGTCTTGTCTGTCTAGTCTTGTCTGTCTAGTCTTGTCTGTCTAGTCTTGTCTGTCTAGTCTTGTCTGTCTAGTCTTGTCTGTCTAGTCTTGTCTGTCTAGTCTTGTCTGTCTAGTCTTGTCTGTCTAGTCTTGTCTGTCTAGTCTTGTCTGTCTAGTCTTGTCTGTCTAGTCTTGTCTGTCTAGTCTTGTCTGTCTAGTCTTGTCTGTCTAGTCTTGTCTGTCTAGTCTTGTCTGTCTAGTCTTGTCTGTCTAGTCTTGTCTGTCTAGTCTTGTCTGTCTAGTCTTGTCTGTCTAGTCTTGTCTGTCTAGTCTTGTCTGTCTAGTCTTGTCTGTCTAGTCTTGTCTGTCTAGTCTTGTCTGTCTAGTCTTGTCTGTCTAGTCTTGTCTGTCTAGTCTTGTCTGTCTAGTCTTGTCTGTCTAGTCTTGTCTGTCTAGTCTTGTCTGTCTAGTCTTGTCTGTCTAGTCTTGTCTGTCTAGTCTTGTCTGTCTAGTCTTGTCTGTCTAGTCTTGTCTGTCTAGTCTTGTCTGTCTAGTCTTGTCTGTCTAGTCTTGTCTGTCTAGTCTTGTCTGTCTAGTCTTGTCTGTCTAGTCTTGTCTGTCTAGTCTTGTCTGTCTAGTCTTGTCTGTCTAGTCTTGTCTGTCTAGTCTTGTCTGTCTAGTCTTGTCTGTCTAGTCTTGTCTGTCTAGTCTTGTCTGTCTAGTCTTGTCTGTCTAGTCTTGTCTGTCTAGTCTTGTCTGTCTAGTCTTGTCTGTCTAGTCTTGTCTGTCTAGTCTTGTCTGTCTAGTCTTGTCTGTCTAGTCTTGTCTGTCTAGTCTTGTCTGTCTAGTCTTGTCTGTCTAGTCTTGTCTGTCTAGTCTTGTCTGTCTAGTCTTGTCTGTCTAGTCTTGTCTGTCTAGTCTTGTCTGTCTAGTCTTGTCTGTCTAGTCTTGTCTGTCTAGTCTTGTCTGTCTAGTCTTGTCTGTCTAGTCTTGTCTGTCTAGTCTTGTCTGTCTAGTCTTGTCTGTCTAGTCTTGTCTGTCTAGTCTTGTCTGTCTAGTCTTGTCTGTCTAGTCTTGTCTGTCTAGTCTTGTCTGTCTAGTCTTGTCTGTCTAGTCTTGTCTGTCTAGTCTTGTCTGTCTAGTCTTGTCTGTCTAGTCTTGTCTGTCTAGTCTTGTCTGTCTAGTCTTGTCTGTCTAGTCTTGTCTGTCTAGTCTTGTCTGTCTAGTCTTGTCTGTCTAGTCTTGTCTGTCTAGTCTTGTCTGTCTAGTCTTGTCTGTCTAGTCTTGTCTGTCTAGTCTTGTCTGTCTAGTCTTGTCTGTCTAGTCTTGTCTGTCTAGTCTTGTCTGTCTAGTCTTGTCTGTCTAGTCTTGTCTGTCTAGTCTTGTCTGTCTAGTCTTGTCTGTCTAGTCTTGTCTGTCTAGTCTTGTCTGTCTAGTCTTGTCTGTCTAGTCTTGTCTGTCTAGTCTTGTCTGTCTAGTCTTGTCTGTCTAGTCTTGTCTGTCTAGTCTTGTCTGTCTAGTCTTGTCTGTCTAGTCTTGTCTGTCTAGTCTTGTCTGTCTAGTCTTGTCTGTCTAGTCTTGTCTGTCTAGTCTTGTCTGTCTAGTCTTGTCTGTCTAGTCTTGTCTGTCTAGTCTTGTCTGTCTAGTCTTGTCTGTCTAGTCTTGTCTGTCTAGTCTTGTCTGTCTAGTCTTGTCTGTCTAGTCTTGTCTGTCTAGTCTTGTCTGTCTAGTCTTGTCTGTCTAGTCTTGTCTGTCTAGTCTTGTCTGTCTAGTCTTGTCTGTCTAGTCTTGTCTGTCTAGTCTTGTCTGTCTAGTCTTGTCTGTCTAGTCTTGTCTGTCTAGTCTTGTCTGTCTAGTCTTGTCTGTCTAGTCTTGTCTGTCTAGTCTTGTCTGTCTAGTCTTGTCTGTCTAGTCTTGTCTGTCTAGTCTTGTCTGTCTAGTCTTGTCTGTCTAGTCTTGTCTGTCTAGTCTTGTCTGTCTAGTCTTGTCTGTCTAGTCTTGTCTGTCTAGTCTTGTCTGTCTAGTCTTGTCTGTCTAGTCTTGTCTGTCTAGTCTTGTCTGTCTAGTCTTGTCTGTCTAGTCTTGTCTGTCTAGTCTTGTCTGTCTAGTCTTGTCTGTCTAGTCTTGTCTGTCTAGTCTTGTCTGTCTAGTCTTGTCTGTCTAGTCTTGTCTGTCTAGTCTTGTCTGTCTAGTCTTGTCTGTCTAGTCTTGTCTGTCTAGTCTTGTCTGTCTAGTCTTGTCTGTCTAGTCTTGTCTGTCTAGTCTTGTCTGTCTAGTCTTGTCTGTCTAGTCTTGTCTGTCTAGTCTTGTCTGTCTAGTCTTGTCTGTCTAGTCTTGTCTGTCTAGTCTTGTCTGTCTAGTCTTGTCTGTCTAGTCTTGTCTGTCAAGTCTTGTCTATTTAATCTTGTTTGTCTAGTCTTACCCGACAAATAAAAAGAGAGAGGAACTATATTTGATGAACACAATTTAATTTTGACAAAGTGCTCATTTTGACAAAGGACGTCGTAGACATTTTGCCTGGGGCAGATTATTGATTTCATTTGAAAATATTAATTTCAAGACCCGCAGATAATTACGCCCGGCGCATTTACCATTTTCGCTGGAATAGTTTACCAACTGATTTCGAACAAATTGCAAGCGAGACTATAAGTTTACCTCGCCCGCAAAACCCTATAAATCTTTAATAATTAGTTCGAACGCTCATTGCATACAATATTTCAAACTATAAATTAAAATAATCGCAATATTGCAAATGTTCACATAACGTAGGAGTATGATGTTATTCAAATTTTAATAACCTACTCATATTAGTTTATGCTTATATAACTAGTATTGTGTTCGTCTAGTCTGTTTTATTTATTCTTGTCTGTTTATCTAATCTTGTCCGCCTAATATTGACTGTCTAGTGACTAGACAGTCTATATAAAATGTCTCTTAAATGCAGCAAACGAGGGCTGCTTAGCTCAGTGGCCCACTCCATGTTGTACGGGGATCCTGTGTGGGCTAACGCACTAATAGAAAGAAAGAAGCAGCAACTGGCCAAGGTACAAGGAAAAATGGCACTACGAGTTTGCAGTGCATACAGGACCGTATATAGAGACGGAGCTCTTGTAATCGCCTATATCCTCCGCATCGAGCTGACAGCACAAGAACGCATGTCTTGCTACCTAGCAGGCCGAGACAAAGTGAAATAAGAAACAGCCAGGCAAAATACTCGAAAGGAATGGCAAAGAAAATGGGAGCATACAGAAAGGGGACAATGGACCAGATTATTAATCCCAGACCCAATCAAATGGAAAGACAGAAAGCACGGAGAACCCAATATCCACCTTACACAGATTCTCACGGGACATGGATGTTTAAATTAATACTTGCACAGCATTGGCAGAACACGAGAAGCACAGTGTGACTACTGCAAAGAGGACGACAGCGTGTACCACACCCTATTCGACTGCGAAAGATGGGAACACGAACGAGCAACGATAATGAAGGACGGACTGTTATAACCAAGAACAATAACTGACTACATGTTAAGAGCAGAAAAAAACTGAACCTGAAGAATTGCGAATTTAGACCCCTATGTAAAACCTTATGGGATTTTGAGCTAGAACTCTCCTAGCTTATCTACTTCCGTTGATATATGCAACCAACTATACGTAATTTTACTACAATCAAATTTATGTATTTAAAACTCTACAACGACCGCGAATTTTATTAATATATCCTGGCGCCATCTACACATCCACGTTCGCCCACGTTCAGAACTACTGATAAATCGTGGCGCCATCTACAAATATTCGCTCGGCCGCGATTAGAACTACTAGTAAGATTTTAAGGTCGGTGGTGGCGGTGGTTTTAGAACGCATCATCTTTCCCTACTGCCTCAGAGTCTTACTACTCTTGTCATATCTGTCCAGCCTCACTCCTGTAATTTATATCATCATAGTCTCAGCGACCGTCGCAGCTGCAACATGTCAAACTGTACTCCGACAACCCTCAACGAAGCCGCGCAAAAGCTCCTCGACCCAGGCTACCTGGATACCCTGGACGACAACGTTATGGAGGAAATGTTTCTCTACATAATGAAAAGGAAGAAGAACACCGAAATCGCCGCCGAAAAAAACACCGCAACCGCTACAGAAGATTCCACCGAAACCGCCGTCGAATACCCAACTGAAACCGCCGCCAAGAAGACCACCGTAAACGCCGCCGAAGATTTCACCGATGCCGCCGAAGATTTCACCGAAGCCGCCGAAGATTTCACCGAAACCGCCGAAGATACTACCGAAACCGCCGAAGATTTCACCAAAGCCGCCGCCGAAGAGTTCACCGAAGCCGCCGAAGATTCCACCGAAGCCGCCGAAGATACCACCGAAACCGCCGAAGATACAACCGAAACCGCCGCCGAATACCCCACTGAATCCGTCGCCAAGAATATCACCGTAGACGCCACCGAGGATTCCACCGATGCCGCCCCCAAAAATTCAACCACCGACGCCGCCCCCAAAAATTCAACCACCGACGCCGCCCCCAAAAATACGACCGAAGCCCCCAAAAGAAACCGCCCGATGCGCAACCAGACGAAGAGAAAGAGAAAACTACCAGCACTAATAAAATCAAGACTGAAAGACAAAGGAGCTAGAATCAGCTAAGAAAACAAGACCGACCCGCAGCCAAGCAGAACCCAACACAGCCCACCGAAGGAAACCAAGGAGGAAATGAAATGAAAAACCAATTTACAGAGAAAAAAAAAAAAAAAAAAAAAAAAAAACCAAGGACAAACAAAAACAGACGACAACAACAGAAAAAACAAAACAACAACCGAACACAAAACCAACGACGGCGGAAGGACGGGCTCGCGCCCAAAACCGCCTTTGAACAAAGGATCCCATACTGTAATTTATAACAAACTTTACTGATCTTATCCACATTTTAATTACCTCGTCCAGTCATGTAGACGAACATCTCTATTTAGACTTTTCTCTCCATTCTTATCTGCTACAGATCTACACTCTGCAGAATTGTATGTCCAGTCTTTTGTATCTCCAGTCTTTTGTGCGTGTGTTTGTTAAAAAACGAATTTATTTTTTCAAAGCCTTTTGCTTATGTTATCGTGTGCACATAGCAGATGAGCCATGGAACCCCTATCGCAGATTTTATCACTCCATCGGATTTCATCCCAGACTTTAAATTTGCTGACACAGAACACATGGAGAGTTTGCGCTGAACTAATTTTAAAACGAAACGATTAATGCAATTTTGCTAAAATCCGCTTTAAGGTTTCTCTATAAAAGCATACTTTCATTTAAGATAATCTTGTAAAATATAGATAAAACTTATAGCTTATATAAAATATAGATAAAAATAAGATAAAACTTGTTATTTTAATTTTAAAAGCTCTTTCTCATCCGTTATTTCAACATCCTTAATGGATGACGGAGACCGTGGGGTCTCAACTGCCTAACACCTTTGGAAATTTGTCGCTCGGATTCGACGTTAAAGTGTAGGTCCCCATATTCAAATCTTAGTGCTGAGATTGAATATGTGGTAAAGAGGCCGGTGCCCAGCAGTAGGACATAAAGGATGATGATTTTGAATCGATGTTGAGGGTAGAATGATGTTTTATAAATTAGTTTTTGTTCCTTCCATTTATTATATTAGTTTTCATTTATGCTGGCTTTATGAACTCGATATAATTAAATCCAATAAATCATTGAATGCTTCTCCGAGAGCACTCTAAAAACCTGTCCTTTCACCAAAACAAACTCGACCCCCGGCTTTGTACACGAAAAGGGAACCTAAATAAATAACGGCAAAAAAGATACGCAATTAGCTTTGCTCGTTATATTCATTCCGAGATAAGCCTTTTATTTATTCGAATCAGTCCCGCACCGAACGTATTTTTATTATCGAGCACTTTCCCGACGTCATGACTCACTCTAATTATTCTCGCTTTTGCCGTCAGTTCGAAATATAAGTCTATAACAGAAGCGGGCATTCGATGTAATTGGATATTTTCTCTCATTTTTAGCAACGTCTTTTCGCCCTATCTCCTTCATCTTAACGCTATTTCATTTATGTTAACGTCTCGCACAATCTACGTTTTCACAACGGAATTAACGCAAGGAATTTTTACGCTTGAAAACATGGACTTTTTTACATTCATTAAATCTCGCGCTCTTCCTGATTAATAATGGTTATTGAAGCAGAAACGTATGCCTGCCTTGTAGCTATTTTAATACATCCCCGCGTGGATGGAAAAGTTTTTCTTTTAGTTCGTCGGTAATGTGTCTGGAGTGCAGCGTAGATTACGTGTTTGTAGTTTTAAAAAGTCTATTATCGGGGAGATAAAGGAGCTGCCAATAGAGTTGGGAAACGAGACGTGCAAGATAAAGGCGAAAGGGCGGAAAATAATAAAAATATGAGCTCGGCACGTTAACAAGAAAATATTTTAAATGCTTTCCTTTTTTTTATTATTTCTTAGATGTGGAAACGAACGTTGAACTTTAACGAAGTTCAGGACATCAACAAGACATAATAATTGAAGGATCAAACGAGCCCGCCGAAATTCGATCGTGATTATACGAAATGTCTCGTTCGAAGATGATCAATCAGATGACAGTTTGTTATATAGACAGTTTCTGTACATGTTGTTTTTGTACAAAAACATATTTAAGTGTGAATGTATCAACACACTTAAGCATTTTTTAGGTAAGTGTCTCGTATGGAGGCTAAATACTTTTTATGTGATACTGGTAATATATGGAAACTCATATATCTTTATTGTTATACCGACAGTTTGTCGTATGGACAGTTTGTCATGTAAACAGTTTGTCATATAGACAGTTTGTCATATAGCTTGTCATATAAACAGTTTCATGTACATGTTGTGTTTGTACAAAAAACATACTTTTTATGTATAAAACATACGTTTTATGGCTAAATACTTTTTATGTGATACCTGCATTTTCATTCTGATCTTTATCAGTGGTTTTATTTCATTCTGCCAGTTTACAAACGACTTTTTTAAGGTTATCGATCTGTTTTTCAAATTTTTCCAGTCTTTAATCCGTTTTTTGTTTCTTCCTATCTTTTTTCATGATCGTGAACATGATTTTCTCTTCTTCTTATCTCCTGACATTACAAACCTTTCAA
This sequence comes from Phosphuga atrata, assembly GCA_944588485.1. NCBI lineage: Eukaryota > Metazoa > Arthropoda > Insecta > Coleoptera > Silphidae > Phosphuga > Phosphuga atrata. The sequence continues at coordinate 69,095,726 of OX155899.1, read as the reverse complement.
TCTTATTTAGATTTGGTAATTTTTTGCGCTTCGAGTACTCAGTACTTGTGAAACGTCAAACACAACGAAATATGACTGTACAGAGCCGGCCGTGCGCCGTCCACACTAGCCTAGGCGCCGAATTTCAAACTCTAAAAAGTGTGAAATGTTAGGTTAGGTTAGGTTATGTTTGTTGTGTTTATGTCAAACACAACGAACAAATATGACTGTACAGGGCCGGCCGTGTACCGTTCACACAAGCCTAGGCGCCAAATTTCATACTCTAAAACGTGTGAAATGTTAAGTTAGGTTAGGTTTGTTGTGTTTATGTCAAACACAACGAATAAATATGACTGAAACAGCTATCAACGGCTTTTAATCAGCGTTTAATCAGCTAACCTAACATTTCACACGTTTTAGAGTAAGAAATTCGGCGCCTAGGCCGGCCATCCACACCAGTCTAGGCGCCGAATTTCAAACTCTAAAAAGTGTGAAATGTTAGCAATGACGAGCATTACTACAAATTATCATCGAGAACGAGACGTATAGTATAATAAGTGAGATTTAATCACTGACATAAATGTTTATCGAAATGTAAATTGAAGGATACGCTCGGTAATTATGGTTTCTACAAATAACATATTGAATAATGTTTTTATTATTCAAATCTTATTAGAAAAAATATGACAAAAATTGAAAGTTCACAGTTGTCCAGTCTTCTTGGATCATGTGAAATTTGTTTTAAGATCTATTCAGTTTAGAACTTTGTATTGCTTTTGTACGCTCTTATCTGCTCTGGTGTTGTGTGGTGTCATCTGGCATTATGCAGTATTGTCTGGTACTAGACAAGACAAACTTGGTCTTGTCTCGTTGTGTCTAGTCTTTTCTTGTTTGATCTTGCTTGGTCTTATATAGCCTTGTCTGACTTTGTCTAATCTAGTACGGTCTTGCCTGTTCTTGTCTGCTGTTGTGTGGTCTTGTCTAGCCTAATCTGGTCTTATTTCATCAGTAGAGAAAGATGTTTCCTTCTATTCCCTCCACCTCCACTACCCTCACATTAGGCATTCTATCCATTCAATTTCCGTCCAGTTTTCGTCCACTCCGTCCACTTTCCGTCCACTTTGTCCACTTTCCATCCACTTTGTCCACTTTCCATCCACTTTGTCCACTTTCTGTCCACGCCGTCCACTTTTCGTCCACTTTCATCAGCTTTTAAACAGCTTTCAACGGCTTTTAATCAGATTTTAATCAGCTTTAAACAACTTTTAAACAGGTTTAAACAGCTTTAAACAGCTTTGAGTCAGCTTTTAAACAGCTTTTAATCAGCTTTTAATCAGCATTAAACAGCTTTTAAATAGATTTTGGATGGAAAGTGGACGGAAAGTAGATGGAGTGGACGGAAAGTGGACGGACTGGACGGAAAGTGGATGGATAGAATGCGGATTCTCCTACAACTTTAAACAGCTTTTGGATAGAATTGACTAATAAAGCTATCTACAATAATTCCTGAACCATCAATTCTATAGCTGACTACTCTGTTCTTAAACTGTCATAAGCTTGGATGATATTCTGCCGGACCTGCCGGCTTCACTGTTTCTTGGAGGTGTTTCTGTGATCGTAGATTTTCCGCATACTTTAGCCTTGTTGGGGATTGTTGCATATTTTACAGAAATCATTTGGCTGTCTGCGGCTGCAACTTTATTTTCTTGGGGGTGTAGGGTGAATATTCAGTATATACACTCCTCTTCTTTCAAGTGTAAATTGAACATCCGCTGTAGGAGAATCCGCATTCTATCCATCCGCTTTTTGTCCACTTTCCATCCAAAACTGTTTAAAAGCTGTTTAAAGCTTTTAATCAGCTTAAAACTGCTTTTGGATAGAAAGTGTATGGAAAGTGGACGGAAAGTGGACGGAGTGGACGAAAAGTGGATGGCGTGGACGGAAAGTGAATGGATAGAATGCGGATTCTCCTACAACGGCTATTCAATTCACTAATAAAGCTATCTACAACAATCCCTGAACCATCAATTCTATAGCTGACCACTCTATTCTTAAACAGACTTAAGCTTGGATGATGTTCTGCCGGACCTGCCGGCTACACTGTTTCTTGGAGGTGTTTCTGTGGTCGTAGATTTCCTGCATACTTTAGCCTTGTTGGGGATTGTTGCATATTTTGCAGAAATCATTTGGCTGTCTGCGGCTGCAACTTTATTTTCTTGGGGGTGTAGGGTGAATATTCAGTATATACACTCCTCTTCTTTCAAGTGTAAATTGAACATCCGCTGTAGGAGAATCCGCATTCTATCCATCCACTTTTTGTTCACTTTCCATCCAAAACTGTTTAAAAGCTGTTTAAAGCTTTTAATCAGCTTTGAACAGCTTTTGGATAGTAAGTGTATGGAAAGTGGACGGAAAGTGGACGGAGTGGACGAAAAGTGGATGGCGTGAACGGAAAGTGAATGGATAGAATGCGGATTCTCCTACAACGGCTGATCTATTTACTAATAAAGCTATCTACAACAATCCCTGAAGCATCAATTCTATAGCTGAGCACTCTGTTCTTAAACTGATTTAAGCTTGGATGATGTTCTGCCGGACCTGCCGGCTTCACTGTTTCTTGGAGGTGTTTCTGTGATCGTAGATTTTCCGCATACTTTAGCCTTGTTGGGGATTGTTGCATATTTTACAGAAATCATTTGGCTGTCTGCGGCTGCAACTTTATTTTCTTGGGGGTGTAGGGTGAATATTCAGTATATACACTCCTCTTCTTTCAAGTGTTAATTGAACATCCGCTGTAGGAGAATCCGCATTCTATCCATCCACTTTTTGTCCACTTGCTGTCCACTTTCCATCCAAAACTGTTTAAAAGCTGTTTAAAGCTTTTAATCAGCTTTAAACAGCTTTTGGATAGAAAGTGTATGGAAAGTGGACGGAAAGTGGACGGAGTGGACGAAAAGTGGATGGCGTGGACGGAAAGTGAATGGATAGAATGCGGATTCTCCTACAACGGCTATTCAATTCACTAATAAAGCTATCTACAACAATCCCTAAACCATCAATTCTATAGCTGACCACTCTATTCTTAAACAGACTTAAGCTTGGATGATGTTCTGCCGGACCTGCCGGCTACACTGTTTCTTGGAGGTGTTTCTGTGGTCGTAGATTTCCTGCATACTTTAGCCTTGTTGGGGATTGTTGCATATTTTACAGAAATCATTTGGCTGTCTGCGGCTGCAACTTTATTTTCTTGGGGGTGTAGGGTGAATATTCAGTATATACACTCCTCTTCTTTCAAGTGTAAATTGAACATCCGCTGTAGGAGAATCCGCATTCTATCCATCCACTTTTTGTCCACTTTCCATCCAAAACTGTTTAAAAGCTGTTTAAAGCTTTTAATCAGCTTTAAACAGCTTTTGGATAGAAAATGTATGGAAAGTGGACGGAAAATGGACGGAGTGGACGAAAAGTGGATGGCGTGGACGGAAAGTGAATGGATAGAATGCGGATTCTCCTACAACGGCTATTCAATTCACTAATAAAGCTATCTACAACAATCCCTGAACCATCAATTCTATAGCTGACCACTCTATTCTTAAACAGACTTAAGCTTGGATGATGTTCTGCCGGACCTGGCGGCTACACTGTTTCTTGGAGGTGTTTCTGTGGTCGTAGATTTCCTGCATACTTTAGCCTTGTTGGGGATTGTTGCATATTTTACAGAAATCATATGGCTGTCTGCGGCTGCAACTTTATTTTCTTGGGGGTGTAGGGTGAATATTCAGTATATACACTCCTCTTCTTTCAAGTGTAAATTGAACATCCGCTGTAGGAGAATCCGCATTCTATCCATCCACTTTTTGTCCACTTTCCTTCCAAAACTGTTTAAAGGCTGTTTAAAGCTTTTAAACAGCTTTAAACAGCTTTTGGATAGAAAGTGTATGGAAAGTGGACGGAGTGGACGAAAAATGGATGGCGTGGACGGAAAGTGAATGGATAGAATGCGGATTCTCCTACAACGGCTGTTCTATTTACAAATAAAGCTATCTACAACAATCCCTGAACCATCAATTCTGTAGCTGACCACTCTGTTCTTAAACTGACTTAAGCTTGGATGATGTTCTGCCGGAATCACTGTTTCTTGGAGGTGTTTCTGTGATCGTAGATTTTCCGCATACTTTAGCCTTGTTGGGGATTGTTGCATATTTTACAGAAATCATTTGGCTGTCTGCGGCTGCAACTTTATTTTCTTGGGGGTGTAGGGTGAATATTCAGTATATACACTCCTCTTCTTTCAAGTGTTAATTGAACATCCGCTGTAGGAGAATCCGCATTCTATCCATCCACTTTTTGTCCACTTGCTGTCCACTTTCCATCCAAAACTGTTTAAAAGCTGTTTAAAGCTTTTAATCAGCTTTAAACAGCTTTTGGATAGAAAGTGTATGGAAAGTGGACGGAAAGTGGACGGAGTGGACGAAAAGTGGATGGCGTGGACGGAAAGTGAATGGATAGAATGCGGATTCTCCTACAACGGCTATTCAATTCACTAATAAAGCTATCTACAACAATCCCTAAACCATCAATTCTATAGCTGACCACTCTATTCTTAAACAGACTTAAGCTTGGATGATGTTCTGCCGGACCTGCCGGCTACACTGTTTCTTGGAGGTGTTTCTGTGGTCGTAGATTTCCTGCATACTTTAGCCTTGTTGGGGATTGTTGCATATTTTGCAGAAATCATTTGGCTGTCTGCGGCTGCAACTTTATTTTCTTGGGGGTGTAGGGTGAATATTCAGTATATACACTCCTCTTCTTTCAAGTGTAAATTGAACATCCGCTGTAGGAGAATCCGCATTCTATCCATCCACTTTTTGTTCACTTTCCATCCAAAACTGTTTAAAAGCTGTTTAAAGCTTTTAATCAGCTTTGAACAGCTTTTGGATAGTAAGTGTATGGAAAGTGGACGGAAAGTGGACGGAGTGGACGAAAAGTGGATGGCGTGAACGGAAAGTGAATGGATAGAATGCGGATTCTCCTACAACGGCTGATCTATTTACTAATAAAGCTATCTACAACAATCCCTGAAGCATCAATTCTATAGCTGAGCACTCTGTTCTTAAACTGATTTAAGCTTGGATGATGTTCTGCCGGACCTGCCGGCTTCACTGTTTCTTGGAGGTGTTTCTGTGATCGTAGATTTTCCGCATACTTTAGCCTTGTTGGGGATTGTTGCATATTTTACAGAAATCATTTGGCTGTCTGCGGCTGCAACTTTATTTTCTTGGGGGTGTAGGGTGAATATTCAGTATATACACTCCTCTTCTTTCAAGTGTTAATTGAACATCCGCTGTAGGAGAATCCGCATTCTATCCATCCACTTTTTGTCCACTTGCTGTCCACTTTCCATCCAAAACTGTTTAAAAGCTGTTTAAAGCTTTTAATCAGCTTTAAACAGCTTTTGGATAGAAAGTGTATGGAAAGTGGACGGAAAGTGGACGGAGTGGACGAAAAGTGGATGGCGTGGACGGAAAGTGAATGGATAGAATGCGGATTCTCCTACAACGGCTATTCAATTCACTAATAAAGCTATCTACAACAATCCCTAAACCATCAATTCTATAGCTGACCACTCTATTCTTAAACAGACTTAAGCTTGGATGATGTTCTGCCGGACCTGCCGGCTACACTGTTTCTTGGAGGTGTTTCTGTGGTCGTAGATTTCCTGCATACTTTAGCCTTGTTGGGGATTGTTGCATATTTTACAGAAATCATTTGGCTGTCTGCGGCTGCAACTTTATTTTCTTGGGGGTGTAGGGTGAATATTCAGTATATACACTCCTCTTCTTTCAAGTGTAAATTGAACATCCGCTGTAGGAGAATCCGCATTCTATCCATCCACTTTTTGTCCACTTTCCATCCAAAACTGTTTAAAAGCTGTTTAAAGCTTTTAATCAGCTTTAAACAGCTTTTGGATAGAAAATGTATGGAAAGTGGACGGAAAATGGACGGAGTGGACGAAAAGTGGATGGCGTGGACGGAAAGTGAATGGATAGAATGCGGATTCTCCTACAACGGCTATTCAATTCACTAATAAAGCTATCTACAACAATCCCTGAACCATCAATTCTATAGCTGACCACTCTATTCTTAAACAGACTTAAGCTTGGATGATGTTCTGCCGGACCTGCCGGCTACACTGTTTCTTGGAGGTGTTTCTGTGGTCGTAGATTTCCTGCATACTTTAGCCTTGTTGGGGATTGTTGCATATTTTACAGAAATCATATGGCTGTCTGCGGCTGCAACTTTATTTTCTTGGGGGTGTAGGGTGAATATTCAGTATATACACTCCTCTTCTTTCAAGTGTAAATTGAACATCCGCTGTAGGAGAATCCGCATTCTATCCATCCACTTTTTGTCCACTTTCCTTCCAAAACTGTTTAAAGGCTGTTTAAAGCTTTTAAACAGCTTTAAACAGCTTTTGGATAGAAAGTGTATGGAAAGTGGACGGAGTGGACGAAAAATGGATGGCGTGGACGGAAAGTGAATGGATAGAATGCGGATTCTCCTACAACGGCTGTTCTATTTACAAATAAAGCTATCTACAACAATCCCTGAACCATCAATTCTGTAGCTGACCACTCTGTTCTTAAACTGACTTAAGCTTGGATGATGTTCTGCCGGAATCACTGTTTCTTGGAGGTGTTTCTGTGATCGTAGATTTTCCGCATACTTTAGCCTTGTTGGGGATTGTTGCATATTTTACAGAAATCATTTGGCTGTCTGCGGCTGCAACTTTATTTTCTTGGGGGTGTAGGGTGAATATTCAGTATATACACTCCTCTTCTTTCAAGTGTTAATTGAACATCCGCTGTAGGAGAATCCGCATTCTATCCATCCACTTTTTGTCCACTTGCTGTCCACTTTCCATCCAAAACTGTTTAAAAGCTGTTTAAAGCTTTTAATCAGCTTTAAACAGCTTTTGGATAGAAAGTGTATGGAAAGTGGACGGAAAGTGGACGGAGTGGACGAAAAGTGGATGGCGTGGACGGAAAGTGAATGGATAGAATGCGGATTCTCCTACAACGGCTATTCAATTCACTAATAAAGCTATCTACAACAATCCCTAAACCATCAATTCTATAGCTGACCACTCTATTCTTAAACAGACTTAAGCTTGGATGATGTTCTGCCGGACCTGCCGGCTACACTGTTTCTTGGAGGTGTTTCTGTGGTCGTAGATTTCCTGCATACTTTAGCCTTGTTGGGGATTGTTGCATATTTTACAGAAATCATTTGGCTGTCTGCGGCTGCAACTTTATTTTCTTGGGGGTGTAGGGTGAATATTCAGTATATACACTCCTCTTCTTTCAAGTGTAAATTGAACATCCGCTGTAGGAGAATCCGCATTCTATCCATCCACTTTTTGTCCACTTTCCATCCAAAACTGTTTAAAAGCTGTTTAAAGCTTTTAATCAGCTTTAAACAGCTTTTGGATAGAAAATGTATGGAAAGTGGACGGAAAATGGACGGAGTGGACGAAAAGTGGATGGCGTGGACGGAAAGTGAATGGATAGAATGCGGATTCTCCTACAACGGCTATTCAATTCACTAATAAAGCTATCTACAACAATCCCTGAACCATCAATTCTATAGCTGACCACTCTATTCTTAAACAGACTTAAGCTTGGATGATGTTCTGCCGGACCTGCCGGCTACACTGTTTCTTGGAGGTGTTTCTGTGGTCGTAGATTTCCTGCATACTTTAGCCTTGTTGGGGATTGTTGCATATTTTACAGAAATCATATGGCTGTCTGCGGCTGCAACTTTATTTTCTTGGGGGTGTAGGGTGAATATTCAGTATATACACTCCTCTTCTTTCAAGTGTAAATTGAACATCCGCTGTAGGAGAATCCGCATTCTATCCATCCACTTTTTGTCCACTTTCCTTCCAAAACTGTTTAAAGGCTGTTTAAAGCTTTTAAACAGCTTTAAACAGCTTTTGGATAGAAAGTGTATGGAAAGTGGACGGAGTGGACGAAAAATGGATGGCGTGGACGGAAAGTGAATGGATAGAATGCGGATTCTCCTACAACGGCTGTTCTATTTACAAATAAAGCTATCTACAACAATCCCTGAACCATCAATTCTGTAGCTGACCACTCTGTTCTTAAACTGACTTAAGCTTGGATGATGTTCTGCCGGAATCACTGTTTCTTGGAGGTGTTTCTGTGATCGTAGATTTTCCGCATACTTTAGCCTTGTTGTGGATTGTTGCATATTTTACAGAAATCATTTGGCTGTCTGCGGCTGCAACTTTATTTTCTTGGGGTGTAGGGTGAATATTCAGTATTTACACTCCTCTTCTTTCAAGTGTAAATTGAACAGCCGTTGTAGAAGAATCCGCATTCTATCCATCTAATTTTTGTCCACTTTCTGTCCACGCCGTCCACTTTCCATCTAAAAGCTGTTTAAAGCTTTTAATCAGGTTTAAACAGCTTTAAACAGTTTTGTATCAGCTTTTAAGCAGCTTTTAATCAGCTTTTAATCAGCTTTAAACAGCTTTTGGATGGAAAGTGTATGGAAAGTGGAAGAAAAGTGGATGGCGTGGACGGAAAGTGAATGGATAGAATGCGAGTTCTCCAACAACCGCTGTTCAATTTACTAATAAAGCTATCTACAACAATCCCTGAACCATCAATTCTGTAGCTGACGACTCTATTCTTAAACTGACTTAAGCTTGGATGATGTTCTGCCGGACCTGCCGGCTTCATTGTTTCTTGAAGGTGTTTCTGTGATCGTAGATTTCCTGCATACTTTAGCCTTGTCGGGGATTCTTGCATATTTTACTTGGCTGTCTGCGGCTCCAGCTTTATTTTCTTGGGGGTGTAGGGTGAATATTCAGTATTTAGACTCCTCTTCTTCCCACCATTATCATTCACCTTATTTTAAATTTTCTCATATGTCGCTATCGTCTCTTGTTAAAAAGTTGAATTTCAAACGGTGCATTTGTAGTACATTTTTTGATTGTCATCACATACTTTTCCTTATGGCTACCAAGATTATCCTTGCGAGAACCTTTACACATTGATCGCAGGGATACAGTTTTAATTGTTTATGAATTTAGAGCTCAGGTTTAAATATCAATCGCGTTCCGAATAGCTATAAAATAATTTTCAATGTTAAACATCCAACCGCGCTCGAGGCGTGTGTTAGTAAATTTATTGCAAACAAAACGTCCGAACATCTGAATGTATACAAGTTGAAATACGAAAATGCAGACTCGGCGGTTCATATCAACTTCTTCACAATTCATACATTCTATTCTCGCGCGCGTTTATAACTTTAAGTTCAAACACAAAATTAGTTTGAAGCTTGAGAGTCCTCAAAATGAATGAAGTTTGTGCGTGTTTTACATAAGAAGTAATGTTAATTTTCAAAAATCAATGTTAAAGTCACACTTTTCCATAAAATTACATATAAATTGAGACACAATGTTACAACTGTAATTATTTATTCATTAATCAACCAATCAGCATATCTCGATTAGTTTGGTAATATGCGTGGCGGCGGATGACGTCATCTACTGAGAGGGTGACGGCCGGGCGGTATCTCTCCTAGGGTCATTTTACTCTCTTATGGTGTGTGTAGTAGAGGTGGAGGGAATAGAAGGAATCATCTTTCCCTACTTTCATTTTGTATAATGTTTTTGTATTTTGTATAATGTTTTGTAATGTATTTTGTTTTGTATAAAGTTATTGAGATATTGAATATGATACGTTGTACTATGAGGGATTAGTTAGTTAATGAATCGCTTATCGAAGTTTGTGATGAGTTTGTTCTTGCGAAAGTAAACAAACGCATTAAGTATTCAGGTGGTGCAACTCTCGCAGAGTTTGGATTATCACCGATGCAAGTAATCTTATCGCACGCTAACAAAGTGAATCTTGTATTTGGCACAGGTAAATTGGAATGTAATTAAGTTTAGGGTATTAATAGCAATATCAAGCAGAGCGTTTACCGACAATGCCTAATTAAAAGCTAGCGTATTATGGCTTGCTTTTGTCTACGCAACTTAATTAATTTACCCGGTTTGATTAATAGCCTTTTATATATTCACACGAGTTTAATTTAAACATTACATTCTAAATTACGCCTCAGATTTATGCTAACAACTATTATTTTAAATGAAAAAATGCTAATTTGTTTGTTCCACTGCATAAAAAAATTGGCACATTTAGCAGGCTTTTAAGCAGAACATTTCATAGAGTGATTTACGTCTCGTGTAAAGAGCCTTTTCTAGCGTATCATTACTATTACAGGTATATAAAGCTGCTAGTCTTGCTACGTAAAAGAGCTCGCACGTTGAGAAACCTTTCAGGAAATGGAACTCGTAAAGATTCGCGATTTGAACAAAAAAAAGCAACTAATTCTCCAATGCACTCGGAAGGGTTAGCTTAATATTTTAGATCTGTTGCATAAAAAGTAGAATTTATCTACGACCACTATAAGATGCCCATTATTGTACAGTTCCTGTATAGACTACGTAAATACATCATAACACACGCGTATGCAACAGTCCGCGATTAATGATAAGTAATGATTAATAACACACACGTGCGTTTGGTTTACGATTCGTTGATTGGTTGAGAGCTGCTACTACGTGCTCATACATTCAGCGCCCTCCGTGCCACAGTTCAAACTAACGGAAATTGACATTGCGTACATTGGGTTGCCTATATCTATGAGCACACTTATTCCAGTTCAACCCAAATAAGTACTAACTAAAAAGGTATGTAACCATTAAGAATGTATTTCTTTTCATTTCTTTCAAGTTGAAATAATGTCGAGTAACAGTTATATATGAAAATATAACTGCTTGTTTATTATATCGTTAAATAATGTTCCTAATAACAAATTTGTTACATCAAACATATTTTTCGTATTAAACAGAAACAAATTAATGTGGGCGTAGATAAAGTATAGTACATAACTCGAGTTGTAAGGCAATTATGTACGAGCGGAACAGTTAAGAGCGACCTGAGTAGCGGGGAGTGCGTAATTCCGCGTAATATGCTTCTTAGAACTCTCGTTACGTAATATACTATTAAATATTGGAATTGGTAAAACCATAGTACGTTATAATCATTTAAACTGAATAAAGTTGGAACACAGCCTGAATATATAAATATTTTCAACCTTTTCGGAGCTCTATAACATGACTGAGTCATTTCACTGCTCCTAAAAAAGACTCAGTAATGTTAAAGAGCTCCGGAAAGGTTGAATATATTTATATATTCAGGCTGTGTTCCAGCTTTATTAAGTTCAATTTAAATATTGCTTACGCTTACTGTTCGCGCCAATTTATTAAGATATCCAGCAATGCTATTTTTCTAGTTCTTGTTTAGTGCCATGAAAGTGGCATTGTAGCTAGTACTTAACTTACTAATTTCACATGAGATTTGTTTTGTACAGTAAGTGAATGGACTGTATTTAGCGAAAATTATTTGCGGTTGATGTGTTAAATCGGGATGGTTCCGTCACTCCCGTTCCATCAAATCCCGTTCAATCCCGTTCATTCAAAATTTAAATCAATTTCGGCCTCGATCTAAAGAAGGGGACAGGTGTGTCGACCTGGGCCGAAATCTTGCCATTATTTATCAATCACGCCGCGAATTTATATTTTCGACAGTATGCTATGAGCGCTGAAAGTGAGATCCTGACAAGGTAATGTGCGAACATCGTCGACCGACATTGTGCACGTTAGTGTTAATTTCTAAATGTTAAGTTAAATCTGGATCTTTGCACAGTGGGATAAAATCCCAAAAAACTGGCCATAAATAGAAGGTTTCATTCTATCCACACCCAATTTGGTATGGATGGGTTTTTTGGGTCGCTGATTACGAATTTGAGTTCCATTTTTCCAAAAACAAAATGGCGGATATATTAACTACTAATGAAAATTTAAAAAAATATAGTAATATTCTGAATGCATTGATTTTTAAAAAAAGTTCCACATAGTTCCGTTAAAGTAAATAGTTTGTAAGACAACACAAATATTGAGAATTCTAGTAAAGCAATCATCCCTTCCACGACGTTCCACCTTACTTAAAATTGCACCCTTTTTTCAAAAAAAAGTCCGGCGGAGGTGCTGGGACTTGCGTTAAGTGGAACTCCTAAAAGGCTGGGAAGATTGAAAACGGCTCATTATTCATCGCCTTTTAAGCGGTGGTGAGATCACGGTCCGGAAGGCAGCATCGGTCTTTCTTCGTCTGGAGCGACATAATTTAAGGGCATCCTTCCAAATATATCCCGATATATATTGTTTTGCCTATTTTCCTGCCTTTAAATAGGCGACGGAAGGACGTTACACCTCGGGTCGGAGACGAGAGCAGAATGACGGTAAGTGACGGGACCATCCCGATTTAATACATCAACCGCAAATAATTTTTGTTAAATACAGTCCATTCAAAAAACAAATCTCATGTGAAATTTTTAAGTTAGTTACTAGCTCCCAGTCCACTTTCCTGGCACTAAACAAGAACTAGAAAAATATCATTGCTTTTAAGATCATATTTTTCTATTAACTTAAGTAAATAGCCATCTGCAGACGCGTTTCGAAATTTATCTCTCCTTAGGTTTCCGAATAAAAGTCTGGATGAAAGCATTTCGAAGCAAAAAATGGAATAATGACAAACAAAAAATCGTTATTTAAATGGTTTAATTGCGTTGTGCTTACAAATGTTCGAGTGGACTTTAATGAGGGTAGATTCATGGCTTTAATAAATCAAGTTTCTAATGAGAGAATCTGTAATATTATCCAATCTGTATAACTTTGTACATTCTGGAAATATTGATACGAGCAATTAATACTCCGAACGACGAAACAATATGATGCACGAAAATTACTAAAACTGTAAGTGAACAAATACAGGTAATAAACAATTTACTTTCATTTAAATAGTATCGTACGCCTATCTGGGAGTCAAATCGGGTTTAGAGAAAGAAAACGGACGTTTTGAGTGATTTTCCAAAGAAATTTTGTCGGACAAAAGTAGTAGAATGTTTAGAAAACTCCACAATTGACAAATCTATGAGATATTGTGGTGGCGGTGGAGGCGGCGGGAGAGCGGCGTGAAAACTAAATTTCTGTTTCTTGGCCGCCGAGCGGCCGTATTTGAACCGATCGCGACGTAAAGGTAGACTTACGCGCAAAGCGGCTGGGGCGTAAATAACGCAGCGATACTGACGCGGCGACACTGACGCGCTCAGCGTCAGTGCGTCAGTGTTTTTTCTTCTTTACGTGCCATGTTCTCCAAGGACGTCGGCGTTCATCATAATGATTTTTATTTTATCATCAGCGGCACGAAACAGGCTAGTAGAACTGACACCATACCACTCTCTTAGGTTTTTCAGCCAGGACGTGCGTCTTCTTCCTGGACCTCTTCTAGCTTGGAATTTGCCTTGCATGATATTCTGCAAGATACGGTACTTCCCCCTCAGTCAGTGTCACTGCGCTTGAATTGTGCGTCATAAGTTTCCATAGTGCATAATACTATCGTCAGTGACGCCAGGCGCAGCGTCAGTGACGCCAGAGTCGCTTTGCTCGAAAGTCTACCTTAAGTGGTGCTATCGGGAGCGCTGATTTTTTCCGCACAAAACTGTCGAATTTCGAAAAAAAGAACTTTTGAGTCCTTGCAGAAAATTTGGAGATAATTGCAAAAAAACCGAAAAAAAAATTACAAAAAACGATCTTCTTTGATGTTATATTGCGAGTCGACCGCTGAACGGAACGTCTTAGTGTTTGCGGATACGGTTGTGTAGTTTCTTCCTCACTGGTCCATCGAAGAGGACGTTCGAGTTTTTGCAAAAATGGCCGTGCGGTAGATGTTCTTGCAAAACCGGACGTTGGCGGCTGCCGAACGGGAAGTAGATGGAATTTTGCAAGTTCTTCTACAGCGTTCGAGGAAGGTCGACGGTATCTTGCGTACGATGTGCCAATTTACTGATTCGCAGAAACCAAGAGGTCACCACGGCCGATAAAAAGACACCGCTAGGATGTTAATATCGTACGCCTTTCTGGGAGGGGGCGGGAAAAATACGTCAAATCGAGTTTGGAGAAAGAAAACGAACGTTCTGAGTGATTTTACAAAAAAAGATTGCCGGGCAAAAGTAGTAAATTGTTTAGAAAACCCCAGACAATTCCCCAGACAGACAAGAAAATCTTTGAGATATCGTGGTGCCGCTAAAGGGTGCGGGGCGAAAACGAAATTTCTGTTTCTTAGCCGCCGAGCGGTTGTATTTGTACCGATTGTGATGCAAGTGGTACTACTGGAAGCGCCGATTTTTTATTCACAAAACTGTCATCTGGAATTTACGAATCCTCGCTGAAAAATTTCGAGATTATTGCGGAAAAACGAAAAAAAATCGCAAAAAAACAATCTTCTTTGACGTTCTATTGCGAGTCGACCGCTGAACGGAACGCCTACACCGGGGCTTAGGTTAAGAATACGGGATTTTTTTAAACTTAGTGTTGCGGACTTTTTATTTAGTGTAACTGTTGTTTATCGTTTTTGGCACTCTTTAACTAAGATCTGGAAGCAAAAAACGTTGTCTATGTTTGCGGATCCCGTTTCGCAGGTTCTTCCTCTCTGCGCCTTCGAAGAGGCCGCGCGTTTTTTTTGCAAAAATAGCCGTGCGGTAGATGTTTTTGACAATGCGGATGTTTGCGGCTTCCGAACCGGAAGTAGGTGGAATTTTGCAATTTATTCTACAGCGTTCGAGGAAGGTCGACGGTATCTTTCGTGCAATGTGCGGATTAGCATAAACCACGAGGTTGCCACGGCGGATAAAAAGACACCGGTAGAATGTCAATATCGTACGCCTTTCTGGGAGGAGGCGGGAAAAATACATCAAATCGAGTTTGGAGAATGAAAGCGGATGTTTTGAGTGATTTTCCAAATAAATTTTGCCGGCCAAAAGACCCTCCCTCTATTAATACACCCTCCCTCTATTAATTTTAAAATGCACAATTATGTGGAAAAATATATTTATGACAAAAGTGCTGGTGCAACATTTTGTTTTACAAGTTCACGACTGATCATCGTCAAAATCAATATCATCATCACTATCTGCACATTCATAGTTCATCAGTTCATCATAGTTCATTCATACATATCATCAGTAGTTTCTCGTGTACATTGTTCATTGAGATAGTAGGGCATTCGAGGCTTTGCTAATACTACCTCATTCCATTTTTATTTTTTCCTTGTGGACTTTGTCATATAACTAGTGATGAGAGGATCTGATGATATAAGTAACCACTTCAAAATGTTGGTAATCTTATTAATTCTTTACATTTTCCTGAAGTGGTATTTTCTAATATGTTTGTAAGTCTTATGACTAGCCTCTATAACATCTTCTGAGAGGAGGCCTACAGGCAATGGAAGTGGTGATTTTATTGTCAACCCCATGCATCAATAATGTATGGAAACTCGCACAAATTCGCACGCACTCGCACAAAAATTATTATTATCAAAGTTTTTCTTTACTACTGTGTATTAATATTACGGGCCGGACCCAGTAGAGTATTGTGTGTAAATTCCCGAACACTGGTGCTGGACAATATTTATAGTACGGTGATGTGTTCTTTGTGTATAGGAAGCCGTGTTTTATTCCTTGTCGTTTATGAACTATTTTCTTAGTTTGGTTGGGTGTCTCCAGGTATGTAGTTGCAGAGAGAGCCGAGCACTCTCCCATTATATGTTCCATCGTTTCTCCAATATTGCCGCATTTCCTGCATCTATCTTCTTCTTCTTCTTCTCAGCCTACGTTTATCCACTCCTAGATATAGGCCTCTTCCAAGGATTTCCATTTTTTTTCGTCTGATTTTTCGTCTTCCTGTTTGTTGCAGTTTGGATTCATTTTTTTCCCGCAATCTTTTGTATTATCAGGGCAAGATTCTGAGCTACTGGCTCTACTTGCCTGGGCTATAAGTGTTTCAAAGTTCGACATGTCATGTTGGAAGGTAGACGGCATTTAAACGCCACGCTTGCCAGGCGGGTTGGCGAGTTTTGGTTTCAGCCGCCCATTTTGGGTGAAGACGCTGTTGACCGCCGCCCATTTTGGGTACAAACGCGATTTAGGTTTGCTTGCAGCCGATTAGTCTAAGACAGACGATGCGATATTTTTGCTAGTTTTGGTCCGCCCCGTGTGGAGGCATTCCCCTATCCGCCACCTGAGGCGCCCGATGGAGGACTAGCAACCCCACACGTGGATGCAATTATCCTCTGTTCTAATTTTCAGGACGTGTTTTTCGTAGTTCTTAGTTCTGATTAAACGCCATCAAAAAGCCTTCGGTCCCCAGGTAGAACTGACCGTCTTTAATCCATCGATAGGTCAGAGCCTTGTCTATGTGTAGCTCTTGTACTAGCCTTCGGAGTTTTCCATGTAAAGCTTTGTTTACTAGCGGTTCAACTTCTTTCGTAGAAGTTTGGTGGTTTTCCTTCCTCCGGTTCAAGGAGTGTAGTTGTCACCGATTTCCCTGACCATCTGGATTAGGCGGTCATCGGAGGCGACCAAATAGTTCCTCATCCGAGTTTCCTGTCTTCTACACAGATCCCATATACTAATGAGTCCATATTAATCTCGCGTGACCATTTATGCGATTATTTCCACGAGAAATCTTCCCTGTCTGGGATGATGGTCCTACGGGTATGCGTTTATTTCTTTCTTCTCCCCGAGAGATCTTCACTGTCTGAGATGATGGTGTTCCAGACTGATGTGGTCGCCTCGTTTAAATCTACTTCAGGTGTTTGTTGGGCTGTAGTTTCTTTAATGGCAGGTACCCGCCTAATTAGTACACCATCATCCTGGCGATTAATGGGCAGCGACACTTTCCCAAGGTTTAAGTTTGACTCCATTTTAATGGATGTGGCCCTGCTGCTTTAGACGATGGTGTTATGGTCCATCAGTAGCGTTTCAACCTTCTTTTTCGGTATCCTAAGTCGAAAAAGGAAGGAGAGCAAAAAAATATGTGTATGTCACTTTGATATTTTTATTATTAATATTTGACCAGAAGGAGCTCCCCGTGATTCCGACCTTCACGAGATTCCTTGCTAATCAGGTCCTGTTCGTACATTATAACCACTCCTCAAAGCCATGAGGTCGGTAGCTATGAATCCCGTAAATCATGTGCCCTAATGGCTTGATCACACGCCACGTGTACAGTGGCGAGACAGTAAAATGTCATTCGGCCGAGAGAGTAGAGTGGGCGAGTGGGTGTCCACACGCTTTAATTTTTTTGCCGGGTGAGTCAGTCAGTGATCATGATGGATAGTAAAAGGTTGATTCAAAAATGCACTAAGATGCTTATACCTCATTTAATTGAGGAGTTAAACGAATTGTTGCGAAACGATAGGAAGCGGGTTTGGACTGTATGTTGATTAGACGTAAAACCAAAAAACGTAAAACCAAAATTAATTAATAATTAAATAAAGCAATACTTCATCAAAAGTTTCAATTGTAGTATTTAAAATTAATACAAACAAACTAACTACCGTACTGACAAAACGAGGGGAGTACTTGTTCAGACATGCCGAGTGGAACAGCGAGTCAGTAGCGGTAGGAGTGTGGATAGCCACTCGGCCTGCACTCGGCCTAGTAAATAGAAAGGGGTCCGAATGACTGTCTCGCCATTTTACTGGGCCGAGCACTCGGGCGTGTACTCGGTGACATGTTTACACGTACCGAGTACTCGGCCGAGTTTACTGTCTCGCCACTCTACTCGTTACGTGTGATCAAGGCATAAGCAGAAGCAACGACCCTAAGATGACAGCTTTCTGCATTCCAGCCGCAAGGATCTCTGTCGGATTACGGCAGGCAGGACTGATTTTCAGATTGGAGACGAGCGAGTCCTTCATGCCTACCATGCACCCAATTGCCAAAACGACGAGCTTCACTGAGTAACCTGAGTACAGCCTCCGAAGCTCAAAGAGCAGGTCTTGATATTTTGTCCGCTTCTCCTCCTCCTTAACGCACATGATATTTTCAGCAGGAACCGAAAATTCAATAACAAGCATCTGCTTGGAGGAGTGGTCCAATAGAACCACGTCAGGCTTATTATTATTATTGTTTGGACCGTGCCTCGCGAAAATAAAATTTTCTAGTTTTAAACCAGGGTTGGTCTAATCACTTAACTGTTAGGTCTGCTCGCGTCTCCGCCACGTGTGGTCGTTCTTCCGGCGCCTTTCTTAAGGAAGGAAATGGGGATAATAAGTGGAGGGATTCCCTTAAAATTGTTGTCTTCCAGACGTTGGATGCCGCTTCAGCCCTTTGAGCTCGTGATTACACCCCTGGTTAACTTGACTTGAAACGCTAAACTTAATATTGCGTGCACATGTCGGTCGAGCTTTGTTCGCGCTTCGATTCTCGTCTTTACGCATCTCACTCTCGAAGCATACTTCCGAATAATATAAATTCGCGAAGTAAATTGATAAATAAATCGCGCGATTTCGGCCCAGGTCGATACACCTTTCCCCTTCTGTTAATCGGTGCCGAAATCTATTCAAATGTTGAATTAAAAAAACAGATTTATTTAAATTGGCGCGAACAATTATTATTACTGGAACTTTACGTCATAAAATTGCCATAAACGTTCATTCCAAATTTTAAATTCGCAGGTTAAACGTTTTGAACAGTCCGACTTCGTTCCTAATTAGGAAACCTGATTCAGAACATATTCGGAAGCCGCACTAGGAATTTCAGTTCGGTTTTTATTAGGCATTAGGCTCCGTGTTCGTTTCAAACGAGCCAACGCATTAGGCCGTCATCACATTTGTAACGCACGTCCGGCTTCTACAAAAGGCGTCGAAGTGCACTAGCGCTGGAGTGTCTAGACGTAGCGGAGGGGACTCCCCTCCATAAGTTTTCAACCTCCTCCACAGTCGGCGGATTGGTAACAGTGGGTTTTGAAGTCCCGAAAAGTCGAGACGGACTGTCACGAAACAAGGAATTCTGTCTGATTCGCCTCGCGAGACTTCTCCTCACAACCTGCAATGTTCGAATCCTATCCACACAGTGCTGCTTGATGGTCTGCAGCATCGTGCGATTTAGTGTTTGATGGTGGCTACCACACGCCTGATCTTGGGCGTAAACGTCCTGCCGCTCAAGATAAAATCCATCACACACTGGATCCGAGCCTCAACTGAACTTTGGCCTCAACTTGTTGTTGCGCTGTTCGGTTTTCTCGACCAAGTCGGACGATCTCTCACATCGCCTTTCCGGGACGAGTCGACTTGCGGCGCTATATACGGCCTCGTCGATGTCTCCATCTTCTGGAATTGGTTGACGATGAACCGTCAACCAACGCATCCATATCCGCTAAGTCTAATTAAGAAATCTGATTCGGAACACGAAGCCGCTCTTGCACTAGGAATGTCAGTTCTTCGCAAAAATGTTCCGTTTTGTAATTTGAGACCTTTGTATTATCTTCGCGTTTGATCATTTGTATCATCTTCGCGTAATAACGATATCCAATAATTTATGGACACCCGCACAAATTCTATAACATTCTATTTGAATCCGCATAAAAATTATTATTATCAAAGTTTTGCTTTGCCACTGTGCACATTTTGAACAGCCGTCTAGAGCCCACTTGTAACTAATTTGAAGACAGTTGCTAGTTTAATTCATGTTTTGGATAATAACATCCTACTGTACCTGTGCAAGTCTTCGCACAGTATGATCTAAAAGATCCTGCAACAGCACCACAGCTTTGTTTCCAGATACACTGGCATGTAGTGGATAATTTTGCGTAGTATACTAACCTAACCTAACCGGACAACAGGTCACACCTGCGCAAGCGCCTGGCGGCCAATGTGAACACGAACTCGTCTACCCCGCCCGCACCCGCCACCGCGCCCACGCGATCCAAAGTGAACAAACACTTAGGGTTTGTATCTAGTATCGTAGGGTATGTTTCTAGTCTCCTCGCCCGTGTCTCATGCATCTAGTTTCATTGGGCACGCCTCTTTTTGCTTCCGACACCACGTGATATGAGGGATATCAGTCCCTCTAGTTTTAGCTCCTTGCTGAATCCTCAATTATGAGCACTGTATGGCGTTACTCTCTTAAAAGGCGATGATCTTCCGCGAATGAGCCGATTTCAATCTTCCCAACCTTTTAGGAGTTACACTTAACGCAAGTTCCAGCACCTCCGCCGGACGCCGAAAAAAAGGTGCAATTTTAAGTAAGGTGGAACGATGTGGAAGGGATGATTGCTTTCCTACAATTCTCAATGTTCGTATTGTCTTAGAAACTATTTTCTTTAACGGAACTATGCGGAACTTTTTTTAAAAATCAATGCATTCAGTATATTACAATATTTTTTAAATTTACATTAGTAGCTAACAAAACTTATTTTATAACGCAATTGATTTAAACTCTACAATTTTGATATTATTACATGTAAATACATACTTGACGCTATATTTTCCATATTTCAATAGTTCAACATTTTTGAGCACAAACACAAAATAGGCGTAGTTACTTCGTGAAATATCGAGCGCATTAATTCCTTCTTAGTACCGAAGGGACAAGAGAGATGTTTGACACGTTCCCACAACCAAGGGCATTGGTTTCTCGCATTAACTTGTTTGTATTATTGTGAATGGCTTATTAAACAGTACATTTTAAGGAGCTTTAGTTAATAGTGAGACATTGTAAAATTATATTTTTGTCGCCAAAAATTTGAAATCAGGCCCAGTGTGCGGCGCGAAAACGAAATTTCTGTTTCTTGGCCGCCGAGCAGCTGTATTTGTACCGATCGCGACGCAAGTGGTGCTATCGGGAGCGTCGATATTTTCAGCACAAAACTGTCATCTCGAATTTTCGAATCTTCGCTGAAAATTTCGAGATAATTGTGAAAAACCGAAAGAAAAATTACGATCTTTGACGTTCTATTACGAGTCGACCGCTGAATGGAACGCCTACACCGGAGCTTAGGTAGAGAATACGGGATTTTTTTTTAAACGTAGTGTTGCGGATTTTTTACCTAGTGTAACTGTTGTTAATCCACTCTTTAACTAAAATCTAGAAGCAAAAATTAAGCTTTTACGTTGTCTACGTTTGCGAATCCAGTTTCGCAGGTTCTTCCTCTCTGCGCTTTTAAAGAGCCCGCGCGATTTTTTTGCAAAAATGGCCTTGCGTAGTTGTTCTTGCAAAACCGGACGTTTACGGCTGCCGAACCGGAAGTAGGTGTAATTTTGCAATTTTTTCTACACCATTCGAGGAAGGTCGAAGGTATCTTGCGTACGATGTGCCCATTTGCCGAGTCGCAGAAACCACGAGGTCGCCTTGGTCGATAAAAGAAACCGGTAGAATGTCAATATCGTACGCCTTTCTGTGAGGGGGGCGGGAAAATACATCAAATCGAGTTTGGGGAATGAAAACGGACGTTTTGAGTGATTTTCCAAAGAAATTTTGCCGGGCAAGAGCAGCAAAATATTTAGAAAACTCCAGACAATTGACAAAACTTTGAGATATTGTGCTGCCGGCGAAGACGGCGTGGGTGCGGCGTGAAAACGAAATTTCGCTTTCTCGGCCGCATTTGGACCGATCGCGCCGCGAGTGGTGCTATCTGGAGCGCCGATTTTTTCCGCACAAAACTGTCATCTCGAATTTTCGAATCTTGGCTGAAAATTTCGAGATAACTGCGAAAAACCGAAAAAAATGGATCTTCTTTGACGTTCTATTGCGAGCCGACCGCTGAACGAAACGCATTCCCTTTTGCGGATCCGGTTTCGTAGGTTCTTCATCTCTGGGTCAACGAAGAGGGCGCCCGATTTTTGGCAAAAATGGCCATGCTGTGGATGATATTGCAAAAGCTAACGTTTGCGGTTGCCGAACCGTAAGTAGGCGGTATTTTGCAATTTATTCTACACCGTTCGAGGAAGGTCGACAGTATCTTGCGTACGATGTGCCGATTTGCCGATTCGCAGGAACCACGAGGTCGCCACGTCCGATAAAAAGAAACCGGTAGGATGTCAATCCACATTCAAAATCTACAAATAATTTTTACATCTGATCTTATTACATCTGATCTAGTCTGGTTTTAGCTGAGGCCTAGTAGTCCAGTATTTAATCCTCTAATCCACTAAATTGTCTTACGCAACCAAATGCACAAGTATCTAGCCTCATGTTTCTAGTCTCGTCTGTCTAGTCTCGTGTATCTAGCCTCTTCTATCTAGCCCCATATATCTAACCCCGCCGGGCATGCTTCTAGTTTCATCGGGCTTGTTTCTAGTCTCTTAGCGCTCATACACGTTGACTCGCGGGCGCGCTGGCGGACGCCGTCACGAAATATCAAACATATTGCGTAATATCGATGTGTTCTCGTACGAAACGCACATGCTCACTGGCTCACGACTGGCTCGCGGCAATATCAAACGCGTGAGATGTTTACGTCGAACTTGCAGCAGAACGCGCGATTCACTCGCGACGTCTGTAAGTTCAACCAGTACGAACTTATCGCTTGATACGATAGCATGTTTTCATCATGTCTTTCAATATAGAAGAGTTTATTAGTGCTGTTCAGCTTAGTATACTAACCAAAACTTAGGTTAGTATACTAACCTAACCTGACAACAGATCACACCTGCGCAAGCGCCTGACTGCCAATGTGAACACGAACTCGTCACGTCTACCGCGCCCGCATCCGCCACCGCGTCCGCGCGTTACAACGTGAACAAACACCTAGGGTTTGTTTCTAGTATCGTAGGGTATGTTTCTAGTCTCGTCACCCATGTCTCATGCGTCTAGTTTCATCGGGCACGCCTCTCATTTCGCCCGCGCGCCTAATCTAGTCCGGCCTAGTCTGGTATTATCTGATCCAGTCCGGTCTGATATTATTTAATCTAATCCGGCCTAGTCTGGTATTACATCTAATCCTATTACATCTAATCTAGTCTGGTTTTAGCTGATCTAGTCTGGTTCTAGTCTGGTAATATCTGATCTAATATAGTCTTGCATTAACTAATCTAGTCCACTCTAGTCTGATCTACTAGTTCGACCTAGTAGTCCAGTATTTAATCCTCTAATCCACTAAATAGTCTTATGCAACCAAATGCACAAGATAGTCAAGGTCGGGAGGGGAGGATTGATCTAGAACAGTGGTGGCGAACCTATGGAACGCATGTCACAGCTGGCACGTAGGAAAATTTTATTGGCACGTGAAGTAGTTCTCTCGTGTGCCTTCTAAACTTCATTATTATTTAATTAATTTTTTTAAAAAGTTTTCTCAATCTACTCTCGTGCAACATCTAAGGTGTAAAATATAAGACGTATTATATTAAGGTAAATACGGTTACCGATTTTCACAATCAGGAATGTCCATTCATTGTAAAAGTTACCTGGCACGTCAGCATTTCAAAATATAGAAATTAAAAAGAAAATGCACGCGGGCGGAAAAAGGTTCGCCACCCCTGATCTAGAACATACTAGTTTTCCTTACTGACACAACTTCCTGCCCTACAATGGCAGATCGGGAACAGACTGGACCGTGTCATAGGCTATTAAAAGTTGCAAAGAATTCGCAACTGGCAAAGTTATTGCAAGAAAACGAAATTCGCATTTTACGTCCTAACTGTGAGGTGCTTGCGAATTTTTGCACAGTATCCTTCCACCGGGAATTGCCGACATTCCGAAACCACGTTTGCCCGTTTCGTCTCTACGATACGTCTCCCAGAGCCCTACGTCGACATTTTTCGCGCATCATATTTCCAGCGTCTAGCAACTTTTTCCGCTCCAATTCATAAATTCCAAATTGATTCTTCAAATTTCGTGTTCGTCAAAATCGGAATTCTCTTGCCACCACATTTACGATGCAACGAAAAACATCAATCGGTGATAAACATTTTTCCGTACTTTCATCTGCAAGTCCCGTCGCAAGACGATTCGAGTTTTCGATTCTTTTCAGCATTTTCTATACCGAAAAATCACGAAGAAAACACACCGGGGCTTAGGTAAAGAATACGGTTTTTTTTTCACGGCAAAATTTCTTTGCAAAATCACTCAAAACGTCCGTTTTCATTCTCCAAACCCGCTTTGACGTATTGCGGTATTACCTGGTGTAACTGTTGTTAATCGTCTTTGGCACTCTTTAACTAAGATCTGGAAGCAAAAATTAAGCTTCTACGTTGCCTGGTTCAATAAATATTCGTGTTTTTGTTGAAAATAATTGTTGACATTTTCAAGATGACATATAGTAGATGCGAACGCAACTCGACGTTGCCACGTGTATCTTTGTTTATATGCCCGTTTATATTAAAAACTGTGATTATATAAAAAAATGTTGGTGCCGCTCGCTGAGGATACCCTGGACAGCTCGCCGCACAAACGTCTCTGTGTTGAAAGAACTGAAGATTGAGGGGGCGCAACGTCTGTCTCAGGTTTTCCTGCACAAGATCTTGAAATGCTTTGGTCATGTTGCTCGCAGGGGCAATGACAATCTTGAACGACTGATGGTGACAGGGTAGGTTGAGGGCAGGAGACCTAGATGCCGTAGTCCCAAGAGATGGCTTCGGATCAGATATCCGAACAGCTGGATATACCTGTGAACGTTGCACTGCAACGGGATTCTGACCGCAACCGATGGAGGCGTGCGGTTGAATTTCTACGGAGTCACGTTCCTCAGCAGTGAGGGAACGTCGAAGAAGAGATATGAAAAACTATAATTTTGTTACATATATACAATGTTAAGCGTCGTAGCGTACACCACCGAAATTGCATGCATATTGTAGTGGAAAGACATAGGCTCATAAGCCCAAATATTTTTTTCTTATTTCTGAGAAATATTTGGGTTTTTGTAATAAAAAAAATTGCATTTTCAACCAAATAACTGACGTGTATGACTGGTCACATAACTGAGAATGTAGATACAATAGACCTTTTTACGGTTAGTTAAGCGCATGCGCATCTGTTAAGTTTGAACGGCGGGAATATGAAAGTTTCGGGCAAATATTAAGGTTATACGTCAAAAAATTCGGGCAATTTTGACGTAAAGCATGGCGGAAATTGACGCTGCGCACAAAAAAAATTCAATTATGAAAAGGTCTATTGGGTCAGCGTTGCCAAATTTAATTTCGACAACATATACATGTTTGTGTAAAATATATACAAAATTGGCTTCCAGAAATTATGCGTCTACTATGAATATTCAGAAGATTCTAAGAGATCCCGACTAAGCAATTCAAAAATTAGTTGAATGGAAATTGATACCAGCCGAGTTGGTTAAACCAAAGGTGCTTGCGACATTGTCCTATATTAGATCGAGATAGGACAATGTGGCAAGGACCGTTGGTTTAACCCCGGTTAGATTAGGTTGCCAGCCGCGAAGCGGGCAGATAAATCAAGACAACATACGCGCGGCAGCGCGAAATCTCGATTCAATATAGGACAATGTGGCAAGGACTGTTGGTTTAAGCTCGTTTAGATTAGGTTGCCCGCCGCGATGCGGGCAGATAAATCAAGACAACATACGCGCGGCAGCGCGAAATCTCGATCTAATATAGGACTATGTGGCAAGGACCGTTGGTTTAATTCCGGTAGGATTAGGCATCCTAAAACAGTATTGATATTTAAAATGTATATGGGATAAAATTTTTCTTACAAAAAAAAATAATAAACGTGGCAACGTCGAGTTAGTTGCGTTTGCATCGATTAACTGTCATCTTGAAAATGTCAACAATTATTTTCAACAAAAACATGAATATTTATTAAACTAAGCAACGTAGAAGCTTAATTTTTGCGTCCGGATCTTTGTTAAAGAGTGCCAAAGACGATTAACAACAGTTACACCAGGTAAAGAGTCCGCAACAGTAAGTTTTTAAAAATCCCGTATTCTTTACCAACTCCCACACCGGTGCTACTGGCGGGCCTCAAACACAAACGTAAGCCCAAGCCAGTCAGTTGAAATCAATTACAACCGCGGAAAATGAGTATTTTTACCAATTCTGATCTGTAACAAACATTGATATATCAGACTGTTTGAGATAAAGTACTAATTTTGTCTGGTGTTGGTGGAGATTGGAATTAATTAGAGACACGTGCCGAAACAATAAAACTTTTAATTCTTTTGCTACTTTAAATACAATACAATGGAAAAGTAAACTTAAAACTAAGAACAATTTACGAAATAGTCAAGAAAAACACTGTGGAATTACAACCGAGCACAACGCACAAAAAATCTATGATAAAACTGTGTAAAGGAAACGATGTCTCTCTTTTCTGTTCTAAAACCGATATGCACTGTTTTGTTAGTAATTGACACTCGTGATGTTGAAAAAAGTATCAAAATTAGTTGAAATAAAATACAAAGTAGAGCCACTTCCTGGACAAAAATTTAAGTGTCGTTGGTGGCCTAACAAGTTAGTGGTTTTCAAACACTGACGTTCATCGATAATTTTGATAAATTTCATGATTAGGCCGCTAGCCGTTTCGATAACTCGAATCAATTACTCCGTCCTCCCATATAAACCTGTGTAAATTGAGTATCTTCGCACAAACCGTGTTCAATTTGCGGAAACGCGAAGCATGAACCAAATTCACAGAAGGGAGGACTAGAGGAGGCGCACTAAATGGATCGAGTATAGCAACGATTAGAGGAAGAGGGTGGGGTACAATAGATCTATAAAGGTCGCAGTACAAGTCACCACCGAAATCTACAATCTAGAAGGTTTTGCTAAGGATTTCCTCTTCTGCTTTACAACATATTTGGAAACCCAAAAAAATCACATTTTTCACTTTTGTGACTAAACCGAACAATTTTGCAAAACTCTCAAGGAATACTTTTTTGTAGGTACATATGTCCTACATATATTGGTTCAAGTTTCAATTTTATATTTTAAAGCATTGACGAGATACTTGCACAAAACCTTTGAAGGAAAAAATATTCCCCAGGGCGTCCCCGGCGAAGGTGGAGCATATGGTATCTCTTTTCAGGAGGTTTGCAATCATCATCACGATCTTCACCTTGGAAGCGGCAGCTCGGAATAACTCTTGTGATGTTTTATACCACACTCTGTGCGTGCATGTGCCTATTCCTTTGCCCTGCATTATCAGTTGAAGCAAGTCATACGTTTCTCCTCTGGATATACGGCCGATATTGTTCTCAGCGTTCAAATGTTGTCATGGAATACTTCTTATAGATACCCATGTTCAGTAAAAATGTCATTTAAATTCATCAAGCGTTTATACATTTTTTGCAATTTTTGTATATTTTGAAATTTTCCTGTTCGGTTTTGATTAGAATACCTGATAATCTGGATTCACTAAAAAAATCGCCTTAATAGGTTCCACTACAGGTGGAACGATAAAATTGTACACATTTGTAGAGAGAGGATCAGACGATGAAATCACATTATTATATAAATAATAATGTGATTGACATATTTTATTAATCGTTGGCAGCCCCACAAAATCAAAGCGGAACTAATGGAAATAAATTCAAAGAGCGATAGCTTGAAAATTGTAAGAGAGATTTGAAATTTTTTATCAGTTCTGCATAGATCGTTGATTTTAATATTAAAATTAATATTTTGGTATCTTCACGGTCGATAGCCTTAATACAGGATTTTTTTAAATGAAGGAGTGTAGATTAAAAAAATATATTTTGCCCAACTATAAAATCCTCAAGATTCTACATACTATTCCACCCTTACAACTATTCCATCTACATTTTCAACACTACTTATCAACTTTTCCACCCTATTCAACTATTCCATCCGCATGTACTATGGATAGTACATGCGTATGGATAGTACATCTCGTATGGAGACTAAATACTTTTTATGTGATACTGGTTTCGTGTGGAAACTCATATATCTTTGTTATACAGACAGTTTGTCGTATATACAGTTTGTCGTATAGACAGTTTGTCGTCTGGACAATTTGTCACATAAACAGTTTTTGTACACGTTGTTTTTGTGCAGAAACATACTTAAGTGTGAATGAATCAATACACTTAACCCTTAGTTTCCCAGGCCTCTCCAAAGCTGACTTGCTTTGATCTGTACTTTCCGTGAACTTAAAAGTACCGTCGGTAAACAAAGGGTTAAGCATTTTTTTAAGTAAGTGTCTCATATGGAGGCAAAATACTTTTTTTGTGATACTGGTTTCGTATGGAAACTCGTATATCTTTTTTGTTACACAGACAGTTTGCCATTTGGACAGTTTGTCATGTGAACAGTTTGTCGTATGGACAGTTTGTCATATAGATGTATACATGCGGATCCGCATGTATACATCCGCATAGTAATTAGTAATATGATATATGTAATATGATTATATTGTTTTTGATTATATTGATATATGTGATATCATTATATGATTTTAGTATTATTTCCATAGAACCAATTTTGTGATGTGTTTGAAAGATTTGATAGAATGTGTGTAATTATCTAATGAATGTGCTTTGAGAATGTTAAACAAAAACCGGGTTCGAGTTAAAAGAAAATCCAATTTTCTGACAAAAAGGACGTGCTGATTCCGCCGTTGATATACATTTTTTGTATCGTATATATCTCGGGTTTGTAGCACAAGGATCTAAATTAAAATCTGCACCTTTTAACCGTCAGGCCAGCGTGTTATTAGAATATCCGTGCGCGGATAATTTGTTTGGCTAGGATGTGACCCGAATTCCCGTCCATAAAAATAATTCGAGGAATTCCCAAGCGCGAGGCTGGCATAAATTAACTCAATTATAAAATATATGAGCTTCGCTTCGCGCTTTTTTTTTTTAGTGGGAAACTTTAGCGCGGTTAAGAAACTGATAATTAATTAGTCAAGTGTTTCCAGGAGAGTATAGCTCAACTATTCCGAATTCTTTGCGAACATTTCCGCCTCACATATTCAGCGAATTTTCGAGCCACCGCGCAACTAAATTACGAAGCGCAAAAAATGCCATTAGAATATTTTGTTAATGCCTTGGTGATTAAAAATGAATTAGTTTTTTTTTGCACAACGTGTTTGCTCTTTGAAAAATAAAATCCAAAAGCTGGAGATTTAATTTAAATTTGTGTGCGCTTCCATTAAAGGTAAGGGCATTAACTAAAAAAACTTGTTGAGTGAACTATTCAGACTATGATTGGATTTATTTGCAGTCGCGTCTAGAATTTGTGGATAGAAATACAACCGCGTAATAGTATATTAAAGGACGAGTTCGGTAAGCGCGATTTTACAGCACGCGTCCAAGTTTGGAAAACGACGAGCGTAGCGAGGAGAAAAGAGAAGTGATGAAAGATGCCTTACGAACGAATTTGTATTTTGCGCCTTTTTATGCCATTTCTAAATAAAAAAATCGTCGATAAATATTGAGAAAATTGTATCGCACTCGGCTAGCCATAGCCGCACGCATATGTGTGCTGTTATGAGTCTATTACAGACGCAAAATAGAAAAAGTATAATTCTATACGTCCAAACATTATCGCGTGGCTAATATATAAATTGAATCATCCCCGCGGCGTAATTTCGACGCGTGATGGGATCGTGTGCGCTGGGATAACCATTATTATCGAATCAATGTGTGGTGTAGTGAGAATTTGTGCGCGGTATAAATATTCAACATGGAAAAATTAGGGGAAAGGACAGAACGGATGGACGGAGGGCCGCGTGCCCAACCGCCCACGGAACACTTTGTGCGGATTTTATTACGTCGTCCATACGGCTTTATTGAAAATATTAAATATTTACTGCCGCACGAAATAATACATTGTAACGGAAGCACATTCGGCCGCTGTAATTTTTAATATCACCACAACCGACCGATAAAACTGCACCACATTCGCTACCATAACATCAATATCAAGCGATTTATGAAATTACTGGTTTTAAATTACATTTAGAATTACCATTACGTTTACAAATCAATCCGTCCGATTCGTCGACGGTAATACGGCCAGTACCGATTCACAACAATTGCTTGGAGATATCTTCTGCAGATGGATGGTTTAGCAATGCAACTCGCATTTTTGTCGTAAGCTAAAGATTCTTAATATAGTGTCACATGTTAGTTGATTTGAGACAAGTGTTTTTTTCATCGGCAGCGGTGGATCTTGGAAACATCTTAAGTTATTGCGCACATCTCTCATGGTTCGATTTAGTGCTTCCAATGACCATTTGTGCAATGCATTCCATATGATAATTTTACTTGCTATCAAAACATTGACCATTCCATTGAGTGTTTCGCAATCATGTGGGTGTTTCAGTCGTTTGAAGGTTTAACTGTAATTTCAAAGCTGAATGAGCTGCGTGCTGGAGTCGACACAAATGTAATGCACACAACGCCATCCACTGGCATAGCATAAGTTATAGTTCGACTGTACAAAAATATGTGGCGTAAAAAAAGGGAAACTGAATTATTATCATTATTATTACTTTTTTTTCGTGAACTTTCTCCATATTTTAATAGTTACTATAATAGCAGGGCTGGAGACAAATCCAATAAATAAAAGAGCATAAAAATCGGTCCAGCCATTCCTCAGTTTTTAAAAGGCTAACTTCAAATTCGACTGTGTTATATATATATATATATATATATATATATATATATATATATATATATATATATATAAGATTCAACCTTTCCGAAGCTCTATAATATTATTAAGTCTTTTTAAGACTACGATTTTGAATAAGTTGGAATATCGGTATTATTTATGAACAGATTCAATCCCATAGAAAACGGGTTCGTTTAAAGTATTACATAATAGTTTCAGAAAATATTAACATATTTGAATAATTTACAGTAAATCCGAATTTTATTTGTAGCGTTATATTTGCTTTCGAAACATTATTTATATAACTGGAAGCTGAGGATATTTGCTTTGGATAGAATAGTTAGTTTCAGTTGACGAACCACAAACAGATCCTGGAAACATTATTCATCCTAGAAAATCCTAGAAATTATATAATACTCTCATCTCATTTAATATAGTGCTCTTATGAAATTTTATTGATTTGGCCATTCCATTAGATTATTAATATTTTTTATTGTAATAATATTACAGATTTTATTTTAATTAAGCAGATCAAGAACTGTTATCACTATTATTTTTTATTCTAACAATATTAGAGAATAATAATAACAATCTTTATTGTACAAAGTACAACTGGATAATGACCAGGGGCTTTTCTTTCTGCCACGATTAATATGTCTATAGATAAATCAAGACTACATACTATAATAATAATAATACGTAGTCTTGATTTATTTGAACAAAACTACATACTACGCGTGGCAGCGCCACGCGTATGTTGTCTTGATCAGATAAATCAAGACTACATACTAAGCTCGGCTGCGCCGTGCGTATGTGATCTTATTCAGATACATCAAGACTACATATTATTATTACTATAGCATGTAGTCTTGATTTATCTAAACAAGACTACATACTACGCGCGGCAACGCCGCGCGTGATGTGATGTTGATCAGATAAATCAAGACAAAATACTTGAGTATGTGATCTTGTTTAGATAAATCAAGACTACATAATAGGTGCGGCTGCGCCACGCGTAAGTGATCTTGTTTAGATAAATCAAGACTACATACTACGCGCGGCTGCGCCACGCGTATGTGATCTTGTTTAGATAAATCAAGACTACATAATAGGTGCAGCTGCGCCGTGCGTATGTCATCTTATTCAGATAAATCAAGACTACATACTACGCGCGGCTGCGCCACGCGTAAGTGATCTTGTTTAGATAAATCAAGACTACATAATAGGTGCGGCTGCGCCGTGTGTATGTCATCTTATTCAGATAAATCAAGACTACATACTACGCGCGGATGCGCCACGCGTAAGTGATCTTGTTTAGATAAATCAAGACTACATAATAGGTGCGGCTGCGCCGTGCGTATGTCATCTTATTCAGATAAATCAAGACTACATACTACGCGCGGTTGCGCCACGCGTATGTGATCTTGTTTAGATAAATCAAGACTACATAATAGGTGCGGCTGCGCCGTGCGTATGTCATCTTATTCAGATAAATCAAGACTACATACTACGCGCGGCTGCGCCACGCGTAAGTGATCTTGTTTAGATAAATCAAGACTACATAATAGGTGCGGCTGCGCCGTGCGTATGTCATCTTATTCAGATAAATCAAGACTACATACTACGCGCGGTTGCGCCACGCGTATGTGATCTTGTTTAGATAAATCAAGACTACATAATAGGTGCGGCTGCGCCGTGCGTATGTCATCTTATTCAGATAAATCAAGACTACATACTACGCGCGGATGCGCCACGCGTATGTGATCTTGTTTAGATAAATCAAGACTACATAATAGGTGCGGCTGCGCCGTGCGTATGTCATCTTATTCAGATAAATCAAGACTACATACTACGCGCGGTTGCGCCACGCGTATGTGATCTTGTTTAGATAAATCAAGACTACATAATAGGTGCGGCTGCGCCGTGCGTATGTCATCTTATTCAGATAAATCAAGACTACATACTACGCGCGGTTGCGCCACGCGTATGTGATCTTGTTTAGATAAATCAAGACTACATAATAGGTGCGGCTGCGCCGTTCGTATGTCATCTTATTCAGATAAACCAAGACTACATACTACGCGCGGCTGCGCCACGCGTAAGTGATCTTGTTTAGATAAATAAAGACTACATAATACGCGCGGCGCAGCCAAGATCAAGATCACACAAGATCACTTGTGGCTGCGCCACGCGTAGTATGACTACATACTACAAGACTACATAGATACTACAAGATATATAGATACTGCAAGATACTACATAGATAGAAGTATATATAGATATAGATACTACATATATAGATACTACAAGATATATATACTACAAAGATACTACAAGACTACATACTACGCGCGGCAACGCCACGCGTGATGTGATGTTGATCAGATACATCACTATCAGATACATCAACATGCAGCCGCGCGTAGTATGTAGTCTTGATTTATCTGAATAAGATGACATACGCACGGCGCAGCCGCACCTATTATGTAGTCTTGATTTATCTAAACAAGATCACATACGCGTGGCGCAGCCGCGCGTAGTATGTAGTCTTGATTTATCTAAACAAGATCACTTACGCGTGGCGCAGCCACGCGTAATATGACTACATACTACAAGACTACATAGATACTAAAAGATATATAGATACTGCAAGATACTACATAGATAGAAGTATATATAGATATAGATACTACATATATAGATACTACAAGATACTACATAGATACTACAAGATATATATACTACATAGATACTACAAGACTACATACTACGCGCGGCTGCGCCACGCGTATGTGATCTTGTATAGATAAATCAAGACTACATACTACGCGCGGCTGCGCCACGCGTATGTGATCTTGTTTAGATAAATCAAGACTACATACTACGCGCGGCAGCGCCGCGAGTAGTATGTATTCTTGATTTATCTGATCAAGACAATATACGCGCGGCGCTGCCGGGCGTAGTATGTAGTCTTGATTTATCTGATCAAGATCACATAACGCGCGGCGCTGCCGCGCGTAGTATGTAATCTTGTTCAGATAAATCAAGACTACATACTATAATAATAATAATATGTAGTCTTGAATTATCTGAATAAGATCACATACGCACGGCGCAGCCGCGCGTAGTATGTAGTCTTGATTTATCTAAACAAGATCACTTACGCGTGGCGCAGCCGCGCGTAGTATGACTACATACTACAAGACTACAAGACTACATAGATACTACAAGATATATAGATACTGCAACATACTACATAGATAGAAGTATATATAGATATAGATACTACATATATAGATACTAAAAGATACTACAAGATATATATACTACATAGATACTACAAGACTACATACTACGCGCGGCTGCGCCACGCGTATGTGATCTTGTATAGATAAATCAAGACTACATACTACGCGCGGCTGCGCCACGCGTATGTGATCTTGTTTAGATAAATCAAGACTACATACTCCGCGTGGCGCAGCCATGTGATTTATCTGATATGTTTATTATCTGATATGTGATTTATCTGATCAAGACAATCTGATCTAGTATGAAGACAATCTGATTTAGTATGTAGTCTTGATTTATCTGATCAAGATCACATCACGCGCGGCGCTGCCGCGCGTAGTATGTAGTCTTGTTCAGATAAATCAAGACTACATACTATAATAATAATAATATGTAGTCTTGATTTATCTGAATAAGATTACATACGCACGGCGCAGCCGCGCGTAATATGTAGTCTTGATTTACCTGATCAAGCCCATATACGCGCCGCGCTGCCGCGCGTAGTATGGAATCTTGATTTATCTGAACAAGATTACTTTCATACTACATACTACTTTCAATACTTACTTTCATACTACGCGCTGCCACGCGTAGTATGAAAATAGTAGCTTGAAAATATTTTTTGGAAAGCAGTAGTTGGGAGATTAATTGTTTGCATTCGCGTTTGTTCTACGTCATACATATTCAAAACTCGATTGATAGACCGCTTTTTTGAGAAAAAAATTGAAAAAAAGGGGTCTATTTTTTTACTATTTCATGCGAAAATGTTGTACGCGTATGTTGATACACCGGTTAAAATCGGTACTTTGCATATTAGCTTTTCAATAAATTGTGAAAGCTTTTTATACGTTGCTGTAATGAAATTTAATGCTATGCATGAGCAATAAATTTCATATGTCTAGGCGATCTACATGCTTGATAACGTTTTAGTTTATTACCAATAAATACTTTCAATTATTAACGATAGATATTCACATACAATGATTACACGCAATTCCTGAATTCAATTTACAGTTCGATTTACACTGAACGGTCGCAACGGTTCCATTTCTTTACAGAAAATTACAGATTCTCAGCTATGCAGATTTATTTATTTTCTTGAATAAAAATATTTTAATATATGGTATTTACGTATTAACGCCACCACCGCTACATTTTTAAATGCCGCCAATCTAAAATTTTTATGATAAATAATAAAATGAATGGATTTGTGGTTTGGGAGAGGTTGGCAAAAAACCGAAAACGCGCTATTTTTTTTATCAAAAGGATGGTTTTTTTTCGCGATTTTTTCGGAAAATTTTAGGGCCTTTTTTCAGTTCACCCGGAGGAAATGGAAGTGCTGAACATAATTTTCTGGTTTATTTCGTTCAAATGCGCAAGATGCCCGAAATATAGGTTATTTTCGACAATTTTCAGCCATTTCGCCTAATCTAAGTTTTTCCCCGAGAATAAGTTAGCCGGACTCCTTGCGCAACTTTAGAGACCAAACTCGTGGATATCTGTTGAGAATTGCTCGAGCAGTGAATGAAAATCTAAATGTTTTTAGGGGGATCGATGACTCGTGCGGTGGTATTTCCTAATTAAAGCCTTCCCTGGGAATATGATATATGTTTTCCGACTAATTTTGGGACACTGAATCGAATTCCATAAAATAGAAGTCTCTGTGATAAGTCGTTTAAAAGTTACAACGTCGTGAAATTTGCCGGAAATGCGAGATGGTGGTACAGTAAAAAAAATATACAAAACTTGTTCACTTGTAACTTTATAGCGAAATCAACAGGAAAACCGTTTTCAGCACTTTGATTTCCTTCGTGTAACAAAAAAAAAAATCACGAAAAAAAATTTCAAAAAAAATTTCGAAAAAATTTTTCATCATTTCGTTCAAAAAATACATGCTTTTTCGTTTTTTTTCGATTTTTTCGAAAACGGTAAAGAGCAGCGAAATCATTTTGAGCACACAGAAACTACACGACAAGACGAACAAGTCGATGTGTAAATTGTCCGGAAATATTCAATAATTCGTCGATAAATTTCAAACTGAAATTTACCCGATTCTCGATTTGCTAAGTAGATATCTCGGAAATGGTTGCAGATAATTAAAAGCGTATTGCGGCATCGTTTTCAGAAGGTAATTTTCCTATTGGTACAATAAGATTGTCCGCCGGAAATTCACGACTTTCCGGGATGTCTACTCAAGCGCCGAAATTCTTTAAAAATTTCTTCAATTTTTGCAGGCGAAAGTGAACCGAAAGAGCTAGCGAAATATAATTTGCATATCTGTAATCGGCAGCAAAAATGCTTTCAGAAACGTTTTTAAATTTTGCTGTGACTCAAAAAATAACGATTTTGAAAAAACGATTTTCTCGTATTTCGTCGTTTCCGCGGTCTAAACTTCCCGAGTCGATGGTATTTCTTAACTGAAAGCTTCCCGCCGAATATTATATACGTTCTCCGACTAATTTTAGGACGCTAAATCGATTGGTAAAGACTAGAAGTCTCTGTGGTGCGCGGTTCAAAAGTTATGACAGCATCAAATCAGTAGGAATTGTGTGATTGTTTACAGCGAGAAAAAAAAAATTGTTTATTTGTAACTTGAGAGCGAAATAAACTGGAAAACCGTTGTCAGCACTTCCATGTCTTTCCTGTAACAAAAAAAAAATCACGAAAAAAATTTGCAAAAAAAAATTCGACAAAATTTTTCCATCATTTCGTTTTAAAAATACATGCTATTTCGGTTTATTTCGATTTTTTCGAAAACGGCAAAAAGCAGCGAAATAATTTTGGGCAAACAGAAACTACACGACAAGACGAACAAGTCGATGTGTAGCTTGTCCGGAAATATTCAATAATTCGTCGATAAATTTCAAATTGAAATTGACCCGATTCTTGATTTGCTAAGTAGATATCTCGGAAACGGTTCCAGATAATTATAAACGGATTGCGGCATCGTTTTCAGAATCTCATTTTCACATAGACACACTAAGATTGTCCGCGGGAAAGTCACGACTTTCCGAGATCTACACTAGAGCGCCGAAATTTCAGGAAAATTTCTTCAATTTTTGCAGGCGAAAGTGAACCGAAATAGCTAGCGAAATATAATTTGCATATCTGTAATCAGCAGCAAAAATGCTTTCAGAAACGTTTTAAAATTTTGCTGTGACTCACAAAATAACGATTTTGAAAAAATCGATTTTCTCGCATTTCGTCATTTCCGCGGTCTCGACTTCCTGAGTCGATGGTATTTCTTAACTGAAAGCTTCACAGAGATTATTATATACGTGCTCCGACTAATTTTGGGACGCTGAATCGATTGGTGAAGACTAGAAGTCTCTGTGGTGAGCGGTTCAAAAGTTATGACAGCGTCAAATCAGTAGGAAATGTGTGATTGTGTACAGCGGAAAAAAATAAAAAAATTGTTTATTTGTAACTTTAGAGCGAAATAAACTGAAAAACCGTTTTCAGTTCTTCGATTTCCTTCGTGTAACAAAAAAAAATCGCTCGAAATCATTTCGTTCGAAAAATTTGTGTCTTTTCAGTTTTTTTCGATTTTATCGAGAACGGTAAAAAGGAGCGAAATCATTTTCAAAAAAGCAGCAAAAGCAGACAAAATGGACTAGTTACTACTAAACCTATACAAGTTATGTTTAATCTTTTCCATTCCCAGTCACAGACAAGGCTAGATATCAATTTCAAATTACTTGAAATGTTTTAAAACTTTTCAACCCATTTTAATATATTTAGCTTTTAACTAAGAGACGGCGAGACGACAATTCGAATGCGCGCGACATTGAGGTTGAAATAAACTAATTTAGTGTCGAATACAAAAAAGGGTTGGTGACTTTCATTTACTTGGAACAATTCTAGTTCGACATTCGTTATAATCGAAAAGTTGGTGGAGCCGCCGGCCCGCATTGTCTTTCACAAAACAGTCTGCGGCTTAGTTTCGGAAAACCGCTCTTATTAAACTTTCCACACAACTCGGAAAGTCTACGCTTGTCTCTATAAAGCGGGCGAATTTAATGCGCCCTGTAATTTATTCATTTACTTAGCGTGATTGGGAGCGTAATTAAAATTCTATTCTCAAGGTGCAGCATCTCGCGATAAAAAGTTTCGCTTCGTTTAATTCGCAAACTCGCCGAAAATGTAAAATTCATTTGACAAACATTCTCTATCAATCGCACATAGCAAACATCAAGAATTTGGCAACGTTATTAATTCTGCTTCGTAGCTTTTAAAAAAATCGTTCGCATCCCGTTGCGCTTCGTCGCGTTTCATCTCGTAATGTTTACATGCAGACCCTTCGGTGAGACATCTACTCGAAGTAGTGGAGCATTTTAGCCTAGACAGCACGAGTGGATCGCCTTACGAGCGCGAAAAAATATCTCGAATGAAAAATCAATAAGACCCTATTGGAAAATGATGGCGTCTATCTTAAGCACCCGAGATCTTCTGCCGTTGACGCCGCCAGCACAATTTAGTACGATACAGAACAGGATCTAATTTCCGATTAACAATAGATACTAAACTAATTTAGTTCGAACAATTCCCAGGTTGTATGAATTATCTGCGAGAAATTAGGGGAAACTAGTGCAAATACAACGATAAAACGAAATCAAAAATATTAATTGAAAACTAACTACACAACAATAAACAAAAAAAGACTGGAAATTAATACAATGTTATTTAAAATTTAAATCGTTTCAAATGGTAAAAGCTCTGCATACTTCATACCATTTAACATTTAACAAAGAAAAAGATTTAGAATTGGTAAAACCACACTACATTATAGATATGCATATCAACTTAATGATGTCGGAACACAGCTTGAATATATAAATATACGTGGTCTGTTAGAAAAGTAACCGACTTTATTTTTAATTTTGAAAACCTGATGGATTTGAATCAAGCGCGCTTGCATGAGCCGAGCTTTAACCTTCGTGCGCATGCGTTAATTTTTTCCCGCCTGTAGATAGCGTCAATTGCTGTCGAGCAGTGTTCGAGTGACGTAGTGTGTAGTGCTCTTGTCGGTTTTTCAATGCAAGTAAAATGACGGAACGACTGGAGCAGCGCTACTGCATCAAATTTTGCCAGAAACTGGGCGACAACCAGGTGGAAACCATTCGGAGGATTCAGACGGCTTTCGGAGACGATGCTATGGGAATCACACAGATTAAGGAGTGGTAGGTAAAACGGATTAAAGACGGTCGCACATCGGTGGAAAGCGAGGCACGCTCTGGTCGGGCATCAACATGCCGAAATGACCATGTCATTGCCAAAGTGAACGCTGTAGTGATGCGGGACCGTCGTGAGACTATCTGAGAAATTGCGACTGGAGCTGTGGTCATCAGGAAATTGGCGACTCCATCAGGAAAATGCTCCAGCACATTCTTCGCACTTGGTTCACAATTTTTTGGCGAAAAGGCTACTTACTCTCGTGATATGCCCCTCTGCGACTTCTGGCTATTCCGTAAATTAAAGAGGCCATTGAAAAGAA
Organism: Phosphuga atrata; assembly: GCA_944588485.1. Taxonomy (NCBI): domain Eukaryota; kingdom Metazoa; phylum Arthropoda; class Insecta; order Coleoptera; family Silphidae; genus Phosphuga; species Phosphuga atrata. The sequence continues at coordinate 69,056,420 of OX155899.1, read as the reverse complement.
CGCGATTTCAGACAAGAGAGGACATTATGGCTGCAGCGATAGCCGAGCTAAAGTTGTTTCCGAAAGAGGCTTTTTTGGAATGCTTCCAACAATGGCGGCACCGCAGGGAGAAGTGTGTGGAGTCCCAAGGAAGCTACTTTGAGGGTGATTAGGTTTCCAACGCTCCAGGTATGCCAGTTTTTTTAACGGCTAAAGGTCGGATACTTTTCTAACAGAGCACGAATTCAACCTTTCCGGAGCTCTATAATACTAATGAGAAATTTTACATGAGATTTGTCTTTAATAGTCCTAAAAAGTCCCCATTAGTGTTATAGAGCTCCGAAAAGGTTGAAAATATTTATATATTCAGGCTGTGTTCCGACTTAATTAAGTTTAAAGAAAAAGATTATATTATATCAAGTATCTTATCTCGCCTGGCTGGCTAACTAGTCTTTTAAACGTAGACAATGCCAAATATACCCAAACAAGATTTACTTGATATAACTATATTTTTTCATTGTTAAATGTTAAATAGAGACATCAAGTACAGATTGAAATATTCTAACAAGTTTAATTTACTGCCGAGGACAAAAACTGAAACCACAAATAGAATAATTGTTCCAATAACCTAAAAAAGGGTCAACCCGTGATTTATTCGCGACAGGGTTAGAGGATACAAAATCGATTTGCAACTGCCCCGGCGATGATAAGAAAATGCCGGAATTAATTAAAAATGAATGCGGGAATGGATAGTAAAAGGGACTCACAATGAACACATGTCCCGACCAAACACAATCTCCACAGAACTACATTTAAAATGTATTTACAGTGAGTGTGAAAAACTGGCGAAGGCGCCGGGTCCTAGCCATTGAAACGATTCACGCGTCTTTATCCTCTGGATTTAGTGCTCTTTCTCCGGCTGCCGGATGTGCGTAAAATGATGTTCTCTGCCGCTGACGCTTTATCTGGTACTTTAAAATGTTATCCCAAAATTTGGAATCTACTCAAGAACATTCTCTACGAAATTTATTCCCCTTTGAGGAGGAGTATTTTTATAATTGTGCCAAAACTACCTGATATTTGGCAAATTTTTTTGAGAAATTGAAATGACATTTGCGGTTTTTGGCAAAATGTTAATTCATCTTTTGTCTACAAACTAGGATTTTTTCAACATATAATATTACAAAATGGCGGCTCCAGGAAGTAATGTTTTTAAAATAAATGTTATCTGCACGAGAGATTCAAGCTTCAATACGTCACCTAGAAGCATATAACAAAAAAATACTTAAAGTTTACACTCCAAGGAGGCATTTATACCAAACAACATGTAAAAAATCACTTATAGAAACAAAACGGCGGCCTCTTGAAAATAAGGTACAGTTTTGTCGCATGATTTTTCCACTTTGGCCTGCTGTGAAAAATCGTTAATCATCCAAATGTTGCAAATTTTTAGGTATAGATGCCCGAGAGTTCAATTTCCTTTTAGGCAATCAAAACGCGAAGTCGATTCGTTGAACGGCTTAAAAGTTACAATCCGCGCAGATTCGAAAAATCTTGTTTCGAGAAAAACGCGTTTGAAGTTTGGACAGCTGTTTTTCCTTCTACAATTTGATTAGCTCGATCAATGTGTCCAAGAATAAAGAAATTTATAGATTTTTGGGGTCGCTGAACACGAATTTGTAGTCGCATTTGAAAAATTAAAAATGCAATATGGCGGACCAAAAATTAAAAATATTCAATGTAGATGAAATTTTAAATGTAAGGGTTTTTGGCGTAGCTGAATACGAATCTGAGGTCGGTTTTGAAAAACTAAAATGGCGGACCAAAAATTTCCGTCCCCGGATACGAATAAATGTGATGGAGTATTGTCGGCTGCAGTATTAGCGCTTATTTCTTCTTGGACGGCCTTCTACTGGATGAACTCGAACAAGGCCTTCGAAGCAACTAGTTTGGTTGACAGTGTTCGAAATGTCCATTATGGCACACAAAGTTTTCATGCTTTTTAGTCCGAGTCATAACAGCCGCATTCCAAACAAGAGACGTCGATTCATTTCAAAACAATGACTCACGTGGGGGCTTGACGGTACTCGGCGCGATGTGCGGAACACGTGATGACCAAGTGGAAGGCTACTCCTGGTCCGGTGGATCGAGAAAATTTGACGTCGTTGCCACACGATTTGCATACCAGACATTCACTCAGAAAGGTGAAAATCTTCTAGTGAAATCGTTCATATAAAACGAAATAATACAATAAACTTAAGAACTGACACTAATAATTTAAGTAGTACTTACAATGAAATTTTAAAATTTAACCGCCAGACATAAGTATAACATTAAATATCAGATGACGTTGCAGTAATAATACAACGTGACTATCGCACATTTCCCAAGATTGTGTTAGTTTATGTCGGTGATGGCAGATATATTTATCAAGACATTCCAGTAGGGAAAGATAGTTGTTTCAAAATCCACCACTTCCTTATGGGATTTACATGTAAATCTAGCCCCTTATGGAGGAATTATATGTAAAATCTAGCACGATGCCCCTTATGGAGATTTACATGTAAATCTAGTAAGGGGGAATCCTATACAAAATAGTTCTGAACGTGTCCGAGCGAGTATGTCTTGATGGCGCTGCAAGATACGTGCGCGGTGGATAGCGGGAAAATTCAAAATGGATTGCAGGGTGAATGTTTGTAAAGAGAGGAGATTATACGTGCTCTGAGTTGCCTAAGTATCAGAGGTGGTTAGTTGGATATCAGAGAAGTTTATAACGAACTATAATATGTGTCTACATAGTTTAAGATATCTTAAAATAAATATTTAACATTCCAAAACATTATCTGGTTTATGTAACCACACGTCTAGATAAGACCGAGCGTCTAGCACTGATAGATTGTAGATTGTAGATATGGTGGTGACGACTTGTACTGCGACTTTTATAGATCTATTGTAAACCACCCTCCTCCTCCAAGTGTTGGTGTACTTACCCATTTAGAGCGCCTCCTCTAATCCTGATTCCTTTAGGAATCTCAGGATCTGGGTGGGATTCAAGGTCTGCAGCTCCTCTGTGTTCAAGCAGTGAGCCCCAAGGTACATCTGTCTCTTGCGGAGTAATGCTTCGCAGTCTTTGAACAGATGTATGGGGGTTTCCTCTGCTAAGCCACAGAATCTGCATCCATCATCCTCCTCTAGGCCTAGGGCCTTGAGATGTTTCCTAAGTCTGCAGTGTCCCGTCAGGGCTCCTGTCAGAATTCTAAGCTTGTTCCTGCTTAGTTTCAGGCAAGCTTTAGTTCTCTTCTGGTTAAAAGATCCCAGAATCCTAGCACTGATAACAATCCTATGTCAACCTGTCTGTAAACGCATGTGGAACTAATAAATTATGAAGCCTGATCTAATTAATTTCTTGGAAATATCCCGTGTTTAATTTAATTATGATATTAAGATTTTGATTTATCGGTAGTCGATTAGGAGCGACCGGACGTCTAGTGCTGATAACACCAGGCAAGAATAGAGGGACTAGACTGGACAGACTAGATTAGACAGACAAGCGGGGAATAATCAAAATGAGTTGCGGATGGGTAGCGGAGAATCGTGTATGGATACATAATTGATTGCAAACATATTACGGATTGATTCAAATGAGATTATTGGTTTTAGGCCAGACAAGATCGGGCAATACCGAACAAGGTCAAACAAGAACAGACAAGACTATACAGACCACATATTTCCTGTGATATTTACCCGAATAATTTCCTATGTGTAAGCGAAATTTCTTAAACTTGTCTGTGACCCAGATCGTTTTAATGTTTTTCATTTATATAAAGACCAAAGAGTTCAATTTTCTGGCATCCACTTTTCATCTACTTGCATCCACTTTTCAACTACTTGCATCCACTCTTCATCTACTTGCATCCACTTTTCAACTACTTGCATCCACTCTTCATCTACTTGCATCCACTTTTCATCACGTTAAGCAGGGTGTGAGGTCTATGTAACCCCACGCTAAACAGGGTGTGTGGTCTATGTGACCCCACGCTAAACAGGGTGTGAGGTCTATGTGACCCCACGCTAAACAGGGTGTGAGGTCTATGTGACCACACGCTAAACAGGGTGTGAGGTCTATGTGACCCCACGCTAGGGTGTTAGGTCTATGTAACCCCACGCTAAACAGGATGTAAGGTCTATGTAGCCCCACGTTAAACTGGGTGTGAGGTCTATGTAACCCCACGCTAAACTACGTCTACTTTCCATCCACTTTCAATCCATTACATCCACATTCCGTCCACTTTGTCCACTTCCGTCCGCTTTCCGTTCATTCCGTCCACTTTCCGTCCACTTTTTATTCTTCTCTTCAGCTTTAATCTCATTAGGTTAGTTGGGTTAGCGTTAGGTTAGGTTAGCATTAGGTTAGGTTATTGGATGTTAGATTGAAGGGCGCTTCAGTCCCAATCCCCTTTATGTTTAAAATCATAATACCTTTATGTTTATATGTTTTTTATATATTATGTAAGCAGACGTTATAATTTATGTTTATATTTTGTATCTGCTGAGGAAGTCATAATAAAAGGACGAAACGTTCAACTATAATCGAAACAGAGTTCTAATTTTTATGTCCTGACTACCTGTGATTAATTTCCTTATTATTTATTAATCTAAACTGGACGTGATTCAATATATCTATTATATTTTGCGCTTTTTTCTATTAACGTTCGGATTGTCTGCAAGTGATCGTCGTGCTATAGTCCTTCGAACGGGTGGTAAAAGTCTAATTTGTTCATTAGTCGATTTGTAATAATTTTGGTCAGTAATTTATAGAGATGCGATAGCAGGCTAATAGGTCGGTAGTTTCAAATTTTTGCGTTATCGCCTTTTTTATGGATCAAAATTACTTCAGCGTTTTGCCAATTCCTTTGTATTTTCCTTTCAACTAAGCATCGATTCAGCAGAATACGGATCGCCTCTAACAGGTTTGCACCTCCAAGCTTCAGAATATCACTTGATATTCTCTCCCGGCGTTCGCCCACTATTCATTTGTTTAAATGCAGTTTTTAGTTCCTCTATACTGATGTCATTTCATCTGAGTTGATGTTGCAGATAGTAGTCTTGTCTGTCTAGTCTAGTCTTGTCTGTCTAGTCTGTCTAGTCTTGTCTGTCTAGTCTTGTCTGTCTAGTCTTGTCTGTCTAGTCTTGTCTGTCTAGTCTTGTCTGTCTAGTCTTGTCTGTCTAGTCTTGTCTGTCTGGTCTTGTCTGTCTAGTCTTGTCTGTCTAGTCTTGTCTGTCTAGTCTTGTCTGTCTAGTCTTGTCTGTCTAGTCTTGTCTGTCTAGTCTTGTCTGTCTAGTCTTGTCTGTCTAGTCTTGTCTGTCTAGTCTTGTCTGTCTAGTCTTGTCTGTCTAGTCTTGTCTGTCTAGTCTTGTCTGTCTAGTCTTGTCTGTCTAGTCTTGTCTGTCTAGTCTTGTCTGTCTAGTCTTGTCTGTCTAGTCTTGTCTGTCTAGTCTTGTCTGTCTAGTCTTGTCTGTCTAGTCTTGTCTGTCTAGTCTTGTCTGTCTAGTCTTGTCTGTCTAGTCTTGTCTGTCTAGTCTTGTCTGTCTAGTCTTGTCTGTCTGGTCTTGTCTGTCTGGTCTTGTCTGTCTAGTTTTGTCTGTCTAGTCTTGTCTGTCTAGTCTTGTCTGTCTAGTCTTGTCTGTCTAGTCTTGTCTGTCTAGTCTTGTCTGTCTAGTCTTGTCTGTCTAGTCTTGTCTGTCTAGTCTTGTCTGTCTAGTCTTGTCTGTCTAGTCTTGTCTGTCTAGTCTTGTCTGTCTAGTCTTGTCTGTCTAGTCTTGTCTGTCTAGTCTTGTCTGTCTAGTCTGTCTAGTCTGTCTAGTCTGTCTAGTCTGTCTAGTCTGTCTAGTCTTGTCTGTCTAGTCTTGTCTGTCTAGTCTTGTCTGTCTAGTCTTGTCTGTCTAGTCTTGTCTGTCTAGTCTTGTCTGTCTAGTCTTGTCTGTCTAGTCTTGCCTGTCTAGTCTTGTCTATCTAGTCTTGTCTGTCTAGTCTTGTCTGTCTAGTCTTGTCTGTCTAGTCTTGTCTGTCTAGTTTTGTCTGTCTAGTCTTGTCTGTCTAGTCTTGTCTGTCTAGTCTTGTCTGTCTAGTCTAGTCTGTCTAGTCTTGTCTGTCTAGTCTTGTCTGTCTAGTCTTGTCTGTCTAGTCTTGTCTGTCTAGTCTTGTCTGTCTAGTCTTGTCTGTCTAGTCTTGCCTGTCTAGTCTTGTCTGTCTAGTCTTGTCTGTCTAGTCTTTTCTGTCTAGTCTTGTCTGTCTAGTCTTGTCTGTCTAGTCTTGTCTGTCGAGTCTTGTCTGTCGAGTCTTGTCTGTCTAGTCTTGTCTGTCTAGTCTTGTCTGTCTAGTCTTGTCTGTCTAGTCTTGTCTGTCTAGACTTGTCTGTCTAGTCTTGTCTGTCTAGTCTTGTCTGTCTAGTCTTGTCTGTCTAGTCTTGTCTGTCTAGTCTTGTCTGTCTAGTCTTGTCTGTCTAGTCTTGTCTGTCTAGTCTTGTCTGTCTAGTCTTGTCTGTCTAGTCTTGTCTGTCTAGTCTTGTCTGTCTAGTCTTGTCTGTCTAGTCTTGTCTGTCTAGTCTTGTCTGTCTAGTCTTGTCTGTCTAGTCTTGTCTGTCTAGTCTTGTCTGTCTAGTCTTGTCTGTCTAGTCTTGTCTATCTAGTCTTGTCTGTCTAGTCTTGTCTGTCTAGTCTTGTCTGTCTAGTCTTGTCTGTCTAGTCTTGTCTGTCTAGTCTTGTCTGTCTAGTCTTGTCTGTCTAGTCTTGTCTGTCTAGACTTGTCTGTCTAGTCTTGTCTGTCTAGTCTTGTCTGTCTAGTCTTGTCTGTCTAGTCTTGTCTGTCTAGTCTTGTCTGTCTAGTCTTGTCTGTCTAGTCTTGTCTGTCTAGTCTTGTCTGTCTAGTCTTGTCTGTCTAGTCTTGTCTGTCTAGTCTTGTCTGTCTAGTCTTGTCTGTCTAGTCTTGTCTGTCTAGTCTTGTATGTCTAGTCTTGTCTGTCTAGTCTTGTCTGTCTAGTCTTGTCTGTCTAGTCTTGTCTGTCTAGTTTTGTCTGTCTAGTCTTGTCTGTCTAGTCTTGTCTGTCTAGTCTTGTCTGTCTAGTCTTGTCTGTCTAGTCTTGTCTGTCTAGTCTTGTCTGTCTAGTCTTGTCTGTCTAGTCTTGTCTGTCTAGTCTTGTCTGTCTAGTCTTGTCTGTCTAGTCTTGTCTGTCTAGTCTTGTCTGTCTAGTCTGTCTAGTCTGTCTAGTCTTGTCTGTCTAGTCTTGTCTGTCTAGTCTTGTCTGTCTAGTCTTGTCTGTCTAGTCTTGTCTGTCTAGTCTTGTCTGTCTAGTCTTGTCTGTCTAGTCTTGCCTGTCTAGTCTTGTCTATCTAGTCTTGTCTGTCTAGTCTTGTCTGTCTAGTCTTGTCTGTCTAGTCTTGTCTGTCTAGTTTTGTCTGTCTAGTCTTGTCTGTCTAGTCTTGTCTGTCTAGTCTTGTCTGTCTAGTCTAGTCTGTCTAGTCTTGTCTGTCTAGTCTTGTCTGTCTAGTCTTGTCTGTCTAGTCTTGTCTGTCTAGTCTTGTCTGTCTAGTCTTGCCTGTCTAGTCTTGTCTGTCTAGTCTTGTCTGTCTAGTCTTTTCTGTCTAGTCTTGTCTGTCTAGTCTTGTCTGTCTAGTCTTGTCTGTCGAGTCTTGTCTGTCGAGTCTTGTCTGTCTAGTCTTGTCTGTCTAGTCTTGTCTGTCTAGTCTTGTCTGTCTAGTCTTGTCTGTCTAGACTTGTCTGTCTAGTCTTGTCTGTCTAGTCTTGTCTGTCTAGTCTTGTCTGTCTAGTCTTGTCTGTCTAGTCTTGTCTGTCTAGTCTTGTCTGTCTAGTCTTGTCTGTCTAGTCTTGTCTGTCTAGTCTTGTCTGTCTAGTCTTGTCTGTCTAGTCTTGTCTGTCTAGTCTTGTCTGTCTAGTCTTGTCTGTCTAGTCTTGTCTGTCTAGTCTTGTCTGTCTAGTCTTGTCTGTCTAGTCTTGTCTGTCTAGTCTTGTCTGTCTAGTCTTGTCTGTCTAGTCTTGTCTGTCTAGTCTTGTCTGTCTAGTCTTGTCTGTCTAGTCTTGTCTGTCTAGTCTTGTCTGTCTAGTCTTGTCTGTCTAGTCTTGTCTGTCTAGTCTTGTCTGTCTAGTCTTGTCTGTCTAGTCTTGTCTGTCTAGTCTTGTCTGTCTAGTCTTGTCTGTCTAGTCTTGTCTGTCTAGTCTTGTCTGTCTAGTCTTGTCTGTCTAGTCTTGTCTGTCTAGTCTTGTCTGTCTAGTCTTGTCTGTCTAGTCTTGTCTGTCTAGTCTTGTCTGTCTAGTCTTGTCTGTCTAGTCTTGTCTGTCTAGTCTTGTCTGTCTAGTCTTGTCTGTCTAGTCTTGTCTGTCTAGTCTTGTCTGTCTAGTCTTGTCTGTCTAGTCTTGTCTGTCTAGTCTTGTCTGTCTAGTCTTGTCTGTCTAGTCTTGTCTGTCTAGTCTTGTCTGTCTAGTCTTGTCTGTCTAGTCTTGTCTGTCTAGTCTTGTCTGTCTAGTCTTGTCTGTCTAGTCTTGTCTGTCTAGTCTTGTCTGTCTAGTCTTGTCTGTCTAGTCTTGTCTGTCTAGTCTTGTCTGTCTAGTCTTGTCTGTCTAGTCTTGTCTGTCTAGTCTTGTCTGTCTAGTCTTGTCTGTCTAGTCTTGTCTGTCTAGTCTTGTCTGTCTAGTCTTGTCTGTCTAGTCTTGTCTGTCTAGTCTTGTCTGTCTAGTCTTGTCTGTCTAGTCTTGTCTGTCTAGTCTTGTCTGTCTAGTCTTGTCTGTCTAGTCTTGTCTGTCTAGTCTTGTCTGTCTAGTCTTGTCTGTCTAGTCTTGTCTGTCTAGTCTTGTCTGTCTAGTCTTGTCTGTCTAGTCTTGTCTGTCTAGTCTTGTCTGTCTAGTCTTGTCTGTCTAGTCTTGTCTGTCTAGTCTTGTCTGTCTAGTCTTGTCTGTCTAGTCTTGTCTGTCTAGTCTTGTCTGTCTAGTCTTGTCTGTCTAGTCTTGTCTGTCTAGTCTTGTCTGTCTAGTCTTGTCTGTCTAGTCTTGTCTGTCTAGTCTTGTCTGTCTAGTCTTGTCTGTCTAGTCTTGTCTGTCTAGTCTTGTCTGTCTAGTCTTGTCTGTCTAGTCTTGTCTGTCTAGTCTTGTCTGTCTAGTCTTGTCTGTCTAGTCTTGTCTGTCTAGTCTTGTCTGTCTAGTCTTGTCTGTCTAGTCTTGTCTGTCTAGTCTTGTCTGTCTAGTCTTGTCTGTCTAGTCTTGTCTGTCTAGTCTTGTCTGTCTAGTCTTGTCTGTCTAGTCTTGTCTGTCTAGTCTTGTCTGTCTAGTCTTGTCTGTCTAGTCTTGTCTGTCTAGTCTTGTCTGTCTAGTCTTGTCTGTCTAGTCTTGTCTGTCTAGTCTTGTCTGTCTAGTCTTGTCTGTCTAGTCTTGTCTGTCTAGTCTTGTCTGTCTAGTCTTGTCTGTCTAGTCTTGTCTGTCTAGTCTTGTCTGTCTAGTCTTGTCTGTCTAGTCTTGTCTGTCTAGTCTTGTCTGTCTAGTCTTGTCTGTCTAGTCTTGTCTGTCTAGTCTTGTCTGTCTAGTCTTGTCTGTCTAGTCTTGTCTGTCTAGTCTTGTCTGTCTAGTCTTGTCTGTCTAGTCTTGTCTGTCTAGTCTTGTCTGTCTAGTCTTGTCTGTCTAGTCTTGTCTGTCTAGTCTTGTCTGTCTAGTCTTGTCTGTCTAGTCTTGTCTGTCTAGTCTTGTCTGTCTAGTCTTGTCTGTCTAGTCTTGTCTGTCTAGTCTTGTCTGTCTAGTCTTGTCTGTCTAGTCTTGTCTGTCTAGTCTTGTCTGTCTAGTCTTGTCTGTCTAGTCTTGTCTGTCTAGTCTTGTCTGTCTAGTCTTGTCTGTCTAGTCTTGTCTGTCTAGTCTTGTCTGTCTAGTCTTGTCTGTCTAGTCTTGTCTGTCTAGTCTTGTCTGTCTAGTCTTGTCTGTCTAGTCTTGTCTGTCTAGTCTTGTCTGTCTAGTCTTGTCTGTCTAGTCTTGTCTGTCTAGTCTTGTCTGTCTAGTCTTGTCTGTCTAGTCTTGTCTGTCTAGTCTTGTCTGTCTAGTCTTGTCTGTCTAGTCTTGTCTGTCTAGTCTTGTCTGTCTAGTCTTATCTGTCTAGTCTTGTCTGTCAAGTCTTGTCTGTCTAGTCTTGTCTGTCTAGTCTTGTCTGTCTAGTCTTGTCTGTCTAGTCTTGTCTGTCTAGTCTTGTCTGTCTAGTCTTGTCTGTCTAGTCTTTTCTGTCTAGTCTTGTCTGTCTAGTCTTATCTGTCTAGTCTTGTCTGTCTAGTCTTGTCTGTCTAGTCTTGTCTGTCTAGTCTTGTCTGTCTAGTCTTGTCTGTCTAGTCTTGTCTGTCTAGTCTTGTCTGTCTAGTCTTGTCTGTCTAGTCTTGTCTGTCTAGTCTTGTCTGTCTAGTCTTGTCTGTCTAGTCTTGTCTGTCTAGTCTTGTCTGTCTAGTCTTATCTGCCTAGTCTTGTCTTTCTAGTCTTGTCTGTCTAGTCTTCTCTGTCTAGTCTTGTCTGTCTAGTCTTGTCTGTCTAGTCTTGTCTGTCTAGTCTTGTCTGTCTAGTCTTGTCTGTCTAGTCTTGTCTGTCTAGTCTTGTCTTGTCTGTCTAGTCTTGTCTGTCTAGTCTTGTCTGTCTAGTCTTGTCTGTCTAGTCTTGTCTGTCTAGTCTTGTCTGTCTAGTATTGTCTGTCTAGTCTTGTCTGTCTAGTCTTGCCTGTCTAGTCTTGTCTGTCTAGTATTGTCTGTCTAGTCTTGTCTGTCTAGTCTTGTTTGTCTAGTCTTGTCTGTATAGTCTTGTCAGTCTAGTTAGACAGACAATACTAGACAAACAAGATTAGACAGACAAGACTAGACTGACATGACTAGACAGACAAAACTCCGGAAACTATGTACGGTAATAACACTCGATGTGAGGAATGATTTCAATAGTGCCTCGTGGCAGCAAATATTAAGAGCCAATTTTACTTAGTACATTCACCAACACATCTAATGAATTAACAGAACGTGTTGGAAAAACTCCGGTTAAACTTAAGGACTATGTATATTATATAAATAATAATTAAGTTTATTTTGTTAATTTATTTTAAGCAGGGAGATTCTATAAAACATGTATGATGTGTTGCCTAGCATACCAGACATTGCTCTAGTAAATAATATAATACTTAGTTTTGAAATTATTATTAACTCGAAATCATTAACAAGCTCTGCCTATCGGCTAGGACAAGCTGTACGTTTCCTTAGGTTTAGTACAGTCTTGTCGGGTTATATAAAGTAGCGTTTATTCTACTCACCTTTGCTTTCAAACCTGAGAAGAATTTCAATGACAACTCCCTAAATTCCAGCTCTAAAAATCACGAACCTCCACTAGGAATCTCATTGTATCTCCTTCACCAACCTGGAACCTCTAGGCGCCTTCAAAACCTTGTGCAAACCAATATAACCGGCCCAATTTTCTTCAAAGAACCCAGAACGACGCCATCAGCAACACTTACAATTTTTTTGTCTAAGCCAATCAGAGGCCGACAATCTAACAGGTGCCAACATTAAAAAATTTAAAATGACGCGCGCACAAGTGCGAATAATTCGCGTTCCTAAAAGCGAATTTTATAACGTTTGGTAAAAATAGGTTCATTTTATATAAGTCTATTTACTTTCGGTGGAATTTGCTTGAAATTGTCCCGTTTTTGGCGTTAATTTTGATTGAGTAAAATATAAAATGTTGGTAGTGCTCACTCGCTCTGTGATTGGCCCAATTGTTACGCGCCAAACTGACCACATTAAAAATTCCAAATTTTAAATCTGAATTTCAATTGAAAAAAGTTTAACCGATTCGAATAAAATTAACAAATAAAATAATTAAAACAATTTTATAATCGCCTTTCCAATTCGTTTCTGAGATTAATTCAATTTTAACAGATTAATTGTTAAAAATTTAATGTTGGTAACGCGTGTCATCTTACTTGCCCGCAATCCGTTGTTTTGATTGGCCGAGGCGAATTTGTCGGATCGGACGGGGTTTCGAAGTTTATTTTCTTCTTCGGCGTCGCCGTTGGTTTCTTGCAGGATGGAATTTGGGCGGATGTTCGAGGTTTGGGGTTCAAGGACGAGGGGTTTCTGGATCTGAGGAGTGGTTCAAGGAGCCTGGATGTGCTTTGGTGAGGTTTTTTCTTTTTCTTTGGGTTTGAGATCAAAAGTAGGAAAATTATGAAAATCTAACCTAATTTTGTATTTTTTTTTTTAAATTGGCGCTTGAATTGTTTTTTGCATGTTATTAGAACTATTTTATGTATTTTTCGCAATGTTTTATGTATTTCTCGCGAATTTTACAGGTTTTTTTGTGGTTTCTCTACCAAAAAAATTCCGAAACCTTATGACGCCAACAAAATGTTGGAAATTTTGTTGGAAAAAAGAAAAGTTGTCCATTTGTGCCTCATTCGAACTTTGGACAGACTAGCAGGTTGGACAGACCTAGTCTAGACTAGAGATGAGCATAGGACGAGTTTTTCCTTCCAGATCCCATCCCATGGTACGGATCCCTGTTACTGTACCATTCCATCACATTTTCGTCCCACTGTCCCATCCCACAAACCTAAAATTTTCGTCCCATTCCATCCCGGTCGCACGGCCCGTCCCATACACCCATTATCTCATACATCAGCTTTTCGGTTCAGACTTTCTTAAAGATAATCCGTTCGAATTTATTTTTTCCGTAATTTTTCAGAATTTGCGTATTGGCACAATAAGTCATTAATTATGCACGAACTAGATTTACTAGATTATAGATTATACTAGATACTCTAGATTATAGTTCGTTCAGTGCCTTCGAACGTTTCTCCGGGGTATTTTCGTTTTATTATTTTATGTGAGTATTAACGTTTCCCCGCGGACTGCGACGATCTTTGCAGTATAGGTAACAATAACCTGTTCCGTTTTCATTCGGCTGATTCTTATTCTGCCATTCTGTAGCTTGGACTTTAGAACGTTCATACTCTTATTCATATTCATAGTCTTTCCTCCAAGAGTTTGATAGTTTCTTCACCTCTTTGGTTACGTTTTGTACATCATTTGTGATTCTATCAGAGAGTATATACAGCTCAAGGGAGTTCAGATCTGTGTTTGTTGGTTTCTTATCCAGTTCTTCCTCGATTTTTTCCTGTTGCTGTGAGATGTGGTCTATAGTTGGGAGAGCCTTTTCGCTCATCAATTTTCTTCTTTCCACTTTGGTATCGAGTTTCAGGGTTGCCCTTACTTCCCATTCAGCCGCCCATTTCTGTTTGCAACCGCCGTTTTGTGGGTTAACTTAGATTCTTTTCTCACCATTAACCTTAGCAGCCCTATCAGGAGCATTTTCTGGCATCACTAAAATACTCTCATCACATCAAGATTGCCCTCTCATCACATCAAGATTGAATTCATCATCAGCGTTTAACGTCCCCACTCCTGGGGCACCGGCCTTTCTAACGTCGAATCCGAACGACCGATAGATTTCCAGAGAAGGTGTTAAGGCAGTTGAGACCCCACAGTTGCCTAATCCAGGTTGGGGAATTGAGTATGATAGGTTGCAGCCATTAGTTTAAATTGTGCTGTGTGGGATTCGAACCCACGCTGTCTGCCTCAAGAGCTTAGCTATTTGAGTCAAATTAATTACATTTCCTTAATTCTTAATTTTAATGGTTATACCGCCATGACTCGCTCGCCAGAGCCTCGTTGGCTATCTAGCAGCGGGTACCGCGTGCAGGAGAGGTTGACATTTGGAGGTTGACATTTGTCTTAATTGGCGGTTCTTGCCGTCACCCGTTACCCGCTCTTTTCCATCTATAGCAGCCAAATACGGTTGTACCTCATGCACGTAGTCACGAGAAGCAGCCGTGACCTGAGAGGAATTGTGTTAGATGATAGTTTGTCGCACCGTGATTCCTGTTCAGCCATGTCGAGATGTCTGGTATGACCAGCTGTGTCCATTGGCCTTTGTCCGACGCACGCCATCTACTTTGTCATTCCTCTTGAACGTTTTTTCTAGCTGTTCTTCTTGCTTGCCGTTTACCAGCTCTTCCTTTTACAAAGAGGTCTATGGGAGGTATGCCTGCGATTACTAAGGCGGCTTCTCCGGATATAGTTTTACATGCGCTACAGACCCTAATAGCAACCTTTTCATGACAAGACTAGACAGACAAGACTAGACAGACAAGACTAGACAGACAAGACTAGACAGACAAGACTAGACAGACAAGACTAGACAGACAAGACTAGACAGACAAGACTAGACAGACAAGACTAGACAGACAAGACTAGACAGACAAGACTAGACAGACAAGACTAGACAGACAAGACTAGACAGACAAGACTAGACAGACAAGACTAGACAGACAAGACTAGACAGACAAGACTAGACAGACAAGACTAGACAGACAAGACTAGACAGACAAGACTAGACAGACAAGACTAGACAGACAAGACTAGACAGACAAGACTAGACAGACAAGACTAGACAGACAAGACTAGACAGACAAGACTAGACAGACAAGACTAGACAGACAAGACTATACAGACAAGACTAGACAGACAAGACTAGACAGACAAGACTAGACAGACAAGACTATACAGACAAGACTAGACAGACAAGACTAGACAGACAAGACTATACAGACAAGACTAGACAGGCAAGACTAGACAGACAAGACTAGACAGACAAGACTAGACAGACAAGACTAGACAGACAAGACTAGACAGACAAGACTATACAGACAAGACTAGACAGACAAGACTAGACAGACAAGACTATACAGACAAGACTAGACAGGCAAGACTAGACAGACAAGACTAGACAGACAAGACTAGACAGACAAGACTAGACAGACAAGACTAGACAGACAAGACTAGACAGACAAGACTAGACAGACAAGATTAGACAGACAAGACTAGACAGACAAGACTAGAAAGACAAGACTAGACAGACAAGACTAGACAGACAAGACTAGACAGACAAGACTAGACAGACAAGACTAGACAGAAAAGACTAGACAGACAAGACTAGACAGACAAGACTAGACAGACAAGACTATACAGACGAGACTAGACAGACAAGACTAGACAGACAAGACTAGACAGACAAGACTAGATAGACAAGACTAGACAGACAAGACTAGACAGACAAGACTAGAGGGACAAGACTAGACAGACAAGACTAGACAGAAAAAAACTAGACAGACAAGACTAGACAGACAAGACTAGACAGACAAGACTAGACAGACAAGACTATACAGACAAGACTAGACAGACAAGACTAGACAGACAAGACTAGACAGACAAGACTAGACAGACAAGACTAGACAGACAAGACTAGACAGACAAGAATATACAGACAAGACTAGACAGACAAGACTAGACAGACAAGACTAGACAGACAAGACTAGACAGACAAGACTAGACAGACAAGACTAGACAGACAAAACTAGACAGACAAGACTAGACAGACTAGACAGACAAGACTAGACAGACAAGACTAGACAGACAAGACTAGACAGACAAGACTAGACAGACAAGACTAGACAGACAAGACTAGACAGACAAGACTAGACAGACAAGACTAGACAGACAAGACTAGACAGACAAGACTAGACAGACAAGACTAGACAGACAAGACTAGACAGACAAGACTAGACAGACAAGACTAGACAGACAAGACTAGACAGACAAGACTAGACAGACAAGACTAGACAGACAAGTCTATACAGACAAGACTAGACAGACAAGACTAGACAGAAAAGACTAGACAGACAAGACTAGACAGACAAGACTAGACAGACAAGACTAGACAGACAAGACTAGACAGACAAGACTAGACAGACAAGACTAGACAGACAAGACTAGACAGACAAGACTAGACAGACAAGACTAGACAGACAAGACTAGACAGACAAGACTAGACAGACAAGACTAGACAGACAAGACTAGACAGACAAGACTAGACAGACAAGACTAGACAGACAAGACTAGACAGACAAGACTAGACAGACAAGACTAGACAGACAAGACTAGACAGACTAGACAGACAAGACTAGACAGACAAGACTAGACAGACAAGACTAGACAGACAAGACTAGACAGACAAGACTAGACAGACAAGACTAGACAGACAAGACTAGACAGACAAGACTATACAGACAAGACTAGACAGACAAGACTATACAGACAAGACTAGACAGACAAGACTAGACAGATAAGACTAGACAGACAAGACTATACAGACAAGACTAGACAGACAAGACTAAACAGACAAGACTAGACAGACAAGACTAGACAGACAAGACTAGACAGACAAGACTAGACAGACAAGACTAGACAGGCAAGACTAGACAGACAAGACTAGACAGACAAGACTAGACAGAAAAGACTAGACAGACAAGACTAGACAGAAAAGACTAGACAGACAAGACTAGACAGACAAGACTAGACAAACAAGAATATACAGACAAGACTAGACAGACAAGACTAGACAGACAAGACTATACAGACAAGACTAGACAGACAAGACTAGACAGACAGGACTATACAGACAAGACTAGACAGACAAGACTATACAGACAAGACTAGACAGACAAGACTAGACAGACAAGACTAGACAGACAAGACCATACAGACAAGACTAGATAGACAAGACTAGACAGACAAGACTAGACAGACAAGACTAGACAGACAAGACTAGACAGACAAGACTAGACAGACAAGACTAGACAGAAAAGACTCGACAGACAAGACTAGACGGACAAGACTAGACAGACAAGACTATACAGACAAGACTAGACAGACAAGACTAGACAGACAAGACTATACAGACAAGACTAGACAGACAAGACTATACAGACAAGACTAGACAGACAAGCCTAGACAGACAAGACTAGACAGACAAGACTAGACAGACAAGACTAGACAGACAAGACTATACAGACAAGACTAGACAGACAAGACTAGACAGACAAGACTAGACAGACAAGACTAGACAGACAAGACTATACAGACAAGACTAGACAGACAAGACTATACAGACAAGACTATACAGACAAGACTATACAGACAAGACTAGACAGACAAGACTATACAGACAAGACTAGACAGACAAGACTCGACAGACAAGACTAGACAGACAAGACTAGACAGACAAGACTAGACAGACAAGACTACAGACAAGACTAGACAGACAAGACTATACAGACAAGACTAGACAGACAAGACTAGACAGACAAGACTAGACAGACAAGACTATACAGACAAGACTAGACAGACAAGACTAGACAGACAAGACTTGACAGACAAGACTAGACAGACAAGACTAGACAGACAAGACTAGACAGACAAGACTAGACAGAAAAGACTAGACAGACAAGACTAGACAGACAAGACTAGACAGACAAGACTAGACAGACAAGACTAGACAGACAAGACTAGACAGACAAGACTAGACAGACAAGACTAGACAGACAAGACTAGACAGACAAGACTAGACAGACAAGGCTAGACAGACAAGACTAGACAGACAAGACTAGACAGACAAGACTAGACAGACAAGACTAGACAGACAAGACTAGACAGACAAGACTAGACAGACAAGACTATACAGACAAGACTAGACAGACAAGACGAGATAGACAAGACTAGACAGACAAGACAAGACAGACAAGACTAGACAGACAAGACTATACTGACAAGACTAGACAGACAAGACTAGACAGAAAAGACTAGACAGACAATACTAGACAGACAAGACTAGACAGACAAGACTATACAGACAAGACTAGACAGACAAGACTAGACAGACAAGACTAGAGAGACAAGACTAGACAGTCAAGACTAGACAGACAAGACTAGACAGAAAAGACTAGACAGACAAGACTAGACAGACAAGACTAGACAGACAAGACTAGACAGACAAGACTAGACAGACAAGACTAGACAGACAAGACTAGACAGACAAGACTATACAGACAAGATTATACAGACAAGACTAGACAGACAAGACTAGATAGACAAGACTAGACAGACAAGACTAGACAGACAAGACTAGATAGACAAGACTAGACAGACAAGACTAGACAGACAAGACTAGACAGACAAGACTATACAGACAAGACTAGACAGACAAGACTAGACAGACAAGACTAGACAGACAAGACTAGACAGACAAGACTATACAGACAAGACTAGACAGACAAGACTAGACAGACAAGACTATACAGACAAGACTAGACAGACAAGACTATACAGACAAGACTAGACAGACAAGACTAGACAGACATTTCTACTGCTGCTAGCTTCTTAACAATTCTTTCCACATCCATGATTTTAGCCCACGTCGGGGCGGCGTAAAGCTTAGGGGATTGTGTAATCATACTAAATAGTATGCGTTTGTGGCTTCTTGGGCCACCTACATTGGACATAATTTTGTCCAGCGCTAAGGCTACCTTCATACCCTTAGCTGCTGCCTTCATGACATGTGGGACTAAGGAAAGTCTTTTATCTAATACTACTCCCAGGTATGTGATTTCATCCTTTGGGACTATGTGAGTCTCTTGAAAATTTATTGGCTTTAATCTCCCAAGCCCAGTAAGTAACACAGCTTCGGATTTTCCGGTGCAAGCGTTAAGCGTTTAGTTGGTTGTCATCTACTGCGCGGTTTGCCCCTTGCATTACAGTAGTTTTCGTTCTAGCTGAGACCATGAGCGTCAGGTCGTCGGCTCAGTCAGTCAGTCTCAGTATTAGGACACCGTCATATAGGGTGTTCCAAAGAGTTGGGCTCATAACTGAACCCTGCGGGATACCAATACGAGGTAGCTCTTCAGTATGCTTAGTACATTAGGCGACTTATGCGAAGATTATAATCTTCCAGCTTGCACCATTAAAAGCATTTGGCACGTCGAAGGTGATTAATCCGCATATTTTTCTAGTCCTATTGGTGCCTTGTCTAGTTCCTCGGCGAGTTTTAATACAGCATTTATCGCACGGGTTGTGGATCTGCCCTCTCTGAAGCCGTATTGTCTTTCAGACAACCCGGTTCCAGTCTCAAGTTTTCTTTTTAGTCTGCCCAGTTGCTCTAAGTTTTTTCCAGTATTTCTAGAATGAACAGCGGCCTATATAAAGTTGGTTCGCCCATTAGTTTATTGCCCTTGCGTAACAGAAAATAGCTTCACTCAGTCTTGTCTGTCTAGTCTTGTCTCTCCAACCTTGTTTGTCTAGTCTTGCCTATCTAGTGTGGGGATGGAAGATATTGAAAATAGTATATCTATGTTTTCTAAGCTAGACCTCCCTTATCGGCTCTATCAACCGTTTCACCCAATTCTTGCGAATAATTTGTTAGAGGAGAAAGGTTTTTTTGTCACTTACATTTTGTCACTGCAATTTTTGTGCCTTACGTATATTTTTATCATTGGAATATTCAATTTATTGATGTTATAAGAGGGGATGAAAATTGTTGGTAAAAGGGTCCCTGGGGTAGCCTAGGGTTCCAATTACTATGCTACAGTAAAACCGAGAGAAACGCCCATAGTATATCCAAGACAAACCGACAAATCCTACCTCCACGTACCTCCAATGCAGTGCACACACTAAGGTGTGCGTAATGTAGCAAACAGGGAAGGGCGAAGGCGAGCTTTCGACGCCTTAAAATCGGAACCCACTGGCTAAGGAATGATAACCCCGAAAGAAGAGTTACTAGTCCTCCAAGCCTGGGGGTTGGGCACGGGGCTAACAAACCGCTCCCGGAAAAGCTAACTTGTTACGAGATCAAAAGCTGAAATAACCGGACGGACCAAAAGTAAACGACCTAAGCATCGAATAAAGGACAATGATTTTAGCACCGAACTGTACGATTCAGACCAGAGACAGGAATGAATGGCGAAAGAAGCTGGAGAAACCTTACTATAGGGTTGTATGGCCATTGATGATGACGATGATGATATTTATATGATGATAGTTATAAGAACTATTTCTCAATGCATAATATTTCCTGTTAAGAATTACGTTATAGTGATATAACAAGAATTTTGTAGTGAGATTTACCTATTTGGCGAGCGGAAAAAATGCACAAATAATGAAAACTAAGAAATATAATAGAATTGCATGATAAATAGTTAAGATCTACAATTTTATGATTTCTTCAAACTCGTTCAGCTACACAGCAGCACTAACAAACAGATAATAAAAATTTACAGATTACACTAAGAAATATAATTTGGAATTGCATAGTAAATAGTTAAGAGGCCGTAAAAGTTAGAACTGCAAGGAACATTATATCGAATAGCTACTAGCAAAATTCCACCTATTATTTTCCTAGGTTTAATGCTCCCTAATGTATTTTCTCAATGCAGCGAATCTAGGATTACGGGTGGGTTTAGTGCAGCTCACATAATTCTGTTAGTATCTCCGGCGTATTGAATTAATCTGGCGATGTTAGATTGAATAAAATTTCATCGTAAATTAGATTTCGTATTCAAATTAATTACACATTAACATTCATGGTCGGCATACACGACGTCAATGTAATACAAAATGTGTGCATGCACCAAAACCAAATTCTGATATGTGTATATCATGAATTATGCATTTCCTCATTAAGGTAATTATTCGGGATCATAATCATTGCATTTATTTCTATCAGAGTGGGAAATATTTATTGGGAATTTAGAAATATTTATGTATTATACGTTATATGATACAATTACTGGATTAGTGATTAATTGGACCGTATATATACGACATGTATTTTACAATACGGATATAGTTTAAAAAAAAAATTAGAAATACAGATTTTGAAAACGAATAAAAATTGTTTGTTTAAAGGCCGATTCTCATATACGCGACACTCAGCTACGCGACATGACGCGACATCGCAATGATTACATTGTTTTAAATGGGCACATTCTCACTATGGCTATGCGACAGCTACGCGACGTGCCCATTTAAAACAATATTGTCATTATTTGACAGGCGATGTCGCACGACGTCGCGTAGCTAAATGTCGCGCATATGGGAATCGACCTTTATATCAGTAACTACAATATAGTCCAGTCAAGTGCAGTCAGATAGCTTCTAACTATTATGGCAGGGAATTGCGCAGTCTTGTTCAGATTTATTCATTCTGGCCTTGTCTTATATAGACCTGTCTAGTCTTATATAGTCTTATGTCGTCTTGTTGATTTTGCTTTAATATTGTTGAATATTGAATGAATATTGTTGTTATATGTTGAATATTCTGGTTAAGAATGGTAACCAGAATATTCCAGCCTTTTCCTATCTTATCTTGTCAAGTCTTGCACAGTCTAGTACTGTCTTCTTAAGTTTTGTCCACTCTTGTCCAGTCTGGTCAAGTCTTGTCCAGCATTGTCAAGTCTTATCAAGTCTTGTCCTATCTTGTAGAGTCTTGTCCAGTCTTGTTCAGTCTTTTCTGTTAAGTCTTGTTCAGACCTGTATAGTCCTCTCTCCGTTTGTCTAGACTAACTTAATTTTCCTTGTGCTCACTAGAGCTGCTTGAACTATTTTAACCCTTTCACCGCCATTCCGGGAGATGTGACCCGGGCCCCTGAATTTATACAGGGCCGTCCCGGGCGATGTAGCCCGCGGTTACTTTTTATTACCAGCGCCATCTAGTTATGAAATTTTGAAATTATTTGAAGTTTCAGAAATTTCAGTCCCGACTTTCTCAGTCCCGGTTTATTAAAGGTTTTTTTCTTTGAAAAAATCGCCCCGCGCAGACTACAGGCCGCGGAATGACGAAACTCGCAGTCTGGATGGAAAAAAGACCAGGCTACACGGTGAAGGTGTCAGTTTTCTGGACAGACATTTTCTTGGTGGTTTGCGGACGTGTTCAAAAAAAGGCGAGAAATCTCCACATCTTTATTCATCCATAAAGGTCGATTCTCATATACGCGACATTCAGCTTCGCGACGTCACGCGACATCGCCTGTCAAATAATAATTACCTTGTTTTAAATGGGCAAGTTTTGACTATGGCTGCGCGACGTGCCCATTTAAAACAAAGTAATCATTATTTGACAGGCGATGTCACACGATGTCGCGTAGCTGAGTGTCGCGCATATGGGAATCGACCTTAACTCGGCGCCACGACGCCCGGCGGCGGCGCCTGTTACACTGCCGCAAAGCCAAAGGTTCAATCGAAAGATTCGCATCCAAAAATCGCGAGTCCGCCACGGCACGTTGAACCCAGACTGCGGCAAACTTCAAGGTGCACTTTTATAGTGCACGCTGCATATTTATGAATATATTTCCAGATCGGGGGGCCCTACTGAAGTGCGGATCGGTTTTTTAGACTCCCGCATCTATCCTGCGCGATGCTGAATGAATTCTCGTCGATGACCGTCGAACTCGCAGATTGCCGGCCAAAGAGGCGGTTGCAGATTTTTTTTCGGCATTTCGGACACACCGGATGAAGGAGAAAACGCCGCCACTAGTCGCCCCCGCGGTCTGAAAAAGTCATCAGGTGCATCAGATTCTTGTAGCCAAAGAATATACGAACGAACCCACGAACGGCGATTTTCGATAAGACTTCCGGATTGCGTAGTTTAGGCGACCAAAAGTGACGAATTTTTTGCAAGAAAAAATGAGTTTTTCGCACTTCCCAAAACTTTTAAGTAAAAATATCGAAAAGTGAGGTGACTGTCGGACGTGTGACGACGTTGCAGACTCACCGACATCGGAACCACGTCCGTGCGACGAAAACTGTCCAAATTGTGGGTGAAAAAGCTTTAAAAATTCACCCAGCTGCCTCCGGAGAGGACAGAAGGTTGAAATTATTTTTGTAAAATACTTGAATCTTTGGCAAATCTGTTTTGTTAGATTTCGAGTCGTTAAACGGTTTATAAATATTTAAAACAAAAATCCAAAAACCATGCTTTTTGCCCCCTTAAGGTCGATTCGCATATGCGCGAGACTCGGCTACGCGACGTCACGCGACATCGCCTGTAAATGGGCACGTCGCGTAGCTATAGTGCCCATTTAAAACAATGTAATCATTATTTGACAGGCGATGTCGCGTGACGTCGCGTAGCTTAGTGTCGCGTATATGAGAATCGACCTTAAGAATATACACGTACATTGTGTTCTATTGCGGTGCGTAGCAACCGATAGCAACAAAAAGAGGGGTGCTATAAAGGTCGATTCCCATATTCGCGATACTCAGTAACGCGACGTCGTGCGACATCGCCAGTCAAATAATGATTACATTGTTTTAAATAGGCACGTGGCGTAGCTGTCGCGTAGCCATAGTAAGAATGTGTTCATTTTAAACAATTTAAACATTATTTTACAGGTGATGTCGCGTGACGTCGCGTAGCTGAGTGTCGCGTATATGATAATCGGCCTTAAGAATATACATTGTGTTCTACCGCGGCGCGCAGCAACCGATAGCAACAAAAAGAGGGGTGTTATAAAGATCGATTCCCATATTCGCGACACTCAGCTACGCGACGTCGTGCACATCGCCAATATTTTTAAAAATGCCGGTATTATTTTTAATGGTCTCTTTCTCGACTGCGTTTGCCCAGACTGGGGCACCATAAAGTATTGCCGAGT
Source organism: Phosphuga atrata (assembly GCA_944588485.1). Lineage (NCBI taxonomy): Eukaryota > Metazoa > Arthropoda > Insecta > Coleoptera > Silphidae > Phosphuga > Phosphuga atrata. The sequence continues at coordinate 69,032,826 of OX155899.1, read as the reverse complement.
GACTTTTTGGTCCGCCGACATTGAGCATCATGTTTTCCAGTGCTGCTGTTACTTTGAGGGCTTTTAGTCGCTGCTCGCATGATATTTGGTGTAAAACATAATTTCTTAAGATCAAGATATTTAACTGCCTCATTGGGCGTTATAGTTACGTCTCTGGCCTTAAATACTATCGGCCCTATATGCCTCATTCCGGTCAGTAGAACAGCTTCCGTTTTTTCAGGGGCCAACCTTAAACGCTTTTCCTCCATCCATTTGGCAATGCGTGCAATCGCCTATTTGCATGTTCCATTTTAGCAAAGCCTATTATCGTTGAAAATCTTGGTAAGTAGTGGCTCAAAGATATGTGCACAGTCATGAATTAGGAAAGCTGGTATCAAGTCAGCACCGCTGGTCAAGTTACAATTGAACTGCTTGAGGGTAATACTTCATCCTCTATTTCAAACGTTAGCGAGTCCAATAGGAGGGAGATTCAAGCTGGTGATATCCGAAACGCTTGGAAACGCTTTACTAGGAGACAAGGGTTTATACACACCTTTAAAGTAATTAGCAAAGCACTCAACAATAGTTTAAAGGGATTCGAAGGTAGCAACTCCTCGTCTTTTCCTGCTACTACCAGAGCTATATCATCAGCAAAGCCTATTATCTCAATACCTTCTGGTAGCTTTAGTCTAAGTACTTCAACGTACGGGATGTTGCACAGTGTAGGACCCATTACTGAACCCTGTGGAACACGCTGTGCATTTCTCGCTCCACGACTTCACCGTCTGCTTCGCTTATGAGCTTACGATCATGTAGATAACTGCGCAGTAGTCTCAGCAGGTACCAAGATCCAATCCACAAGATCCTTCGTTTAGAGCACCATACGAAGGATCTTGTGTTCAGTTGTCGAGTCTGCCATTCTCTACGCAGCACCAATCTGGAAGCGAGCCATGGAGAGAACAAATCTAAGGCAAAAACTGCAATCCATTCAACGAAAAATGGCGCTACGCGTGTCCAGCGCATATAGGACCGTCTCAGGTGACGCTATACTTGTTATTGCGGGAATAGCTCCTATAAAACTTCTTGTGGAAGAGAGAGACACGCTTTATAAAGAAAAATGAACTGAGAAAAAAGGCAAGGATCCAAATGCTCGAAGGTTGGCAAGAAGTACAGATAGGGATGAGTGGACGAGACTCCTGATTCTAAAATTGGATCCATGGGTCACGAGAAGGCACAAACAAGTTACCTACTACCTGACGCAGGCACTTAGTGGCCACGGGTGCTTCAAAGACTACCTGCACAGTATTGGGCGCGAAGCAGACAACCAGTGCGTTTATTGTGATAAGACAGATAGTGTGTATCACACAATCTTCGAATGCCCCAGGTGGTCTATAGAGAGGGACATATACACTTCAAAAATAAAAAGAATTTTAGAAACTAGCACACTCACGGAAACAATGCTTAGGAGTGAAGAAGACTGGTCTGCAACAGAAATGATGATAAGGGACATACTAAGCATGAAAGAACAGGATGAACGGATAAAACAACATGGACAACGAAAACTGAAAACAACCTGAGCTCCTAATCACCTTCCGTGGATGAGGGATGTAAGGACAACAAGTAATGCGAAAAGCGATTCCAAGATGCCCGTGAGTTTCCAGGGGGGGGGGGGGCAATTGTCAAGTTAACTGAATGTGCTTGCTACGTTCCCCATCTGAGATGGTCTAAAAAGTCTCAGCAGGTATGCGGGGAAGCCTCTCTCACTAACCTCATTCATAATATCTTCCCATGCTGCTGTATTGAAAGCATTCTTAACGTCTAAAGTAATGAGCACACTAATCTTTTTTGTTGCCCTCGAACCAACTTTCTCTACTACGTCCAGGATTCGCATAATAGCATCGACTGTTGACCTGTCCTCCCTGAATCCATGCTGTTTTTCTGATAGGATTTTCCATGCTGCTTTTCTGATGGGATATCGGATAGTATGGTCCGGTCTTATATCGAATAGTCTGTTATGGTCTTATATCGCCTAGTAAGAAATCAAAATTTGTTACTAGATGGACTGGATCATATTAATATTATTTCGCATTTGACAATGCAGGGTCTGCTAGACTAGATTTTGATAGACACTGCTAGGCAGATGAGTCACACTAAAAAGTAGATAACATAGTCAAATACAACTAGATTGATAGATAGACATAAATAGATAACCCAAGCAATATTAAACAAACGAAAAGAGACTATAGACAAGTTATTATTTTTTTATTAAGGTCGATTCCCATATACGCGACAGTCAGCTACGCGACGTCGTGCGACATCGCCTGTCCAATAATGATTACAATGTTCTAAATGGGTACGTCAGGTAGCTGTCGCGTAGCCATAGTGTGAACATGGCCATTTAAAACAATGTAATCATTATTTGACAGGCGATGTCGCGTGACGTCGTGTAGCTGAGTGTCGCGTATATGAGAATCGGCCTTTATAGGCTTGTTGTAATGAACTAGACAAATGTTTATACAACAATAAATTTGTCAATAATAACTATAAAATATTTGATATTCTATTTGCACTACACTAGATAAGACTAGGCAGACAAAGCTGTTATTTCCGTTAATCTTTCCGTTCTTTTTTTGTTGCTGTTGTCTCGGTTGTAATTTTAATCTCGTTTGCCGCTATACAATTATGAACGTTTTCTTGGTATGATGGATGTAAATCGGGCTCCTAAATTCCCGACGGGCTTACAACATAGTTTCGGGCAACATTTCCAGCCTGCAAAAACCGTAACGTCATTCCGAACATGATTAATCTCCGTTCCTTCTCGTATCCCGCGACACCAACATTATTTTTTCCATTGCGACATTCCACCTCGTCAAAACGCGGCCTTGACCCTGGAAAATTTCAATTGTAACCTCGCCCCCTCATGCAAATTCAATTGATAAAATTGCTTTTCCAGCAAGCCCTCATTATATATCATTACATCGAAACTACCATTTATAATGTAAATAATTTCACTACTATTTATTATTTCCGTTTACAAATATCCAACGATCAATATTAACCCTACATCAATTTAAATCACATTATAAATGCGAAGCAATATCAAATATTTCAATACAAATATTTCTTTCAAATCCAGACAAGACCAGACAAGAGCAGAAGACCGACGTTTGGTACGGTCTTATATCGGCTACTTCGGTCGGGTCTTATATGCCCCAGTCTGGTACGCTCTTGTATCACCTAGTCTAGTCCGGGCTTATACAGTTAGGTCTGATAAGATGATAAGACAAGATATGACAAGACCGGACAGGACCGGACAAGACAGGACAAGACTTAATAGGGTAGAAGGTAATTGAACAGATGGAAATTGGATTACTACAATATCATAATAAGATACAAATCGATGAATAATATTTTTAAACGTGCTCAGGTGAAGAGAAAGATGGAATAAGGCAACTTGGCATACTTGGCATGATATATGGATGGGGAGGTAAGGATAGCATAAGACAAAAAATGGCTTATGCCACAGATAAACAAGAGATAAATCTGTAGACATATGAATAGAAGAAAATGACATAAGCCAGGTGTATATTAATGATTTGTAATAGTATAAGTTAATTTATAATATTTATTATTATAAGAAGAAAGAAGTTCAGGCTTCTTAATCTGAAGTAACATATGTGGGTGAGACGCCGTGGAATAGGATTGCAGAGGAATTTATTTACGTTGACGACATATACAAATATACAAGAGATACAAACACTGTTGAGGGAATGGCGGAGCTGTAACGTCGTCGTGGAAATTATAAACTTGAAGAAACGCGTACTGGTCTGGACCCGCCTGGTCTGGTTGATTGCCTGAGTCTGGTTGAACTGGCTGTGCTCGTCTAACTTGGTCCACTGGTTGGACTGAATTGAACTAGTGTCACTTCACTGACTGTATGGACTGAGTCCACTGGCTGGACTGATGTCACCTCGCTGACTATCTTGTTTATTCGGGGGTCCAGGTATTTATATTATGTCCAAGTAGCGACTGTGTGCTTGACTGACTTCTTATTTATTTATTATGTAGGAATACATTGCCGGCTCTCCGCTCTCGCGCTGAGCCGGTTATCTTAAGCTAATTTAACTAATGGCTAACATGACTATACATAAGTTTCTCTAGTACTAACCTAAAAAGAACCTAAAACTAAAAGTTAAGGCCTAAAACTAACCTAAACTATGCTAGAGTGAATGGTGAAATGGTAGGATAGGATAGGGTAGGATGGGTATGATAGCGAGGTAAGTGGGGAAGGTATGCAGAATTGGTGACAGATTATACAGATATTGGTGACAGATTGGTCAGTGCTTGACTGACTGCTGGCTGAGTCTTCTAAACTGGCTGTTGGCTGAGTCTGGTTGAACTGGCTGCTGGCTTAGTCTGGTTCAACTGGCTATGCTCGAATGACTTGGTCCACTGGCTGGACTGAACTGAACTAGTATCACTTCGCTGACTGTCTGAACTTAGAGCTGCGTCTGGTTGACTAGGTCCACTGGCTGGACCGGTGTGACTGAGTCCACTGGCTGCACTGGACTCGTTGGTTCGTTGCGCCTGACTGCCTTGTTTATTCGGGGGTCCAGGTATTTATATTATGTCCAGCTATACTGGTCCCTCATCCCTGGGGGCGATTATTTTTCTATATTCGGCTATTTGTCGCTTTGGTGATTACCGATTCTCGGGAGAAAAACATCCTGTCGTAATCTTCCCGAGGATTACACTATTGACCCTAATAAAATGTTTTCGGAAATTCGTCCGAAAATACTTGGGTAATTACTGTAACGCCCTTGTAATAATATTTCTTGATCTGCTCAAGGATTACATTATCGACCCTAATAAAATAATTGTCCGAAAATATTTGGAAAATTATTGTAATTAAGTCGCAAAACTAAAAATAAATATGGAACGGCTAGTTGCTGCTACACATATTAGTAAGTAATTTCTTTGTTAATTTTCAAATAAAAAAACAACATTTTTCGTGTGTGATTAATATCACTGGTGTCAAGTAACGACAAAAGAGAAAGTTTAGAATTAAAACGGGGTTTTCAATTACCTCCGAGTATTCGGACGAGACGTTAATTGGAAGAAAGAATGCGGATCTGGCTTTGTCCTGGAAATTGTTATTTTTCACGAGGATTTCGGATACAAGACAGGATTCAATTTAGCACTGTGCCCGGAACAATGGTCATAATAAATGTTCGGGTGCTATTTCCCCCCGCTCTGACACAACTGTTGATTACCGCCGCACAATACACATATTTTATTACGAAATTAAATTTAATTAGCTCGCGTGCAAAACAATCATTAAAATTAAATACTTTCAACATTTTATTTGTAATATATCTTGAGACTGTTTTTTAATTAAATTGAATTGCAGTTAATTTAAAATCACATTACAGTAATAATAATAATAATAATTTACACTTTATTTAAAAAAAAAACATGTTTTAGCCGAAGAAAATAAAGGACTTTCTTTCCGCACGTTTTTTAGTACGGGAAATGCCACTTTTGGTTCTATTACCACATAACTTGAGTAATGTATGTTTTTTTTTGCACATCTAGAATCAAGCTTGAAGATCCGCCAATGCCTAGCAAACAGCCGCAGGTGCCTAGCAAAGGCCCAAAAACGCCTAGCGAAGACCCGAAAATGCCTAGCAAAGACCCGAAAATGACTAGAAAAGACCCGAAAATGCTTAGCAAAGACCCGAAAATGCCTAGCAAAGACCCGAAAATGCCTAGCAAAGACCCGAAAATGCCTAGCAAAGACCCGAAAATGTCTAGCAAAGACCCAAAATGCCTAGCAAAGACCCGAAAATGCCTAGCAAAGACCCAAAAATGCGTAGCAAAGACCCGAAAATGCCTAGCAAAGACCCAAAAATGCCTAGCAAAGACCCGAAAATGCCTAGCAAAGACCCGAAAATGACTAGCAAAGACCCGAAAATGCTTAGTAAAGACCCGAAAATGCCTAGCAAAGACCCGAAAATGCCTAGCAAAGACCCGAAAATGCCTAGCAAAGACCCGAAAATGCCTAGCAAAGACCCAAAAATGCCTAGCAAAGACCCGAAAATGCCTAGCAAAGACCCAAAAATGCCTAGCAAAGACCCGAAAATGCCTAGCAAAGCCTCCAAAATGCCTAGAAAGACACGAAAATGCCTACCAAAGACCCGAAAATGCCTGCCAAAGACCCGAAAATGTCTAGCAAAGACCCGAAAATGCCTAGCAAAGACCCGAAAATGCCTAGCAAAGACCCGAAAATGCTTAGCAAAGACCCGAAAATGCATAGCAAAGACCCGAAAATGCCTAGCAAAGACCCGAAAATGCCTAGCAAAGACCCGAAAATGCCTAGCAAAGACCAGAAAATGCTTAGCAAAGACCCGAAATAGCCTAGCAAAGACCCAAAAATGCCTGACAAAGACCCGAAAAGGCCTAGCAAAGACCTGAAATTGCCTATGAAAGACCCGAAAATGCCTAGCAAAGACCCGAAAATGACTAGCAAAGACCCGAAAATGCCTAGCAAAGACCCGAAAATGCCTAGCAAAGACCAGAAAATGCTTAGCAAAGACCCGAAATAGCCTAGCAAAGACCCAAAAATGCCTAGCAAAGACCCGAAAATGCCTGACAAAGACCCGAAAAGGCCTAGCAAAGACCTGAAATTGCCTATGAAAGACCCGAAAATGCCTAGCAAAGACCCGAAAATGACTAGCAAAGACCCGAAAATGCCTAGCAAAGACCCGAAAATGCCTAGCAAAGACCAGAAAATGCTTAGCAAAGACCCGAAATAGCCTAGCAAAGACCCAAAAATGCCTAGCAAAGACCTGAAAATGCCTAGCAAAGACCCAAAAATGCCTAGCAGACCCGAAAATGCCTGGCAAAGAACCGAAAAGGCCTAGCAAAGAGCCGAAAATGCATGGCAAAGACCCAAAAATGCCTAGCAAAGACCAGAAAGTGCCTAGCAAAGAGCCGTAACTGCCCAGCTAAGGGCGAGGCCGCACTACAGTTTTTTTCCCGCGAGGGGTAACCGCTATAACCGCGATACCGCTCGAGAAACTCATTGTACACTATGGGAAAATCAGTCCGCAAGTGAGGCCGCTTTTATAGCTTACTTGAATCCCAAAATCACGCGATTAAAAACCATAGCGGCGGTCTAGCCGCAGTGCGGCCAAGGCCTAAGAGCTGCAACAGAGATCGAGGAAGATGATTTTCGAGGAAAAGCTCGGGAAGAGCATCGGGGAAAGGCAAGGAAAAAGTGAAGGTAGAGGGTGAAGGTGGAGTCGCCGAGAGAGAAGTTGAGTTTTAATAGTGAGATGAAGATTCTGGATCGGCAGGTGGAAGAAGATAGGAGGTCGAAAAGTGGGAAATTTACGAAGGGTGTGAAGAATGCTCCAGATGCTAGGTGGAAGGAAAGCCAGACGACCCAAGCTCCTAAAAGCCTGAAGATCATGCATACTCAGCGAGAATATCTTGTATGTGAGTTGTATTACTCAGTATGCATGATTTTCAGGCTTTTAAGAGCTTGGGTCGTCTGGCTTTCCTTCCACCTAGGATCCGGGGCATTCGTCTTACTCCTCTTCTTCACACCCTTTGTAAACTTACCACTTTTCGACCTCCTATCTTGCTCCACCTGCCGATCCAGAATCTTCACAGTTAGATGCCCCAGTAATTATTTACATTTGTTGGGTCCCCCTTTTTGTGCAAATCAGTGCATATTTCGAGCCGTATGGTAACTTTTCTAATAACAATATATCTATGATAATCTGTGTGAGTTCACACGATCCGAGGTTTTTCAGTAGTTGGACCACTATGCCGTCTTCTCCAGTTTTGTCCTGTTGTTTTTGAGTCTAAGGATGTGCCTTCTTCTTGAGTCGCGGGTGGTGAGTCTGTGTGTCTATCTGTAACTCCTTAGTTTGGAGCTAACACCGAGTTTTTTAACAAAAAAAACCGAAAGAGCTAGCGAAATATAATTTGCATATCTGTAATCAGCATTAAAAATGCTTTCAGAAACGATTTTAAATTTTGATGTGACTCAAAAAATAACGATTTTGAACAAATGGATTTTCTCGCATTTCGTCGTTTTCGCGGTCCAGACTTCCCAATTCGATGGTATTTCTTAACTGACAGCTTCCCAGGGAATATTATATACGTTCTCCGACTACTTTTGGGACGCTGAATAGATTGGTGAAGACTAGAAGTCTCTGTGGTGAGCGGTTCAAAAGTTATGACAGCATCAAATCAGTAAGAAATGTGTGATTGTGTACAGCGAAAAAAATATATAAAATATGTTTATTTGTAACTTTAGAGCGAAATAAGCTGGAAAACCGTTTTCCGCACTTCGTTTTCGTTCGTGTAACAAAAAAAAATCAGGAAAAAAATTTGCAAAAAAAATTTTAAAAAAAATTTCCATCATTTCGTTTGAAAAATACATGCTTTTTCGGTTTTTTTCGATTTTTTTCGAAAACGGTAAAGAGCAGCAAAATTATTTTGGGCGCACAGAAACTACACAACAAGACGAACAAGTCGATGTGTAAATTGTCCGCAAATATTCAATAATTCGTCGATAAATTTCAAACTGAAATTTACCCGATTCTCGATTTGCTAAGTAGATATCTCGGAAACGGTTGCAGATAATAAAAAACGGATTCCGGCGCCGTTTTCAGAAGGTCGTTTTCCTATAGGTACACTAAGATTTTCCACGGTAGATTCACGACTTTCCGAGATCTCCACTAGAGCGCCGAAATTTCATAAAAATTTCTTCAATTTTTGCAGGCGAAAGTGAACCGAAAGGGCTAGCGAAATATAAGTTGCATATCTATAATCAGCAGTAAAAATGCTTTCAGAAAGGTTTTTAAATTTTGCTGTGACTCAAAAAATAACGATTTTGAAAAAATCGATTTTCTCGCATTTCGTCGTTTCCGCGGTCTAGACTTCCCGAGTCGATGGTATTTCTTAACTGAAAGCTTCCCAGGGAATATTATATACGCTTTATGACTAATTTTGGGACGCTGAATTGATTGGTGAAGACTAGAAGTCTCTGTGGTGAGCGGTTCAAAAGTTATGGCACGGTCAAATCATTAGGAAATGTGTGATTGTGTACAGCGAAAAAAAAATATAAAATTTGTTTATTTGTAACTTTAGAGCGAAATAAACTGGAAAATCGTTTTCAGCACTTCGATTTCCTTTGTGTAACCAAAAAAAAATTAAAAAAAAAAATTGCAAAAAATTTTACGACAAAAAATTTCCATCATTTCGTTCGAAAAATACATGCCTTTTCGGTATTTTTCGATTTTTTCGAAAACGGTATAGAGCAGCGAAATAATTTTGGGCACACAGAAACTACACGATAAGATGAACAAGTTGATGTATAAATTATCCGGAAATATTCAATAATTCGTCAATAAATTTCAAACTAAAATTTACCCGATTCTTGATTTGCTTAGTAGATATCTCGGTAACCGTTGCAGATAATTTAAAACGGATTCCAGCATCGTTTTCAGAAGGTCATTTTACTATGGATACACTAAGATTGTCCGAGGGAAATTCACGATCTTTCGAGATCTCAACTACAGCGCCGAAATTTCATAAAAATTTCTTCAATTTTTGCAGGCGAAAGTAAACCGAAAGAGCTAGCGATATATAATTTGCATATCTGTAATCAGCAGCACAAATTCTTTCAGAAACTATTTTAATTTTGCTGTGACTCAAAAAATAAAGATTTTGAATAAATCTCTTTTCTCGCATTTTGTCGTTTCCGCGGTCTAGACTTTCCCAGTCGATGGTATTTCTTAACTGAAAGCTTCCCTGGGAATATTATATACGTTCTCGATAATTTTGGGACGCTGAATCGATTGGTCAAGACTAGAAGTGTCTGTGGTGAGCGGTTCAAAAGTTATGACAGTGTCAAATCAGTAGGAAATGTGTGATTGTGTACAGCGAAAAAAAAAATTTGTTTACTTGTAACATAAGAGCGGAATAAACTGGAAAGCCGTTTTCAGCACTTCGATTTCCTTCGAGTAACCAAAAAAAAAATCACGAAAAAAAATTCCAAAAAAATTTTCGACAAAAATTTTACATCCTTTCGTTCGAAAAATACTATGCCTTTTTCGTTTTTTTTCGATTTTTTCGAAAACGGTCAAGAGCAGCGAAATCATTTTGAGCACACAGAAACTGCACGACAAGACCAACAAATCGATGTGTAAATTATCCGGAAATATTCAATAATTTGTCGATAAATTTCAAACTGAAATTTACCCGATTCTCGATTTACTAAATGTTAGGTCTGGCGACTGCTGCTCTAGGCTTTTTAACCTAGTGGAGTTTATATAGGATTTTCTCTATTTAGAGAAGTAGAGTTTGATTTTAACAACCTAGCGGTTGTTTGTCCAAGCGTTTGCATAATTATTGGGTTCATAAATATTTAAATTCTTTTCAATTATACAGCCTATTATATTAAAAGCTTCTTAACATATTCATTAATATCATGTTTGTACTCCATCATCAATTTTAATCAATCAATATTAACTGACAATAATCAGATCACGTATTTATATTCGCTACGAGTGCAAAAGGACTAGCGTGACCCTTTTAAGAACTTCAATCCCAGTTACGTCATTATTTAGCATTACTTTGTATACATTAACATGTATTTTGCGAAATAAAAACGTGTTTTATTATTCCACATAAAGAGCTAGTGCATAAATTGAGAATGAATTCAAGGCCAAAACATAGGGTATATTGTAACGTAGGGTATATTGTAACGTGCTTATGTGTAACTTTAGAGCGAAATAAACACGAAAATCGTTTTTAGCACTTAGATTTCCTTCAGGTAACCAAAAAAAATCACGACAAAAATTTCCAAAATTTTTGTCGGAAATCATTTCGTTCGAAAAATATGTGCGTTTTCGCTTGTTTTCGATTTTCTCGAGAACGGTGAAAAGTAGCGAAATCATTTTCGGTACACATAAACTACACGACAAGGCGAATAAGTCGATATGTAAATTGTCCCGAAAGATTCAATATTCAGTCGATAAGTTTCAAACTGAAATTTACACGATTCTTAATTTGCTAAGTAGATATCTCGGAAACGGTTACAGATAATCAAAAATGGATTACGGCAGCATTTGTAGAATGTTTTACTGTTAATACACTAAGACAGTCCGCTCGAAATTCAAGACTTTCCGAAAAAAATTCTTCAATTCTTTAAGTAGATAGTGAACGGAAAGAGCTAGAGAAATATAATTTGCATATCTGCAATCAGCAGCAAAAATGCTTTCAGAAACGTGTTTACATTTTGCTGTGACTAAAAAAATAACGATTTTGAAAAAAAATCGATTTTCTCGCATTTCGTCGTTTCCGCGGTCTAGACTTCCCGAGTCGATGGTATTTCTAAACTGAAAGCTTCCTAGGGAATATTATATACGTTCTTCGACTAATTTTGGGACGCTGAATCGATTGGCGAAGACTAGAAGTCTTTGTGGTGAGTGATACAAAAGTTATGAGAGCGTCAAATCAGTAGGAAATGTGTGATTGTGTACCGCAAAAAAAATAAAAATTTGTTTATTTGTAACTTTAGAGCGAAATAGACAGGAAAACCGTTTTTAGCACATCGATTTTCTTCGTGTAACAAAAAAAAATTAAGAAAAAAAATTGCAACAAAATTTTCGACAAAAATTTTCCATCATTTCGTTCGAAAAATACATGCTTTTTCGGTTTTTTTCGATTTTTTCGAAAACTGTAAGGAGCAGCGCAATCATTTTGGGCATACGGAAACTACACGACAAGACGAACAAGTCCATGTGTAAATTGTACGGAAGTATTCAATAATTCGTCGATAAATTTCAAACTGAAATTTACCCGATTCTCGATTTGCTAAGTAGATATCTCGGAAACGGTTGCAGATAATTAAAAACGGATTGTGGCATCGTTTTTAGACGGTTATTTTCCTATAGACACACTAAGATTGTCAGCGGGAAATTCACGATTTTCCGATATCTCCACTAGAGCGCCGAAAGTTCATAAAAAAATCTTCAATTTTTGCAGGCGAAAGTGAACCGAAAGAGCTAGCGAAATATAAGTTTCATATCTATATTCAGCAGTAAAAATGCTTTCAGAAACGTTTTTAAATTTTGCTGTGACTCAAAAAATAACGATTTTGAAAAAATCGATTTTCTCCCATTTCATCGTTTCCGCAGTCTACACTTCCCGAGTCGATGGTATTTCTTAACTGAAAGCTTCCCAGGGAATATCATATACGTTCTCCGACTAATTTTGGGACGCTGAATCGATTGGTGAAGACAAGAAAGTTAGGACAGCGTCAAATCGGTAGGAAATGTGTGATTGTGTACAGCAAAAAAAAAAAAAAAATGTTTATTTGTAACTTTAGAGCGAAAACCGTTTTCAGCACTTCGATTTCCTTAGTGTAACCAAAAAAAATCACGAAAAAAAATTGAAAAAAAAAATTTCGACAAAAATTTTCCATCATTTGGTTCGAAAAATAAATGCCTTTTCGGTTTTTTTCGATTTTTTTGAAAACGGTAAAGAGCAGCGATATCATTTTGGGCGCACAGAAACTACACGACAAGACGAACAAGTCGATGTATAAATTGTCCGCAAATATGCAATAGTTCGTCGATAAATTTCAAACTGAAATTTAACCGATTCTCGATTTGCTAAGTAGATATCTCGAAAACGTTTACAGATAATCAAAAACGGGTTGCGTCATCGTTTTCAGAAGGTCATTTTCCTATGGATACGCTAAGAATGTCCGCGGCAAATTCACGACTTTCCGAGATCTCCACTAGAGCGCCGAAATTTCATAAAAATTTCTTCAATTTTTGTAGGCGATAGTGAACCGAAAGAGCTAGCGAAATATAATTTACATATCTGTAATCAGCAGCAAAAATCATTTCATAAACGTTTTTAAATTTTGCTGTCAATAAAAAAATAACGATTTTGAAAAAATGAATTTTCTCGCAATTCGTCGTTTCGGCGGTCTAGACCTTCCGAGTGGATGGTGTTTCTTAACTAAAAGCTTTGCAGGGAATATTATATACGTTCTCAGACTAATTTTGGGACGCTGAATCGATTGGTGAAGACTAGAAGTCTCTGCGGTGAACGGTTCAAAAGTTATGACAGCGTCAAATCTGTAAGAAATGTGTGATTTTGTACAGCGAAAAAAAAATAAAATTTGTTCATTAGTAACTTTAGAGCGAAATAAATTGGAAAACCGTTTTCAGTAATTCGATTTTCTTTGTGTAACCAAAAAAAAATCAAGAAAAAAATTTGAAAAAAAAAATTCAACAAAAATCAAACAAATTTTCCATCATTTCGTTCTAAAAATACATGCTTTTTCCGTTTTGCTCGATTTCTTCGAAAACGGTAAAGAGCAGCGAAATCATTTTCGGCCCACAGAAACTACACGACAAGACGAATATGTCGATATATAAATTGTCCTAAAAGATTCAATAATTAGTCGATAAATTTCAAACTGAGATTTAGGCGATTCTCGATTTGCAAAGTAGATATCTCGGAAACGGTTGTAGAAAATTTAAAACGGATTGCGGCATCGATTTCAGAAGGTCATTTTCCTATAGACACATTAAGATTATCCGCGCTATATTAATGACTTTCCGAGATCTCCACTAGAGCGCCGAAATTTCATAAAAATTTCTTCAATTTTTGCAGGCGAAAGTGAACCGAAAGAGCTAGCGAAATATATTTTGCATATCTGTAATCAGCAGCAAAAATGCTTTCAGAAATGGTTTTAAATTTTGCAGTGACTCCAAAAATAACGATTTTAAAAAATCGATTTTCTCGCATTTCGTCGTTTCCGTGGTCTCGACTCCCCGTGTCTATGGTATTTCTTAATTGAAAGTTTCGTAGGGTGTATTATATAGGTTTTCTGACTAATTTTGGGACGCTGAATCGATTGGTGAAGACTAGAAGTCTCTGTGGTGAGCCGTTCAAAAGTTATGACAGCGTAAAATCAGTCGGAAATGCGATATCCTGTACAGCGAAAAAATATATAAAACTTGTTTATTTTTAAGTGTAGAGCGAAATAAACTGGAATGCCGTTTTCAGCAATTCGATTTCATTTGCGAAACCAAAAAAAAAATCACGAAAAATTTTTCTAAAAATTTTTGTAAAAAAAATGTTCCACTTCCATAAACACTATATCCTTATCTATTTATACTACGCAAAAAAATTTGATCAAAGTCTGCAGCGCCTAGGTCTAGGATGATTTGAAAGCTATCTGAGAGATTTTGACTAACACCTAGGATGTACAAATTTTATCCCAACATATTGAAACGACATAGCAAACATTTTGATCAACGCCTAGAATACTTTTTTGTTGCGTATGACGGTTTAAAAGCTGCCTGAAACATCTTTAGTTAACACCTAGAATGTGCAAACTTTATCCCAATGTATCTAAACAACACAAGAAACATTTTGATCAACGCCTAGAATGCTTTTTTGTTACCTAGAACGGTTTAAAAGCTGCTTGAAACATTTTTAGTAACATCTAGAATGTGCAAACTTTATCCCAATGTACCTAAACAACACAAGAAACATTTTTATCAACGACTAGATTGCTTTTTTGTTACCTAGGACGGTTTAAAGGCTGCCGGAAACATTTTTACTAACACTTAGAATGTGCAAACTTTATCCCAAATGTATCTAAAAAACACAGTAAACATTTTTATCAATGGCTAGAATACTTTTTTGTTACCTAGGCCGGTTTAAAAGCTGCCTGAAACATTTTTAGTAAAGCCTAGAATGTGCAAACTTTATCCCAATGTATCTAAACAACGCAAGAAACATTTTGATCAACAACATTTTGATTTTGAGCAGTTTCAAAGCTGTCTGATACATTTTGACCAACACCTAGCACATGAAAACTTTATCCTAAGGTACAAAACAAATTATTGCTAACAGCGAATTAACTTCAACTATTTCAAAATGCTTACTCTTCTAGTATCTGTTGATGATCGGAACTAGTGGTGAAGTGGTTACACTCGTTATCTCGTCTTTGAGCGCTAACTAACTAGAGGTCCCTAGTTCTATCCCCAGTGTCGGCCGTATTTGTACCAGAAGACAAATGTGTAATTAATTAGCGCAAATTTATAATCACATCTAGGTTTCTGGGCCTATAAGTGAAAAATGTGGGCAAAATACAATAGGTCACTAGGCCGCAGTGTTTGAAGGGTTACTACCCGGTACCCACATTAGACCAAACTTATATACAAAAATATACAAAATACTATTATACAAAAAAATATCTGTTGGATGGGCTTCTGTATCATGGTTCAAGTATCTCATGAAGGCTAGATCTGCGGCGAAAATTTGCACACGTCCGATAAAAGCAAAAGCCGCTCCAACAGCCACGTGGGCTACATGGGCTAAGGGTCCTAAGACGAGCGACATGATCCCAACGGAATTTTCCCCGAGCAAAATGTTTTGACAAACAATCTAGGTCCTCCAAAAGCTTGTCAAAATATTTTTCTAAATCCAAATTCTCATATTAATCTCTTGATTGATAGTTTTCGGGGTGTAATTCCTCAGGGTGAACCGCTTGACTTAGTACCTGTAGACGTGCCTGTGCCTGCCGATTCCGCCTTTGATGTAGAGGTGTCTCCACATATAATCTCACCGAGATCGCACGATTGGTGAAGACTAGAAGTCTCTGTGGTCTCTGTGGTGAGCCGTTCAAAGGTTATGACATTGTTAAATCGTTGCGGAGGCGTTAATACGTAAGTACCCAAAAGGCTACCGTCCCCGAGGATCCTTCATATTTTTATAAATAAATTTGAAATCTGAAAATGTATTTATTGTGTACAACGATTGTGCACAACGATTGGCTAACTGAAGAAATATTCTACATTCAATATTTTTTTTAAGTTTGGAGTGGTCAATACCACTAGTCCAATGAAATGTTGTATTTGAATAGTTGTATTTGCTTTACTAATTTGAGCAGCGATCATGTTTGGTAAATAGTAAATGGCAGCTATTTGTAGGGTATCGTTGGTTTCTTGGCCTTAGTGGTGCGAAACTGTAAACAGATCGGTCGAAGCGAGCGTAATCAGTGCAGATAAGGTGAGTTTGAATACGAGTCTGAAGTTTTTAGTCATTGGTGTGCGATTGTCGGGCGCGGATGCATTTTCTTGCGAGCAAAAATTGAGGAAGTTCTGTAAAAAATGTGTTTGTGAGATTGTTGTTCAACGTTTTGTGAGTGTGTTGTGTAATTGTTGTTGAAATTGCTGCCTCGTTCGGTGAGTTTTTGCAATGATTTATTAACTAGATTTAATGAAAATTTGTTACATTTTAGAAAAAAAAAGGAAAGTTATTGAAAGAAAATTTCAAGTTTTTTTTTTTTTTAATTTCGTAAAAATTGTTCAAAATTTTTGTAAAATTTTGCAAGACTTGAACTTTAATTGAGAACTTTGTTAGAATTTGTGGGAATGTTTTATGGCGTAACTTCGATCAAAAATAAACTTATGGGAAATTTGTGAAAAATTATCGAGAAATCAATAAAAAAATGTTGATTTACCTGTCCGCTTCGCGGCGGGCAACCTATTCTAACCGGGGTTAAATCAACGGTCCGTGCCACATTGTCCTATATTCGATCCAGAGTTCGCGCTGCCGAGCGTATGTTGTCTTTATCTGCCCGCTTCCCAACTTCAAGGTTGCCCTTTTCTAACCGTGGTTAAAAAATAAAAAGTATTTTGAGTTTTAAAAATGTTTTAATTTAAAAAAAAATGTTTTATTTTATGATTTATCATAAAAATTTGAGATGTAGATTGGCGGCATTTAAAAATGTAGCGGTGGTGGCGTTAATACGTAAGTATCCGTAAATATTATATTGGACCAGTAGAGACGACTCTCTTCAAGAGAACATGGTAGATTAGTGGAGTTTAGGAATCCTTGTGCGTCAGTTTAGGAAAGTATTGGTGCATTTCTGTTATTGTATTTTCTTAAAAATCCCTAAATTCTTCTTCTTCTTCGTTTTAGACAATTTTTTGCCTGTTCTAATTCGATAACATTCAGAAGCTGTCTTTCCATCACTTTGGGGGTTTCCATCTTTTAGGGGGTGCTATAAACCCCCTAAATTAAATTTTTAAATTACCTCAACCTGTCTTTGATTTTGTTCTATTATTATCCACATATCTGCTCTGTACATTAAGTTTGTTTTTAATAGCAGTCGCGTATTTGTTTTTAATAGCAGTTGCATATTTATTTATTTATTAATATTTATTTGGTAAAAGTGATAAACTTGACGGGAAAACTTTATTTTTCGAGAAAAATTAAAATTTTTATTTTTCAAAATATACCAAATTTCACATATTTAACATCCGCAGTTTTTGAGATGCGTTTTGTGACTCGTTTCGAAATTTATCTGTCATCAGTGCAGCTTTGCACAAAATCAAAAAAGCAAAGCAGCACTGATGAGAGATATTTCTCGCGGCCGCAGATGGTTCACTTACTTAAGTTATCGGAAAGACATGATCTTAAAAACAATGTTATTTTATGGTTTTGGTTGAGTGCCACGTAGGTGGACTGAAAGCTATTAAATAACTGACAAATTTCACATGAGATTTGTAAACGTAAACTTTGATTTTTAAACTTAGATTTGGAACAATTTCTAAATAGTAAAACGTTTTGGTAGTCCTAAAAAGTCTCAGTAATATTATAGAGCTACGGAAAGGTTGAATATATTCGGCTATGTTCCGATTGTTTTAAGCTAGATTTAAATGGTAAAACCCGTTGGGAATTTATAGAGGGAATAGTAAACGTTTTTTTATAAGTGGACAGATGCGTGGGTAGACACAATGTCAAAAAATAGATATAAAGGAATGCGCGCGTATTCGCCACACCGCATTACAAAACGTGTAGATCTTATTTAAGAGGATCCCGGCTGGGTGACAGGGAAGAAAAATGATAATAACACCGAGATCCTAAATAAAGAACCATTAGCCACTTTAATGGATTATGTATTATTTACTTAGAGAATGATATATTGCGAGAGTTGTGGGGAGAAGAAATGATAAGGGCGTTATTAAAACCGCAGGAATTCTAAGGAGTCTAATATGGAAATATGATATTTCTAGGAATATTAAATTAAGGTAAACACCAATTTCTTGTTTGGAAGAAAAATAAGGGTTTTAACATATTTTGGGGGGTAATATTTATATATGAAGATATTACGCTGCCGGATGAAATATTATTTCCGTAATACGTTTTTTTACACGATAGCAATATTTCAAACCGAGATAACTGAGTATTTTCGCACGAAAAAAATATTTATGTTACTACTGCTCTCACGACCTATGACTACTCCAGACACCAAAATCATTAAATAATTGTTCAGGATGTATGAATATCAGTCAATAAAATCACGTCAAGGTTTCACTGACACTGAACTGATAACACATTAATAATGTACGGAAGTCTAGAAATTTACATTTCTAAATTAAAGTTTAAATTTCGACATTTATAATATAATAGTAGTTTATGATATAAGTGTGTGAAGAAGGGCTTTTGTGCATGAGTTGCGAAGTTTAAAGCACGAGCCGAAGGCGAGTGGTTTAATCGCATTGAATACAGACACAAAAGTGTCACGAAACTTCTTGATTCAGAATATGAAAAATTAATTGGACTTGGTAAAGAATACGGGATTTTTTTAAAGTTAGTGTTTCGGGCTTTTTACCTGGTGTAACTTTTGTTAATAGTCTTTGGCACTCTTCAACCCCTTGATATACGAATAGAATGCGCGTTGACATATGAGACGTATATACATGTGATCTTATAACATATATAACATAGCAAAAATTAACTTCTACATTGCCTGGTTCAATAAATATTCGTATTGTTGTTGAAAATAATTGTTGACATTTTCTAGATGACAGATGGTAGATGCGAACGCTATTAACTCGACGTTGCCACGTTTATTATTTTGTTTAAAGAAAAATATTATTACAATACTTATCAAAATATCAATACAGTTATTAGGATACCTAATCTAACCACGGTTAAACCAACGGTCCTTGCCACATTGTCCTATATTAGATCGAGAGATCTAGCTGCAGCGCGTATGTTGTCTTGATTTATCTGCCCGAATCGCGGCGGTAATCCTAATTTAACCGGGGTAGAACCAACGGTCCTTGCCACATTGTCCTATATTGGATCGAGAGATCGTGCTGCCGCGCCTATGTTGTCTTGATTTATCTACCCGGTGCGCGGCGGGCAACCTAATCTAAGCGGGGTTAAACCAAGGGTCCTTGGCACATTGTCTTATATTGGATCGAGAGATCGCGTTGCCGCGCGTATTTTGTCTTGATTTATCTGCCCACTTCACAGCGGGCAACCTAATCTAACCGGGGTTAAAACAACTGTCCTTGCCACATGGTCCTATCTCGATCTAATATAGGACAATGTGGCAAGGACCGTTGGTTTAACCACCTCGGCTGGTATCAATTTCCATTCAGCAAATTTTTGAATTTAATAGTGAGGATCTCTTAAAATATTCTGAATATTCAGAATATACAAATACTTTCTGGAAGCGAATTTTGTATATACTTTACATAAACATGTGACTCATGTGACATGTGAAAAATTTGAATAATTTATATGTTATCAAAATTAAATTTGGCAATGCTGACCCAATTGTATGTATGTAATAGACCTTATGTATGTTATGTATGTTATGTTAATAGACCTTCTCAGATATGTGACCAGTCTAAACGTCAGTTATTTAGTTGAAAATGTAAATTGTTTTTAATACAAAAACCTGAATATTTCTCCGAAATAAGAAAAAAATATTTTTTAGAAGGCCTCTATGTCTTTTCACTATAATGAGAATGCAATTTCTGTGGTGGTGGCGTTAATAAGTAGGTAGCAAAAAAACAACCAACTCTGAAGTATCCTGACACCGTTTCAAGAGGCCGTTTTTGCACTTGGAGCAATTTTACGACCCCTCGGCCGGGATCTCCACTGATCCAAATTTTTGACGATTTCGTTGGTTATTATTTTTCGTTGGTTAAGTTAGGTTACATTATTTTAGGTTATTATATATTTACGTTAGCTTAGGTTGGATTATTTAGGTTAGGTTAATAGACCTAGGCCTATGTCTTTCCACTACAATAAGAATGCAATTTCTGTGGTGGTGGCATTAATAAGTAGGTAGCAAAAAAGCAACCAACCTTGAAGTATCCCGACACAGTTTCAAGAGGCCGTTCTTGCACTTGGAGCATTTATGCGACCCCTCGGCCGGGATCTCCACTGAACCAAATTTTTGACGATTTCGTTGGTTATTATTTTTCGTTGGTTAAGTTAGGTTACATAATTTTAGGTTATTATATATTTACGTTAGGTTTGGTTGGATTATTTAGGTTAGGTTAATAGACCTAGGCCTATGTCTTTCCACTACAATAAGAATGCAATTTCTGTGGTGGTGGCATTAATAAGTAGGTAGCAAAAAAGCAACTAACCTTGGAGTATCCCGACACAGTTTCAAGAGGCCGTTCTTGCACTTGGAGCATTTATGCGACCCCTCGGCCGGGATCTCCACTGAACCAAATTTTTGACGGTTTCGTTGGTTATTATTTTTCATTGGTTAGGTTAGGTTAGATTATTTTAGGTTATATATTTTCTCGGGCTCCCTAGTTGGGGGGTGGGGATACCTGAAACCCCGTCCGAGCGCATCCCCCGGTGGCGAATGCTCGCCAGCTCTGCATCCAGCAGGGTTGGAGAGTAGGAGCCAAATAAAATACGCTCCCGCGGACCAACAGGCTTGCACAGAGGAAAAAATCCTCTTTAACAAAAAAAGTTCCCTACACCCAGTGGCGCGGGTGTAGGTGGATCAGCCTTACACGCTATTAGCGTTATAATATGGGTGATAAAGAGAATAGTAATATACCCCAGGTGAGGAAAAATCTCACCTCTGGTTCCGACTGGGTGCAAGCCCCGGTGGCCAGAGCTGGTCCCAGGGATTCTGGGGGGGAACCAATCACACAGCTTGAATACACACGAAACAATGTATTCAACGAAGACGAACATGGCAGTAAACAGAGACAAGCAAACGGATACGAAACAACAAAAGAAAGCAATGATACAGGCGCAGGAGGACGAGTATAATAATATATTTGGAAGAAAGAACTTGCTAGTGCGAAGCCCGAACAAAACACTTACAAAACAAAGGTCATCAAGCGAAGGAGACATAATAGAACTAATAACGACAAGCCCACAGTACGTGAAAAGTAGCATCAAAAGGGGTAGGTGGGAGAACACGGAAAGCCCTGGAGACAGAAGTAAGGGAGTGAACAACGCAGAAGAAGCATGGAGTGATATGGCAAAGACTATAAACAAAATGTACAACTTCACAACACAAACAAGAAACACTCATAAGGAAATAAAGGAATGGGCAAGGCACCTGAAAGTACAAATTGAAGGCAGAAAGAAGCTGAAGAAACAAGGCCAGGAACAAAGAGACGAGGAAGATGAGCAACGGCAGGAGGCAGAACACCGTAAAAAATGGAAATCATACAAATACAGGAAACCATTAGTAAACTAGAAAGAAAGGTAGAGGAAGAGAAAGAAAAGCAACGAGAAATCCAAAACCAAAACACACAGCTAAGAAACAAAGTGGCAGAACTAGAAAGGAAAGCGCGGGATATGCAGAAAGACAGCATAGAATGTGAGATAGAAGGAGGCGGAGAAGAAAGAGAAGGAAATACCCGGAAATAAAAGAGATACCAGAAGAAGAAGAAATCGGATCTATCACGAGAACTATCACAAAGGCAGATGGAAGCACAAAGATAAACGAAATTATCAGAGTGAGAAACGAAGGAAGAAGCGATGCAGAATACATAAAAATATTCAAAACAATTGCGTTACAAAGAAGGGAGAACCAAACCCAACTGAAACTACAAAGGCTACAAGGAGATGAGCTACATAGGCTAAGGAAGATTCTGGAGATCGCTCTGAGGAGCACAAATATCACAATAGAAATATACACATATAACAAAGAACAGACGAAATCAAAGAGAGGGAATCAAAAGAAAGACGAAGCAATGGTAATAAGAAAAGAAGGAACAACATACGCGGAATTACTCAAACAAGTAAAAGGAGAAGCCATTAAAGTAAACACAACAAGAAACATAAAAACAATTAGGAAAACAATAAAGGGTGATCTACTAATCGCAGCGGAAAGAGGCAGTAAAGTCTTGGAAGAAATAAGGGACTCATTTAAAGACCAGGAAGGAATACTTAAACGAATTAAAGGAAGAAACCTCAAAAGAACGATGTACTGTATAACGGGCATAGATGAAATAACAACAATACCAGAGATTGAAGCAGCAGTTCTAGAAGAAAGCACAGAGAAGTTTGAAGTAAAGGTTATAAACACAAAAAGTTTCCAAAATGGAAATCAAAGGGCACTGATAGCGGTGACTGCGAATAACAGTGAAACAGTATTCCAAAAGAAAGAACTAACTATCGG
Source organism: Phosphuga atrata (assembly GCA_944588485.1). Lineage (NCBI taxonomy): Eukaryota > Metazoa > Arthropoda > Insecta > Coleoptera > Silphidae > Phosphuga > Phosphuga atrata. The sequence continues at coordinate 69,010,328 of OX155899.1, read as the reverse complement.
GGCATCACGATGCCACATAAGGCCATGGACAGTACTACGCAAGTGCTACAAATGTTGGGAGTACATGTTGGGAGTCATGTGCCCTGACACATAGATGTAGAAGGCCGGACAGAAGCAAGGCATGCTTAAACTGCGCGGATGATGGGCATAGAGCAGCGGAGTGCACAAAAGAGGCATACTGCCCAATTTGCGATAAAGCAGGACATAGAGCAAATAATAATAAATGCCCAAAATACATGGCAGAATGGCGGGCACAGCGAGAAAAGGAAAATGCTTAAAATACTGCAAGTAAACGTAGACAGAAGCGCAGCAGCGCAGAACCTGGCAGAAGCAACATCAATCAAACCAGGAGTAGACATATTGATGATAAACGAGCCAAACAAGAAACGAATAAGAAACCAAAAGTGGCTGACGGACAAAAGAAAAAACACAGCTATTAAAATTATAAACAAAAAACAAATAACAAGTGGTGACGAGGGCGAAGGCGAGGGATAGTAAACAACATAAAAATAATTAATTGCTATATATCACCAAACAGCGGATATGATGCCTTCGATAAATATATGGAAAGATTATTAGCAGAAATACTTTTAGAGGAAATCCGAAAAAATGGGGGCTTCGCTAATAACCAGCATGGATTCCTTAGAGGTAAATCAACGCGGGGTGCAATAAAAAAAGTACTAGAGGTAGCAACGAAAGAAAAAGAAAAAAGTCAAAAAACCAGAGGATACTGCGCCTTAGTAACGCTCTAATATAAAAATGCGTTCAATTCAGTATCGTGGAGAGAGATAATAAACGCATTAAACAAAAAAGGAATACCGTCTTATCTTATAAGAATTATACAAGACTACTTGAAGGACCGTACTGTGGAACTGGAACCGCAGAATGAGATGGAGATGACTGCAGTAGTACCACAGGGCTCGGGGCTCTATGGGGCGCAAATTTGGAGAGGAGCTCTGGAAACACAAACTTATAAGAAGAAATTAAACAGCCTACAGAGACAACAGCTGGCAATTAGAGTGACAGGAGCGTACCCAACAACATCGCTGGAGGCCGCAAGGGTAATAGCAAAAATAATTCCCATCGAACTACTTGCAGCAGAACGGGAAATGACGTTCCGGAAAAGTAAGGAGGAGAAATCGCTGGAAAGGGAAAGAACTATTAAAAAAGGGCAAGACAAATGGAACGAAACGGACAAAGGACTGTGGACCAGAACGCTTATCACGGACATGGGAAAGTGGTAAAAACGAAAGGATGGAAATACAAGCTACCATCTAACACAAGTTCTAACAGGACACGGATGCTTCGGCACATACTTCAAATTCAAAAAATTCAAATTACAGATGGAAGAGGAATGTATATATTGTAAAGAGAAAGATGATCCGGAACACATCTTCCTTTGTGAAGAATGGAAGGAAGAAAGAACTCACGTAGAAGAGCAAGTAGGGAAGGCAATAACAAAAGAGAACGTAATTAAAATAATGATAGAAAGTGCAGACAATTGGAAGTACATAAAAGACCACTTTGAGATAAGATAATGACGAAAAAAGACCAAGCAAGAGACAAATTAAAGAAGGAAGAAGAAGTGGGCAACAGACTCTCCCCTTAACAACTAGGGCGACACTAGTCGTCCGGGCTGCCCACCCTGAAGGAATGCGTATGCGATATCGGGGTGGAGCATAGTAAGCCAAGTGGAAGTAGGAGTTTAATGGGTGAGAGCCCCACACATAGGCTGGCAGAGCTTTCCCCATAAAAAAAAGGTTAGGCTAGATTGTTTTGTTTTATTATATATTTAGGTTAGGTTAGATTATTTTAGGTTATTATATATGTAGTTTAGATTAGGTTAGATTATTTAGCTTAGGTAAATTATTTCTGGATAACCAGGACTTAAAGAATTCACTCGAGACATTGTGGCTGTTTGTGGCGTGGCTGTTCGTTGCAATATGAATGCAACTTCAATACGACGCTTAGGTTTGTATATATATATATGTTGCTGAAATCATAGGTTTTCATATAAACGTGCATTTAAACAAAAATAAACGTGGCAACGTCAAGTCAGTTGAGTTCGCATCTACTATGTGTCATCTTGAAAATGTCAACAATTATTTTCAACAAAAACACGAATATTTATTGAACCAGATAACGTAGAAACTTAATTTTTGCTTCCGGAAAGTGTGCCAAAGGCGATTAACAACAGTTACACCTGGTAAAAAGTCCGCAAAACTAAGTTTCAAAAAATCCCGTATTCTTTACCTAAGCTCCGGTGTGTTTTCTTGGTGAATTTTCGGTATAGAAAATTCGGTATAGTTGAGTTCTCCTCTACTATCTGTCATCTTGAAAATGTCAGCACTTATTTTTAACAAAAACCCGAATATTTATTAAACCAGATAACGTAGAAACTTAATTTTTGCTTGCGGAACTTAGTTAAAGTGTGCCAAATACGATTAACAACAGTTACACCAGGTAAAAAGTTCGCAAAACTAAGTTTAAAAACATCCCGTATTGTTTACCTAAGCCAAATTAATTCAATTTTTGAAAATTTATTTTCACTACGCCTATGTTTTTTGTTTAGTGACGCAAGTTGCTGCCCTAGTAACAACAAAGAAAAATTGTTGAATAATGAAACTCCATTTGATTTACATTAGTCTTTTACGCACGATTTGTATACTTTTACAGATGATAAAAGTAATGGCTTCCTTCACATACAATAATGTATTTATTAATTTGTTCAATTTGTTGTGTGTGTAGATAAATTAATTTAAATCAACGATTAAGATTCAAACTATTAAAAGAGAAACATTTGAAATATCCCGACACAGTCTCAAGAGGCCGTTCTTGCACTTGGACCATTTATACGACCCCTCGGCCGGGATCTCCACTGAACCAAATTTTTGACGGTTTCATTGGTTATTATTTTTCGTTGGTTAGGTTAGGTTACAAAATTTTGAAACAAATTTGGAAGATTATTAATAGTTATGGTTTCATCGTTATTAACACCTAACCACCTGACATACGTCTCTCAGACCCAAAGTAGCAGTAATTTGCTCACCTGAGACATATGGCAGGTGGTTAAGGGTTAAAATCATTTAAAAATTGTTTGGAAAAGACACGAAGCTTTGCTGGGAATTAAAAAAACTTGTCTAATTTATCTTATTTTTTTTTAAATTTCCTAACAAAATTTTGTTTGCAATTATTTGAAAAACTAACAGATATAAACCATTTCCTCCTGTCCTCCTCGGTGGTGTACTTGACAACATACCCGCCTTTCAATGCGGGAGACCCGGCTTCGAATCCTAGTCAGGGAGACAACAAGTAGGGCGGTTTTTCAGTAAACCGTCCGGGCTGCCCACCCTGAATGAATGCAAAATATGCGATACCAAGGTGGAATAGGGGGTTTAGTGAGAGCTTCCCCCGAAACATCTAAAAAACCATTTTCGCCAGATCTGCGAAATTGTGATTAGTTTCAAAAGCGAAGTTATAATAAATAGGCAAAACTAGAAATGGCTCTAATTTCCTTCCAAGTTTTAATTATCTACTAAAACTTAGCTAATTTGCACATCCATCTAATTTAACAGTGATTTAAATATATTCAATTTACTACCGCGCTTTCCACATGGAAACCCGCTCTTAATAGTATATTACGTAACGAGAGTTGTAAGAAGCATATTACAGATACGGAAGTGTAGAGAGTGCGTAATTCGAGGAGTACGTAATTGCCTCACAACTCGAGTTATGTACTATATTTTATCTACCACCACACTAATTTGTATCTGTTTAATAATAAAAATATGTTTGATGTAACAAATTTATTTCTTAATTAGGTACATTATTAAACATTATAATAAAGAAACAGTTGTATTTTCATATATAACTGTTACTCGACATTATTTAACTTGAAAGAAATGAAAAGAAATTCATTCTTAATTGTTACATGCCTTATTATTTGGTTTAAACTGGAATAACAGTGCTCATAGATATAGGCAACCCAATGTACGCAATGTCAATTTTAGTTAGTTTGAAGTGTGACACGGGGGGCGCTAAATGTATGAGCACGTATAACAGCTCTCAACCAATCAACGAATCGTAAACCAAACGCACGTGTGTGTTATCAATCATAACTTATCATTAATCGCGGACTGTTATGTTATATATACACGTGTGTGTTATGATGTATTTACATAGTCCACTGTACAATAATGGGCATTTAGAATAGTGTAGTCGTAGATAAAATATATTTAACTCTAACCTTGGTCAGAATAAATTTAATATAAAAAGCTTAATTACGCCATCTGAGGAACGCCGCTGTACTTTTGAGAGCCTGTCTCATTCAGAGTAGGTAACCTGTCACTGTCCCTACCCAGTCTAGGAGGCCATTCGCCAAGTAACCCAAGTACAAGCAATACCTAGACCCCAACACTCTTCAGCTTGCTGACCTGGGTTTCCACTGGGATTCGTTACCCAAACCTTTCACCAGGTTGCTCAGCGTAACAGGGGCACCACGTGTAGGCGAGTATGGAGTTGGGGTGGAGAGGCTATGTGGCAGCTGGTGAATATATATAGTGCATCACACCCAAGACCCCCATAGAATCGTATGCCTTTTGGAAGTTAATGAAATTGATAACATACGATTTAGTCCATGAATTTTGATGATATGCTTGAGATTGATAATTTGTTCCGGCACAAATTATCAACCTCAAGCATATCATCAAAATACAAAAAATCATGGACTAAATCGTATGTTATCAATTTCATTAACTTCCAAAAGGCATACGATTCTATGGGGGTCTTGGGTGTGATGCACTATATATATATATATATATATATATATATATATATATATATATATATATATATATTCAGCAGCTGCCACATAGCCTCTCCACCCCAACTCCACACTCGCCTACACGTGGTGCCCCTGTTACGCTGAGCAACCTGGTGAAAGGTTTGGGTAACGAATCCCAGTGGAAACCCAGGTCAGCCCTGTGGTCAACCCTTGATGTAAATATTATATTGTTATATGTTAAATCTCTCCTTGGTGTTCAAACATTAATAAATTCAAAGCATTTAATCAATTGCAATTTAGTGATAGTAATCGCCTTAATATACATTGAACTCTGACCCTACCTGCATCACAGCTTGTTAGCTCCAGACCGAGGAACTACTTCATTAAATCGAGCAAGAATGTTTATGCAAATAGTGCCCTAACTCACTTCCATTATCTTTAATTAAAATTGGCGATAGTAGAACAAGTTCTGTACCAATTATCTAAGTCAATGCAAATGTGAGACCAATTTACTTGAACTCGCTGAGTACATAATACACTTGAAAAAATTTGGCAACACATGACAAGGCAAGAGAAAGATGCTTGATGTTACAAGAGCAACCAAGAGCGCGTCAGAGTAGACAAAATCATATTGAAGCAGACAAAACTTGATATTATTCATAAGATTAGATAAGAGGAAATATGGCAAGAGATGACTAAACAAGACTGCATACAATTCTTGTTTGTTCTTGGCTTTTAAAATTCAATTTTTAGCTGAATCTGCAATTTTACCAAACGCGAGGATATTGAAAAACGACAAACCAATAATAAGATAGAATTGGTAAAACCATCCGTTATAGATAATCATACAAAACTTTAAACAAACGGAACACAGCCTGAATATATAAATATATTCAACCTTTCCGGAGCTCTATGTCTTTTTAGGACTACCAAGACTGAAGATCCCCAAAGAATGGAGGAAGGCTCTTGTGGTCGCGTTACTGAAACCTGGCACGGAACCGACTGACCCTAAGAACTTTCGGCACTTGTCCCTTCTGTGCCAACTCTTCAGACTGCTGGAACGGCTGATTCTAAACCGAACAGCGGAGATTTTGGATGCCAAGATTATCGAACAGCTGGCCGGCTTTCGTCCAGCGAAATCAAGCTGTGGCCAAATCCTCAACCTAACTCAGCACATAGAGGATGGTTTTGAGAGAAGGAAGATTACTGGAGTGACGTTCATCGATCTAACAGCCGCTTATGACACTGTCAATCACAGGAGGCTCTTAAGAAAGCTTTACGAGACAACAAAAGACTATAGGCTCACTATGGTCATCGGTCTATTCCTCCAGAACAGGAGATTTTTATGTTTCACTCCAAAACAAGAATAGCAGATGGAGATGGAGTTCCTGATCGAGATCCTGTCCCCACTCTTATACAACGTGTACACGAACGACCAGCCGATTCCTGACAATATAAGGCAATTCATCTATGCCGATGATGCAGCCGTGGCAGCCCACGGCACCGAGTTTACCGAAGCGGAGGAGAAGTTGGAGGTCGCCCTTGAGGAACTGGCAATCTATTACTAGAAAAACCACCTAAAGCCGAATCCCACCAAGACTCAGGTCTGCGCCTTCCACCTGAAAAACAAAGAAGCAAGACGGCAGCTCGAGATACGTTGGCAAGGCGAACGACTTGAGCACGACGCCGAGATACCTGGGCGTGACCCTGGACCGTACTATGTCCTTCAGACAACACTCCATCAATACTAAAGGCAAAGTTAGTGCGCGTAATAACATATTGCGAAAACTCACAGGCACAGCATGGGGAGCTCAACCAGAAACGCTCAGAAGCTCGGCTTTGGCGCTCTGTGTGTCCACTACGGTTTGGGCAGCTTCAGCTCACGCGAAACATGTGGACGTCGCTATCAACGAGACAGCAAGAATCGTGACAGGCTGCCTAAAGCCAACTCCAGTTAATAGTTTGTACACACTTATTGGCGTGGCACCCCCATTTGAGCGAAAAGCCGCCGCCACAGATGCTGAAAGGACGAAACTGGAAACCGATGCTCGCCATCCTCTGCACCAACACGAGCCACCGGTCGACGCCTAAGATCAGGGCAAGATCACACACACTCGAGGGGTCCATAGAAAATAACCGTATCACTAGGTGGATTCAACAGCTAACTACTCGGGAACCCCCAAGAGAAGAAAACCCTAAATCCGAAATCCCTAAATCGGCTCAAGACAGGAGTGGCAAGGTGCAATACAAATCTGTTGAGGTGGGGAATGTCTGAGAACGACGATGTGCTGTGTGCGTGTGGTCAGCCCCAGGATATGAGCCACATTCTGGTCTGCCCACAACTGGAAGAAGAATGCACGCACGAAGACATAATTTTATGTAACGACAAGGCTATTGCAGCCACTATTTTATGGAAAGATGTCGTATGAGCCGGACACGGAAAGTAAGTAAGTAAGTAAGTACTACCAAGACAAATAGAAACTCATGTGAAATTTGTCAGTTATTTAATAGCTTTCAGTCCACTTACGTGGCACTCAACAAAAACCATAAAAATAACATTTGTTTTAAGATCATGTCTTTCCGATAACTTAAGTAAGTAGCCATCTGCAGACGCGTGAGATTTATCTCTCATCAGTGCAGCTTTACTTTTATTAATAAAAAATTTTTAAACACACCTGAAACCCACATGCTGAGAACTCACAAACCAATAAGTTGTTTTAATCATTTTTTGTTTGTTTCCGTATCTATATTTCCTCGTTTGTTTTGCATCGTTGAGGGAACGAGCAATTTGGACCAAGAACAATACGCCTGCGGGGAAATAGTTCAGTTTAATCTTCTCCTCCGAGTGGCTTAATCGATCCTTAATTCATCCCTCGTTGACAATAGCATTCTCGTTGCATGCAAAATCGGTCTGTCATTACATCAAATACCTAATCCGCCTCGACACATTCAATTCCAAGAGCAAAACGTAACGTGATTTTAATTAGAATTATTTTGTATTAAATCTTTAAGTTGAAAGCCAGTTATTACTTTATATTTAGGTGCTAGTGTTACAACACTACCATGTCGTACTGTTACAATTAGGTGCTTTAACTTAGGTGCTTTAATTTAGGTGCGTTACAATTAAGTTTTGTTTGCTAAAGGAATAAATATCAATCAATCAGATCTACAATCAATCAAAAATACGCTCATAGAAATGATTCAAAAGCAATAAATACGTTTTATAAAAACAAGTAGAATGATAAATTATTATACTTTGGTCATCAGGAAATCACATTTATACTCTAAGTAATAAATCACATGTATAATAAACTAATATCGCCTTGTTATATTATATATATATATATATATATATATATATATATATATATATATATATATATACAGGAGGGCAGAGGGTGTTTCTTACGCCCATATGGTGAATGTCCTTAAGAAGGAAGTTGATATGGATGATATAAATGTAAGGGCGATGAGGAAAACCCACGCTGGGGACCTCATCGTCAGAGTGAATGATGATGGGAAAAAGAAGCGACTGGCAGAGCGAATGGCAGTAGTGACTGAGGCTGTAAGTAATGTCAGGACGGAGATGGGGCTCAGAAGTGTCCTTGTTAGGGGCTACCACCACCGATGAGGTGAAAGGAGCCATTCAGATGGCCGCTGAATGTAGGGAGTGTGTGGTAAAGTCTCTCCGCACAGTGCGCGGAGGGGCCAGTATGGCAGTTGTCACTCTTCCAGTAAGAGCGGCCTTGGGATCTGTCTCTCTTGAGAGATCTCGAAACGCAGATTCACTTGGGTTAAATGGAAAATTGAAAAATGAAAAATGGCTATTCACTTGGGTTAAATGGAAATTTGTGATCATAAAAACAATGTTATTTATCTAGTTCTTGCTTGTGTCACGAAAGTAGACTGGGGGCTAGTGACTAGCATACAAATATCTGTTGTGTTTCAACATGGGATTTGTTTTGTAATCTTGAAAAGACTTAATAATATTATTGAGCTACGGAAAAGGTGAATATATTCAAGCTATCTTCTGCTTTAATTATTCACTTGGGTTAAATTGAAAGTTGTGATCATAAAAACAATGTTATTTATCTAGTTCTTGTTTGTGCCACGGTAGTAGACTGGGGGCTAGTTACTAGCATATAAATATCTGTTCTGTTTCAACACGGGATTTGTTTTGTTGTCTTCAAAAGACTTTATAATATTATTGAGCTACGGAAAGGTTGAATATTTTTAAGCCATATTCCGCTTTAATAATTCACTTGGGTTAAATGGAAAGTTGTTATCTTAAAAACAATGATATTTATCAAGTTCTTGTTTGTGCCACGAAACTGGACTGGGGGCTAGTTACTAGCATACAAATATTTGTTGTGTTTCACCATGGGATTTGTTTCGTTGTCTTAAAAAGACTTAATAATATTATTGAGCTACGAAAAGGGTGAATATATACAAGCTATATTCCGCTTTAATAATTCACTTGGGTTAAATGGAAAGTTGTTCTCTTAAAAACAATGTTATTTATCTAGTTCTTGTTGGTGCTACGAAAGTAGACTGGGGGCCAGTTACTTACATACAAATATCTGTTGTGTTTCAACATGGGATTTGTTTTGTAGTCTTGAAAATACTTATTAATATTATTGAGCTACGGAAAGGTTGAATATAATCAAGCTATATTCAGCTTTAATAATTAATTTGGGTTAAATGGAAAGTTGTCATCTTAAAAACAATTTTATTTATCTAATTCTTGTTTGTGTCACGAACATGGACTGGGGGCTAGTTACTAGCATACAAATATCTGTTGTGTTTTAACATGGGATTTGTTTTGTAGTCTTAAAAAGACTTAATAATATTATTGAGCTAAGGAAAGGTTGAAAATATACAAGCTATATTCCGCTTTAATAATTCACTTGGGTTAAATGGAAAGTTGTGATCTTAAAAACAATGTTATTTATCTAGTCCGTGTTTGTATCATGAAAGTGTACTGGGGGCTAGTGACTAGCATACAAATATCTGTTATGTTTTAACACGGGATTTGTTTTGTAGTCTTAATAAGACTCAATAATATTATGGAGCCACGGAAAGGATGAATATATTTAAGCTATATTCCGGTTTAATAATTCACTTGGGTTAAATGAAAAGTTTTTATCTTAAAAACAATGTTATTTATCTAGTTCTTGTTTGTGCCACGGAAGTAGACTGGGGGCTAGTTACTAGCATATAAATATCTGTTCTGTTTCAACACGGGATTTGTTTTGTTGTCTTGCAAAGAGTTTATAATATTATTGAGCTACGGAAAGGTTGAATATTTTTAAGCCATATTCCGCTTTAATAATTCACTTGGGTTAAATGGAAAGTTGTTAACTTAAAAACAATGATATTTATCAAGTTCTTGGTTGTGCCACGAAACTGGACTGGGGGCTAGTTACTAGCATACAAATATCTGTTGTGTTTCAACATGGGATTTGTTTCGTTGCCTTAAAAAGACTTAATAATATTATTGAGCTACGGAAAGGGTGAATATATACAAGCTATATTCCGCTTTAATAATTCACTTGGGTTAAATGGAAAGTTGTTCTCTTAAAAACAATGTTATTTATCTAGTTCTTGTTGGTGCTTCGAAAGTGGACTGGGGGCCAGTTACTATCATACAAATATCTGTTGTGTTTCAACATGGGATTTGTTTTGCAGTCTTGAAAATACTTATTAATATTATTGAGCTACGGAAAGGTTGAATATATTCAAGCTATATTCAGCTTTAATAATTCACTTGGGTTAAATGGAAAGTTGTGATCTTAAAAACAATGCTATTTATCTAGTTCGTGTTTGTATCATGAAAGTGTACTGGGGGCTAGTGACTAGCATACAAATATCTGTTATGTTTTAACACGGGATTTGTTTTGTAGTCTTAATAAGACTCAATAATATTATGGAGCCACGGAAAGGATGAATATATTCAAGCTATATTCCGGTTTAATAATTCACTTGAGTTAAATGGAAAGTTGTTATCTTAAAAACAATGTTATTTATCTAGTTCTTGTTTGTGTTGCGAAAGTAGACTGGGGGCTAGTTACTAGCATACAAATATATGTTGTGTTTCAACATGGGATTTGTTTTGTAGTCTTGAAAAGGCTCAATAATATTATGAAGCCACGGAAAGGATGAATATATTCAAGCTATATTCCGCTTTAATAATTCAATTGGGTTAAATGGAAAGTTGTTATCTTAAAAACAATGTTATTTATCAACTTCTTCTTTGTGCCACGAAAGTGGACTGGGGGCTATTGACTAGCATACAAATATCTGTTGTGTTTCAACATGGGATTTGTTTTGTAGTCTTGAAAAGGCTCAATAATATTATGAAGCCACGGAAAGGATGAATATATTCAAGCTATATTCCGCTTTAATAATTCAATTGGGTTAAATGGAAAGTTGTTATATTAAAAACAATGTTATTTATCAAGTTCTTGTTTGTGCCACGAAAGTGGACTGGGGGCTAGTGACTAGCATACAAATATCTGTTGTGTTTCAACATGGGATTTGTTTTGTAGTCTTAAAAAGACTTAATAATATTATTGAGCTACGGAAAGGATGAATATATTCAAGCTATATTCCACTTTAATAATTCACTTGGGTTAAATGGAAAGTTGTTCTCTTAAAAACAATTTTATTTATCTAGTTCTTGTTTGTGTCACGAACATGGACTGGGGGCTAGTTACTAGCATACAAATATCTGTTGTGTTTTAACATGGGATTTGTTTTGTAGTCTTAAAAAGACTTAATAATATTATTGAGCTAAGGAAAGGTTGAAAATATACAAGCTATATTCCGCTTTAATAATTCAATTGGGTTAAATGGAAAGTTGTTATCTTAAAAACAATGTTATTTATCAAGTTCTTCTTTGTGCCACGAAAGTGGACTGGGGGCTATTGACTAGCATACAAATATCTGTTGTGTTTCAACATGGGATTTGTTTTGTAGTCTTAAAAAGACTTAATAATATTATTGAGCTACGGAAAGGGTGCATATATTCAAGCTATATTCCGCTTTAATAATTCATTTGGGTTAAATGGAAAGTTGTGATCTTAAAAACAATGTTATTTATCTAGTTCTTGTTTGTGCCTCGAAAGTGGACTGGGGGCTAGTTACTAGCATATAAATATCTGTTCTGTTTCAACATGGGATTTGTTTTGTTGTCTTGAAAAGACTTAATAATATTATTGAGCTACGGAAATGTTGAATATATTTAAGCTATATTCCGCTTTAATAATTCACTTGGGTTAAATGAAAAGTTGTTATCTTAAAAACCATGTTATTTATCTAGTTCTTGTTTTAGTGAAATGAAAGTGGATAGGGGGGGCTGGTGAATAGCATACAAATATATGTTGTGCTTCAACATGACATTTGTTTTGTAATCTTAAAAAGACTTAATAATATTATAGAGCTACGGAAAGTTTCAATATCTTAAAAATCTGATCTTAAAAACAATGTTATTTATCTAGTTCTTGTTTTAGTGAAATGAAAGTGGATAGGGGGGGCTGGTGAATAGCATACAAATATATGTTGTGTTTCAACATGATATTTGTTTTGTAATCTTAAAAAGACTTAATAATATTATAGAGCTACGTAAAGTTTCAATATCTTAAAAATCTGATCTTAAAAACAATGTTATTTATCTAGTTCTTGTTTTAGTGCCATATAAGTGGACAGGGGGCTGGTGAATAGCATACAAATATCTGTTGTGTTTCAACATGATATTTGTTTTGTAATCTTAAAAAGGACTTAATAATATTATAGAGCTACGGTTCAATATCTTAAAAATATGATATTAAAAACAATGCTATTTATCTAGTTATTGTTTTAGTGCCATAAAAGTGGACAGGGGACTGGTGAATAGCATACAAATATCTGTTGTGTTTCAACATGACATTTGTTTTGAAATCTTAAAAAGACTTTATTTATAGAGTAAACTACAAATCTGGTTCAATAAATATTCGTGTTTTTGTTGAAAATAATTGTTGACATTTTCAAGATGACAGATAGTAGATTCGAACTCAACTGACTCGACGTTGCCACGTTTATTTTTGTTTATATGCACGTTTATATGAAAAACTATGATTTTGGCAAACGTATATACAAACCTAAGCGTCGTATTGAAGTTGCATTCATATTGCAACAAAGAGTCGCGCCACAAACAGCCATAATGTCTCGAGTGAATTACTTAAGTCCTGGTTATCCAGGAATATCTATCCGTCGTTGATCCGTCGTTGAATCCGTGGTAGAACCGTCGTTGATCCGTTGATCATAACCTAACCTAACCTAAATAATCTAACCTAATATAACCTAAATATATAATATACTAAAATAACCTAACCTAACCTAACCAACGAGAAATAATAACCAACGAAACCGTCAAAAATTTGGTTGAGTGTAGATCCCGGTCGTATAAATGCTCCAAGTGCAAAACGGCCTCTTGAAACTGTGTCGGGATACTTCAAAGTTGGTTCCTTTTTTGCTACCTACTTATTAACGCCACCACCACAGAAATTGCAGTCTCATTGTAGTGGAAAGACATAGGACCTTCTAAAAAATAGTTTTTTCTTATTTCGGAGAAATATTTGTTTTTTTGTGCGTAAATGTTAAAAATTATTATTTATCAGGTTATGCAATTTTCTAGCAACCAATATTGATATTAATCCATAAAATTTTCTTTCCAAATTACGTAAACACGATAAAGAAACTAATTAATAATTCAGGTCCGGTCCAGTCTTTTTCGATCCATTTTCCGTTCAAATCTGCCTTTGCGTTTACAATACATTAAAATCCGTATTAACTGTCAGTTGCGATAGTTTCAGTCGAAAGTTTCGAATTTACAAAGCCTACAGACAGAACTCGGAAACTAATTCTGTTCATGAATACAATTGAAATTATTCGCTTCGGTTGTTTTGCAATTTTAAAGTTGTTCCGTTCACTCTAAACCAAATGAATTCTCTGAGTTAAAAGCAGTTGCAGTTTTCGTTAAATAATTCTCGCAATGAAACATTAATCATTTGAGAGTTTCAGTTTGAGAGTTACAAAAAAACTCGTCAGCTACTGGCATGCTTGTAGCTGTCGCGTACGAACACACGTTCTTTCCCTTTCTCTTATTGCATGCCAGTAAATGAAATGTTGTGCTCTCTACATTTAATTGCTGAAATTTAAAAGATTACTCAGACCTATATTTAATGACTGACGTATTATTATTGACAGACATTTTGAAACATATGCATCACGACATATCAGCTTGATCCGGCCCATTATTATACGGCCCCCGGACTGAGATGAGATGCAATGTTGAAAATGACTGACATAAATTTGGAACTTTTCACGGACATAGACATGCACCATTTCGTCTATAAAGGCATTAGAGGAGATATTTGCCAAGCCTCGTTGAGATACAGTAAGGCGAATAATAAATACTTATCTGAGTATAATTCGAACCAACCCAGTACATATTTAGCGTACTGGGATGCGAATAATTTGTACGGTTGAGCGCTTTCTCAACTAATGCCTTACGGAGGTTTTAAATGGCTGACGCAGACTGAAATTTTAGACTTTGACGTGACGAAAATGAGTATTCACCTATTGGCTATTGTATCCAAGCAGACATCGAGTATCCTGAATCGCTAAAGACCCCACATAACGATTTACCATTCCTCGTTGAAAGCATGGCTCTACCAGATTCAAAATTTAATAACAGAAAACTTATTCCAAATTTAAACAACAAACAAAAGTATATTGTTCACTACAGAAATTTAAAGCAAGCAATAAATCACGGACTGAAAATTACAAAAATTCATAGAATTATAAAATTTTAACAATCTGATTGGCTAAAACAAATACAAGCATGCCAGTTAGTGTATGCAGCAAGTGTGCAAGTAACTGTTATGCAAGTGTGATAGCTACAGTCATATGTATTTCCGGCTTAGCTTTTATGATGTGGTCAAACGGTGCAAGTAGCTGCACTGCAGTAACTACCTGGAATAGTAGCTCGCACTGTATAACCTCAGCCTTATATATCGTATTACCATCATAATTGGAAAATATTTGTTTCCAGCCAGAATACTAATACAATACTAATAGAACTGACTTTAGTTTGATAAGACTTGACTAAACTTAATCTATTTATTCCTCATATTTACTAACATTAATGCATCGGACAATATATTATTTTGCAGGTTGAACATCTCCTATATTTCACGCTGTTTTCCGCAAAAACAGGAAATCGGAAATACAAAATAAACTAAATTAGTTTCCTTTCAAGATGTTTGATGCATCGGGTAAATTCGATAAACCTCTCGAAAAATCTGTTGAAATATCTCCATTGAAAGCACTTGCAACGTTTCGGTAAAGTGGTTTCCCTACACCAGCAACAAAAAAAAAAAACTTGTCAGACGCTAAAACGTTTCATAATTGACGTTTGAATCCCCGTCAACGCGTATAAATCGACACCCTTAAAAGTCGGGATTGATAGGGGCTTCTAATTAAAACTCCCCTCAATGTATAAGAATTGATTGCGTTTCGCTAATTGATACGCGCAATCAATTATTTACACGCGCAACGGACGCGAGAACCGGCTAAAAGACTCACCCGGATCGATTGAGATAAAACTAAGCTTAAACCGACAAACGCCCTTCCTTTCCTATCGGAGATTCATCCGCTTAAACTTAAATCTCTAAAATTTGATAAAAATGAGTGGGTGAGCTTTTTGCGCGCGGTTAAAGTAAAACAACGTCAATATCGTTGTAACAATTTAAAATAAATATGTTATACTAAAATACCATTTGTTAAATGAAATATTTATAAATTAAATCGTAATAATTATTACCTTTATAAAAACAGCAGGTACTTACGAATTAGCGCCACCACACAGTTATATATTGGATTGAGAGTTCGCGCTGCCGCGCGTATGTTCTCTTAATTTATCTGTCCGCTTCGCAGCGGGCAACCTAATATAACCGGGGTTAAAAAATAGTAAGTATTTTGAGTTTTAAAAAAGTTTTAATTTCAACTAAAATGTTTTATTTTATGAGTTATCATAAAAATTTGAGGTGTAGATTAGCGGCATTTAAAAATGTAGCGGTGGTAGCGTTAATACGCAAGTGCCGTTTTATTTTATGATTTATCATAAAACGTTTAGGTGTAGATTGGCGGCATTTAAAAATGTAGCGGTGGTGGCGTTAATACGTAAGTACCTATTTATGTTGTGTTGAATGAAACTGAACCCCCCACGTTCAGGCGTAGCCTATGCTAACAACCTAACCTAAAATAACATAACATAACCTAAAATAACCTAACTTATATTAACAAAATAATTGATATGTCATTTTTATAGAAATGAAAAATATTAATTGTAATTTATATTAGAATTGAAAGTAGGAGATTATCACTACAATATCTTCAAATCTGTCAGTAGCTGGATGATATGTCCAATATGTCCAGCTACTAACAGATTTGAAGATATCATAGTGATAATCTCCTACTTTCAATTCTATTATTAATTTGGTTCAAACCATGACATCTCATTTTAAACTTTGTAATTTCTATTATTCTGATAAATTGCAATTTACATTATTCATTATATAGAATACATTTTCTATTTGTCTGGTTATTATTATTTATGTAAGAATAAATGAGTTTCAAGAATAAAAGCTAGAATAAATTTTGTTGTTTTTTTTCGCTGCTTCTTCACACAGAGTTATGATAATAACGAAAGGCAATGAATAATGATGACGAAAAACAATGGTCATTAGAATAACAAATTTTCTTATTTTTGCGGTCTCGCAGAGAGCACGCGAACAAACGGAGGGAATCAATAACCAGAGCAAGTGTGCCCAAGCAGAGAAAAAGTAGTTTGAATATTTGGTGTGTGTCTGCGTGATGGATCGGTGTTATTGCGGAAACTGATAAACATTTTGTGGTTCCAAAGTTTCGCCTATTTTCTAGATAATCTGTTTTATTTTCATTTTAGATTTACACTTGGCTGTCTTCTGTTACGGAATTCTTTATAACGAGATTTTGTTGAAGACATGTTTTGTGGTGATAAGACAGACAAGACTAGACACACAAGACTAGACAGACAAGACTAGACAGACAAGACTAGACAGACAAGACTAGACAGACAAGACTAGACAGACAAGACTAGACAGACAAGACTAGACAGACAAGACTAGACAGACAAGACTAGACAGACAAGACTAGACAGACAAGACTAGACAGACAAGACTAGACAGACAAGACTAGACAGACAAGACTAGACAGACAAGACTAGACAGACAAGACTAGCCAGGACAAGACTAGACAGACAAGACTAGACAGACAAGACTAGACAGACAAGACTAGACAGACAAGACTAGACAGACAAAGACTAGACAGACAAGACTAGACAGACAAGACTAGACAGACAAGACTAGACAGACAAGACTAGACAGACAAGACTAGACAGACAAGACTAGACAGACAAGACTAGACAGACAAGACTAGACAGACAAGACTAGACAGACAAGACTAGACAGACAAGACTAGACAGACAAGACTAGACAGACAAGACTAGACAGACAAGACTAGACAGACAAGACTAGACAGACAAGACTAGACAGACAAGACTAGACAGACAAGACTAGACAGACAAGACTAGACAGACAAGACTAGACAGACAAGACTAGACAGACAAGACTAGACAGACAAGACTAGACAGACAAGACTAGACAGACAAGACTAGACAGACAAGACTAGACAGACAAGACTAGACAGACAAGACTAGACAGACAAGACTAGACAGACAAGACTAGACAGACAAGACTAGACAGACAAGACTAGACAGACAAGACTAGACAGACAAGACTAGACAGACAAGACTAGACAGACAAGACTAGACAGACAAGACTAGACAGACAAGACTAGACAGACAAGACTAGACAGACAAGACTAGACAGACAAGACTAGACAGACAAGACTAGACAGACAAGACTAGACAGACAAGACTAGACAGACAAGACTAGACAGACAAGACTAGACAGACAAGACTAGACAGACAAGACTAGACAGACAAGACTAGACATACAAGACTAGACAGACAAGACTAGACAGACGAGACTAGACAGACAAGACTATAATAGACTATAGTATATACTAGACTAGAGTATATAATAGACTATAATAGACTAAATAGTTTGATTTGACTAGACAGACAAGACTAGACAGACAAGATTAGACAGACAAGACTAGACAGACAAGACTAGACAGACAAGACTAGACAGACAAGACTAGACAGACAAGAATAGACAGACAAGACTAGACAGACAAGAATAGACAGACAAGACTAGACAGACAAGACTAGACAGACAAGACTAGACAGACAAGACTAGACAGACAAGACTAGACAGACAAGACTAGACAGCAAGACTAGACAGACAAGACTAGACAGACAAGACTAGACAGACAAGACTAGACAGACAAGACTAGACAGACAAGACTAGACAGACAAGACTAGACAGACAAGACTAGACAGACAAGACTAGACAGACAAGACTAGCAAGACTAGACAGACAAGACTAGACAGACAAGACTAGACAGACAAGACTAGACAGACAAGACTAGACAGACAAGACTAGACAGACAAGACTAGACAGACAAGACTAGACAGACAAGACTAGACAGACAAGACTAGACAGACAAGACTAGACAGAGAAGACAAGACTAGACAGACAAGACTAGACAGACAAGACTAGACAGACAAGACTAGACAGACAAGACTAGACAGACAAGACTAGACAGACAAGACTAGACAGACAAGACTAGACAGACAAGACTAGACAGACAAGACTAGACAGACAAGACTAGACAGACAAGACTAGACAGACAAGACTAGACAGACAAGACTAGACAGACAAGACTAGACAGACAAGACTAGACAGACAAGACTAGACAGACAAGACTAGACAGACAAGACTAGACAGACAAGACTAGACAGACAAGACTAGACAGACAAGACTAGACATACAAGACTAGACAGACAAGACTAGACAGACAAGACTAGACAGACAAGACTAGACAGACAAGACTAGACAGACAAGACTAGACAGACAAGACTAGACAGACAAGACTAGACAGACAAGACTAGACAGACAAGACTAGACAGACAGACTAGACAGACAAGACTAGACAGACAAGACTAGACAGACAAGACTAGACAGACAAGACTAGACATACAAGACTAGACAGACAAGACTAGACAGACAAGACTAGACAGACAAGACTAGACAGACAAGACTAGACAGACAAGACTAGACAGACAAGACTAGACAGACAAGACTAACAGACAGACTAGACAGACAAGACTAGACAGACAAGACTAGACAGACAAGACTAGACAGACAAGACTAGACAGACAACTAGACAGACAACTAGACAGACAAGACTAGACAGACAAGACTAGACAGACAAGGACTAGACAGACAAGACTAGACAGACAAGACTAGACAGACAAGACTAGACAGACAAGACTAGACAGACAAGACTAGACAGACAAGACTAGACAGACAAGACTAGACAGACAAGACTAGACAGACAAGACTAGACAGACAAGACTAGACAGACAAGACTAGACAGACAAGACTAGACAGACAAGACTAGACAGACAAGACTAGACAGACAAGACTAGACAGACAAGACTAGACAGACAAGACTAGACAGACAAGACTAGACAGACAAGACTAGACAGACAAGACTAGACAGACAAGACTAGACAGACAAGACTAGACAGACAAGACTAGACAGACAAGACTAGACAGACAAGACTAGACAGACAAGACTAGACAGACAAGACTAGACAGACAAGACTAGACAGACAAGACTAGACAGACAAGACTAGACAGACAAGACTAGACAGACAAGACTAGACAGACAAGACTAGACAGACAAGACTAGACAGACAAGACTAGACAGACAAGACTAGACAGACAAGACTAGACAGACAAGACTAGACAGACAAGACTAGACAGACAAGACTAGACAGACAAGACTAGACAGACAAGACTAGACAGACAAGACTAGACAGACAAGACTAGACAGACAAGACTAGACAGACAAGACTAGACAGACAAGACTAGACAGACAAGACTAGACAGACAAGACTAGACAGACAAGACTAGACAGACAAGACTAGACAGACAAGACTAGACAGACAAGACTAGACAGACAAGACTAGACAGACAAGACTAGACAGACAAGACTAGACAGACAAGACTAGACAGACAAGACTAGACAAGACTAGACAGACAAGACTAGACAGACAAGACTAGACAGACAAGACTAGACAGACAAGACTAGACAGACAAGACTAGACAGACAAGACTAGACAGACAAGACTAGACAGACAAGACTAGACAGACAAGACTAGACAGACAAGACTAGACAGACAAGACTAGACAGACAAGACTAGACAGACAAGACTAGACAGACAAGACTAGACAGACAAGACTAGACAGACAAGACTAGACAGACAAGACTAGACAGACAAGACTAGACAGACAAGACTAGACAGACAAGACTAGACAGACAAGACTAGACAGACAAGACTAGACAGACAAGACTAGACAGACAAGACTAGACAGACAAGACTAGACAGACAAGACTAGACAGACAAGACTAGACAGACAAGACTAGACAGACAAGACTAGACAGACAAGACTAGACAGACAAGACTAGACAGACAAGACTAGACAGACAAGACTAGACAGACAAGACTAGACAGACAAGACTAGACAGACAAGACTAGACAGACAAGACTAGACAGACAAGACTAGACAGACAAGACTAGACAGACAAGACTAGACAGACAAGACTAGACAGACAAGACTAGACAGACAAGACAAGACAGACAAGACTAGACAGACAAGACTAGACAGACAAGACTAGACAGACAAGACTAGACAGACAAGACTAGACAGACAAGACTAGACAGACAAGACTAGACAGACAAGACTAGACAGACAAGACTAGACAGACAAGACTAGACTAGACAGACAAGACTAGACAGACAAGACTAGACAGACAAGACTAGACAGACAAGACTAGACAGACAAGACTAGACAGACAAGACTAGACAGACAAGACTAGACAGACAAGACTAGACAGACAAGACTAGACAGACAAGACTAGACAGACAAGACTAGACAGACAAGACTAGACAGACAAGACTAGACAGACAAGACTAGACAGACAAGACTAGACAGACAAGACTAGACAGACAAGACTAGACAGACAAGACTAGACAGACAAGACTAGACAGACAAGACTAGACAGACAAGACTAGACAGACAAGACTAGACAGACAAGACTAGACAGACAAGACTAGACAGACAAGACTAGACAGACAAGACTAGACAGACAAGACTAGACAGACAAGACTAGACAGACAAGACTAGACAGACAAGACTAGACAGACAAGACTAGACAGACAAGACTAGACAGACAAGACTAGACAGACAAGACTAGACAGACAAGACTAGACAGACAAGACTAGACAGACAAGACTAGACAGACAAGACTAGACAGACAAGACTAGACAGACAAGACTAGACAGACAAGACTAGACAGACAAGACTAGACAGACAAGACTAGACAGACAAGACTAGACAGACAAGACTAGACAGACAAGACTAGACAGACAAGACTAGACAGACAAGACTAGACAGACAAGACTAGACAGACAAGACTAGACAGACAAGACTAGACAGACAAGACTAGACAGACAAGACTAGACAGACAAGACTAGACAGACAAGACTAGACAGACAAGACTAGACAGACAAGACTAGACAGACAAGACTAGACAGACAAGACTAGACAGACAAGACTAGACAGACAAGACTAGACAGACAAGACTAGACAGACAAGACTAGACAGACAAGACTAGACAGACAAGACTAGACAGACAATTCTAGCATTTCGTCGAAATCCGCGATGATTTGGTTCAAGAACCTCAGGCATTCAACGCCCTCGTTGTTGCTCTCAAGCTCCACGCAGAATTCGGAAAAGTTGGGAATTGATGCGAACATTACGCAAAGTCGCACTGTTCGTGGTACAACCCATCGTTATTTTTGTCGCTGCTCAGGAAATGCTCAGCCACGTGAATCGGAAGTATATTGGCCAACAACTTTCGGCTATAAGCTTTCAGATGCTCCATGTCTTCTTTTTCCTCTGTGGCTTGCAGTTTCCACGCGAAATCCAACCTGTAAGTAGCTTCAGTCTGTTGTCCATGCAATATCAAATCAATCAAGAATCGAACAGTAAGTACAATGCCCAAATACTGAAGACTCAGAGTTAATTGATTTGAAGACCAAAATCTGATGGATGTCGCCCCTTCGTTGTAAATGATGTAGATGAAGAGGTAACCGGTGAAGGCTGCTAGAAGAACGATAGTTTTCAGAATGGATATGAGAACCTGGACCAATCATTGATAAGAGAACCAGCAACAGGACCATGTCGATGAGGAAGTAAGGTATGCAATCCTTGTTGTTTGGCGGTGAAGTTTGGTTGGTGTTTTTTGTTGAAGTTGGTCTTGGGCAGGATGTAGTTGAGGCAGCGGATCTCGTCGGGCACGTAGATCGTTTCGAAGAGGACCATAGAATATCGAGGAGAGGCCATGATCAGAGAGAACACTTTTTCGATTGTTGTGTATTAGCTGAGACAGTTTTAGTAAACCGCCGTAGCATTTATGAACTTTTTCTATATGTACAATGATCGGCACGAAGAGGGTGGGCAGTCCTAGTGGCAGCACAATGAACAGAATGTGCGTGGTTGTTCTAAGAGCCAACAGTTGCACGGAAAAGACCGCAGCGAAGCACATAATGGAACAGAAGAAGTACAAATTGAGCATGCGGTCTCGCTCCTTGGTGTACTTAGCTTCCTTTTGTCGATCCCGGAAATTGTGTAGTAGCACACGGAAATGCTAGACACGTAGTCTGTCTATACTCCTGGCAAATATAGCACGCATCAGATACTCGTTCACTTCGTCTTCGGGGTCTTTGTCGTCCGGCAATTCAGTAAATCCTAACTTTGCGTTGGTTTTCTTTGTGTGTGTGCCGTGCCCCATGACCCGCATCTCCTTCGAAACGTTGCCGTTAATTGAGAAATTCTGCGGCGAATGTTTGCTGCCGCAGTAGGACGACGCCACGATTAAATACGTCTCGATGTTGTGATCCTTGAGGTAGGAGTTGCGATCGCCGATGTTTCCTGGCTCGACCTCGTAATCTTTGTTCAGGCACCGGAGAGTCTCCATTGTGATGTGAACCCGTGCAGGGATTCCTCCGCTTTCCACGTAATTGGCTAACTTTACGCCGTTGGACCAAACGTCGAATTGCCATTTCCTTAGCCCCAAAACGTCGCAGTGGACACGACCAGTGTGGATTCCGACTCTCATATTCACATTGACAGCCATCACTTCTCTAACCAATGCTATGGCATCGATCATGTCCAGTCACATTTCCACGGTGCAGTGGGCGTGGTCCGGTCTTGGTTCCGGTAAACCGGAGTAATATCAAGCGCCAGGTAATTTGATCCGTAAACAGTGATGTTCAGTGGCCAACCTATCGAATCTTGCAAATGTGTATGTGTTCCACAAGGAACAGTGCTAGCTCCAATCCCATTTTCAATTTTAACTGCAGATATGGTACAGTACATTGGAGCTGATACATGCACTTTATATGCCGATGATACCAGCGTTATTGTTCGCGGAAATATCATGGAAGATTCAACAAGAATGGCTAAAGTAGTGCTAAGCAAAATGGAGATATGGTTTGCTGCCAATAATCTACATCTAAATACTGACAAGACAAAATATATAATCTTTAAAACTAATAGAAAGAGAGGACTTAACGAAGACTTAAATCTGCAATTATATAACAGTGTACTATAAAGAACTACTAGTATAAAATTTCTAGGAATTTTTCTAGAGGAGAATCTACAATGGAAGAAAACAGCAGATGCCATCATACATAAAATAAACAATAAAGTTTATATATTAAGGAACCTTCGGGAAATCTAAGACAACTCAATGCTACTGAATGCTTTGTGTGTGTGCCGTGCCCCATGACCCGCATCTCCTTCGAAACGTTGCCGTTAATTGAGAAATTCTGCGGCGAATGTTTGCTGCCGCGGTAGGACGACGCCACGATTAAATACGTCTCGATGTTGTGATCCTTGAGGTAGGAGTTATATATATATATTATGCTGAAATTGAATCAGTGCTTACATATGGTATACTATTCTGGCGACATACGACGCACCTACAACGTGCTCTCATAGCACAGAAGCGAGGTATCAGGGTCTTTGCAAGAATTATGATAACTCAATCATGCAGGCCTCATTTTAATAATAGAACTGGCGTCCTATGTATACAAAAATAAACACCGATTTAATCAAAACTTCGATATACACAACATATATACAAGAAATGCCTCAAACTACCGGATACCAAGGAGTAACTTATCACTGTGCAATGAAGCACCAAATAGATTTGGAATAAAAATTTATAACAATCTGCCCAACTTCATCAAGGAAGCCAAAACTTTTAACTCCTTTAGAAAAAGGACTTTTTAAGAGAAAGTGTATTACTCCATAGACGAGTTCTTACAAGTGAAAATTGATATGACTAGTAATAATTAATTAGCCAATATTTTCAAATTATGTGTGTTTTGATTTCAACTAATTTCTGATTTGTTTCTTTTCTTTTCTTGGGTTTCTTTTTTTAAATTTTTTTTTTGCTTTGGGCCATTTTTCGTACCCATATATATTTCTTGTTTTTTTTTTCTCTTGACGTATCTTATGGATATTTGTATGCAGACAAGACTAGATAAACTTGTCTGGACGAACAAAATTAGACAGAATAGACTAAATTAGTTTTCAAAACTGAGACGAAATTATCGCTGGCGGGTAGTTGTGTAAATTACAGTCTCGACGTGTCACAACGTGTAAATTACAGTCTCCCGACTCGGCAGAGGCCGCCAAGTTTGAAAGGCGCGAATAAGAAAGTTTCGGGCTAATATATAGTTATACGTCAAAAAGTTCGTGCAATTTTGACGTATAACATGGCGGAAATTGACGCATGCGCACAAAAAAAATTCAACTATGAAAAGGTCTATGCGACAATATGCGACTTTATAAATTTATATCATGGAGAGTTCATCGTCCTTAATACTACAAATTACAAGTTTTAATCTACTCCAGCGTTCAGAGTTATGGTCTAGCAACCCGCTTTAGTAGTTGGAATATCGCTTAGATACAAATGCGGTTTAATATCCAATTAGGGATGCAACATCGTTTATAAAAAACGTCGATGTTAAAACATCGATGTTTTCAAAAGTAAAATATCGATGTCGAAAACATCGATATTTATGAACGATATATCGATATTATTTCGATGTTTTGAAAAAAAACACATAGGAATGTTCAAAATGTTTATTAGTTAATTATTTCGCAAAATAGAGTTTAAAAATAATAATTTTGACAATCTTGTGCCTACTAAGCGGTTTCTTCCTTGAGTAATCGTAGCCCCAGCTTCTGAAAACAGCCGCTCACTGGGCACCGACGTTGCTACGATAAGCAAATGTATCATCGCCAGTTTATACAACCCAGGAAATAAACCTTTGATGTCATCCCACGTTTCTAAAGCATCTGCTTTTATAAGAGTTACAGGAGACGACATAAACATGTGAAATTCTGATTCCGCTTTTGTTTTGTTTTTTATGTTGTTGTGTGTTAATTGTTTGTGGTAACTCCATATGTCACGTTCGGATTCATTATTTTCATCCCTTTCAGATTCGTCAGAAGAATCACTTAGTAAAACTGCTGCGTGCATATTAGTTAAGTAATTATGTATATAACTGATGACTTTATTGTTAGCAGTCTCATCTTTGAAATGAATGAGTTTGAAGCGTGGATCTAGAGCGGTTGCGATACCCAGGGAAGAACAATGTTCTAGTTTATCAAAGCGTTTTGAAACCTCCTTTTCTATTACTGCTTTTAATGAAACCGTGCTTTCAAATGTTGGTGAGAATTTTTCTAACATGCCCTGCAGACAGCTTACAAGTGGAATAACCTTACTTACTGTAACATAATTTTCGGCAGAAATTTCTTTAGTTAATCTTTCAAATGGCTTTAAAAGTTGTATCATTTCGCGCAGACAGACCACTTCATTAGAAGTTATCATTGTTGGAGCATTGGATCGTTGAAATTACCTCCATAAAACGTTCCAATATATAATACGTTGAATTCCACCGAGAGGAACGTCAAGTATCAGCTTTTTTGTCTGGCCTTCCATCTTGCCAGCCTCTCTTTGCTTTTTCCGCAATTCGTCACTGGCATTGACACTACGTTTTATGAATTTTACAATCTCGCGCACTTTGCTGACGATCATTGATGCAGTTTTAACTTTATCCAATGAGTTTGTGACAACAAAATTCAATGTGTGGGCGAATCACGGTATTATTTTTTTTTCACCAAACATGTCTCTATTTACCTTCATAATCGTGCTGTCATTGTCCGTAACTACAGCAGTAACTGCATCGGTAGTAATATTCCATTCGTCGAAGATATCTGAAAGTCTGTTTTGTATGTACTCTGCTGTATATCTTTCGAACAACTCAAAGACTCCCAAAGTTCCACGCATAAGTTTGGATTTTTCTAACAAATGGATGGTGACTCCGACAAAGGACTTGTTCTGCATCGTCTCTGTCCATATGTCATATGTAATACAGTAATGTTCTGCTACTTTTAAGTATTTTTTAAAAATTTCTGTCATAGCCTCATATTTTTCATCAATACGTTTTTTTAACGTCTCTCTAGAAGGAATTTTGTACAAGGGAACCAATTCCTTTATTAACTGTGTAAATCCGTTTCCTTCCACAATTCAAAATGGTTTATGGTCCATAATAATGAAATTCACTATTGCTTCACCTTCAACATTTGTTATACTTTTAATATTACTGAAGAATTCCTTGATATTTTGTTGAGCGTTTTGTTGAGTATCAGTTAAGTTCAGTAGAGTATCCTTGATCTTAACTTTGGAACTGCAACCAGATGAGCTAGCTTGTTTCTGAGAAATATCCTTAGAATAATCAACATCCATTCCATCAATAACAGTTTGATGATTTTGAACCTCCTTGTTTGTCTCGTCACTGTAATTTGGTTTTTGTTTCACTGGCTCCTCTGCTATTAACTCTTGAACAACATCTACGTGTAATTTCTCCAGATGACCCCGAAGATTAGTGGTATTTCCTGATGTTTTCAGGCATTTATTGCAAAATTGCTTTTAGACCATCCGCCCAGGCCGGTGCGGCATAGAGGAGGATGGAGTTTACGACTTCGCTTAATAGCCTTCTAGTTTTAGTAACAGGGCCCTTCAGTCTTGGCATTAGTTTGCGGTGTGCTGCTCCAGCGCGTTCGGCTTTCGTAGCCGCGTTTTGGATGTGTCTACTCCGTTGGTACTATAGCCGTTGGTCAATATGGACGCTGAGGTATTTTATTGTCGGTTTTGCCGACATCAACCTGGCTAGGAAGTTTACAGTTACGGCGCGAATTCTCTTGCGACCTATAAGTGCAATTACCTCGGACTTCTCTGGAGCTATTTGCAGTTCGTTGCTTTCCATCCAACGATGAATGGCTTTTACTGCAGTTTCGAACCTGGCTGCCACGGCTTCCTCATTTATGTCCGCGGACACCACAAGGAGGTCGTCGGCGAATGCTACCAGTCTATAGTTTCTAGGTCTAGAACGCCATCCTAGAGAATGTTCCACAGGAGTGGTCCGAGAACCGACCCCTGCGGGACATCACACGTCCCCCGCCTGGTTGTGTTGTCTATTATTAGGCTGCTGTTCGTGAAGTCGCTTTTAATTGATTCTATTAAATATGTAGATATTTCTTTCCTTCTGCTTGCGTCTACGATTTGCCGCCAGGGCACGGTCTTAAACGCATTCTTAACGTCTAGTGCAACGGTTAGACATACTTTTCTGTGCCTACGTTTACCCAAGTTGGCATAGTGGGCGATATTGATAACCTCTTGGATGGCGTCTGTGGTCGACCTCCCCGTTCGAAAACCATATTGTGCTGTTGATAGCCCTCCTTGCAGATCAAGCTCTTTGTTTATCCTGGTGGCTACTATATGCTCGTTTGTCTAAGTTTGCCTAGGCTGTCTAGAAGGCAGATTGGGCTTAGCGATGAGTGCTTTCCTGGCTTGGGGACTAAAACGAATCTGGCCTCCTTCCATCTACCTGGTATGTTTCTACTACGAATGACCGAGTTGAACATCTTTGCAAAAGTCTCTGTATGAAGGAGGGCAGCCAGTCTTACGACTTCCGGTGGGATGCCATCAGGGCCTGGAGCTTTGTTAGCTTTTATTCTCGCAGTAGCTTCTAAGATTTCTCTAGCCGTGATTTCTGGGGGTACAGTGTCCACGACTTCTCTCGGTCCCAGAAAATTGGTTCTTTCTGCGGGAATAATTCGTCGGCTACTTCAATCTTGCTCGCAGTTGTCAGATAGAACTACATCTGACTAAGATGTTGAATGTATGAACGCATAGTCAGATAGAACTAGATCTGACTATGCATTCATACATTCAACATTCACAGATCTGCCACGATTTTTCGTTTGCCGATTGCAAAGACAAATTTGTTTTGTGGAGCAACGTGTAAAGCTGCTAACGAAGCATTTCAAGATATATTTCAAGACGAATGTTTATTCATTTATTTTTGATCATTTGTACAGTTTCGATATTATTTTCTCTCTCTTTCTTCACTGGCGCTGCAGTTTTGGCCCCCGGTTTTTTCCTCTGTTCTTCCTTATACATCGCTTCCTTATTCATTCGCTTTTATTATTGTTCCACTATTAGGGTTTGATCTTTTGCACAAGTATTAGCGTCTAAGATCTTTACGGAAGCGCCAAAAATTTCGCTTGAACCAAATTTAGCGGGCCATAATTCGCGAAGGAAAATAGCTAGCAAAATATAATTCGCACATTTGTAATCGCGAGTAAAAATACTTTTAGGAACATTTTTACATTTTGCTGTTTGCTTTTGCTGTCTATGAATAATGATTTTGGAACACATTTGGAACACCTTGATTTTAGAACACATTACTTTCCAAATTCTTCTCAAGCAACAAAATATCTTGAAATTTTGCTCGATTTTATCAATTTTAGCAGGCCGTATCTCGTGAAGGGCAATCAGCAGGAAAATTACTTTCAGGAACATTTTTACATTTTGTTGTAACTCTATAAATACCGATTTTGGAACACTTTTGGAACACCTTGATTTTTGAAGACATCACTTTCCAAACTCTTCTCAAACGCCAAAATTTCTTGAAATTTCGCTCGATTTTATCAACTTTAGCAGGCCGTATCTCGTGAAGGGTAATAGCAAAATCTAAATTGCATATTTACAATCGGCAGGAAAAGTACTTTCAGCAACATTGTTATATTTGGCCGCAACTCCTTAAATAATGATTTTAAAACGCAATTGGAACACCTTGATTTTTGAACATATCACTTTCCAAACTCTTCTCAATCGCCAAAATATCTTGAAATTTCGCTCGATTTTATCAATTCTAGCAGACCGTATAATTCTAAAAACCGCATAAGTCACACAATTAGAATTTTTCAGGAATCAATAAAAACTGAATTTTTTACAGATTCAGTAGTTTTAAATGACTACTGTAGTTGTACTGTAGTTCAGTAGTTTTCACGAGTTTTAAATGACTTTTTTGAGCTCAGTATAGTGTTACTTGAAGAGGAAGGAATGTATTGAAGTACGTGATATATGATAGTTTACAGCAAAAAAAGCATGTTACAAAAAAATGTGACAAAGAAATGTGATGTGGTTTTTGAAATGACCGATTAATTTATAATAATTATAAACACTAAATAACACAATAACAACGGATTCGCGAAGCTTCAACTTACTTTAACTTGTTGGAGTGACTGTAGCTGGAGTTGACTGGGTGAACTTATAGACTGAACTGTTCCGGTGAACTTCGACTGACAAACAATATTTATTGTAATATATCGATTTGTTGTTTAAATTTAATTAATATGCAACTTTTCTGAGGTGAATTATTTATGCTAGTGTATCTGATTTTAGGGTTGGGGGGTGTAAAGGTTGACGCCAACATCTTTAGAGATACAACAAAGTGTCCCAAATGTCAACAATCCAAATCGCTCTTGGAAGTTATATATCAATGAGCACGGTAAAGATTAATACCTCAAGGGAGTATTTTGGGTCTTACTCGCTCGTGCTCGTGCAGGTGAGGCACGAGCACGAGCGAGTAGGACCCAAAATACTCCCTTGAGGTATACCCATCTTTACCATTCCCATCATTGATATATACAAATATTGCTTCTGCTCTTAATCTTCTTCTGTAACTAATTTTGATACCTAAACAATATTTATTATAATATATCGATTTGTTGTTTGAATTGAATGAATATGCAAGTTTTCTGGGAATTATTTGTGATAGTGCATCTGATTTTGGGGTTTGGGGGTGTAAAGGGAGACGCCAACATCTTTAGGGATACAACAAAGTGTCTCAAATGTCAACAATCCAAACCGTTCTTTGAAGTTATATATCAATGATGAGCACGGTAAAGATAAGTATACCTCAAGGGAATGTTTTGGGTCCAACTTGCTCGTGCTCATGCAGGTGAGGCACGGACACGAGCGAGTAGGACCCAAAATACTCCCTTGAGGTATACCCATCTTTACCGTTCTCATCATTTATTTATACAAATATTGCCTGTGCTCTTAATCTTCTTCGGCAACTCATTTTGATACCTAAACAATATTTATTATAATATATCGATTTGTTGTTTAAATTTAATGAATATGCAAGTTTTCTGGAAATTATTTGTGCTAATGTATCTGATTTTGTGGTTTGGAGGTGTAAAGGAAGACGCCAAAATCTTTAGAGTTACCATAAAGTGTCCCAAATGTGAACAATCCAAACCGCTCTTGGAAGTTATATATCAATGATGAGAACGGTAAAGATGGGTATACCTCAAGGGAGTGTTTTGGGTCCTACTCGCTCGTGCTCCTGCAGGTGAGGCACGAGCACGAGCGAGTAGCACCCAAAATACTCCTTTGAGGTATACCCATCTTTACCGTTCTCATCAATGTTGTATACAAATATTGCCTCTGCTCTTATTAATCTTCTTCGGCAAATCATTTCGATACTTAAACAATATTTATTATAATATATCGATTTGTTGTTTAAATTTAATTAATATGCAAGTTTTCTGAGGTGAATTATTTGTGCTAGTGTATCTGATTTTGTGGTTTGGGTGTGTAAAGGGAGACGCCAACATCTTTAGAGATATAACAAAGTATCCCAAATGTCAACAATCCAAACCGCTCTTGGAAGTTATATATCAATGATGAGAACGGTAAAGATGGGTATACCTCAAGGGAGTATTTTGGGTCCTACTCGCTCGTGCTCGTGCAGGTGAGGCACGAGCGAGTAGGACCCAAAATACTTCCTTTAGGTATACTCATCTTTACCGTATTACTCGTGCTCGTGCAGGTGAAGCACGAGCGAGTAGGACCCAAGATACTACCTTGAGGTATACCCATCTTTACCATTATCATCATTGATATATAACTTCCAAGAGCGGTTTGGATTTTAGTGCGCTGTTTGCGATTCGATATATAGGACTTAATGCAATCAAGGGTCGTTCCTCTAATTCCATATCCTTCAATTTTCCAACCTTCGACATGGTCAACCATAATACTCGAGGGGATATTTTGCACGAGCGGTGTCTACTTAGGTCACCCGGTAACAAACGAGGCTCTGGCGACCGAATATTGGCGGGATAACCATAAGAAGTCTGTGAATTGAGGAAATGCAATCTTCCAACCCTTCTAGTCAGCGTGGAAGAGTACGACTTTAACATCCTATCATGGTAAATTTTAAAATAAATGGAAGTTCTCAGATGGGTGCGGCACCTAGCCTAAAACCCCACACCTTGAGGAAGGTCTGCCTCGAGGAATATGGGGGAGAGATTCGCTTTCATCGTCTAAGGTTATAACTAAACGACGCAAAGCTATATAGAGTACAACCAAATTTAGAAATCGGAACATATAACCCAAGAACAGTTATGTAAGAAGGTAGCCTGGTCGAACAGGAGACTGAAGTGGAGCAAATAAGGTGGGACGTTATCGGCCTCAGTGAAGTCAGAAGGCGATGATCTATTAAAACGATAATCTGAGCATATCCTTTACTATGCTGGAGAACCTTTACTATGCTGGAGACAAATCAGAAGGATGAGTTGACTTGCTAATCCACAGACGCTTGAGTAACGACATTCTATCAGACAAGAAATTCTCAGCAAATGCTTCCTTATCTTTTCTTAATACCTCCCTTAATCGTCCTTTAATACAAATCCTCAATAAGAGATGTACTACTAAGATAGTACAAGTATACGCTCCGACGACATCCCAGAGAGACGAAGAAGTGGATATATTCTACGAATATCTGGTTCTGGGGGACATGAAAACCCAGTTCACTATAGTATAAGGCGATTTTAACGCTAAAACCGATATTTAAACAAATCAGTACAACAGACCACTGCTCCTTGCATTCGAGGACTTCCACAAAGCTTTCGATACTGTAGAGCTAAACGCCATCAAGGACGCCTGGAGCGTGTGAGTGTAGCATTGACTACAGATACTCAGAACTAGTGTAAAACATCTACCAGCATCCTACAATATCTGTAAAGTTACATGAAAACAGCAACCCCTTTGAATGTGCAAGAGGAGTAAGACAGGGGGATACCACGCCCTCAAAACTATTTATAGCGGTCCTACAGTATACCCTCAACAAGCTAAATTGGGAAACAAGGGGCATTAACATCGATGGAAAAAAACTAAACTACCTTCGTTTTTCGGACGACATAGTCCTCACCACCGACAACCTGGAAGAGTTAAGGCAGATGCTGGGAGAAGTTCATATCGTATGCTTGAAAGTTGGATTGAAAATCAACTTTTCGAAAACAAAAGTTTTGGAAACACGACGTGAAACACACGTCTTGTATATGTGATAAGATCACATGTATATGGGCACATCAACGCGCATTTTATTCGTATGTCAAGGGGTTAATGTAACCTAACGACAATAATGTAATCCAAGTTGTGTGGTAATACAGCAAAAAATGGCATTTTTCGCACTAAAAAACGTGCGCCAAGATAGTACTTTTAACGCATGAGTAATAAAAAACAATTCTTGTCATGTCAGATCTCATCATTTCATTATAAGAAAAAACTACCAGTATTTCCCAAACCTGAAAAAAAATCAACAATTTAGTTGTACAAGAGAAACCAGGCGAAGAAAAAGTTTTCGAAGGATTTATTTCTGTAATTGATTCTTCAATCAAGGAATTTTCAGCGAGATATTCTCAGTTCAGAGAATTATCAGAAACACTCGAGTTTATTATGTGCCCTGATGTAACTTCATTTGACAAACTGAACTTGTCCCAATTCAATTGGTTGGAAATTAAGATATTTTCCCAATAATCACTAAGTCAAAATGATTTTATGGCACCTAGTCATCGACTTGACGTGTGAATGATCGACTTGACGGTGAATCATCGACTGACTTGCTTTTCGGTGGAGCGCGTATTTATATGTCCCTTCAGGTATCTGGACCCGTTTTATTGGGGATAGTTTTCTTCTTTACTTTTGTAAACTAATCTTTCTTCGTAAACGTATCGTTCGAAGATTGTAATAATAATCCTACCATAAAACACAAATATTAAATCTTTTAGAAATTACTGTACTGACATATTGAAATATTTATGAAAACCGTTCGGGTGATTACAGTATTAACCCTATAATAAAACAGACAAAAAATTTCCAGAAATTGTGCGGGGATTATAGCAACGACTTTATCGTAAAAGTAATTTCTAATTTCTCTAAGAAAATATCGTTCATAAAACATCGTTCATAGAAGAATCGATGTATCGTCGATGTTAGGAGTTCTAATATCATCGATGTTTAGGAGTTCTAAATACATCGATGTTTTAAAACATCGATGTATCGTTTGCATCCCTATATCCAATTCGATTCGCAAACCTTCACCCGTTATAGGTAAAACGTACAACGAAAATTTCGCAACTGAATTTATAATAAAAGATTATCCTAATAATAGGTATATAGTAACGGCTAGAATAATCTAAACAAGACAAGACAGACAAAATACGATGCATAAGACAAAACTGGACAAAGCTGGAAGAACGGATAAGATTTATGCAATATTCTGACTATATCCTGCCCTAATTGATTGATCCAATCTAATAGATTAGATTTATAATATTAATCTAGTTTACAGGATGAACACGAACACTCTAATTCGAACATTATATATCAGGATATCATGTAAATTTCATCCTTATATCAAGTTTATTTCAGTGATATGCAAAACGGTGGGATTAAACAAGACGTGAAAAGACCAGACAATACCAGGCAGGACCAGGTAATACCACACAAGACCAGACAAGACCAAACAACACCAGACAATACCAGACAAGACTAGACCTAATGTTTCTTTAAAAGAAAAAAAATGTGGGTAGGTCTTTTTAATTGCTTTGTAATTTTCCATTTTAATAAATCTATTCGAATATAACTACATCCTAGAGAATATACAAATTGGAAATCCATAATAAACAACGATCTCTAAACAATTACTGAAATTACACTTCCCCATAAATATAGCGTAACTTCCTCCAGGCGTTTTCTCAACACCGTTTCCGTTATCTGGAAATCATCTCTATTTTAGTCCCGATGGGATAATTGAAATTGTTCAGTGTATATTCAATAAATGTCTGGAGGTATATTATGAATTAATTTCGCTTTGCTTTCCTTTCATTTCTCGCAATCTTTTTGCCATTAATAATTTTTAAATCACGCTCGAGGGAATCAGTTGGGGTTTCGCCCCCAGTTATATTTATACCGCAGTCTCGATACGCAAGACTTTAATTAATTGAATTAATAAATGGGAATAAACCTCGGCAATATTTGAAAAATAAATGTCGAATGCTGACTGTAAAAATTGAGTGGAATCTAATTTAATACCGTTTATTTCTCTTGGCTCATTTCGCGTCTTGTGAATTCGGACCTATTGAAATAATTTATATATAAACTCTAAAAAAAATAAATCACGCAATAAATATTTAATTTGTAAACCAACATTTTTTTAATTAATTGCTAAACAAATTGTGGCAAAATTTAAAATATTTTATTAATAAAATCATTTGTGTTCTGTAATAATAAATAATCAATATTCAAATAATTAGGGATTTGTTTGACGTTTTTTCAGAGTTGATAAGTACCAACTTGACTAACAAAAGTTTCTACTTTACAAAGTTTCTTATAGAAAATTTAATTCTCTTCAAGTTTTATTCGAAGAATTTTTCGAAATTTCCTTTTTGACAAGAAAAATATAAAACAAAAAAAAATTCATTGGTTTCAAAGTTGATTATTAACACCTAACCACCTGACATACGTCTCTCAGACCCAAAGTAGCAGTAATTTTCTTACCTGAGACGTATGGCAGGTGATTAAGGGTTAATAACTTAAGAGGCAAATTTCTAAATATCAATGTTTCTTATAAAAAAAAAATGTAATTCTGCTCAAGTTTTATATGAAATATTTTTCAAAATCTGCAAAGTTTCATTAGTGTAATAGCAAAGTCAACAATTATTCGCATTCAATTCGAATGAATGGATAATTCTATTGATGTAATTATGCGATATACAGAATAATTCGGCGCCGGTGATTAAATCGGTGCGTGTATTCGCAGTAAACTTATTATTTCGTTCTGGCCCGGTGCGTTGTGCGAATCTGCAAAAACATAAAATACCAAAATACGCATCTGCACAATAAACAAATATAAAAAGTGTGTTTGTAATTAAAGTGGAAAATTTCATTTAAACTAGTTTGAATTGTATTTTTAATTGCTACAGAATGAATATATCGTTGCCGATATGATGATATAAAATGCTAATACATTCTTTATGAGATTATAAATATTTAAAAAGTAAGATTTAATCTAAAATAGATTGGGCAATAAAACAATAAATATTATGAAAATCTAAATCAATTAAACAAGATATGGATAATACAAGGGTAGGCAACAAAGGGGTATAATTAAGAATATGGTTAGCTCGGGTTTTTTTTTACCTGATTTAATCGATGCAGATCGTCTTCTACGGTGCTTTAGTAAGAGCGGAAAAGTAAAATGAAACTTCTAAGTCATCCGGCTTAAGAAATATTTGGGTTTTTGTAATAAAAATTGAAATTTCCAACACAATAACTGACGTGTATGACTGGTCACATAACTAAGAATGTATACAACTGTGTCAGCGGTGCCAAATTTAATGTTGGCAACATATTATATTTTGAATTTTTCTGCGTCACGTGTTTGCGTGAACGGCAGCGCGAACTCTCGATCCAATATAGCACAATGTGGCAAGGACCGTTGGTTTAACCCAGGTTAAATTAGGTTCCCCACCGCGAAGCGGGCAGATAAATCAAGACCACATGTGCGCGATAGCGCGAACTCTCAATCCAATATAGGACAATGTGGCAAGGAACATTGGTTTAACCCAGATTAGATTAGATTGTCCACCGCGACATCTAAAAAACCAAAGCAACTAAACTAAATTAACTAAACAAGATAAATAATAATAGGTAAGACAACAAAGGGGTATAATTAAGAATATGGTAAGCTCCGAAAATCGGATTTCTCGTTTTTTTAATGGATGCAAATCGTCTTCCTTCAGGGGCTGAGAATAGATAAGGTTGCCCACCGAGAAACGTGCAGAAAAATGAAGACCAAATACGCGCGGCAACACGAACTCTCGATCCAATATAGGATAATGTGGCAAAGACCGTTGGTTTAACCTAGGTTAGATTAGGTTGCCCTACGACGTGGCAGTTCTCATACCCAGCACCGACTGTGACGCCATCGCTGCACTGTTCGAGGAAGCCATGAAGAATATCTGGGAATGGATGGAGTCAGTCGGACTCTCCCTGGCCGTACAGAAGACTGAGGCAGTGCTATTCGCGGACAGAAAGGTCAGAACCTCACTGGTACTAACCTACCGGGGATGCATCATCAGAAGCAAGTACCTGGGAGTGATGCTGGACCAGAGGCTCAACATCAAGGAACACCTCAGATACGCAGGAAAGAAAGCCGCTAAAACTGCCGCAGCTATTTCCAAGATACTGCCCAACATTGGAGGTCCGCGCGGTGACAGGAGAAGGATGCTCACTTGCGTTAGCACCTCGACATTTCTGTATGCGGCGCCAACCTGGGCAGAAATGACGCAGGTTCCCGGCTACCTAAGGCTGATAGCCCTCGCACACAGGACGACATGCGCCTACCGGACTGTATCCGCAGATGCAGCACAGATCATCGCTGGCCTGAGGTCCATAGACCTGCCAGCAAAAGAACGCATGCGACTACACAAAAAGAAGAAGGTGCCGGTTCAGGACGATCCCCAACAAACGGGGGGCATTGACCGAGAGGGCGAACACCCTAACACAGTGGCAGAAAGATGGGACACATCGAATAACGTTCGCTGGACCTACCGCTTTATCCCGTCCATCGAGCCGTGGATCTGCAAGGTGCACGGTGAGGTGAATAGGTATGTAATCTTGATTTATCTGATGAAGACCACATACGCGCGGCGCTGCGGCACGTAGTATGTAGTCTTGATTTATCTGAACAAGATTACATACGCGCGGCGCCGCCGCGCGTAGTATGTAGTCTTGATTTCTCTGATCAAGACCACATACGCGCGGCGCTGCCGCGCGTAGTATGTAGTCTTGATTTACCTGAACAAGATGACATACGCGCGGCGCTGCCGCGCGTAGTATGTAGTCTTGATTTATCTGAACAGGATGACATACGCGCGGTACTGCCGCGCGTAGTATATAGTCCTGATTTATCTGATCAAGACCACATACGCGCGTCGCTGCCGCGCGTAGTATGTAGTCTTAATTTATCTGAACATGATGATATACGCGCGGCGCTGCCGCGCGTAATATCTAGTCTTGATTTATCTGATCAAGACCACATACGCGCGGCGCTGCCGCGCGTAGTATATAGTCTTGATATATCTGAACAAGATGACATACGCGCGGTACTTCCGCGCGTAGTATGTAGTGCTGATTTATCTGATCAAGACCACATAGTATGTAGTCTTGATTTATCTGAACAAGATGACATACGCGCGGCGCTGCCGCGCGTAGTATGTAATCTTGATTTATCTGAACAAGACCAAATACGCGAGACGCTGCTGCGCGTAGTATGTAGTCTGAATTTATCTCAACAAGATGACATACGCGCGGCGCTGCCACGCGTGGTATGTAGTCTTGATTTATCTGATCAAGACCACATAGTATGTAGTCTTGATTTATCTGAACAAGATGACATACGCGCGGCCCTGCCGCGCGTAGTATGTAATCTTGATTTATCTGATCAAGACCA
Source organism: Phosphuga atrata (assembly GCA_944588485.1). Classification (NCBI taxonomy): domain Eukaryota; kingdom Metazoa; phylum Arthropoda; class Insecta; order Coleoptera; family Silphidae; genus Phosphuga; species Phosphuga atrata. The sequence goes on along the minus strand of OX155899.1, from coordinate 68,971,977 downwards.
CATACGCGAGGCGCTGCTGCGCGTAGTATGTAGTCTGGATTTATCTGAACAAGATGACATACGCGCGGCGCTGCCACGCGTGGTATGTAGTCTTGATTTATCTGATCAAGACCACATACGCGCGGCACTGCCGCGCGTAGTATGTAGTCCTGATTTATCTGATCAAGACCACATAGTATGTAGTCTTGATTTATCTGAACAAGATGACATACGCGCGGCGCTGCCGCGCGTAGTATATAGTCTTGATTTATCTGATCAAGACCACATACGCGCGGCGCTGCCACGCGTGGTATGTAGTCTTGATTTATCTGATCAAGACCACATAGTATGTAGTCTTGATTTATCTGAACAAGATGACATACGCGCGGCCCTGCCGCGCGTAGTATGTAATCTTGATTTATCTGATCAAGACCACATACGCGAGGCGCTGCTGCGCGTAGTATGTAGTCCTGATTTATCTGATCAAGACCACATAGTATGTAGTCTTGATTTATCTGAACAAGATGACATACGCGCGGCGCTGCCGCGCGTAGTATATAGTCTTGATTTATCTGATCAAGACCACATAGTATGTAGTCTTGATTTATCTGAACAAGATGACAATCACGCGGCGCTGCCGCGCGTACTATGTAGTCTTGATTTATTTTATTAAGAGCCCTTACGCGCGGCGCTGCCGCGCGTAGTATGTAGTCTTGATTTATCTGAACAAGATGCTTGATCTGAACAAGCGGCAACGCCGCGCGTAGTGTTTTAACTGATCGCAGGTTGATTTATCTGATCAAGACCACATACGCGCGGTGCGTATTGACCACATAAGCCCACATACATATTCTAAATTATTTGATTAAAAACTACAACTAATTATGTGATTTGTTTCATGTGATGATTTATTTAGATTATTCAGTTTCACCAATAAAGTGGCATCTTAAGATCAACAACATTTATCATCATCAAATACATTTATAAATAAATGATCACATGAAACAAATCACATAATGAGTTTTATCCAAATAATTCTAACAATATTTATCAGAATGTCTTCAAATTACCTTGAATTAGATGTATAATAAGTAGGATTAAGTTTAGAGTTTAGTCTGTAAGACGGAGTTAAGTCGAGGACAAATTGCTGGAAACAAGTTTAGAAACTGAATAGGATTTGGGTTTGGTAAATCCGGAAAAACTTCACACGTAGCAAGCGAGAGTTTGTTTAATTGACCGGTGTTGAGGTTTCCTCAATCGATTTATTTTTGTTCAATTTTAAGCACTATTTAAGATGTTGCATAAGATACTCCATACAATATTTATGTTACATCTACTAACATAAATACGACCGACACTGTTGGTTTACGATTCCTTTCCTCTTATATCTAATTTAGTTTACCGAAGTAATGACTAGCGTCGGTTCCACGGGGGATCCACGGGAAATATAGAGGTTAGGTTTTAGTGGGTAGTTGCGTACCGGGAATACCGGTGGCGGTGAGTCCCACACTCTCCAGAACACTGTGTTCTGGGGGTTGTGCGTATATGCATAAAAAAAGGATTAGGTTGCCCGCCGCGAAGCGATCCAATATAGGACAATGTGGCAAGGACCGTTGGTTTAACCCAGGATAGATTAGGTTGCCCACCGCGAAGCGGGTAGATAAATCAAGATCACATCTCCATCCTATATAGGATTATGTTTTTTTATTAAATATTCAATTTTAGTATATGTGTTGCTGAAAGAGATACCATTGATTGGTAAAATATCCCACCAGAAAAAAAAAATTGTAAATTTTTTTGTAAATTTTAGTAAATTTGTGAAAATGTATATATATGTTTTTTATATCGAGGTTATGTCAATACGCATGCGCAAAATAATTATGAATAGTTCCGATTTACTACACACTGGGTTACCTTTACGTAAAATTTACCCTGTAAATTTTAAACTACTCTAATTACATTTGTTACAGTTTTTGCAAAACCTATTTTTTTTTGTAATATTTTGCTAAAATAACATTTTAATGTAAAAATTAACATTTCTTAATTTTTCTTTAAAGGAGTTACAATTAGCAACGCCGGTTCAGCTACGTGGGTATATTTTTAGTTATGTGGCCAGTAATACACATCAGTTGTTTGATTGAAAATGTAAATTTTTTATTACAAAAATCTAAATATTTCTAGAACCAAACAACGTAGAAGCTTCATTTTACTTTTCCGCACTTACTAAAGCACTGTGCAAGACGATTTGCATCAATTAAAACAGGTAAACAAAAACGAGAAACTTATATATTCTTTATAAATTCTCAACAAAGTTTGGTCTTGTCTAGCGTGTTGTGAAAAGTTGTAAAAACTAAATGTAAATAAATAAAATCAATTTGTTTTAGACATTTGAAGCGGGAAGCTTGAATTGGAACACAGCGGCAGATTTGCAAACAAAATTGAGCAACTCTCAAACGTATAAGCTTTGAACCAAAACAAAAATCCAATCTGTGTTATCATACAGTCTGCATGTTTTCCATTAGATATCTATCAAAAAACTCTGCTTTATATCCGCCACAAAACAATGTATCCTAAATTTGACTGATCTCTGTTTTAATCCCATTGCGAATGGATCATATCGGGTATTTTAACTCCGCAGCGTTTGCAAGTGCGATAGAATGCAACGGCCTAAAGCGTCAATTTAATAAGTGTTTACGGGTTTACACACTAATTTCATTATCGCCGTTGTATTCTCTACAACACAAAGGGAATTAATATTTGTTCAAATTAGAGATCACACGAATGCACCTGCTATGTTTATCCACCGCAAACTATTCAACTGGAAATTTGCGCTATTTATTAATTATTCCGATAGCTATCTAGTAGTTATTACAAACTACACCTGGTTATTAATACATATGCCATAAGACATTTTTAATATATTCATGAATGCATATAAAAAAGTAATAACAGAACTAATTAATATCATGATAATTGAATATAGGGGTGAAACTAAACTAATTATAGATACAATCATACAAACTTATTAAAACGGAACATAGCTTGAATATATACTTATATTGAACCTTTCCGCAGCTCTATAATATTATTAAGTCTTTTTAGGACTACAAAAGACAGCTCATGTTGAAACACAACAGATATTTGTATGCTATTCACCAGCCCCCTGTCCACTTTCAAGGCACTAAAACAAGATCTAGATAAATACCATTGTTTTTAAGATCAGATTTTTTAGATATTGAACCTTTCCGTAGCTCTATAATATTATTAAGTCTTTTTTAAGATTACGAAACAAATGTCATGTTGAAACACAACAGATATTTGTATGCTACTCACCAGCCCCCTGACCACTTTCATGGCACTAAAACAATAACTAAATAAATAACATTGTTTTTAAGATCAAATGTTTAAGAGATTTAACCTTTCCGTGGCTCTATAATATTATTAATTCCGTTTAAGATTACAAAACTAATGTCACGTTGAAACACAACAGATATTTGTATGCTATTTACCAGCCCCCAGTCCACTTTTATAACACAAAAACAAGAATTAGATAAATAACATTGTTTTTAAGATCAGATCTTTCTACTTAACCCAAATCGAAACGCGTCTGCATATCTTTCTATTTAATCCAAGTAGAACCGCGCTTGCAGATCTTTCTATTTAATCCAAGTCGAAACGGGTTTGCAGATTTTCTATTAAACCCAAGTCGAAACGCGTTTGCAGATCTTTCTATTTAACCCAAGGCGAAACGCGCCTGCAGATTTTAAATAACATTGTTTTTAAGATCAGATTTTTAAGATAATGAACCTTTCCGTAGCTCTATAATATTATTAAGTCTTTTTAAGATTACAAAACACATGTCACGTTGAAACTTAACAGATATTTGTATGCTATACACCAGCCCCCTGTCTACTTTCATGGCACTAAAACAAGAACTAGATAAATAACATTGTTTTTAAGATCAGATTTTTAAGATATTAAACCTTTCCGTAGCTCTATAAAATTATTAAGTCTTTTAAGATTACAGAACAAATGTCATGTTTAAAGACAACAGATATTTGTATACTATTCACCAGCCCCCTGTCCACTTTCATGACACTAGAACAATAACTAGATAAATAACATAGTTTTTAAAATCATTTTTAAGATATTGAACCTTTCTGTAGCTCTATAATATAATTAAGTCATTTTAGGATTACAAAACAAATGTCATGTTGAAACAACAGATATTTTTATGCTATTCACCTGCCCCCTGTCCACTTTCAGGGCATTAAAACAAGAACTAGATTAATAACATTGTTTTTAAGATCAAATTTTTAAGATATTGAACCTTTCCGTAGCTCTATAGTATTATCAAGTCTTTTTAAGATTAAAAAACAAATGTCATGTTGAGAAAAAACAGATATTTGTATGCGATTCACCAGCCCCGTGTCCACTTTCAAGCCATTAAAACAATAACTAGATAAATAACATTGTTTTTAAGATCAGATTTTTAAGATATTGAATCTTTCCGTAGCTCTATAATATTATTAAGTTTTTTTTCAGATTTGAAAACAAATGTCATGTTGAAACACAACAGAAATTTGAATGCTATTCCAGCAGCCCCCTGTCCACTTTCATGGCACTAAAAGAAGAATTAGATAAATAACATTGTTTTTAAGATCAGATCTTTCTACTTAACCCAAATCGAAACGTGTCTGCAGGGCTTTCTATTTAACCCAAGTCGAAACGCGTCTGCAGATCTTTCTATTTAATCCAAGTCGAAACGGGTTTGCAGATTTTCTATTTAACCCAAGTCGGAACGCGTTTGCAGATCTTTCTATTTAACCCAAGGCGAAACGCGCCTGCAGATTTTAAATAACATTGTTTTTAAGATCAGATTTTTAGGATAATGAACCTTTCCGTAGCTCTATAATATTATTAAGTCTTTTTAAGATTACAAAACAAATGTCACGTTGAAACACAACAGATATTTGTATGCTATTCACCAGCCCCCTTTCCACTTTCATGGCATTAACACAATAACTAGGTAAATAACATAGTTTTTAAGATCAGATTTTTAAGATATTGAATCTTTTCGTCGCTCTATAATATTATTAAGTCTTTTTAAGATTACAAAACAAATGTCATGTTGAAACACAACAGATATTTGTATGCTATTCACCAGCCCCCAGTCCACTTTCATGGCACTAACAATAAAACAATCACTAGATAAATAACATTGTTTTAAAGATCAGATCTTTCTACTTATCCCTAATAGAATCCCTAACCTAACCCAAGTCGAAACGCGTTTGCATATCGTTTTATTTAATCCAAGTAGAACCGCGTAAATCTTTCTAAGATTTCAAAAGTCATGTTGAAACACAGCAGATATTTGTATGCTATTCACCAGCCCCGTGTCCACTTTCATGGCATTAAAACAAGAACTAGATAAATAACATGGTTTATAGATCAGATTTTTAGGATATTGAACCTTTCCGTAGCTCTATAATATTATTAAGTTTTTTCCAGATTGCAAAACAAATGTCATGTTGAAACACAACAGATATTTGTATGCTATTCACCAGCGTTTTGTCCACTTTTGTGGCACTCAAACAATAACTAGATAAATAACATTGTTTTTAAGATCAGATTTTTGAGATATTAAACCTTTCCGTAGCTCTATAATATAATTAAGTCTTTCTATGATTACAAAACAAATCTCATGTTGAAACACAACAGCTATTTGTATGCTATTCACCATCCCCCGTTCCACTTTCATGGCAGTAAAACAATAACTAGGTAAATGACATTGTTTTTAAGATCAGATTTTTAAGATATTGAACTTCTCTGTAGCTCTATAATATTATTAAGTCTTTTTAAGATTACAAAACAAATGTCACGTTGAAACACAACAGATATTTGTATGCTATTCACCAGCCCCCTTTCCACTTTCATGGCATTAACACAAGAACTAGATAAATAACATGGTTTTTAAGATCAGATTTTTAGGATATTGAACCTTTCCGTAGCTCTATAATATTATAAAGTTTTTTTCAGATTGCAAAACAAATGTCATGTTGGAACACAACAGATATTTGTATGCTATTCACCAGCGTTTTGTCCACTTTCGTGGCACTTAAACAATAACTAGATAAATAACATTGTTTTTAAGATCAGATTTTTAAGATATTAAACCTTTCCGTAGCTCTATAATATAATTAAGTCTTTTTAAGATTACAAAACAAATCTCATGTTGAAACACAACAGCTATTTGTATGCTATTCACCATCCCCCGTTCCACTTTCATGGCAGTAAAACCATAACTAGGTAAATGACATTGTTTTTAAGATCAGATTTTTAAGATATTGAACTTCTCTGTAGCTCTATAATATTATTAAGTATTTTTAAGATTACAAAACAAACGTCATGTTGAAACACAACATATATTTGTATGCTATTCACCAGCCCCTAGTCCACTTTCCTGGCACTAAAGCAATAACTAGAAAAATATCATTGTTTTTAAGATCAGATTTTTAAGATATTGAACCTCTCCGTAGCTCTATAATATTATTAAGTCTTTTTAATATTACAAAACAAATGACATGTTGAAACACAACAAATATTTGTATGCTATTCACCAGCCCCCTGTCCACTTTCATGGCACTAAAACAAGAACTAGACAAATAACATTGTTTTTAAGATCAGATCTTTCTATTTATCCCAAATCGAAACGCGGCTGCAGATCTTTCTATTTAACCCAAGTCGAAACGCGCTTGCAGATCTTTCAGTTTACCCAAGTCGAAACACCTTTGCAGATTTTCTATTTAATCCAAGTCGAAAAGGGTTTGCAGATTTTCTATTTAAATCAAGTCGAAACGCGTTTGCAGATCTTTCTATTTAATTCAAGTCGAAACGGTTTTGCAGATTTTCTATTTAAATCAAGTCGAAACGCATTTGCAGATCTTTCTATTTAACCCAAGGCGAAACGCGTCTGCAGATTTTAATATAATTTTTTATATAATATTATAGTTTGCCGTTTCGTTTTTGTGTGATTTCGAATTTTCTTTTGGATTCCCTATTGGATTCTCGTCAGAGTCCGCATTCCATTAAGTTATTGTAGAACTAAATAAAACATGAAAATATAAATAAGTCGCCTCGAGCAGTTGCGAAATGAAGAATGCGCTGAACTCATCCAATTCCAATAAAGTTTGCTCTGCACAAAAAGTCTGCTTGTAAACGAAATTGATTAAAATGCCTGCTGCAAATATTATATTTGCCAAAATTGAATATTTTGTTGGTTGCTATCTTATAAAGAAAATATAAAATAATTTGGAGTATTCACATACTTCGTTTTTTGTTCGCGCCAATTTTAATAAACCTATTAGTATTTTTAATTCAACATTTGAATCGATTTCGGCATCGATTCACAGAAGGGGAAAGGTGTATCGACCTTGATTGATTTATTTATCAATTTACTTCGTGAATTTATATTATTCAGGAGTATGCTTCGAGTGTGAGAAGCGTAAAGATGAGAATCGAAGCGCGAACCAAGCTCGACCGACACGTGCACGCATTAAAACAATAACTAGATAAATAACATTGTTTTTAAGATCAGATTTTTAGGATATAGAACCTTTGCGTAGCTCTATAATATTATTAACTCTTCTTAAGATTACAAAACAAATGTCATGTTGAAACACAACAGACATTTGTATGCTATTCACCAGCCCCTAGTCCACTTTCATGACACAAAAACAAAAACTAGATAAATAACATCTCTTTAAGTTTATCGTTTTAAGTCAAGTTAACCAGGAGTGTAATCACGGCATCCAACGTCTGGAAGACAACAATTTTAAGGGAATCCATCCACTTATTATCCCCATTTCCTCCCTTAAAAAAGGCCGGAAGTACGATCCACACGTGGCGAAGACGCGAGCGACCCTAACAGGTAAGTGATTAGACTAGCCCTGTTTCAAACGGGAAAATTTGATTTTCGTGAGACACGGTCCCAACACTTTTGTTCTAATCGTGTTTAAAACAAATAAGCCAATATTTAACTGAGTTAACTAGTGTGTCCGTACTAACGTAATTATCGCACTCGCGTTGATTCATCCTTCATTGCATTAACTCTATTTGAAGTATTTCATCCATTTCCGTCAATACTCCGCCAATTCACACACAATATTAACTTCAAATGTTACAACACATACTCGCTAATAAACTACACACTTGAATAAATCACACTCTCAATATCATTAATCAAATCTTTGTTTCTATTTTGCTGGGAACCTCTTATCAAACGGTTGTATAATCTCCGTTGTACGAACTCCGTGGGCAAACTCCACTCGAAACTAAGTTAGTAAAACTATTGATTGCGCCTTAACTAATGACGACGACCATAACCACATCCGCACGATTCGTTAAACAGGCTCGAGAAACATTGTAATCTTGACACTGATTCTCGATGTAACAAGATATTCAGTGTAAAGTTGAGGCATTAATTTCTGTAGAACTTTCAACTAGATTACGATGTCTTGTATTACACGATTACTCAATTATTCCTAGCTACAACTTTTACAAGACTATTAAAGACTATGCAATACACAATTACATATGATGTGATGATGGTTTAGTTTTTTCTTCATTTAATAATTACCACGAATTTATTTAATTTAACTTACATTGGAATTTAGCTGGAGGTAATATGTTTCATCAAATGTTATATATCGTTGGCACAGATGGAGTAAATTCAATAAACAGGACAGACTCAATCGAACGAAACAAACTCCCGCTGCTTTATCTGCGCTTGAAACAACGTGTTGCATGTTTCAGTTGTAGATTGTCTCAACGAGGATATGGAAATAATTCAACTATTACCAACTATATTACTATTTTATTAATTATCTGATAATGAAGCTGGAATCATTTTATCATTAACAAAATGTTGGTGGCTTGGATATTATGGCGCAAAGGTTAAGCTATAGTCGGATAAATTTTATTTAAATATGATTGCCCCTTAGAAAACCTTTAATGTAATCGAGAAGAATATGCTTAGAATGTTCCACTCAAACACGTCGTCTTGTTTGAGGGATGTGTGATATATACAAAGCATTTTTCGTTTTTTCTTTGCAAAGGGAATATCTGCACGCGTGTGAGGGAATTCAAACGGAAAAAACGAATTCAATTTCAACAGGAGTTTTGTAGCGGAAAAGTTTGGCGAACGTGAATAAATTCGCTGCATTCTTATCATTCCTGACTCTCTTACAACAATCTTATATCTTTCAATTTTTTGCTTGGTTTAGTTTTATAAGGGCTTTCTGGTCTTGTTAGGTCTAGTCTAGTCTAGTCAGGTCTAGTCCGAATTAGTCTGCTCTAGTGTGGTCTAGTCTGGTCTTGACTGGTCTCTTCTTATCTTGTCTGGTTTAGTTTGGTCTTTTCTGGTATTGCTTGGTCATATCTGGTCTTCTCTAGTCTTGGCTGGCCTTGTCGGGTGTTCTCTGGTCTTGTCTAGTTTTGTCTGGCCTTATCTGGTCTTGTCTGGTCTCGTCTGGTCATTTCTGGTGTTGTCCTGTCTTATCTTATCTTTCCTGTTGTTTATCTGTAGCAGCAACGAGCCGTTACATTTGTATTTCTTAGTTTTTCGAGGGCATTACAATTATTACCCAAATATTTTCGGACAATTTCCGAAAATATTTTATTAGGGTCGGTAATGTAATCCTCGAGCAGATTAAGAAATATTTGTACTTTTAGTTTTACGAGGGCATTACGGTGATTACTCAAATATTTTAGGATGAATTTCCAAAAAGATTTTATTAGGGTCAATGGTGTAATCCCCGTGGAAATTACGACAAGATGTTTTTCCCGAGATTCGGTAATCACCAAAGCGACAAATAGCCAAAAATAGAAAAATAATCACCCCCAGATGAGGTACCAGTATACCTGGACATAACATAAACACCTGGACCCCCGAATAAACACGACAGTTCCGTCAGTCAGGTGCAAACAGTCAGCAAGTCGACGCCAGTTCAACCATATAGACCAGACCAGTCCAGTTCAGAGAGTCTAGCTCCACTCATTCCCTCACAAGTCTTTGTATCTCTTGTACATTTATATATATATATATATATATATATATATATATATATATATATATATCGTCCATGTAAATAAATTCTACAAACCGTGAGTGATACATTATTCTACTACGTGTAACACAACATATGTAATCCTATCTTGTCTTATTAGTTCCAGTTTTATTTCGTCTACATTTACATATATTCAATCTAATTACTGCTATTACTAGAAAATCTGGGATTTGTTTGATGATTTGATATTGACTATTTAATTTTGTTGCCAAGTTCGATAAACAATCGTGTTAAACAAATATTCGAGGTGTTAAAGAGGATTTAATATATGCAGACGAAGTTATTTACGTTGGATGCGAAACGACTAAAGGATGATCTTGAATGGCTTTAATACAAGCAGCAACATCTGAAGCAAATGCCGAAGCAATCTCGAGCAACGAGTCCTGTGAGCTGTCCCTAAGCCGTTCGTAATTACATTCGATTGACAAGAAATTCACCCGAACACTATTATATCGAGTTCAATTATGTTTTATGGGATCAAGGGCGAGGAATTCATGTTGACGATGGATTTGCTTGGATTGTAAGAGGTATAGAAATTGTTTGCAGTTTGATTAATATTTAGTGGGATTCGATATATTTGATTTTTTTTTTTGTTGATTGCCCGACAAAATTGTACATGGATTGATTGGCAGGACTCGATTAAATTTAGAAATATTGCAGACAGACACACAGTGCGAAGTGTAATTCTATCGGATTCGGTTGGACGCCTACAAAGGGCCTGTCACGTGCATCTATAAAATTGATACCTCGAGCCTATATCCGCAGACTATATTTCGCTCATTTTATCTCACCATTATTAAATAGAAACACTTGTATGTTTTCTTAAAAGATTATAATTTCTAGGAAATCTTTGTATATATATCGTCAACAAAGTTGATATCATTAGTATAACTAATCTTTCAATAAAAAACGTTTCTTAAAAACAACTATTTCACTGGCAAACACCACGACTGACATTGAATTACATTAAGAAAGTTTTTGGGTTCTATATAACCCTATAATGTTTCCCAAAAAACAATATCTTGATCAAATACAAAAGATATTTATCAATTAATTAATAAACACTCCATCATTATTAATGTATGATAATTATCAATTAATTAATGAACACTCCATCATTATTATTGTATTTAATAACTTATATAAAAATCGGGACAAAAATAGGTCTCTCTATTGTCTTGTAACAAATTAACTTTTTTCGTAAATCCACGAAATATGCTTTCTGTTCGAATTTTGCATACAGAGTACATATATTTCCACACAAAACCCACCCGACCTTCGCCAGCCAATTTTGTTCCCTTCACAGAGTTTTTTCACATTTCATTCCACCCGCCTTTGTTATATTGCGCCTAATTACTAATTAACTTGTCATACAATCGCCGCAAAACCGTTAATTACAATATTTATGTTTGGACCGTGTCTCACGAAAATCAAATTTTCCCGTTTGAAACAGGGCTAGTCTAATCACATACCTGTTAGGGTCGCTCGCGTCTCTGCCACGTGTGGATCGTCCTTCCGGTGCCTTTTTTAAGGGAGGAAATGGGGATAATAGGTGGAGGGATCCCTTAAAATTGGTGTCTTCCAGCAGTTGGATGCCGCTTCAGCCCTTTGGACTTGTGATTACACCCCTGGTTAACTTGCGCTTTTAATTGCGTGCGCGTGTCGGTCTAATTTGGCTTCGCGCCTCGACCGCTTACTCCCGAATAATATAAATTTGCGAAGTAAATTGATAAATCGCGCGATTTCGGCCCAGGCCGATACACCTTTCCCCTTCTGTTGATCGGTGCCGAAATCGATTCAAATGTTAAACTAAAAATACAGATTTTTCTAAAATTGGGGCGAACAATTTATTCTTCTTAGTCTTGTCTTCGTGTCTGAAGAGTTATGACACCAAGGTTATGTACACTGATTGCTTAGTTGTTTCCATTGCTTGCCATCTTCTGCCGCTCTGAAGTTGGTTTGCAGGGGTTGTCCCGTTATGTTCTTAATTTTTCCAACCACCTCGACGGGGACTTGCCTCTCGGTCCTTTTCCCTCAATTTTGAACTTCTCCAAGTTGTCTTGTGCTTTTCTGGTTACGTGTAATAAGAACAGCCAAGAGCAGAAACGATTTTGCCCAAATTGTTGCTGTTCGCGCCAATTTATTAATCGAATTGGTTTTCGGCCTCTATCGAAAGGAAGACGACAGGTGTTCCAATTTGTGCCGAGACCGCGTCAGATTATCAGCAATCACGCGGCGGTTTGAGATATGGCAGAGTAATTTGAAAGCTCGTCGAAATCGCAACAATTATCGTGCGCACCTCGTCAATCGACATGTTGTTCATCTTCTTCAGCCCTTAAACGCCCACTGCTCAACATAGTCCTCCTCCATCTTTTTCCAGGTCGATGTGTTTTGAGCGTTGTGCATCCAGTTCTTCCCGGCTAGCAGCTGTAGGTCATCTGGCCTGGGGTCTACCAACACTTCTTTTTGTCTCTCTGGGTCTCCACTGCATTATTTTTTTGGTCCATTTCACGTCATCTCGGGCAACAGGACCTGGCCATCGCCACCTTAATCTTGCAATTCGTTCTATGACATCCGATACTTTAGTGCGTTTGCGAATTTCCGTTTTGCGTATTTTATCTCTCAAGCTGATACCCAGCATCGCTCGCTCCATTGCTCTATGGCAGACTCTTAAACGGCTTATGCTGTTGACCGTGAGAGTGGTGGTCTCTAGGCCATAAGTTGCAACGGGGAGAATGCACGCATCGTAGACTTTACTCTTGAGAGAGATTGGGACGTTACGGTCTCTGAGAATATGGTTTAGTTTTCCAAAGGCAGCCCTATTTCGCCTTGTGACTTCCGCTGTTTGGTTGTCCCTGCCCAATTTAATATTATGTCCCAGATTGATGTACTGCTCCACGGTTTCCAAGTGGTGGTTATCTAATGTTATTTTGACATTTTCATGAGACAGGATTTTGGTCTTCTTGAAGTTCATCTGCAGGCCAACATCTTCTGAAACTTGCTTAAGTTCGATTATCATTTCCACCAGTTTGTTTATATCTTGGCTCATAATTACAATGTTAAATAATTCAGGTAATTTCCGTCTATACACACACCTGCTGTTCATGCTCGTGTTAAATTTGTAAAATGTTGAAACTCGATTGGCTGGTGCGATCACGGTCCGGAAGGCATCATCGGCTTTTCTCCGTCCGGAGCGACATACTTTATGGGTGTCCCTCCGTATATTTCCTTGTATATATTATTTTTTTAATTTGCCTCCCTTTAAATAGGCGACGGAATAACGTTCCACCACGAGCGGAGACGAGAGCAGCCTAAAAGTAAGTGACGAGAACATCCCGATTTAATACGTCAACAGTAAATAATGTTTCGTTAAATACAGTCCATTCAATATGTAGAATTAAAAACCCCACTTTGAGCCATGGATCCATTCAATGACAGTCCATTCAGTTGCCAACCTTAAAGGATCTCACAGACGCGGCGGACCGATTGATACGGCGGCTTATGTACATATTCAGACCAACAAGCGCGATTTTCGGCGCTTGTTGGTTTGGACGTGTACATAAGCCGCCGTAGCAAACGGTCCACCGCGATATCGCAGCGGTCGCGGCAACGAAACTTTCGCGGCGGTCAGTGAACACCTTTAATGATGAAGACGGCACCGCTGAGAAAAGAGAAGATTATTTACTTGGTTATTAACTCTTACATTCTTCAAGTTTGCCAATCGCCATTTTCACAGGATATTAGAACACGTTTACACATAAGCATTTGATAGCTTGAAGCGTGATGAAGTAACAAAAGCCATAAAATACACAAATATACCAAGAAAGCTAACATAGAAATGACGCACAAGTGAGGCCCACAAGCGGGTGCAACGGAAGTGTAAGAAATCAATCTAGGTGTAAGACAGGGTGACGGTTTGTCATTAGCCTTTTCATGTCCCCACTCCTGGGGCACCCGCCTCTTCTCTGCTACATATCCAACCTCAGCACTAAGATTTGAATATGGGGGACCTAGCTGATTAACATCGAATCCGAACGACAAATTTACATAGAAGGTGTTAAGGCAGTTGAGACCCCACGGTAGCCTAAGCCGGATTGGGAAAATGAGTGTGATGTGTTGCAGCCATTAGTTTTTAATTTTTGCTGCTTTTTGGTTCTGTGTTTGGACTGGAACCCACACTGTCTGACTCAAGGGCCAAGTGCTTAGCTATCTGAGCCACCACCACTGTCCGGTGAGGGTTTATCAATGACATTATTCATGTTAGTATCGGATGTTGTAATTGGAGAGTGAGAGAGTTAACTTAACAGGAGCTTTAATTAATGAAATTGTGGGTGATTATGGTTCACAATAAATATATCCTTCATGTTTCGTGATTTGAGAAATTTATCGTGAACCCTAATCACCCACAAATTTGTGACCCCAATGTGATTATACTCTTTGCTGCAGAGCTGAGTGGGGAAAGATAGTATGTTCTAGGTCACTCCTCGCCCCCCACCACAACTCTCTACTAAAGTTTCGGCTTGCTGGTGGGATTTGTGGGCGGGGTCTGGTGGTTGGTTGGTGGTGGTGGGGGTTGTGTTGGGGAGGGCGAGGAGTGATGAGTGGGCTAGAACATACTATTTTTCCCTACTGAGCTGACCTAACCGTGAACTCGTAAGCATCGCTCATGATGACTAGACGTGCTTCGTGCTTCAGGAGTAACGTAGCTTCTGCTAGGCCTTCCTTAGTTGCTTCGTTGTTTATAAAAGATTCAAATTTTTCGTAAAAATTTGGAATCTTTTATAATCCATACCTGGAAGGCTTTATTAGCCTAAAACAACCTATTACTTACTCGTGGCCACGCGCCGCACCGACACATTAAGCGATATTTAGCGACCTCTAAATCCCCATTGCAAAAACCCTAATAAAATGTTTAAATGTAAAAATGTAGTTCTTACAAAATGATACAAGTTGTGAGCAACGCAGATGATACCACAATATTAACCAGAGGCAGGAGAAGCATGGAAGAAGCAATTCGGAAACTTGAACTAGAACTGGACTAACAAACGTAAAACAGGAAATGCTAAGAATATTCGAAAGGATTATTATTAGAGGAATATATGGCTTCTTATGGAGTCTTCTTCGTGGTTCCCTCACTGCTGAGGATCGTGACTCTGTAGACATTCAACCGCACGCCTCCATCGGTTGCGGTCAGAGGCCCGATGCTGTGCAACGTTCACAGGAATCTCCAGCTTTTCGGATATCTGATCTTGGGATTACGGCATCTAGGTCTCTTGCCCTTAACCTTCCCTCTCACCATAAGTCGTTCAAGATTGGCATTGCCTCTGCGAGCAATATGGCCAAAGTATTTCAGTACCTTGTGCAGGCAAACCTGATACAGACGTTGCGCCCCCTCAATCTTCAGTTCTTTCAAGACAGAGACGTTTGTGCGGCGAGCTGTCCAGGGTATCCTCAGCAAGCGGCACCAACACCACATCTCGAAGGCGTCTATCCTCTGTATGTCCGCCTCTTTGCCCCATAAAGAAAAATGGAAAACACGAAGGTACGGTGTAGCTTTGTAGGTGTAGCTTTGTCCTATTAATTATGTTACTGTCCTTCCATATCTTACTGAGTTGAGTCTTTGCCGCTTTAGCCATCGTTTTTGGTGCTTTCCTCATTTAGTTTACATGCTTCCCACCTATTTGATCTGTCCGCTCTTTTATTTTTGTGGTTACAGATGCGCATTCTCACCTTTTCTCTTACTAGGATATGGTCCGAGTCCGCATTTTCACTTTTCAAGCTCCGTACATCAAGGACGTTGCTTGCATGTCTCGCGTCTACTAAAATGTGATCTATTTGATTCCTTGTGATACCATCATTTAATATCCAAGTCTGTTTGTGAATGTCCTTGTGTTCAAACATTGTAGACTTGACTAGCAAGTAATTGCTAGCCGCTAGATGGATGAGCCTCATACCAATGTCATTATTGGCGTTGTGTAGGCTGTGTATGCCTATGGTTGGTTTGTAAATTCGCTCTCTTTCAATCTTTGCATTGAAGTCCCCACAGAGTAGTATCATGTCTTCTATAGGTACTTGCATAATTGCTGTTTCTAGTTAGTCTGAGAAATCTTCTTTGGTGTTTTCATCCTTCTCCTCTGTAGGGGCATGAACTGATGTAGGTAGTAGGTGTAGGTAGTAGGTAGGTAGGGGTATGATATAATAGTTGTACAATGGCCCCTTTAGCCGGATACCGCAAATGCGTTCACTTACTAGGTTGAAGCCTATTACACTGTTAAAGAACTGTTTCTCTGAAACAACAAACCCTTTCCCAAATTCATGTTTTCCGTTTTGGCTTCCGCTGTAGAAAATGTGTGACTTGCTAATTCTAAGCTCCCCACTGTCGAGCCATTTGATTTCTTGGACAGCTGTGATGTCCATTCCTAATTTTTCCAGTTGTCTTATGGCGTGACTGTATGCTCCTGCTCGGCGGCAGCTTAGAATATTCCACGTACCGATACTCATATTCGTTTTTCGATGCGCTTGTCGTTTTTCAGTGTGATCCGTCCGGTTCCGAGGCGCATTCGTAGTTTTCATAACTGTTTTTTGTTTTCCAAGGCAGGGTACTTACTAGGTACTCATAATAATTTATATTTTCATGTTCTCCTCAACGATCAATATTTACAGTAGAAAAACTGGAGCTAGATATACCTACAGATATAAAGAGTATTAAGTATGAACAATATATAAATAAAACTTCCGAATAACTTATGTTTTTTTATGAGAAATAATAAAAATAGACAAAAATAATTAAGATATCGCTTATAATAGAAAATTATATATCATTTAGATTGAATAACTATTAACGACATATCGCTCATTACAGAATGTCCTGCAATCAATAGTTCATTATTTATTTTATTTTGTAGAAATTAGAAATGAAATTGTGCTATTAACTGAAGAAATATATAAAAACAATAATTATATAAAATTCAAGTGAAAAAGAATATTCATGCTGACATTAAAACTACGCAACGGGTTGTACTTCCAAAGAATAGAATTGGTAAAACCATCCTACATTATAGATAATCATACAAATTTAAAACAAAGGGAACACAGCCTGAATATATAAATATATTCAGCCTTTCCGGAGCTCTATAACAATTATTGAATCTTTTTAGGAGAACCAAAACAAATAAATGCGTGGGTTTCATTAATTATACAATTACATATTCAATATTCACAAATTTCATGTGAGATTTGTTTTGGTAGTCCTAAAAATACTCAATAATTCTTATAGAGCTCCGGAAAGGCTGAATATATTTATATATTCAGACTGCGTTCCGCTTGTTTTAAGTTTCCAAAGGATATTTTAAAGCAATATGTTTGTGATATGCGAGATTGTCTTAAAATGCAAATACCGCAACATTCGGTGTACAACAAGAATTATAATTCATCAATAAACTAAATCAGAAAGATTATTTGTTTGGTCGAAATTTCTCTAGATTCTCCTCAAAATGCTAATTAAGGTGTAATAATGTTTAGGATTCTGGTTACTGATTTAGAGGAAAGTTTTACATGATAATTCCTTAAGACAAAAAAATATGATCGCGCACTACTTAATTACGTTTATGTAGTGTTTAAAATTGAACACAAAAATATTTCTTTTGCAGTTAGGATTTGCAAATCTTGACTAAACCTACTCTTCACATTATCCTCCAAAGCAGACTTTTAATAATCTAATCAGAGTGTGCAGATTAGACTTGGTCTTCAATGTTTCATCTAGACTAGACTTTCAGTAATTAATTCTGAATGTTTATACTTTGTCTTCGAAACTGGTTCCTCATTTAGACTAGCCTTTTAATAATCTTTTAATAATCCAGTCTGATTGTGTAGACTAGACTAAGTCTCTAAGGTTTCCAAAGAAGGAAACCCAGGTTTTGAAGTAGAACCCAGATTCTTTGACTCACTATTTCCAACTTTTCAGAATTCATCGCCAAATTAAAAAAAAAAAAAGTTCAAATCAGTTTGTTTGTTTTTTGATGCAAAGAGCATAAACCTTTCTTTTCTCGGCATTTAGTTTTAAAGAATGTGCCCGTGAGAATTGTAAATTATAAATATGTGATAAGTCCCGGTTAATTTATTTTTCGGCCAATTTCCAATTATTTGGTGCGAATTTGTATACGAGTTGCATATCTTCGACGTACTTTTGGTGTTTATAGTGTTCGACCGCAGACCCTAATCCATGTGTATAAATATAAAGTAAGGGTGCCAAGACAGAATCTTGCGGTACCCCCACTATGAGGTCGCGATAAGAGGTCCCCATTGCAAAAACCCTAATAAAATGTTTAAATGTAAAAATGTAGTTCTTACAAAATGATACAAGTTGTGAGCAACGCAGATGATACCACAATATTAACCAGAGGCAGGAGAAGCATGGAAGAAGCAATTCGGAAACTTGAACTAGAACTGGACTAACAAACGTAGAACAGGAAAATAAGAAATGCTAAGAATATTCGAAAGGATTATTATCAGAAGAATATATGGCTTCTTATGGTGTCTTCTTCGTCGTTCCCTCACTGCTGAGGATCGTGACTCTGTAGACATTCAACCGCACGCCTCCATCGGTTGCGGTCAGAGGCCTGATGCAGTGCAACGTTCACAGGAATCTCCAGCTGTTCGGATATCTGATCGAACCATCTCTTGGGATTACGGCCTCTAGGTCTCTTGCCCTCAACCTTCCCTCTCAGCATAAGTCGTTCAAGATTGTCATTGCCTCTGCGAGCAATATGGCCAAAGTATTTCAGTACCTTGTGCAGGCAAACCTGAGACAGACGTTGCGCCCCCTCAATATTCAGTTCTTTCAAGACAGAGAAGTTTGTGCGGCGAGCTGTCCAGGGTATCCTCAGCAAGCGGCGAAAACACCAACACCACCTCTGTCTGTCCGCCTCTTTGCCCCATAAATAAAAATGGAAAACACGAAGGTACGGTTTAGCTCTGTAGGTGTAGCTTTGTCCTATTAGTTATGTTACTGTCCTTCCATATCTTACTAAGTTGAGTCTTTGCCGCTTTAGCCATGCCCATATCTTACTGAGTTCAGTCATTGCTGCTTTAGCCATGCCCATATCTTACTGAGTTGAGTCATTGCCGCTTTAGCCATGCCTATACGTCTTCTTATTTCAGGCTCGCAGTTTCCCTTGCTGTTGATAATAGAACCAAGGTACTGGATCTTCTACATCGTCTCGTAATCCCGCATAAGCATGGTTGGTGGTAGAGTCATAAATTGGTCCACAATCATCAGCTTAGTTTTGCTTTTGTTAACTGCGAGACCCAAACTCAGGCTGACCGTCCTCAGCCGGTGCAACAGTTCAGCCATTTTGGTCTCAGATGATGCAAGCAGAAGGTTATATATTTTCTGACCTCCCACTTTGATACCGCCATCCCAATCCTCGAGAGCTCGGCGCAATATGTGTTCACCGTAGATGTTAAACAGTAATGGAGAAATCACACATCCCTGTCGAACACCCTTACAGAACTTGAATCGGCTAGATGTGACCGCAGTGCCATACCCAGACGTGAATAATCTGCGGAATTGGTAAAAGAAATGGTAAAACCATCCTACGTTATAGATAATCATACAAACTTAAAACAAAGGGAACACAGCTTGAATATATAAATATATTCAGCCTTTCCTGAGCTCTATAACAATTATTGAATCTTTTTAGGAGTACCAAAACAAATAAATGCGTGGGTTTCATTAATTATACAATTACATATTCAATATTCACAAATTTCATGTGAGATTTGTTTTGGTAGTCCTAAAAAGACGCAATAATTCTTATAGAGCTCCGGAAAGGCTGAATATATTTATATATTCAGACTGTGTTCCGCTTGTTTTAAGTTTCCAAAGGATATTTTAAAGCAATATGTTTGTGATATGCGAGATTGTCTTAAAATGCAAATACCGCAGAATTCGGTGTACAACAAGAATTATAATTCATCAATAAACTAAATCAGAAAGATTATTTGTTTGGTCGAAATTTCTCTAGATTCTCCTCAAAATGCTTATTAAGGTGTAATTATGTTTAGGATTCTGGTTACTGATTTAGAGGAAAGTTTTACATGATAATTCCTTAAGACAAAAAAATATGATCGCGTACTACTTAATTACGTTTATGTAGTGTTTAAAATTGAACACAAAAATATTTCTTTTACAGTTAGGATTTGGAAATCTTGACTAAACCTACTCTTCACAGTATCCTCCAAAGCAGACTTTTAATAATCTAATCAGAGTGTGCAGATTAGACTTGGTCTTCAATGTTTCATCTAGACTAGACTTTCAGTAATTAATTCTGAATGTTTAGACTTTGTCTTCGAAACTTGTTCCTCATTTAGACTAGCCTTTTATTAAAATTTTAATAATCCAGTCTGATTGTGTAGACTAGACTTAGTCTCTAAGGTTTCCAAAGAAGGAAACCCAGGTTTTGAGGTATAACCCCAGATTCTTTCCCTCACTATTTCCAACTTTTCAGAATTCATCGCTAAATTAAAAAAAATATATTTCAAATCAGTTTGTTTGTTTTTTGATGCAAAGAGCATAAACCTTTGTTTTCTCGGCATTTAGTTTTAAAGAATGTGCCCGTGAGAATTGTAAATTATAAATATGTGATAAGTCCCGGTTAATTTATGTTAATATATATATCTTCGACGTACTTTTGGTGTTCACAGTGTTCGACCGCAGACCCTAATCCATGTGTATAAATTGAAAAAAGTAAGGGTGCCAAGACAGAATCTTGCGGTACCCCCACTATGAGGTCGCGATATCTGGACATTCGACCTTGCAGAATAACTTTTTGTCCACGCCCTTCCAAATCATTTTGAAAAAACTTTTTCTAGTGGTTAGATACGCCTATTTGGGTATTTTTTCCCATTCTCATGATACGCCTATATGTGTATTTGATTTAACCTTTTCAAATTACAAAAAAAACTAAAATCAAGATTTGGTAGTTTATTTCTGATTCAAGGATATAAAAACTTGTTAAAACTGTAAGGGCGATAAACCATATTAAGCCTTATAAAACTTACAAGCTTTCAAAGCCATCAAACCCTTGCTTAATTTCTTGACCGTCCCTCATCTAGTAATCAACTTATCTGTTAGAAAACAGGGAGTTGGGTCGTATGTTTTTATTGAGTAGTTGTAACAACCGCGCACAAAAAATAAATTACCTAGCCTCGAAAAAGAAAATATTCATTGATAAACGGGAAAAAAAAATGTGTATTTTGATCATAAATTGTTAATTTAGAAAGTACATCATTTGAATACACTTGCAATTATATATTATATAGAAGTATATCGTATTTACATTGGTTGCTTTGCATTAATTATCTCGTGTAATGCTAAATCTTTTTTGCATTACTTTTTGCAAAATAAAACTTTTTTGCAATGATACGGTCGCGCAAAACTCGAGGACGATCTTGAATAAAGGGGGAAGGTCGGGTGGATCAGGTCAGGATTAGTGTGGAACGTCTAAGAAAACAGTTCTTTCTAAACATCTTTTTATTTATTTTTGAAGATTTATCTGTTTAGCATGGAAAATATAAATATACTTTATTTTGGTCCGAGGGGGTTATTTTATTTCACCCCTACCGTCCAAGCTAGACTTGGCGGGCGTCCCCAATGCTTCACCTGGGGACGCGCCCTCAAGGAGTTATGGTTCCCCCGAGGGGAATTCCCCCGAGGGCCCAAATTGTTGCCAACCTTCAATGATGAAGACGGCACCGCTGAGAAGAGAGAAGATTATTTACTTAGTTATTAACTCTTACGTTCTTGCAGTTTGACAATTTCCATTTTCACAGGACATTAGAACACGTTTACACATAAGCATTTGATAGCCTGAAGCGTGATGAAGTAACACAAGCCATAAAAGACACAAATATACCAGGAAAGCTAACATAGAAATGACGCACACAGTGAGGCCCACAAGCGGGTGCAGAGGAAGTGTTAGAAATCCATCTAGGCATAAGACAGGGTAACGGTGTGGCATCAGCCTTTTCATGTCCCAACTCCTGGGACACCGGCCTCTTCTCTGCCACATATCCAACCTCAGCACTAAGATATGAAAATGGGGAAACAAGCGGTTTAACGATGAATCCGAACGACAAATTTCCAGGGCAGGTGTTAAGGTCGTTGAGATCCCACGGTAGCCTAAGCCAGGTTGGGAAATTTGAGTGTGAGGGGTTGCAGCCAATGGTTTTTAAGTTTTGCTGCTTTTTGGTTCCTTGTGGGACTGGAACCCACGCTGTCTGAATCAAGAGCCAAGTGCTTAGCTATCTGAGCCACCACCACTCTCCGGTGAGGGTTTATCAATGACATTATTCATGTTAGTATCGGATGTTGTAATTGGAGAGTGAGAGAGTTAACTTAACAGGAGCTTTAATTAATGAAATTGTGGGTGATTAGGGTTCACAATAAATATATCCTTCATGTTTCGTGATTTGAGAAATTTATCGTGAACCCTAATCACCCACAAATTTGTGACCCCGATGTGATATACTCTTTGCTGCAGAGCTGAGTAGGGAAAGATAGTATGTTCTAGGTCACTCCTCGCCCCCCACCACAACTCTCTACTAAAGTTTCGGCTTGCTGGTCGGGTTTGTGGGCGGGGTCTGGTGGTTGTTTGGTGGTGGTGGGGTTTGTGTTGGGGATGGCGAGGAGTGATGAGTGGGCTAGAACATACTATTTTTCCCTACTGAGCTGCACTAACCGTGAACTCGGAAGCATCGCTTATGATGACTAGACGTGCTTCATGCTTAGGATGAGCTAGTAACGTAGCTTCTGATAGGCCTTCCTTAGTTGCTTCGTTGTTTATAAAAGATTCAAAATTTCTGTAAAAATTTGTAATCTTTTATAATCCATACCTGGAAGGCTTTATTAGCCTAAAACAACCTATTACTTACTCATGGTCACGCGCCGCTGATAATAAAGCGACACATTAAGCGATATTTAGCGATCTCTAAATCCCCATTGCAAAAACCCTAATAAAATGTTTAAATGTAAAAATGTAGTTCTTACAAAATGATACAAGTTGTGAGCAACGCAGATGATACCACAATATTAACCAGAGGCAGGAGAAGCATGGAAGAAGCAATTCGGAAACTTGAACTAGAACTGGACTAACAAACGTAAAACAGGAAATGCTAAGAATATTCGACAGGATTATTATTAGAAGAATATATGGCTTCTTATGGAGTCTTCTTCGTCGTTCCCTCACTGCTGAGGATCGTGACTCTGTAGACATTCAACCGCACGCCTCCATCGGTTGCGGTCAGAGGCCTGATGCAGTGCAACGTTCACAGGAATCTCCAGCTGTTCGGATATCTGATCGAACCATCTCTTGGGATTACGGCCTCTAGGTCTCTTGCCCTCAACCTTCCCTCTCAGCATAAGTCGTTCAAGATTGTCATTGCCTCTGCGAGCAATATGGCCAAAGTATTTCAGTACCTTGTGCAGGCAAACCTGAGAAAGACGTTGCGCCCCCTCAATCTTCAGTTCTTTCAAGACAGAGACGTTTGTGCGGCGAGCTGTCCAGGGTATCCTCAGCAAGCGGCGAAAACACCAACACCACCTCTGTCTGTCCGCCTCTTTGCCCCATAAATAAAAATGGAAAACACGAAGGTACGGTGTAGCTCTGTAGGTGTAGCTTTCTCCTATTAGTTATGTTACTGTCCTTCCATATCTTACTGAGTTGAGTCTTTACCGCTTTAGCCATACCCATATCTTACTGAGTTCAGTCATTGCCGCTTTAGCCATGCCCATATCTTACTGAGTTCAGTCATTGCCGCTTTAGCCATGCCTATACGTCTTCTTATTTCAGGCTTGCAGTTTCCCTTGCTGTTGATAATAGAACCAAGTTACTGGAACTTCTACATCGTCTCGTAATCCCGCATAAGCATGGTTGGTGGTAGAGTCATAAATTGGTTCACAATCATCAGCTTAGTTTTGCTTTTGTTAACTGCGAGACCCTAACTCAGGCTGACCGTCCTCAGCCGGTGCAACAGTTCAGCCATTTTGGTCTCAGATGATGCAAGCAGAAGGTTATATATTTTCTGACCTCCCACTTTGATACCGCCATCCCAATCCTCGAGAGCTCGGCGCAATATGTGTTCACCGTAGATGTTAAACAGTAATGGAGAAATTACACATCCCTGTCGAACACCCTTACAGAACTTGAATCGGCTAGATGTGACCGCAGTGCCATACCCAGACGTGAATAATCTGCGGAGCAGTTTTATTAGATATGTAGGGACTCCGGTTTCAGGAAGCACCTTCCAGAGTTGTGACCATTTTACACAGTCGAAGGCCTTCTGGTAATCCACAAAACATATATACGCTCGGATGTTTTAATCATGGCATTTCTTGATAATGAGGCGAAGGTTTAGAATTTGATCTCTTGTTCCTTTGCCCTTCACGAAGCCCGCCGGCTCGTGTGCTATTTGCCAATCAAGGTAAGCTCTCAGTCAGGTGTTGATGACATGTAGCTGGACTTTGCTAGCATGAGAAATTAAAGCCAGAGTTCTGTAGTTGTTACAGTTGCGTAGTGAACCGTTCCTTCTTGTGGAGTGGCAGTATAGATGACTCAGTTCATTCAACCGGCCATTTTTGGGTTTCCAAAAGCTTGTGCAAGTTTGTTATCCCGTTGGGCCTAAAGCTTTTAATACTTCTGCTGTAACTTGATCCGTTCTTGCGGCGTTATTTCTCTTCAGCTTACCTATGGCCTGTTCTACTTCTGAGCGAAGTATGTTCGGTTCTCTAGCACATGTGACTTCAGACTCAAGGTCGTGGGTAGAAGTGGAAAAAGCGTCATGCTCCTGATATAGATCCTCACAGTACTTCCGCCGTCTTTCTGCGATTTTGGAGATTTCGCGGATTGGTTTTCCTTCCTTATCATCAATTACCCAAGAGGCAGGTTTAAATTTGCGAGTGATTTGTCTGACTTTCTTGAATAGATCTGCAGTTTGGTACTTCTCAGCGCGGTGCGTGGTTCTCGAGCTGTAGGTTCTTGTCCCTTCTGCTTAATCTACGGATTCTTATTCTCTTTTCTGATTCTCATTCTCATGGAGTAATGAATTCGGAAATACAAATCATCCTAGAAAGGAGAAAATATTGTAATATGTCGATGAAAGTGAGTCCCTCCACTTTTCGTATAGTCACAAAATCGAATGGAAAACAACAGGGTGAACAGGCTGTGGGAGGAGGTCCCAGGTCCTACACAGGACTGTAGATAATGGTGTATGGATCCAGGTCGTCGATAAAGATGATTACAATGTGGAAAGACAAGAGATTAGCAAAGCTAGAGGAAGAATAAAATGCAGATGAGAGGATCAGGAAATTAAGATTATAAAGATAGAGGCATTCTAGACCGAGCCACGTGGAGGAAACTAACAGAAGAGGCAAATTCAATCCAGTGACAGAGTAAGAATTGGACAGATGAACGTGAGATTCTAATATGAGATCCTTTCTTTGTAATGACAACCTGAATCTGAAGCTAAGACAACGCATGGATGAATGCTATGTATGGTCGGTATCGCTGTACGGAGAAGAGACGTGGACTCTGAAGGTCAGGACTATGAACCAACTGGAAGCATTCGAAATGTGGCTTCACAGAAGAATGCTTCGTATTCTATGGACTCAACATGTTACAAACGAGAATGTACTACTAGGAGCAAACATCGAAAGGCAACTTTTGACGAACGTAAATTGCCGAAAGACATCATATCTTGGACATATTTTGAGAGGTGATAAATATCGTCTATTACAGCTCATACTAAAGGGCAAGATTGAGAGGCGCCTTGGAGTTGGAAGAAAGCAACAGTTGTAGGTCAGAAATATACGGGACTGGACGGGCAAAACAAACGGGCTGGTGAACTTTTTCGCTTGGCGTAGGACCTTACAGCTTTTGCCATGGTGAAAGCCAACGTCAGGAAGACATGAAAGAAGGAGAAGATGAACGTGGAGTAATACAGCACACGAAATCAGTTATAGAAGCCCGAGAGGTGTGTATGATCTTGTATGTTTGTATCAAGATTGTATAAAAGCTATGTTTGAATTTGAAACAATTTAAATTTGATCTCATTTTTAAGTCATATCATTCTTATTGTAAAGCCCTTTACAATCGAAACTAAATACTATTCAAACAGTTTTTAAATCATATCATTCTTATTGTAAAGCCCTTTATAATCGAAACTAAATATTATAAAAACAGTTTTAAAATCATATCATTCTTATTGTAAAGCCCTTTACAATTAAAACTAAATACTATAATCACAGTTTTTATATCATATCATTTGTTCGCGCCAATTTTAATAAATCTATATTTTAATTCAAATTTTAAATCGATTTCGGCATCGATTAAAAGAAGGAGACAGATGTGTCGACCTGTGCCGAAATCGCGCGATTTACCTATTAATTTCGTCGCGAATTTATACATTTGCGAGCAGTGTGCTTCGAGTGTGAGAAGCGTGAATACCAAAATCGAAGCGCGAACCAAGCTCGACCGACACGTGCACGCATTCAAGTTTATCGTTTCGAGTTAAGTTTAACCAGGGGTGTAATCACGAGCCCAAATGGCTGCAGCGGTATTCAACGTCTGGAAGACAACAATTTTAAGGGATCCCTCCACCTATTATCCTCATTTCATCCTTTAAAATAGGCGCCGGAAGGACGATCCACACGTGGCGGAGACGCGAGCAACCCTAACAGCACTGTTTCAAACTGGAAAATTTGATTTTCGTGAGACACGGTCCAAACACATTCTTACTGTAAAGCCCTTTAAAATCTAAACTAAATACTATTATAACAGTTTATAAATCATCATTCGTATTGTAAAGCCCTTTACAATCGAAACTAAATACTATCAAAACAGTTGTAAAAAACGTTTCTTATGTATTCATCGCCGTTTTAAACTTATAGTAGTTGCGATAAAACTTAACTTATCAATCTTTAAAAACAGTTTTTTAACTTTTAAGGTGTGAATTAGGTAATTTGATGAAATTGGTTGTTTTAGCAGTGATTTGTTGAAATCCGTTTGATAAATACCGTTATTTCCATTAAAAATCCCCGCCTTGGGTGGAGATATTTCACTGTTAAGGGCGTCTTAAATCAGTGTAATAAATGAAGCAAACACGACGCGTGCTACGTGATTATCCCAGATTCCGCCGTCATTTAATACAGGTGCGGCCCGGCAGTTACGTAATGTACACACATTCACCCTCACCATACACGCATATCGCCATTTATAACGTATTGAAACACATTTTTCATAAACGATAAATCTGGATTAGATAAGCAAGCGAAGCGAGTATTTAAAAAATATACATTTTGCCATAGAAATAAGAATACGAGTGTGCATCCTTAACGCGTGGTTGAAGTAAAACTTCTTGTGGTTAGGTTGTGGCAGATAATATTAAATTTATTATACACGCATTACAGAATATTTTCGCGAAGATAAATTGTTTTCTTGCAATTTCCTGTGCAAGAAGTCAATCACTGCGAGCATTTAATTACGCAAATTTATTTCCTAGGAAGTTTGTTTTTCAATTTTCCCAAAAATATTAATAACCCCATTATTCCCGGCCCCGCCGTCAAACTTTCCGCTCAATTTAATATTCGCATTAATTAAATGCCGTTTTCAATCCAACTCGCATCGAACTTTCAACTCTTTACGACTTAAAAATTTAATTAACAACTTCTCAACTACATTTTTCTAAAATCCAACGCGCAAAAAAATATAATAGATTTTTACCAAAACCAGAGTGTTAGAAACTCATCGAGAATTAAATAGAAATTAATTAAAACTTTTCGATAAAAATAAATTGTTATGTGGGGAGAAAATAATTCTCCAATTTGCGGAGACGACGCGTTTCATTAAATCGAGAAATTGGTCGTGTTGTGTTGATAAGGTCGTTGAGTTATAACACGTGTCGAATATGATACTTACGTCACATTTGGATGCATTTGAGATAATAAGGAATTTATTTGCTAAACGTTAAACTTACCGATAACAGTGGCTAAAATCAATAATCCTAAGATGACAGCTGTCCCAACCATTGTGACCATCTCCCAGCCATAATCTTCAGCTGTGGCATTCGTGAAGTTTAGTGTATGATTCTCGAAGTAATAGTTTATAGCGTCGTAGTCCATATTGAACGTGTCGTTGTCTAAGCGCCGAAAGATGCTGTTAGAATCGGCGCTGAATACAATTTTATGCCAAACGTCGTTATCATCGGCTGTTGAGGTTATCAGTGATGTAATGGTCGCCGCCACTGTTTTGTTTATTACCATCGACGACTGCGGCGTCCGTTGATTAACCGACGGGGAAGCCGCCTCGGCCGACGTGATTGCCGCCATTGGACGCCACAGACGGTGCTCCCTTACGTAATCCACCATTCTGCCCTCATAGAAAATCCCCCTGAAATAAGAAAACGTGAAAGGAATTTAGATATACACTTTTTGCACGGAATGTTAGGGCTAATGATGCAATTCTCTATAGAATTCTCGACTGGGAAAACGCACAAAGAGAATTTTTAATTGCGAATTTGAGTTGTAACAGCAACATTTTTTTATGAAAAGGGGTAATGTAATTATTTTTTTAAATTGGGGGTTGTTATTTTTTGGATGATTTTCCTTGCGAGGTTTTTCATCGCCGTGCGATAAAAAGCTTCATTTTATTTTATTGCTAATAGTATCCACAAAGTTGAAAAATTAGCGTCATTTTTCTTAAAGGACGGATTCATTAAGGGTTAAGAGAAATTCCAACAAAACATATATTAAAGCTGCCCTCTTTGTTGCCCTAGAAAGAAATATTGTAGTACATTAGTCTCACGTACTACGAGAGAAAGCGCGAGTACGTAATTGCCTTACAACTCGAGTTATGTACTATACTTTATCTACGACCACACAAATTTTTTTCTGTTTAATAAGAAAAATATGTTTGATGTAACAAATTTATTTCTTATACATTATTTAATTATCATTTTTTAACATTATAATAAACAAACAGTTGTATTTTCATGAATAATTACTCATGTATGCTCATGTATTACTTATTCATGTATGTAACTCGACATTATTTAACTTGAAAGAAATGAAAAGAAATACATTCTAAATGGTTACGTACCTTATTATTTGGTACAAATTTGGGTTAAATTGGAATAAGAGTGTTCAAAACCTATATCTAGGCAACCCAATGTACGCAATGTCAATTTCCGTTACTTTGAATTGTGGCACGGGTGGGGGGGGCTGATCGTATGAGCACGTAATAGCAGCTCTCAACCAATCAACGAATCGTAAACTAAACGCACGTGTGTGTTATCATTCATAACTTATCATTAATCGCGGACTGTTACATACGTCTGTGTTATGATGTATTTACATAGTAAACGAACTGTATTCACTCTTGTGAACTGTACAATAATGGGCATTGACAATAGTGGTCGTTGATAAAAATATATATGGACTCATCACAAACATGTGCACTTACCATGGCGAGTTTTAAAACCCAATCCGTCTTTAGCACGCTTGCACGGAATCCCATTACCTCCAAAAACTTCCTTTAAAACGTCCTTTAACACGGTCATTTAAAACGTTAACGAATTCAAAAGTGAAATAGCATCATAACATTCTAACATTCCCTATAGATTAATATCGATCCGGCGTATATACAAAACGATCAAGTCGCGAGACAATTCCGCTGGCACAAAACCTTATTAGAATTTTGCGCCTCGCCTCGATGCAAAGTGTATATTTTCTTTTATAAATATTTGAAAACACGCCGTGGCAAAGCGACGCAATGTCGGAAATGCTGCGACGAGGCGGCTCTTACATATTGAAGCGCGGGCGAGCGGTGAATGTGTTTTATCTGAAAAACCTCGCACGGGAATATCAAATCGCTCGAGAGGGAGGCTCGTATTAAATTTACATACTACTCGCTGATCGTGCAAGTTGCCTCGTTTACGGAAAGGTCGAAGAAACACACTCAATTTATGATTAGGTTCTAAATGTAATAATTTCCTTGTCTAAATATTCAGATGATTACTTTTAATGCAGTCTTATATCTTTATATGTCTTATGTATATTTGATCTTGTCTGGTATTGTCTTATCTTGTCTGGTATTGTCTACTTTTGCCTGATCTTGTCTGCTCTTGATTGGTTTTGTCTGCTTTTATCTGGTCCTGTCTGGCCTTGTCTTGTCTGATCGTGTCTGGTCGTGTCTTATCTTGTCTGCACTTGTTTGGTTTTGTCTGGTCTTGTTTGGAATTGTCTGGTCTGATCTTGTCTAGTATTTTCTCGTCCTTTCTGGTCTCTAGTTGTGCCTGGTATTGTCTGGTCTTGTTTGCTCTTGACGTGACGAGGACATTAGTAAATGCGTCACTTTTTTGCCTAGGCCTAAAATTGATTTTAGCTATTATTCAGGCATACAGTAATTATTTTCTTGTTGGCAGCAATATTATAGCAAATTCGAGTAGAGTAATGAAAGTAGAAAGTAAATTGCGTGAGTAGTAAGGACTTAAACTAGATAAAGATTTTGATGAACTATTATTATTTTATTAACGTATAATGTAAAAGACTAGTCTTGTCTAGTACTGTCCAGTCTTGTCTAGTCTTTCCAAGTCTTTCCCTGTCTTTCCAAATCTTTCCCAGTCTTTTCAAGTCTTTATCAGTCTTTCCCAGTCTTGTCCAGTTTTCTCCAGTTCCTGTTCCCTGTCTTTCAAAGTCTTTCTCAATCTTTTTAAGTCTTTCCCAGTCTTTCTCAATCTTCTTAAGTCTTTCCCAGTCTTGTCCAGTTTTCTCCAGTTCCTGTTCCCTGTGTTTCAAAGTCTTTCTCAATCTTTTTAAGTCTTTCCCAGTCTTTCTCAATCTTCTTAAGTCTTTCCCAGTCTTGTTCAGTTTTCTCCAGTGTTCTCGACTCTTGTCCAGCCTTGAGCAGTCTTGTCCAATCTTGTCCAGTCTTTCCCAGTCTTTCCTAGTCTTTTTCAGCCTTGTCCAGTCTTATCCAGTCTATTCAAGTCTTTTCCAGTATTGTCCAGTCTTGTCCAATCTTGTCCAGTCTCTCTCACTCTTGTCCAGTCCGGTTCAGTCTTTCCCAGTATTGTGCTGCCTTGTCTAGTCTTGTCCAGTCGGGTGCAGTCTTTTCCAATCTTTTCCAGTCTTGTCCACTTTTTTCCTGTCTTTCCCAGTCTTCTCTTATCTATTTCTAAAATGTTAAACTAGAGATCGTCCTTAAGTTTGGTCTAGGTATGGTCAGATAGATTCTTTAATAAATATCGAAAACTAGAAGAGTCTATCTAGAACGCAAATAGAGAAACAACTTTTCCAAAATTGAACTTTTTTAAGAAATCGCCTTTTTGTTAGTCTCGTCTTGTTTTATCTGGAACCAGACTATTACAATAGATATCTTCCTCAAATTTGGTCTGGGTATAGTCGGATAGTTTCTTTAATAAATGTCGTAAACTAGAAGATTCTATCTAAAACAAAAATTGGGAAATAAATTTGCCAAAATTGAACTTTTTTAAGAAATCGACTTTTTGTTAGTCTGGTCTTGTTTTATCCAGAACTAGACTATTAGACTAGATATCTTCCTTAAATTTGGTCTAGATATAGTCAGATAGATTCTTTAATAAATGTCGAAAACTAGAAGATTCTATCCAGATCGCAAATTGAGAAATTAAATTTCCAAAATTGAACTTTTTTAAGAAATCGCCTTAGTAGGGAAAGATAGTTCGTTCTGGAACCACCGTCACGGCATTTCATTCATAAATGATCGGCTAATCAGCTTAAAACAGCTTTTAATCAGATTTAAAACGCTAAAAGATTGTGAGGTATATGTAGCCCCACCCGTTACTCTCACCAAGCCCGCGACTAAGCAACAGGAGACAAAGCCATAGGTAGGTAAGAAGAAGACGAGATGGGCACATCCCTTGCGACCCCTAGGTAGTTCAGGAGGACTCGACGATCCACTGAGCTTCTTAGCGCTTCTGCGCTTCTTAGCAGACGGGCTACAACCCGAGGAAATTAAGAAGAGAGTAATAGAGAGAAAGGTGGGACCTACACCACAAACACAAGGATCTGCCAAAATAGGGGCTGATTCTATCACGCCCCAAGACAAGGCAGCTAAGTGACAGAAGAGGAACATCCAAACTGGGGCAATGGGAGTGGTCAACTACCCGAGCTGCCCTCCCAAGACTTCTGGACCGAGCACCAGCTACGCCACCACCGTCAAGATGGTGAGGGTTGGTGTGATGTCCAGAGACTACCCAAGGAATCCCCTGAGTGAAAAGGACATGCCTGCTCTTGAACAAGCAATTATGAAGGAGACAGTCGTAGACTAGTCGCACGAGATACAGTTTGAAGAAATACACTTCAAACCGGGACTAGTCATTGTCGACTGTGCAAACGAACAGACGGCAAAATGGTTGATGACAAGAGCGCCTATCCTAAGACATTGGGAAGGAGGGGCTCTGGTGGCGAAATTTATGTTGATATCCCCAAGCCACACGTCATCACCATGTTCCTACCTTGGAGCGGGGACCAAACCCCGGAGGCCTCCATCAACTACTTTAGGGCCCAAAACAAAGGACTTAACATTTCAGAATGGTGGAAAATGGGTGTCAACTCCTAACAATAGGAATTGACGAAGAGTCCGCTGGAGCTATAGCGGAGGCCAGCCGTGGCCTCTACTATAGGTTCGGGCGGATCAAAGTCCATTGGCGGAAGAACGACGCCACACAAAAAGCGGATGGAGAGGTAGTGGCAGCCACAGCGGCCCCTCCCTCGGAAGTTACGACCGCAACAACGACCACTTCCGGGGTGGAAGGAATAACGGTGGCGGCAACTCCCTCTGTTGAAGCTTTAATGGCCATGGCCGTGAACGAGGAAGTCAGCCCGGATTACCTCGACCTCACACTCTTCTAGTATTTTACAGCTGATTAAAAACTGATTAAATATGATTAAATCTGATTAACAGCTGATTAAAGTTGATTAAAAGCTGATTAGCCGAGCTTTTATGAATGAAATGCGATGGCCGTGGTTCCAGAACGAACTATCTTTCCCTACTCGTCGTTTTATTAGTCTCGTCTTGTTTTATCTAGAACTAGACTATTAAACTAGATATCTTCCTCAAATTTGGTTTAAGTATAGTCAGTTGGCGAGTGCCACTAGAACCAAGTAGTGCACTGCTGGATCTGAACTTAGTAGGGTTCAGTCAGTAACTGCAAATCGATCACCTTCGAGCAGCAGGGTACCAAGGGGTATCAAATGACCGTACTCACGCCTTCACGCGGCGGCGCTGATGATGCTAAGTTGAAACTGATCGACAGATAGCTTAGAAGACCAGAGCTATCTGGAAAGGAAATTACACGCATACATACTGTACAATTGAGAAAGGCAACGGGAAACCATCTGCAATATCAAACCCAAGAGAACCCCAAAGAGCTATCTGGAAAGAAAAGAAGACACATACATACAGTACAATGGAGAAAGGCAACGGGATTCCATCTCCAATATCAAACCCAAGAGAACCCCAAAGAGCTATTTGGAAAGGAAAGAACACACATACATTCAGTACAATGGAGAAAGGCAACGGGATACCATATCCAATATCAATCCCAAGAGAACCACATAATGGCTACATTCAATTCAAATCAAATTACTGGAGTTTTAAACAAATTTAAAACAATCGGAACACAGCCTGAATATATAAATATATTCAACCTTTCCGGAGCTCTATATCAATTGAGATGATAGCAATTGGAGTTTTAAACAGTTCATGAGGACATTTTGAGAAACGCACTTGAATGAAGCCACAAGAACAAACATACGAAACAAAATCAGAATAGGAACCTGGAACGTACGAAGCCTTTGCGAAGCATTTAAACTAATAAACCCAACCCAAGAAGCAAAAAGGCTTAACATAGATATAGTACGCATAGCCGAGACTTAGTTGCCTGACCCAGGAAATTACACAACTTCTGGGTATTCCCTGTACTACTGGGTAATCAAGACAAGAATCACTGGGAAGGAGTAGGATTTCTTATCTCTAAACCTCTCGCAAGGTGCGTCAGCGGTCACAGTGGTATAGCGGTGAACGCATCCGCTTGCTATGCATTAGATTCCGGATACAATCCCCGGAAAGCCGTGAAGATTTTTCACGGAGCTATGCTGTGGCCACCTCGAGGAAATCACGAGCAATTCTGCCAAGAACAACTTCTCAACTAGTGCTATTCGGAACCGGCGATAAACTGAAGGTCCCGTATTTTTGTGGATGATGCGTTACATATGTATGCGCGAGAGGTTGCCTACGCTCTGGAGAGAGTATGGCACTTCAAGAAGAAGGTGCGTCACCAATTTGACACCCTACATAAAATCTGGTGTCTGTTTCCTCTGTGAAATCATTCAGGTGTACACTCCAACGGCCGATGTGGCAGAAGAAGAAATAAAAACGTTTTACTCTGAGATAAAAGATCTGCTCAAACTTACGAAAAAACAGGACATAAACATAGTAATGGAGGATTTTAACTCAAAGCTGGGGAATGAGAAATTTGAAGACCTTGTTGGCCCCTTTGGATTGAGGATACGTAACGAAAGAGGAGACTGACTCTTGCAATTCTGTCAATGCGAAAATATGCACAATGCGAAAGTAAGCACATGGTTTCGACTATCAGCCCGCAGACTGTACACGTGGAAGTCCCCAGCAGAACAGCTGCATAATATAATCAGAAATCAAATAGACTTCATGCTAATTAATAAAAAGTTCATCTATTACAAAGGCATGCACCTATCCAAGAGCAGATGTCCCATCTGACCATACACTACTGCAGCTGTCATCAAACTAGCAAAACCTAGCAAACCAACTCTTAAGCGGAAGATGGATCTTGCTAAACTGAAACAGGAAG
The DNA here is from genome assembly GCA_944588485.1 of Phosphuga atrata. NCBI lineage: Eukaryota > Metazoa > Arthropoda > Insecta > Coleoptera > Silphidae > Phosphuga > Phosphuga atrata. The sequence goes on along the minus strand of OX155899.1, from coordinate 68,936,947 downwards.
ACATAAAAGCGGCAGTAACGACAGAAATTTGCAAGCAAATCGAGGACAATTTATCTAAAATTATGGAACAATAGGATATAAACCATATATGGGTCCAAATGAGAGAAATTCTATTAAACAGCGCACAACCCACAAAGTTGGTTATAAAACACAAGACCGAAAACAAACATGGATGACAGAGGAAATTCTTACATTAATGGAAAAACGGCGAAAAGTTAAGAATCAGATCAACAAATATAAGTGCATACAGAAACAGAAACGGAAATAAATTAGAACAGCGAAAAAAGAATATCAAATAAAACAAATAAAACAACGAGACCAGATGAAATTCCCTCAGAAATCCTCAATATTCTGGATGAGAAAGGTTGTTTGTAAATCCTTTAAAAATCCCGTTCTAGACTACTTCTCACTCCTCGCCCCCACCACAACCCCCCACCACGAGACCCCACCACCAGACAGTGCCACCACCAACCGCTACTTCCTTTTAATTAGCTTTAATCAGCTTTTAAACAGCTTTTGCGGATAGTGGACGGTGTGGACGGAAAGTGGACGAAAAGTGGATGGATAGAATTGTGGTGGAGTGAATAGTGGTCTAGAACAGCGTTTCTCAAAGTGAGCGATATCGCCCCCAGTGGGCTATGACGTCGTTTTGGGGGTCGCTAGGTAAACAGGGGGCGATATAGGCGGCGCTAGGTGGCCAGGGGGGCGATATAAATCTACTACCTTGAAAAAAAAATTACCAACTTAAGTCATATTGCAAACAGATTAAACCAACAGTCTTTGCGCGCGTATGTGGTCTTGATTTATCTGACGCTTCGCGGTGGACAACCTAATCTAACCTGGGTTAAACCTACGATCCTTGCCACATTGTCCTATATTGGATCGAGAGTTCGCGCTGCCGCGCGTTTGTGGTCTTATTTTATATGCCGCTTCGCGGTGGGCAACTTAATCTAACCTGGGTTAAACCAACGGTCCTTGCAACATTGTTCTATTCATTCGCGCTGCCATGCCGCGCGTATGTGGTAAAATGCTTCAATGTAAAGTGCTTCGCGGTAAAATTTACTAATTTGAATTACCTGTAAAAATCATTTCTCATGTGGTGGATCATTTTCTTGTGAGAAAATGAGAAATTTCTTGGATGGCTTCAACAAACTTATGTTTGTAGAAAAATTATTATAATATTATTTCTGTAAAAATTACAATGCATTCACTTTCTTTTCACGAATTTTTCTTTGTACAGGGAACCCCGCATGTCGATTTTTATTTAAAACATTTAAAAAACTATCACAATTATTGTTACTACATATTTAAGAATTCATTTAATATTAATCTAAATGGGTTGTCAGACCTAAACTTACAATTCATTTTGTATTATATATTTTTTTAATTGATTCTAAGTGATGATGTTACAAGAAATTGCGGCTTGTCCCTACTATTAGCGCGTGTATTCTTGATATATAAATTTTACTTTCAACTTTGCTAGTGAATATCTAGTGACTATTTAAGTATTTTCGTCGTTTTATAATAAAAATTTCGTGATTTGGGGGGGGGGGGGGGGGGGGGGGGCGTTATTAACTTTAGTATATCACAGGTGGGCGATGAAACAAATAAGTTTGAGAAACACTGGTCTAGAACGAAGGATCTTTCCTTACTTACGATACGGGTAAATACCCTTACAATGGCTCACATCAACATTTATGCCGAAAAGGAAAACCGGCAAAAAATGTGAAGATCATAAAAATCATACATCAAATGTAATCATACTCTACAGAAGATGTGAAGACACAATGATTGAGACTCAATTTAGGATCAGGCAAGGCTTTTGCACCAGGCAAGCAATAACCGAAATACATGTCCTCGTGCAAAACGGTTACAACCAGACGAAAAATATATACCTAGGCTTCATAGACTACAATAAGGCACTGACTGCGTACAACATCACAAGCTTAACGATATCCTTAAAAACTTTGATATTGACCAAAAAGACATCAGATGTATTTAGAACCTTTATTGGAACCAAACAGCACAACGAAGTAACCAAACCAATGCAGATCTGTAGAGGAGTAAAACAGGGGTGTGTTCTATACTCAAAGAAAATATTCCAAGAAACACTTGCCAATATCAAAAAAAGCATCAAAGTTATCGGAAAAGGGATAAAAGACATTCGATATGCAGACGACCCAATACTAATAGCCGAAAGCATAGAAGATCTACAACAATTGGTTAATAGCGTCGGAATACATAGTAAACAAATGGAATTGAACATTAACACTGAGAAAACCAAGTTTATGGTAATTAGCAGAGACCCAGACGCAGCGACGAATGACAGATTAACATTTCACCAGTTACCAATTGAGCGGTTGACCAAATTTAAATACCTGGCTACATCGCTCACCGAGAACTGGAATAAATTGCATAATTGAAAGCGCATTTACGAAGTTAAAAAAGTCTTTACCGACTCTGACTTTGATATCAACCTCAAGCTGCGGCTCGTCAAGTGTTATAGTCGGTTCTCCTTTACAGTATGGAAGAGTGGATACTGAAAACAGCAACAATGTACAAACTTGAAGCTTTTGAGATGTGACTGTACCGCAGAATACTTAAGATCCCCTGGATAGCAAGAACCACAAACGATGAAGTGCTCAGACGAATTAACAAAAACAGCAAAGTATTAATTACAATAAAAAGGAGGAAAATTGCGTACCTGAGTCACATAATGCGGAACCGAAAGTACCACACACTGCAATTAATAATTGAAGGCAAAATTGATGGAAAAATGTCTTGGTTGCGGAACATAAGGCAATGGACGGGACTCCGACCTGTAGAAAGTTTGATCCACACAGATAGGGATCGTGTGGAAATGGGACGTGTGGTCGTGAACATCCATTAATGGATATGCGCAGGACAAGAGGAAGATAGTCAGATAGATTCTTTAATAAATGTTGAAAACTAGAAGATTCTATCTAAAACACAAATTGGGGAATAAATTTGACAAAATTGAAGTTTTTTAAGAAATTGATTTTTTGTTAGTCTCATCTTGTTTTATCTAGAACTAGACTGTTAGACTAGATATCTTCCTAAAATTTGGACTAGGTATAGTATAGTATAGATATTTATTTAGGAATCTATCCGTCCCTAATAAATATCGAAAACCAACTTCTAATGAACGAAAAAGTTCAGTTTTTTTCTTTTGAGATAAGCATATCCGTTAAATTTAAATAATTGATTGTTAAAGTTGCTCGCTGGCACCGTTTCGCTTTGGTCAACAAGTTTTACGGCAAACTAGCTTTAAACCGAGTAGTGCATTGCATATACAAGCGTATTTGTAGTCTCGTTTAATCCCAGCTTGCAATTCGGCAAGTCGTAAAAATTCCACTCACAAATCGCCAATTCTCCAATAGACTCGAATCTCGAAAAATCCATTTTAATTTTACAGCGTTCGACAATTTGATTACTTTTCTACAACAAATGACGTCAATTTATATATGCGCCAATTATTGCTTCAATATTATTGACGAAATAATTATTTATATTTTGTTGAGTTTGAAGATTTTGATATTATTAAGTAGTAACATTTGTATATTTTTAAAAAAATTATAATCTTTGAAGAAAAGATACAAATGTTACTATTTAATCCCTCACGTGGAAGTCACCTTGTCGCGGTGTGAGGGCTTAGTTTCGCAACATACCGTTGGACGTCACGACGGGGACAACTCCGGTCGGGGCGTTCGGCGGAGGGCGAACAACCAAGAACTTCCAAACCCTTAATTCCAAGGTGCCATGCGACCCGTGCCAAAGGGACTGGTTGATGGCCAAGGGCAACCTGCCATCGCTTACGGAGCCCCTCTGATACCTGGCGACCTCAGAGGGTATCCAGCCTTACCACTATCAAGCGGGGCTCTGATGTGGTGGACCTTTAGTTCCCTTGCGACTCGTGGGATTTAAATGAATTCCAAAAAAAAATAATCCATGTGTACGGGACCTAACCGACACAGAGAACAAGGAAGTCAGCCCGGATTCCCGGGAAGACGACCTTGACCTCACACTCGTAGACATGAGCAGTCCAGCCATGTCTACAGAGGTATGTAGTATATAGATGTTCTTGTAGGTACAGAGGAGGACTTGCCGCCTCCTGTCACAAAACAAGAATGACCAGCAGGCGCACCAAAATAGCCCAAGTGAACATCCATCATGCCAAAGCAGCTTCAGCTGTGATGGCTAGGATGTTCACCAAGCAGCACCTAGGGCTAGCGCTGCTTCAAGAACCCTGGACCTACGGAGGTAAGATCAGAGGCCTTAGCAACAGGGAATGTAAGTTGGTATGGGACAGCCGTGAGGTCTCCCCTAGAACTTGCATTATGGTAAGAAATGGCATAAATTACTTATGTCTTTCAGAATTTTTAACGCGGGATTTAGTACCGATTCAGGCCCTCATCAAGATCGAGGGTCTCCACCGCGAAGTAGTGATCGCATCAGCATACTTCCCTGGCGATGGTAACAGCATACCACCCATTGAAGTACAAAAGCTGGTGGAACACTGTATTAGGAGAAGGCTGCCACTCATCCTGGGATGTGACGCGAACGCACACAATGAGATGTGGGGCAGCACGGACATAATAAGAGGGGTGAGTACCTTTTAGAATACCTCATTAAAGAGAACTTAATTGTGTACAACGTTGGGAACACACCAACATTTGTCACTAAAGTCAGAAATGAGGTACTGGATATTACGGTAGGTAGCGCTAACGTAAGTAAACTAATTAAAAAGTAGAGGGTTTCAAGTGAGCCCTCAATGTCAGATCATAGGATCATAGAATTTGAGCTGGAAGGAGCGAGTGAGGAAAACACCCCCATTCGAAACCCCAGACAAACTGTGTGGCCTATGTTTAGTTCCCAACTAAAAGAAAACCTACAGCAGGTGACAGTGCGGGGTAGTATCAAACACTACACTGTGCTGGAGCAGGCTGTAGGAGAAATAAATGTAGCAATCATCACGGCATTTGAATCCAGCTGCCCGGTAAAAACCGTGAAGGAGCATAAGGACGAAAAATGGTGGAACAAAAATTTGTCTACATTAAGAGCAAAAGTACGTAGGCTTTTCAACAAAGCCAAGCAATACGGAAATTGGCTAGAATACTCTGAGGTGCTTACCACCTACAACAAAGAGATCAGAAGGGCAAAAAGGGAAAACTTTAGGACCTTCTGTGAAAACATAGAATCCACGCCGGTGGCAGCTAGACTGCACAAAGCACTAGCGAAGGATAGAGTGGAAATGACAACCACTCTCAAGAAACCGGATGGGACCTTCACGGAGGATGAAGAGCAAGGAGCTCTCCTCCTACTAGAAACCCATTTTCCGGGATGTAGAGGATACAGGGAGACCGAGGGCTTGATGCAACCACGGAAACCAAGTCGGGCCGACTGGAAGAGGGCAGCGAAAACCGAATCAGATGGGCTATCGGCACTTTCCAGCCTTTTAAGGCCCCAGGTGTGGACGGACTAGTTCCTGCCTTCCCACAAAAGGGAGAGAGAGAACTAATGCCGTATCTTCTAAATATCTTTAGAAGTAGCTTAGCGCTCGGATATATACCGGAGCTATGGAGAAGGGCTAAGGTGGTATTTATACCGAAGGTGGGGAAGAAAGACACCACACAACCGAAGTCATTTAGACCCATTAGTCTAACATCTTTTATGTTAAAGACAATGGAGAAGGTGATTGATAATTACCTTAGGACTATAGTGCTGGTAGGTACACCACTACACAGGAGTCAGCATGCTTACAGAGCAGGGAAATCCACAGAAACCGCCCTGTATCAGCTGAAAAACGAAATAGAAGCAGCACTAGAGATAAAGGAAGTAGCGATATGTGCCTTCTTGGATATAGAGGGAGCTTTTGACAACACCTCACACGAGGCTGTCAGGGCGGCCCTCGAAAGAAGGAATATCGACAGCACTATCTCAAAGTGGATGGGAGAAATGCTGAGAACTAGAACGGCGGAGACACAAGTGGGAAAAGACACCATTAAGATCTCCACAACTCGAGGGTGCCCACAGGGAGGTGTACTATCACCGCTAATGTGGAGCCTGGTAATTGATGAACTACTGGTTAGGCTAAACGACCTAGACATCAAATGTCAAGTTACGCCGATGACATAGTCATAATGGCCAGAGGAAAATTTGACGGAACGCTCTGTGAAATTGTTCAGAGAGGCCTCAAAGTAACTAGTAGATGGTGTCAAACAGTGGGATTGAGACTCAACCCGAGCAAAACCACGGTGATACCATTTACTAGAAGGAGAAAACTAAACTGCCTACATCCCATACTCATAGATGGGAAGGCAGTAGAATACCAACAGGAGAAAAGGTATCTGGGTATCACACTAGATAGCAAACTCCTATGGAATAGACACGCTGAGGCAGTGGTAGGTAAAGCCAAACGCGCCCTAATGGTGTGCAGAAATCTGGCAGGAAAAACGTGGGGTTGTAACCCCACTATCCTGCGATGGATGTACACCATGATAGTGAGACCTGCAATCACTTATGGGGCGGTTGCGTGGGGAAGTAGAATCAAGCTGGCCTCTATGAGGAAACAGCTTGAGAAGATTCAAAGACTGGCGTATGTCTGCATCGCGGGGGCGATGGGGTCGTGTCCGACAGCAGCATTGGAGCTGCTGCTGGATCTGACTCCGCTGCACCTTGTGGTGGAGAGCGCCGCCAGATCGGCGATCGTAAGGTTCAGCAAGGAAGCAATGGGCAGAGGCAAAATAATCGGGAGCAGAGACCGAAACAGCCTCGCTGCCAAGATCCTCTGGCTGGAAGTACCAAAAGACGAAATGGTATGCAAATACCACTTCGAGAAAAACTACACAGCAATGTGTAGTAGTAAAGCCGATTGGAGCGACGAATCCTCAGCATACCACATAGAGCAAAATGCCATCAAGTGGTATACAGATGGTTCGAAGACAAAGGAAGGCTCTGGTGCAGGAGTGTTTGGACCTCGTACCAGATACTCCGAATCCATGGGAACATCCCCAAGTATCTTCCAAGTAGAGGTACACGCAATCGAAAGATGTGCACAGTTTAACCTTGACAGGAATTACCGCAAAAAACGAATTGCTATCCTGTCAGATAGCCAAGCAGCCATCAAGGCCATTAGCTCATACACCATCAGATCCAAACTGGTATGGGACTGTGTGGGGAAGCTGAACAAGCTTGGCAGGGATAATAAAGTAACGCTATACTGGGTACCAGGACACACTGATATAGACGGAAACGAAGAAGCCGATCACCTAGCAAACAAGGGATCCAGTAGCCCCTTTATAGGTCCGGAACCCTTTTGCGGTATGAGCGTGAACACCATCCGCAAAAGTTTAGATGAAGAAATAAGAGGAAAATGGATGAAAACCTGGGAAGAACTTCCAGGGCTAAGGCAATCCAAAGTGATGCTGGGATCTTTTAACCAGAAGAGAACTAAAGCTTGCCTGAAACTAAGCAGGAACAAGCTCAGAATTCTGACAGGAGCCCTGACGGGACACTGCAGACTTAGGAAACATCTCAAGGCCCTAGGCCTAGAGGAGGATGATGGATGCAGATTGTGTGGCTCATCAGAGGAAACCCCCATACATCTGTTCAAAGACTGCGGAGCATTACTCCGCAAGAGACAGATGTACCTTGGGGCTCACTGCTTGAACACAGAGGAGCTGCAGGCCATGAATCCCACCCAGATCCTGAGATTCCTAAAGGAATCAGGATTATAGGAGGCGCACTAAATGGGTAAGTACACCAACACTTGGAGGAGGAGGGTGGGGTACAATAGATCTATAAAGGTCGCAGTACAAGTCGTCACCACCATATCTACAATCTACAATCTACTATTTAATAATTATTGTATTTGCTTTTACTAATATGTATTAGTAAAAGCAATAATATTGTTTTACAATAATTAATAATATTTTACGAAATATTTTGAAAGAAAAATTGTTGAAGATGCAAACGGCTCCAATATTTGTTACGATCGTGCATTCATCAAATAGGCGTCCCTGCCTTGTTTATTTTCTAGTAAAGTTTGTTTTCACAAGTTTCCATCGCTAGCGCTAGCATGCAATAGGGCGAATATATTGCCAATACAACCCTCATGGACAATAAATATTGACACCGTTTCAATATATTGAAGGAGCCGCAATAAAAATAACATTTATTTGATATGTCTCAATTTAATTGACGATAATCTTATTGATACATCAACCGATCAATAAATTGACAGAAATACGATACTGAAGCAATTATATTGACCGTGTCTGGGCCCCCTAACACACAAAAACTCAGATATCCAAACCTTATTATTTAGACTTTTGTAATCTAGTCTAGTATTACTTAATCTTGTTAGAATTCTCCAGCCTCGGTCTTGTACACTTAAATCTTAATCTTAATCTTGCCGTGTTCATTCAGCTTTATCTTTGACCAGTGCTGCTCAGTTTTGTTTTATAATCACGTAGCAGAACTCGTGTAAACAATGAGTTTCATACAAATTTTCGATTCGAAACAAATGCCAAACCATGACGAATTTAGAAAAATTGTACAAACATTACCTATCGGCTGGCCGCTGACCTATTTTGTGCGGACCTGTATTACTGAGTACGTAACTTAATATAATGTATGCCGCGCTTTGTGTATGCTGCTGTCTTCACCACCGTCGTAGGGGTGGTGAAGCGCGCGGCGCGGCGCGAGGGCACCAGCACCAAGTTTCAAGCCGCCGCTCGTTGGCTGTGTATTGCCTTTGTTGGCAGTGTATTACATTACGAGCTTAATTATCTGTTTACATATACGAGTTTTTTTTTACAACCGAACCGAGAAAAAGAAAGGTGGAAGTCGAAGTACCAATGTGCTTGATTTGTCAACAAATAGTGGCGTTAATTAAAAGCTCGAATATTAAACGACATTATGATACTAAACATATATCATTCAAACAATTTCCATTTAGTAGGAACTTGTAAAATCTAAAATTGCTCATGACTCGTGATCTGGGTAGAAGATGCCGATAATAAACTTTATCGAGCTACGCATCTTCGACCCAGATTATGAGTCGTTAAATGGCTGAACAGGAAAAATGTGGTGAGGCTTCTTTGCGTGCTTCTTGGACTCTTTCTAAGCATATGAACCATTTACTGATGCTGACATAGTTAAAGAATGCTATGTCGAGGCAAGTTGTTCTGTTTGGGAACAGAAAAGATATTGTTGATACCATTCGACATATTTCGTTACCTACGTTTCTAAAGCCCCCCATTCACAATCAGTTGAACTGACGTACATCCAAAAACTGACCGTGTGAGTGAAATCTTATAAATTTTTTAACTGACCGCAACCCACGGATTTACCGGGCGCACCATAATCCGCTGGCTTCAGTTCATTTTCATCAAGCCAAACTGACCGCGCATGCGCTTAATAAGTTACGCGGTGAGAAATTTGCTAGCCAGATACAGCACGGGACAATCGAGAAATGAAGGCCGGTTATAAGCCAGTGAGTAGGTAAATCATTTTTAACTATTCAGTTTAACTGACTGTGAATGGTTGGGTTTACATTAGAAATACACACGTTTTATCAGAAGAAAATCATTGTGTCGTGGAAAAGCAGTTAAATCATGCGACTGATAAGGCACACCTGGTTATTTTTGTACGCTTCCTGGACCAAATGAGAGAAACTTTTGTTGAGGAGATGTTGGCTATTTTGCGTTATTTGCGATTATTTCGATAAAGATGCTTTAGGCGTGAAAAAGCTTTTAACAGTAACTACTGACGATGCGCCAGAAATGGTTGGGACTAAAAAAGGCCTAGTTCGCCTATTGAGGAGCAATGCAAGATGTGACGAAAATTTGATTTCCTACCACTATACACTAAACTGTGCTTTGCTGCAAACTTATTAATAATTTTGAGTGTATTATGCAAGAAGTGATTATAAAATAGTAAATTTCCTTCGTGAAATGTGTGAGTGTAGATCATCACTGAAACATCGTGAATTGAGATCATTTCTCGAAGAAGTTGATGCACAATATGACGATCTACTGTTGCATAATAATGTGAGATGGTTAAGCAAAGGCTGCGTTTTACAAAGATTGTTCAGCATATTAGAACATATGAAGACTTTTCTTTTCAAAAGTGATTAGATTTCAGCAAATGCCTACTTAAGTTTTCTAAGCAAAGAAGAAAATGTAGCTTCCATTGCTTTCCCAACGGATATTTTTAAACATATTAATGATTTGAACCTTAAACTTCAAGGCAAAGGAAAGCTTATACGGGAGATCAAGTCAGAAGTAAAAGGCGAAAACTCGATCTTTTCTATAATAATCTTGGTAATGAATGCCTTACCTAATTTAAATATAATAATCAGCAGATACAACGAAATTAACGTCGGTCAATACAACACGTTCAGTAAGGATCATATCGGAATTTGAAAATTGAGATTGAGAAAAAGAATAAATTGAGAAGGTCGTCGGAATCCTCAGCAACATTTACTCTCTGCATCCTGATGATGAATGGAGCAGCGAAGCCGCAAATATTTACGGCAGTAATAAATCTACTCTGCAGATGAAAATGATCGATTTCATCGATTTCAAATGATTGATTTTTTTAAAACGCAAACATACGGAAGTTCCTTGTGAAGAATTCTTGATAAAATTTGTGTGTGGTAATAAATATCCATACCAAGTGTGAGGTAATAAATTAAATTTGAAACTTCTTACTATGTTTGGGTCAACATTGTGAAGCGGCATTTTCGAAGATGAACTTCTGATGAACATCTCAGATGAACATTCAAGGATGCAATAGCTTGCACCAACTTTACTTCAAACTTTGGACAAATAATTCGGTAAAGGCAAAAAATTTAATTTTTCCTTGAACTTTTGTAACTAATAGAACAATCTCGTCCGTGAATCGTAGGTTTGATAAGTTTCTGAAACCTTTAGTGAGGCCTTTTCTCTCCCAGCTGAGCTTTTGAAGGTAACTTCCAAAACAGCGGTGAACAATTTAGGTAATATCATCAGCCTGCCTCACTCCTCTACCAATTGGAATGGGTTTGCTGCTTTCGTAAAGTTGAACTGTCATACTGGTATTTTTGTACATGTTATAAATGGTTCTTGTGTAGCGATATGGGATGCGACACTCCTGCAGCGCTTCCTTTACGTTGGACGATCTAATTCGACGGTACCAAAAGCCTTGTGAAAATCTATCACAAAGATCTGAATTATTGTCTATTATGCGGGTCTATCAGAGTGGTCTATTATATTTAATACTTTTCTCGATTATTGTTATTTCTTGTTATTTCTGTCCATTACATTTTCTTATTTAGTAAACTCAAATAGAAACTGACAGGGATGGTAATTTTATTTAAAAAACCGGACCCCTGAAGAAACTAATTGGTGATCCCTGATCTAGAGGTCTAGTTTTGTTAAAGTCGTAATACCTTATGAACTGTTATGAATTTTAAAATTCTAATTCGAGCGATTTAAACCGCAATAAATCCTCCGCAAAATGAGATAAAACTCGCGACTTTTTTTTGAAAACCCTTTGGAATATCGAGAGTTTTATCAAAATTTTCGATTCGAAACAAATGCCAAACCGTGACGAATTTCGAAAAATTCTTCAAATAATATTTATAGTGCGTTTAATTATGTTTGTAATAAGATATCACTCTTCAGATTACCTTGAAAACTGATAAAGGTATGGAAGGTTTTATGAAACGTGACGTGGAAATCAATATTACTCTTTATTTAGAGATCTAGTTTCGTTCAAATCGCAATAACTAATGAACTGTTACGACCTTTTAAATTCTGATTCGAGCGATTTAAACCGCAACAAATCCTCCGCAAAATGGGATAAAACTCGCGACTTTTTCTCGAAAACTCCTTGGAATATCGAGACTTTTATCAAAATTTTCGATTCGAAACAAATGCTAAACCCTGACGAATTTCGAAATATTATTCTAATATTATTTATAGCGCGTTTAATTATCTCTTTAATAAGATATCATTCTTTACATTTTTTTGAAAACTGACGAAGTTATGGAAGATTTTATGAAACGCGACGTGGAACTCAAGATTACTTGTGATCTGGAGATCTAGCTTTGTTAAAGTCGCAATAACTTATGAACTGTTACGAATTTTTAAATTTTCTTTCGTACGATTTAAACCGCAACAAATCATCCACATAATAAGATAAAACACGCGAGTTTATTTCGAGAACTCATCGGAATATCGAAAGTTTCATAAAAATTTTCGATTCGAAAAAAATGCTAAACCGTGACGAATTTCGAAAAATTGTTCAAATATTATTTATAGTACATTTAATTATCTTTGTAATAACATATTATTCTTTAGATTACCTTGAAAACTGACGAACGTGCGGAAGATTTTATGAAACACACGTGGAAATCAAGATTACTCTTGATCTAGAGATCTAGTTTTGTTCAAGTTACAAAAACTTATAAATTGTGGCGAATTTTTAAATTCTGTTTGAAACGAGTTAAACCGATAGAAATCCTCCGCAAAATGAGATAACACTCGCAAATTTATCACGATAACTGATCGGACTATCGAAAGTTTCATAGAAATTTTAGATTCGAAACAACTGCCACACCGTAACGAATTTCGAAAATTTGTTCGGATATTATTGATAGTGCGTTTAATTATATTTGTAATAAGATATTATTCTTTAGATTTCCTTGAAAACTGACGAAGGTATGGAGGATTTTAAGAAACGTGACGTGGAAATCAAGGTTACTCGTGATCTAGAGATCTAGTTTTGTTAAAGTCGCAATAACTTATGAACTGTTACGAATTTGTAAATTTTGATTCAAGCGATTTAAACCGCAATAAATCCTCCGCAAAATGAGATAAAACTCGCGACTTTATCTCGAAAACTCATTGGAATATCGAGAGTTTCATCGAGATTTTACATTCGAAACAAATGCCAAACCGTGATGAATTTCGAAAAATTGTTTAAATATTATTTATAGTGCATTTAATTATCTTTGTAACGAGATATCAATCTTTACATTGCCTTGAAAACTGACGAAGGTATGGAAGATTTTATGAAACGCGACGTGATTTCGACGTCAAGATAGCTCGTGATATAGAGATCTAGTTTTGTTCAAATCGCAATAACTTTCGAAGTGTTGCAAATTTTTAAATTCCGTTTCGAGCGATTTAAACCGCAATAAATCCTCAGCAAAATGAAATAAAACTCGCGACTTTTTCTTGAAAACTCATTGGAATATAGAGTTTTATCAAAATTTTCGATTCGAAACAAATGCCAAACCGCGACGAATTTCGAAAAATTGTTCAAATATTATTTATAGTGCGTTTAATTATCTTTGAAATAAGATAGTATTCCTTAGATTACCTTGAAAACACACGGAGATATGGAAGATTTTATATGAAACACGACGTGGAACTCAATATTACTCATTATCTAGAGATCTAGTTTTGTTCAAGTCGCAATAACTTACGAACTGTTCCAAATTTTCAAATTCTGTTTCGAGCGATTTAAACCGCAGCACAGCCTCCGCAAAATAAGAAAAAACACGCGAATTTGTCTGTAGAACTCAACGGAATATCGAGAGTTTCATAGAAATTTTCGATTCGCAACATTTGCCAAACTATATAACTATAAATATTATTTATAGTGCGTTTAATTATCTTTGAAATGAGATATAAATCCTTAGATTATTTTTAAAACTGATGGAGTTATGGAAGATTTTATGAAACACGAAGTGCAATTCAATATTACTCTTTATCTAGAGATCTAGTTTTGTTCAAGTCGCAATAACTTACGAACTGTTGCATATTTTCAAATTCTGTTACAAGCGATTTAAACCGCAACACATCCTCCGCAAAATAAGATAAAACACGCGAATTTATCTCGAGAACTCATCGGAATATCGAGAGTTTCATAGAAATTTTCGATTCGAAACAAATGCCAAACCGTGACAAATTTCAAAAAATTGTTCAAATATTATTTATAGCTCGTTTAATTATCTTTGAAGTGAGATATTCCTCTTTAGATTTCCTTGAAAACTGACGAAGCTATGGAAGATTTTATGAAACGCGACGTGGAAATCAAGATTACTCGTGATCTAGAGATCTAGTTTTGTTCAAGTCGCAATAACTTACGAACTGTTACGAATTTTCAAATTCTGTTTCAAGCGATTTAAACCTCAGCAATTCCTCCGCAAAATAAGATAAAACTCGCGACTTTATCTCGAAAACTCATTGGAATATCGAGAGTTTTATAAAAATTTTCGATTCGAAACAAATGCCAAACCGTGACGAATTTCGAAAAATTGTTCAGATATTATTTATAGCGCGTTTAATTATCTTTGTAATGAGATATTGCTCTTTAGATTACATTGTAAACTGACGAAGGTATGGAAGATTTTATGAAACGCGATGTGGAAATCAAGATTACTCGTGATCTAGAGATCTAGTTTTGTTCAAGTCGCAATAACTTATGAACTGTTGCGAATTTTCATATTCTGTTTCGAGCGATTTAGACCGCAACAAATCGCCCGCTATAATAGATAAAAAAATATAAGATAAAACACGCGAATTTATTTCTAGAACTCATCGGAATATCGAGAATTTCATAGAAATTTTCGATTCAAAACAAATGCCACACCCTGACGAATTTCAAAAAATTGTTCAAATATTATTTGTAGTGCGTGTAATTACGAAGGTATGGAAGATTTTATGAAACGCGACGTGGAAATCAAGATTACTCGTGATCTAGAGATCTAGTTTTGTTCGAGTCGCAATAACTTACGAACTGTTCCAAATTTTCAAATTCTGTTTCGAGCGATTTAAACCGCAGCACATCCTCCGCAAAATAAGATAAAACAGGCGAATTTGTCTGGAGAACTCAACGGAATATCGAGAGTTTTATAGAAATTTTCGATTCGCAACAACTGCCAAACCATGACGAATTTCGAAAAATTGTTCAAATATTATTTATAATGCGTTTACTTATCTTTAAAATGAGATAATATTCCTTAGTTTACTTTGAAAACTGATATGGAAGATTTGAGCAACAGCGTGATAATTTTATCAAAAATTAGCATCACCTGATCCGGTGAACGGATTCGGTAAATTTTTGTCGGATCCGGTATATTGATACCGGATCCGGTATATTGATACCGGATCCGGTATATTGATACCGGATCCGGCATATTAGAACCGGATCCGGCAAACGTTTAGTGATGCCGGATCCTCCGCATTACCGGATCCGATTTTCCGGATTGCAATCCTTAAGTTAAACGTTTTAACTTTGTCCAGCCTTGTCCATTCACGTCTTTCTTCTAAAATTCCAAGACTATTTAGAATTGTTGATACGGAAGCTGTGCCTTGCAATAAATCGGTTAACGGACTTTGTGTACGTTTTCAGGTTTTAATATCCACGTAGCATCTTGCTAGTATTACTTAATCTTGTTAAAACTCTCCAGCCTTGATCTTGAACACTCTCTGCTTAATCTTGCCGTGTTCACCCTGTTTTATCTCTGCCCAGTGCTGATCAGTTTTGTCTTATAAACACGTAGCACAACTTTTCGCTTGAACTTCGTCCAGCCTTGTCCATTTAGACCTATCTTCTAAAATCCCGCGACTATATAAAATAGTTGATACGGAAACTGTGCTTTGCGACAAATCGGTTAACGAAGTTTGTTTATGTTTTCAAGTTTTAATATCCACATAGCATTTTGCGCTTCTAATATAAATAATAAAGTTCTGGTAATAAAAGATCCGGTTTATAATGCAAAACGTATAATATTAACTAGCTGCTGTTATGGAAAAAGAAACTCCATCAATATACATTAAACAATAGCTATAAAGCAGATACTAAAACGAGTCGTATAAATGAATTATTATGGCAGAAAGAAATGCTGGTGTGCATTACGTAATGGTTAAATAGTAGGCAGCTAAGGCTAAACAGACAAAACGAGACGTAGAATAGACAGGTAAGGCTAAGAAGAACCAAACTTGTTAAACGATATGCGATAGACGATCTAATTAAAGAAGACTAGAAAAATTGGACAGAAATGTTAGAGATGCAAGATTCAAAACTAGTTATATAAGACTAGACTACAATATAAAACTAGTTAGATATATAAATTGTAAAGATAGGATTGGTCTGACAAAGGAATCAAAGCTGCACAGAAAAGACAATCTCTCAGATCCATCTAATTGGTTTGTCTATTATGTCTCGTCTAGCTAATTTTATTCTCTAGCCTGTATTAGGGCTTCACACGAGAGTCTCGTTTCTCTCTTTGGCACGGGTAGCCGTAACATTTGCTTCATAAAATGCTTCATAAAGGTTACGTATTGTTCCGCTCGTATGTAATATGTTTCTCACAACTCTCGTTACGTAATATACTATTATACAATTATTTTAATTAAAGATGTAGATTCTGTCTTCCACTTTGTCTACAAATCTACATATTATTGATAACGCGCTAGTTTTTGTGCTAGTATTTACAAGCGTGTATATTAATTCACACTTGCACATAAAATAAAATCCCATTTTTAATCAATCCAGGAATTAATTGATTCATTTACACCCTCGCTTTGTTTCGTAATTACTGATTAAATCAACCAATTCCATTCCAAGTAATGAAATGAGTTTTTAACAATTTCAACATTTCCGTTGTCGTTGTGTTGATAGTTACTTTCGGTTAAACCGTAAATTCCTAGTGTGATTGGTTTTGGATACAGAATCAAATTGACAAAGTAAACGCGAGACGAGGTCTGCACTGACAGCTTAGGTGCATACCTTATAAGCCGAATAGATTAAAAGCTTTCAATGTTATTTTAAGGTCACACGAAGTGAGATTTGGAGGCTTAAAGGAAATCCTTCCTATAGCCGTCGTTCTAAGATTTATTTGTTGCTGCATACTAAAAAAAAATTAACGTTATTTTTTACATCGCTTTTATTCGTTATTGTTACATAAAAGTGATAAAAGTCTAGCTTTGTCTGTGTAGTCTTATCTGTCTATTCTTGTCCATCTAGTCCTTCTTGTCTCTCTAGACATGTCTGTCTAGTCTTGTCTCACTAGTCTAGTCTTGTCTGATTAGTCGTATGTATCGAATCTTGTGTGGTTAGTCTAATCTTGCTCTCTAGTCTCCCCTCTATAGTGTAGCTAGTAAGATATATAAGTAGTAATAAGAATATGCTTACCGCAACTTATCACTGTTATAATAATCCCCTCTTATCTCCACATCATTTCTTAAGAAAGGTTAGTCTTAAGCTCCGCGCTTTTAACATTTTGTTAGAATTCCCGCAGCAGTAAAACGAATTATATACGTATTTTAACCCTACACTGCTCGATTTTTTATTTTGACGCAAAAAAATTACTTCAGATCAATTTTGAGCTGTACAATTACGGAAAAGTATTTTAAAAAAATCTCCGAATTCAAATTTTCGATATTTTTTAGATTTTCGGTAATGTATAAGATTGGATACACAGTGCATTCTGAACACAACAATGATATATTAGTAAAACAAACAGTAAATGTATTTATTGATGAAATTCGTTAAAAAATTAGCATCTTTGCTAAAACATAGGTGTAATCCACATTTTGAACACTTTATATATGCTAGCTTCTTGCAGTTTTTTACAACGTGTTCTGTATATTGGGGCCAATGCTCAATTGAATCGGTCCTCACGTCTTTGGGCGGAACATAAGATGTCGGTCCTCTCTTTTTTATGGTAACAATTTGTTGTTCCATAACTCTACTGGATGGTCTGCCACGTTTATCATGACATAAGCATTCTGCCACATCTATTCTAAATTGCACTAAGGTCATATTCTTTATGTTCTTTTCTTGTCATATTTTCCTGTACAGAATCCAGCTATATCAATGAGATGGTAAAAAATTCACATGTACCATTTTTTGGTTCTCATTTTGATTTTATGTTTGCCAATGAGGCTATCTAAAAAGTACACTCCAGCCATATGACGGTTGTACTCCTTCACTATATGAGGGCATGGGATTTTAATTTTTTTGTTTGCTTTTTTTGCAAACTTGCTACGAAGCTGGATGTGATAGTGATGATTTTGTTATCTTATCACGATACTAGATACATCGATTCCATTAGCATCGGTCATACCTCTTTTTTCTTTTTTAAATTGCTGCTCTCGAGGCAATTTATTATTTGGTATTCTGTTGCGTCTTATTGTACCCAAAGAAAAAATGCCTTGAGTTGTTAAGTACGACACTAGGGTTATTTTAGGGTTGTTTACTCGGTAAAACTCATTTTTTGAAAGGTTTTTTAACAATCTAACTGCCACATT
Organism: Phosphuga atrata; assembly: GCA_944588485.1. Classification (NCBI taxonomy): domain Eukaryota; kingdom Metazoa; phylum Arthropoda; class Insecta; order Coleoptera; family Silphidae; genus Phosphuga; species Phosphuga atrata. Next base: position 68,918,615 of record OX155899.1, on the reverse strand, counting down.
GACACTAGCACCTAAGTCTGGTTCAGTGGGCAGCCGACATTTATTTTCATTGCCTGTATTAATTTCAAATTCATACGCGAAACCGCTTACACCACTCAAAACAAATAGTTTGAACCCCCATTAAGGTGGCTTCATGGGGATATATTGCTTCAAATAGTGTCGAGTCTTTGTTGAGCATAGCTGCTCATCTATAGCTAAATACTGCGCCTGTGGGATGCTTTCAAACTTACCATTTAGATGGTCAATAATTGGTCGCAACTTATGCAGACGATAGTAGAGGGGCTAGGAGAGTTCGGGACCAAATTCCCTTAAGGATTTACATAGGGGTCTGAAATTACTTTTTGTAACCAGATAACACTTTTTATAACCAGATAACACATTTTGTAACCAGATAACCAAGGGTCCGTTTAGGTTGGTATCACCCCTTAATCTACTTTTATAACCAATGAACCTAGGACCCGTTTAGGTTGGTATCACCCCTTAATCACACTCAATATCAGAGAAGTTTATTAGACTAGACAGACAAGACTAGACGGACAAAACTGGACGGACTAGACTAAACCATTTTTCAACCATTTGATGAGAAAAATCAAATCTGTTGTCAGAACGGCTCTAGCATGTGCCCTAAGAAAGATACCGCGCAACTGCCTCCCCCTCAGTAGATGACGTCATCCGCCGCGGCAGATATTGCTAAACTAATTATCTCGATGCTGATTGGTTGATTAACGAATAAATAATTACAGCCGGCCTTTTCCCTCAATTTATATGTAATGGAGGCTAGATACATGAGACTAGACAGACGAGACTAAATACGCGAGATTAGATAAGACTGATCTAAAATATATGAGATTGTTTTGCTTTTAGTTTAATAAACATATTAAGATTTTGATTTATCAGTAGTCGGTTAACCGTTGCCGTATATTTGGCAGTTATAACAACTCCCTATTATTTCTAAGTTTCTAAGTGCCTAAGTTCTGGAGATAAAGAAGAATCTCCTTTGAATATAAGAACTTCTTCGTTCAATACTAAATTCTTCTTTTTCCATGAATGACTTGAATTTTTCTCGGAATATTAGCATTTCGCGTTCATTTTCTGCTTCTATTACCACATTGTCTAAATCATTGTCTGACCCTTGCAAAATATTATTATTTGAATAGTCAACGTTAGGTTCCATATCAACAATATCTTCCTCAAATAAAATTGGAATATGTTCCAAGTCAAAATCATCCGCAGTCGTGTAATTAGGGTCTTCACCTTCAACTGAATCAAATTTATCCTCACTTTCATCCCAGTTTTCAATAATTTGGAACAATTCATTGTCCGGCAGGGGCATTTTATTTCGCCACTCGGCCATTCTAAAAATACACCCAAAACGCGCGATGTATCAAATTTGATACAAACAGTAATTTACCTTACCTTGCAAAAATATCTACGCTGTATATATGAAAATGGTAAAAATTGACTTCACAAAGTCGTATACACCGACTAAACACTTTTATTTTAGTTGATTCCACTTATAACACTCAAAATATGTAATTACAGTTTTTACAAACACTAGCATATACCAGTCATATGGAAACATAGGTTGGTATGTTTTTTTCCGGTTAAATAAATGACTGTGGCAGCGCCATCTACATGTAGATTAGAGCTTCTATGTATCAGGTATGATATATTGAGCGAATAGCACAAAAATATATGTACAATAAGTTTTCATAGGACAATTTTTGGTATGAATCAAATATGATACATTGAGCAGTGTAGGGTTAAAACAAAAAGGAACATACAGGGTGGGGCAACAAAACTTCCTTTTTGGAAAAAATCTGATTTTATGAAACATTTTTTTTTCTATAATGTAGGTAGGTACATATAAGGTTCGTAGTTTTGAAAGTTATTTCAGGTAGGTGATGCCCTTCATTCTCAATAAACTGAAAAAGCATAGTTCTGGCGCCATCACCCTTATCAGCACATCAGCGAGTATGTTGGCAATCTCTGCCCGGATATTGGCCTTCAGGTCTAGTAGAGTCCTTGACATAAACCCGGGATTTCAAATTACCCCACAAAAAAGAATTGCAAGGTGCGAAATCTGATTAGCGGGCTGGCTACTCCAAATCGTCTCTTATTGAGATTTTTTTATTTATTCGTGTCAGAAGTACCAAACGTAAACATGAAAGATACATAAAATGGGCACAAGTACACAAATAAAGTTTGTAATTTTAAATAGTTCTTGCCCAAAATTTAGCCACTTCGAGAGCACTAGGATTAGCTGGAGTCAAATCTTTCATTGTACAGCTGGATGGGCACAACGCACAGCATAAGAGGTGTTGTGTAGTTTGAACTGCTCTACAATCCATTAGAACAGTTTTGGTTGGAAAATGCCTCTTAAATAAGTTGTCCCGTGATCTTGCAACTTCCACCCGCAGTCTGCTCAGGGACTTCCAGATTGGCCAGTTCTCTGTGTGGCCAGGAGGTAGAGAATCCTTAGGTTCCAACCATTCAGACAGATTGCCAGATCTCTCCTTGTTCATGTTGTCCTTGTTGTAATGGTTCAGTAGTTGTTAGGAAGCTCTTCCTCCATTTTAATCTCTTTTTAGCAGGTTGATATCCGAAGAGAATATTTACTCCTTTCATTGTTTGCAGCCACTTCACATCTAATATCAAGTGCAGAGATCCCTGCCAAATAGTTCACTTTATTGATGGGTGTTGGCCTCAAACAGCCTCAAATCAAAAAATGAAATCCTGCAGCTCTCATCTAAGGCAACATCAATTTGCTTTGCATGAGCTGACTTGCACCATACAGGACTGGCATATTCTCCTGCTGAATAGCCTAATGCCAGTGCTATTGTTCTTAATGTTTGAGGATGGGTACCCCAGTTAGTCCCTGACAGTTTACGTAGGAGGCAGTTCCTCGAAGAGATCTTCTGCTTCAACTTAAGACACTGCTCCTTGTATATAAGTGTAGGGTCCAAGGCAAGATTTATATATTTGGAATGGAAGCAATGATTCTATAACGAACCATACCAGAATACTTCAAGGTTTTTACTAGCTTGCTTATGTTTAAAGTGGCAGGCACATACTTGAGTCTTACTAGGATTGGGTATGAGCTGGTTCCTTTCATAGTAAGTACCAAGCTGTTCCGAGTGTATGCTCTACGACGTCAAACTGTTCTGCTTGGGCAGCGAGAGCAAGATCGTCGGCGTAAATGAAACTTTTGCACCCTTGAGACTGTGGTTGATCGTTTGTGTATACATTAAATAAAATGGGAGACAAGACACTTGGGCTAATCCATCCTTCTGTGTCCTCCATCGTCCTTGGAAGTCAACGAAGAACCGATGATCTTGTAGAAGTGTTGCTGTCAACACATTGAATCCATACTAGTCAGTTAAATTATAGAGTTTATGTAACAGCGTTCTATGGTTTGCGGTGTCGTACGCAGCGGAGAGATCAACAAAAGCAACAGCTGTGACCTCTTTCTTTTCAAAACCATCTTCTATGAACTGAGTGAGGTGTACGACTTGTCAAGTGCAGTCTGAATCCTGAGGGATGAGGAGAGGATCAGCTACAGTAGTTTAACGATTCAGGATCATTCTCTCTAGGATCTTGTATAGGTGGGAAATAAGAGATATTGGTCTAAAACTTTTGGGATCATTTGATACTTTACCAGGCTTTAAAATATCAATTACACGAGCCATAATTTTGGGATCTTAAAAGATGCAAGACAGTGATCGAAAAGATTCAGAAACCAGATTTTTGTGTCATTACCTGCTGCTAATGTTATTAGCTCTTGGCCTGCTGAAATGGTTTCATCGCTAAATGGATTATCTACGAAGAGTGAAAGATAATTACTCATTAAATCAGCTGTTTTAGATATTAAGCCATGGAAGAATTGTGTCCTGCATCCTCGGGTCAAAGATAACCTTTTCATTTGTGATTTTTGACAAACATTTGACAAATTTTTTAAAGAAACGCATGTGATGCGTCTTCTTCACTGCATCCACAAATTTCTTCTGCTGTTGACTGGATATCAGCTACAAAAGGAAGTTGAATCTTCTACGATAGGCTAAAGTGATCGATCGCACTATTACAGTAACTTGGCACATCATATGTAGATGTTGAAAGTTAAGTACCGGAGAACAGATTGTCTTGTTGGGTTATGTGCTCACTGGCAAAAGTCACATGTGTATTGTATCCGCGTTGCCAGCGCCCCCTATTAAAGAATGGAGGAAGTTTACTGTCATGAGCAAGGGTTAACTAGAAGGTATCAACCCATTTTAGCACCTCTTCGCCGTTATCATCATCTTCTGTATAACCTACTGTACATTATCCCCATACCCCATACCACTAACCCCATACTGTACTGTGACTGTTAAAGTCGCCGACTAAAAAGTTGACACTGTTTATGAACGCTATCAGGGGTAGCAAAGGAAAGCTCAACTACTGTTGGTTTATATATAGAAGACACGGTGCAATTATTGATGAGATGCGCTCCGGGAGAAGATGATGCGCTCCCTCAAAACATCCATTGATGGCTTTGAAGTGCAAGCCGTTACTCCGTCTTCTTGGAACCAAATGTTCCCTAAGTCTAATACATTCCAAGTCGTGGAAAGAAAAATGCATCCAACATCTTTACATACCGGTCCTAATTCACTGCCACTATCACTGTAGGTATCAGTGTCACCGTGTCACAATCACTGTATTTTCTTCAAAACACCAGAGACCAAAAATCCCAGCTGAGGAAATTGCACACCACATTGTGACTCTAGGTGAATATGAAGGCCTTTGATACAAATCTAGGAGAATGGTGTCAGCCCAGTAGCACATGTTCTCCTTGTTAACGTATCCACTTAAGTGAAAATGGGCTTTATCACTAAAAAAAAATAGCTTCCTTAGGAACGTTTTCGTGAAGTTCTGAAAGTTCGTGCACAATCTCCAACTTGTATAATCTTTTACGATAGGCGAAAGTGATCGGTCGCGCTATTGCAGTAACTTGGCACAGCACAGGTCGATGTTGAAAGTTAAGTACTGGAGAACAGATTGTCTTGTTGGGTTATGTGCTCACTGGCAAAAGTCAGATGTGTATTGTATCCGCGTTGCCAGCGCCCACTATTAAAGAATGGAGGAAGTTTACTGTCATGAGCAAGGGTTAACTAGAAGGTATCAACCCATTTTAGCACCTCTTCGCCGTTATCATCATCTTGTGTATAACCTACTGTACATTATCCACATACCCCATACCACTAACCCCATACTGTACTGTGACTGTTAAAGTCGCCGACTAAAAAGTTGACACTGTTCATGAACGCTATCAGGGGTAGCAAAGGAAAGCTCAACTACTGTTGGTTTATATATAGAAGACACGGTGCAATTATTGATGAGATGCGCTCCGGGAGGAGATGATGCGCTCCCTCAAAACATCCATTGATGGCTTTGAAGTGCAAGCCGTTACTCCGTCTTCTTGGAACCAAATGTTCCCTAAGTCTAATACATTCCAAGTCGTGGAAAGAAAAATGCATCCAACATCTTTACATACCGGTCCTAATTCACTGCCACTATCACTGTAGGTAACAGTGTCACCGTGTCACAATCACTGTATTTTCTTCAAAACACCAGAGACCAAAAATCCCAGCTGAGGAAATTGCACACCACATTGTGACTCTAGGTGAATATAAAGGCCTTTGATACAAATCTAGGAGAATGGTGTCAGCCCAGTAGCACATGTTCTCCTTGTTAACGTATCCACTTAAGTGAAAATGGGCTTTATCACTAAAAAAAAATAGCTTCCTTAGGAACGTTTTCGAGAAGTTCTGAAAGTTCGTGCACAATCTCCAACTTGTATAATCTTTTACGATAGGCGAAAGTGATCGGTCGCGCTATTGCAGTAACTTGGCACAGCACAGGTCGATGTTGAAAGTTAAGTACTGGAGAACAGATTGTCTTGTTGGGTTATGTGCTCACTGGCAAAAGTCAGATGTGTATTGTATCCGCGTTGCCAGCGCCCACTATTAAAGAATGGAGGAAGTTTACTGTCATGAGCAAGGGTTAACTAGAAGGTATCAACCCATTTTAGCACCTCTTCGCCATTATCATCATCTTGTGTATAACCTACTGTACATTATCCCCATACCCCATACCACTAACCCCATACTTCCATCCATCTTTACATGCCAGTCCAAATTCACTGACGTTGTGACCTCATTTTCTTCAAGAAACCAGGGACCAATAATCCCAGCTGAGGAAATTGCACACCACACTGTGACTTTAGGTAAATGTAAAGGCCTTTCATGCAAATCTAAGGGATTGGTGTCAGCCCAGTAGGACATGTTCTGCTTGTTAACGTATCCACTTAAGTGAAAATAGGCTTCATAACTGATAAAAACAACAGCGTCCTTAGGAACGTTTTCGAAAAGTTCTGAGAGTTCCTGCACAATCTCCAACTTGTAGGGACGGTAATGAAGGTCATCGTGAAAAATTCGTCTCTCTGAACGACCTGTAAGTGGCAGGTTTGCGCGCAGAACCCCGTAGTGACTGCAATATTGAAGCTCTCATTGCCTCAATGTTCTGAGGTGATCTGATGGGCTGAAGGACTCCAGTTCTTCGTCTTGTCGCACTTCCGGTTTGTGAGAACGTAGTTTAATGGACCCATGTAACAATTGATTTGCTTACCGGTACATGACCCGATCACAGAACATCCGTTCGAAAAGTACGGCAAACGCACGCTCCGCACCGTTCCAACGTATGATGACGACTGACCCCGGTGGGCAACAAAACTTAGGACTAGACCTCTCGAATAAGACAAACCCCACCCTGCTGCGAAGCCTGCAATTTGTATGGCGTGCATTTCAAAAAAGGAAGTTATTTTGCCGCACCCTGTATAGTATGTTTTTGAAAATTATAAAATTGTAGCATCTTAAACGGCGACGTAAATTATTGTTCGGGCCAATTTAAATGAATCTGTATGAATCTGAATCTGAAGGGGAAAGGTGTATCGACCTGGGCCGAAATCGCGCAATTTACTTATCAATTTACTTCGCGAATTTATATTATTCGAGAGTATGCTTCGAGTGTGAGAAGCGAAAAGACAAGAATCGAAGCGCGAACGTAGCTCGACCGACACGTGCACGCATCTTTAAGTTTATCGTTTTAAGTCAAGTTAACCAGGGGTGTAATCACGAGCCCAAAGGGCTGAAGCGGCATCCAACGTCTGGAAGACAACAATTTTAAGGGAATCACTCCGCATATTATCGCCATTTCCTCCCTTAAAGAAGGCGCCGTAAGGACGATCACACGTGGCGGAGACGCGAGCAGCCCTAACAGGTAAGTGATTAGACCAGCCCTGTTTTAAAACTGGAAAAGTTGATTTTCGTGAGAAAAAAACCTTTTTATGGTTAGTTAAGCGCATGCGCATCCGCCAAGTTTGAAAGGGGCGAATATGAAAGTTTCGGGCACATATTTAGTTATACGTCAAAAAGTTCGGGCACTTTTTGACGTATAACAAGGCGGAAATTGATTCATGCGCTCAAAAAATTTCAACTATGAAAAGGTTTATTAAGTTACATAAAACAAAACGTGTGCATTTAACGCAGCGAATTATAGATTATTGCGTCGCGTTTGCTGTAAAGATAAACACGGCTATTTATCCAACCTGCGCTAGTTTAATTCCAGAGTAAACTCTTCCATCCTACATTTCACCATTAAAAGTTCCCGTGAACACAATAAAACTCGTTTTATAATTTCCTCGAAATGATATTGTGAGCGCGGTTTGACAGAACTTGCGCTGATTTACACTCGTGTTTTGGGACGCGAATCGGCGGGGCCGACCGCATTCCTAATGGACTGCGTTTATTATGAGAAATCGCAGTTTCGAACTCGGGGAAATAATATTTGTATTGCGCGAGGGGACCAAAAGAGAGTGGGTCGCGGCGCGACGTCGGATTCAGATTTCCGTGCCGTTTTGGTTACGTTATTTTCGTAGCTGCACAAACTCACATAAATATTTCAAACGAAATACAGAAAGATTCGGACGAAAAATATTTCTGTTGATTTTATCATATTGAAGCAAGTGATGAAAGAATCCATATCGAGCACCAATATGTCCTGATGTTGAATAACTAACCTAGGCGATTGATTAAAACATCTAGTCTAGAGACATTATTAGACTAGACCGAGCCGATAAATTACACAGCGTATGAAGGCAAGGTAGTCTATAGAATCTAAACAAAACCTAAACAACAAAGTATACAAGCTAGGGCAGTGGTCCAAAACCCTATGCCCGCGGGCACCGTGGCGCCCACCGACCGTTCTACGCGTGCCCGCCGCAAGTAACCGTAACCAAAATAGCAGCATATATTGCAAAATTTATTCAAGTAAGGACAGAAGAACTGGAGCTAGAAATTTTGACCTTCAAAACGACAGTTTCCTAAAACCCAATGTATCAGGCTTTCTAGAATGTGCTCTTCAATGCTAAAAGGTTGAGGATCTTTGTGCTAGGGCTTCACAGGAGAGTGTCGTTTTTGATCTCGTTCCGGGCAGCCGTAACATTTTTTTCATAAATTTGAACCCTAGGATTGCTCGGGTTCAAATTTATCAAGCAAATGTTACGGTTGCCCGTGGCCGAGTCAAGGATTGAAGTCGAGATCGGAAACGAGGCTCTCGTGTGAAGCTCTAATACAGGCTAGAGAGAATAAATTTAGTTAGACTAGACATAATAGACAAACCGATCAGATGGATCTGAGGGATTGTCTTTTCTGTGTAGCTTTGATTCCCTTGTCAGTCCAGTTCTATCTTTACAATTTTTTTATTTAACTAGCTTTATATTGTAGTCTAGTCTTATATAACTAGTTTTTAATTTTGCTTCTCTTATATTTCTGTCAAATTTTGTATATCTAGTCTTGTTTAGTTAGATCGTCTATCGCATATCCTTTATCAAGTTTGGTTCTTCTTAGCCTTAACTGTCTATTTTACGTCTCGTTTTGTCTGTTTAGCCTTGGTTGCCTACTATTTACCATGACGTAATAGACTCTAACATTTCTTTCTGCCATAATAATTCATTTATACGACTCGTTTTAGTATCTGCTTTATAGCTATTGTTTAATGTATATTGCTGGGGTTTCTTTTTCCATAACAGCAGCTATTTAATATTATACGTTTTGCATTATAAACACAATCTTTTATTACCTTCACTTTATTATTTATATTAAAAGCGCAAAAACTATGTGGATATTAGAACTTGAAAACATAAACAAACTTCGTTAACCGATTTGTCGCAAAGCACAGTTTCCGTATCAACTATTTAATTAATTAAAGTTATTTAATTATTTAGTTATTTAATTAATATTTATAATTTAATTAGTTTAGTCGCGGGATTTTAGAAGAAAAACTTAAATGGACAAGGCTGGACAAAGTTCAAACGAAAAGTTCTGCTACGTGTTTATAAGACAAAACTGAGCAGCACTGGGCAAAGATAAAACAGGAAGAAATAAAATAGAATAAAAATAAAATAGAATGAAACTTTAATTTAAACTAATAACGTATACAAGACTAAGGCTGGAGATTAAGATTAAGTAATACTAGACAATATTACAAAGGTCTAAATAATAAGGTTTGTTATATGGAATATCTGAGTGTTTGTGTGTTAAGGGGCCCACACACGGTCAATACAATTGCTTCAGTATCGCATTTCTGTCAATTTATTGATCGTCTGAGGGACATATTGTGTCAATAAAATTATCGTCAATTAATTTGAGACATATCAAATTAATGTGATATTTATTGAAGCTCCTTCAATATATTGAAGCGGTGTCAATATTTATTGTCCATGAGAGGATTGTATTGGCAATATCTTCGTCCTATTGCCTAATCGCGCTAGCGATGGAAACTTGTGGGAACAATCTTTACTAGAAAATAAAGAAGGCAGCTACATCTCTTTGATGAATGCAAAATCAACTGTACATTAATTGGTGCCAGTTTTGTACTCTTATTCCAATTTAACCCATATAAGTACTAAATAATGTGGTATGTAACCATTAAGAATGTATTTCTTTCCATTTCTTTCAAATTAAATAATGTCGAGTAACAGTTATATATGAAAAAACTGTTTGTTTATTACAATGTTAAATAATGTACCTAATAAGGAATAATTTTTTTACATCAAACATATTTTTCTTATTAAACAGAAAAAAAATAGTTTCCTCTTCCTTGGCGCTACAGCCCTCTATGGGCCTTGGCCTGCTTTACAATTTCCCTCCATATCCTTCTGTCCTGTACTGTGTGGGGCCATTGCCGCACCTCGAGTACTTTCAAGTCTTTAATAACGTCGTCTCTCCATCGTATTCGTGGCCTGCCTCTCGTTCTCTTTTCGGCAGGCAACCATAGCGTCAGAGCTTTTGGGGTTCAGTCGTCCTTCATTCGCATGATGTGCCCGAACCACCTTAGCCTCTGCGCTTTCACATGCCTCACAATGTCTCTTCCCTCGAGTATTCCATCTATTCCTGCGTTGATACTTATTCTCCATCCTTCCTCTTCCTGTATCCCTCCATATATTTTTCTTATGATATTTCTTTCGCATACTCTTAAAGCTTCCTCACCACTTTTGCATAGTGTCCATTGTTCCCCCGCATAAGTTATTATTGGACGGATTAGTGTTTTTTACACTTTCAGTTTAGCTTTTCTGCTCAGTAGTTTGGATCCTAGCAGTTTCCTGTTGGCAAAGTTTCATCCCTAACATAATTCTGTGAGCGATTTCCTCACTCATCTTATTTTGGATCGTTAACTTAGCCCCTAGGTAGGTAAACTCGGTCACTTCCTCGTAGTTTCTACCATTTACTTGAATTGGTTTTAAATCTGTCACTTGCTCCCTACCACATCTCATGTACTTTGTTTTATTTTCGTTTATTATGAGTCCGCATGGTTCAGATTTTTGTTCAAGTCTCGCTGTTATTTCTTTTAGGTGCTCCCTATCTCTTGATGCGATGTATATATCGTCAGCGTATGCTCCCACTTGCGCTGCTCTAGTTTTTAGGGTGCCTGTTACGTTCACCTCTCTGATTACTGCCTCCAGCAGTAGGTTGAACAACATTGCAGATAAGGCATCGCCTTGTCTTACTCCCGTTCGTATTGCAAAGTCGCCCGTGAGCTTGGAGTCTATTAGGACTTGCGCACTTGACTCAGTTAGTGTTAGTCCTACAAGTCTACCCAGTTTCATGGGTACTCCTAGTACCAGTAATTGTCTCATTAGCTCTTTTCTGGAGACACTATCAAAGGCCTGTTTGAAGTCAATATATATGCTATACAATGTTATGTTATGGTCATAACATTTTTCCATTATTTGTCTTTGCGTGTGAATTTGATCTATGGTCGACCTGTTGCTTCGGAATCCACACTGGTAATCGCCTAATATTTCTTCTGAATATATTGCAAGTCTTTTGCATATAACTGCTGACAGCACCTTGTAAGCTATATTTAAAAGAGTGATACCTCGGTAGTTAGCGCAGTCCTTCTTATTTCCCTTTTTATGGATTGGGCACATGATGCCTTTTTTTCCATTCCTTATGCATGGTTTCCGTATTCCATACCATGACAATTAATCCGTGTATTCGTGTCCACAAGTGCTCTCCACCGCTTTTTAAGAGTTCTACTGTTAAGGTATCACTTCCTGATGCTTTATAATTTTTCAGCTTTACTATTACCTCACTTACTTCTTGATAGGTGGGTTCCGGGATTTCTGGTTGCGCTGCGTGATCGTTTTTTGCGTCTTCCCCATTGTTTTCATATTCTTCGTTCTTACAAGTTAACAGCTCGCTATAGTACTGACGCTACCTTTCAAGTATTTCCTTTTCCGCACTTAGTAATTTTCCTTCCTTACTGAGAAAGGTGTTGGTTCTCGATTGGAAGTCTCTGGTTTGCATTGCTATTTGTTTATAGAACTTTCTGCTCTGGTTGTTATTGTTGTATTCATCTAAGTCCTCTACTTGTTTGTTTAACGCATTTTTCCTCTTCTGTTTAGTCACTCTTTTCGCCGCTCTTCTTAATTCCTCGTATTTTGCTCTATTTGCTCTCGTCATTGTTTGCAGCATCTTTTTTCTGGCTTCGTTTCTTTCCCTCAGAGCTCTTCTGCACTCATCATCGAACCAAGTTTTTCTGTCCTTTACTTCCTTCACGGCTGTCTTTTCCGCTACGTCAATTATGACACTTTTTATGACGTTCCATTCCTTGTCCACGTTTTCACCGGTTTCCGTTCTTTCTAGGGAACGTTCAATTTGGTCTTGATATTGTTTTTGTTTATCCTTCGCTCTTAGGCCCAGCGTATTCCATTTTTTACATGTTTCTTACCCCCACAATAGCTGTAATTTTTTGCCTCACCGAGACACGTACGAGATAGTGATCAGAGTCGCAGTTAGCGCCTCTCATAGTTTTTACGTCTGTGATCATTGTTGCCCTTCGTTTATTGATAAGTACATGGTCAAATTGGTTGACCCATCGGTTTCCTGGCATCACCCACTTGCCTTTGTGTATTCTTTTGTGCGGGAAGCATGTGCTACTGATTTTCATGTTGCAACCCGCTGCCATGTGGCACAGTCTTTTCCCGTTCTCACTTGTTTGGTCGTGTAGTGAGTGCGTTCCCGCTACACTTCTGTACGCATCCTCTATTGCTACCTTCGCATTAAAATCGCCTAACACTATTAAATGCATCATGTTCCGACACTTCTTCGCAGGTTCTCTGTAATTTGATGTAGAAGTGTTCCTTTTCATCATCTCTCCCTCTTCAGTTGGTGCGTAAGCACATATTACACTAAGGTTGTGGAATTTTCCTTTCATGCGTATCATGCATATTCGGTCGCTGACCGCTGTGAATCCTAGTACAGCCTTCCTTGCTTCTCTCGTTATTATAAAACCTACCCCCTATTCTCCTTGCTTATCCGGGTTTCCACTGTAATATAATCTGTCAATACTGCCTTCTCCCTTCCATCTTATCTCCTGTAAGGCCACTATAAAAAATTAGTTTCGTCATAGATAAAGTCTAGTAACCAGGGGGCATTGAAGGGGCTTCAACACAGAACAATAGTGTTCGTTATTGACGATCTAGCAGGGTGGAAACTACCGGAGACGTTACTGAGGCTCACTGCCGATTACCTGCGCGACAGAGCCTTCAGGTACCGCGAGAGGGGGTTGTCTGCCGGGGTTCCGCAGGGATCGGTATGGGACCATTCTTGTCAAATGTCGCCTAAGACGACCTTCTGCGAACGCAGAGATGGTTACTGCCCACAGGGCTGGGTATTGTGCCATACGCAGACGACCTGGCACTTGTCTTCACCGACAGGTGGGATATGCTGCGTTTCAGGGTCACGCGCGCGGGGGAACTCGTTCGGCGGGCCTTCAACTCGTCGCCTCTAAGACACAGGCGGCCCTGCTCTCCACCAGAAGGTCAGGTAGAGGCATTCTGGAGATTGAAATCTTCAGAATTTCAATCTCCAGGAAATTCTGAAGATTTCCTGAAGATTTCAGGAAATCTTCAGGATTTCCTGAATTCTTCGAGAGGATAACGATCGATCCGGTACCTCGGTGTGATTCTCCAGGCGGGTCAGTGTGGATTACACAACGCGGCACGAGCGTCTCAACAGGTGGCACGTCTCATGCCGAGGGCCACTGGCCCTGGGCAGGGCAGGACGAGGCTTATTTACTATCAGACTACTTTACGCGGCACCGGTGTGGGCAGCGGCGGTGAGGGGTAACGCCCGTAACCGGCAGCGTTTGCTACGGGCACTGCGCCCGGTGGCCATTAGGGTCGACCGGGCTTACCGCACTGTCAGAAGTGACGCCGTGGAGGTCATATCGCGGATTCCTCCCGCGGGCCTCCTTGTTATGGAGCGCGCGTCGGCGAGGGACGCAAGAACATCTTGCCAAAGCCACTTGAGAAAAATAAAAAAGATAAAGTATAATACATAACTCGAGTTATAAGGTATACTCCCCGCTTCGCCCGTCGCGCGTAACTGTTCCGCTCGAACGTAATATGCTTCTAACAACTCTCGTAACGTAATATACAATTATTTTATAAAAGAATTGTCATTATTACGTTTTATTATCATTATTAGACGTTTTAAGTTTCAAAAAGAGATTTTAGATTATTGTTTGAAGGATGTTACTATAAGTAACAAAATAACACGAATATATCTTAAGCTCCTTACAAATTAAATCACAAAATGTCTCGAGCTTCTTGCAATTCTCAATGCATTTTTAATTAGCAATTAAAATCGGAGATATAAATGAGTCACGTAACCAATTTCAAAGCATTTCTTAAAAATCGTTCAATTTGTTGAAATATCTCCACAAAACATTATGTAATGTTAAAAAGTCTCCAGATAACAAACCACGGGCGTAGCCAAGGTTTAGTTTCGAGGGGTGCTTTAGAAAATATTTCGGGGGCGTTTGCTGAAATGCACCAATTTACTTTCTAAAACTGACACACATGCTCTCTTGAAGATAGTCGTCTCTAATCGTCCCTCCTGATTTCAATATAAAATTTATGTTATATTTTGCATATTTCGGGGGGTTTGAACCTCAAACCCCCCACTGGCTACAACCATGTAACAAACAGATATAATTATGGTATTAAATATCATAATTATGTTATTAAATATTAATATGTTGTTTGTGTTATTTACCGCTTGAATGTAAGTCGTGTCTCGGCAATCTCGGGAAAGTTACTCAGGCAGTACAAAAGATATCAAAACGCAATTTGAGAGTAAAGTCCAATGAAAAACTCATCTCTGCTCCGAAGAAAATTTCATATTCTGCCCCATATGTAACCGAGTTTCTTTTTCCGCGGAAAACTGATTTAATTAAATATCCCCGCTGTTAGGATATTAGGGGAGGAATGTAGATTATGAGCGTATTCCAGGTATAAATTCATTTTCCAGTTAGGAGACTCATTTTTGCGACGTTCTTTCACGGCTTTAAACCACCATATATTAATTTCAACACCTAGACCTGAACATTTATTCTCATGCAAATTGAGAAACGAAATTTAAAAATATTTTGCATTTAATTTTTTTTTACTTTTGTGGCTAAACCGAATGATTTAACTAAATTTAAGTAAGACACCGGCGTCTTACATACGGCAATCCGGGTTACAATTTTACATTTTGAAGAGTACACGAGATATTTGCAAAAAAGCTTTGAAGCAAAAATAATTCCCTACGCCGCCTCCATTGGAGGCGGAGCTTTCAAATGCGGTCAAAGGGTACTTCTTGTGGATTCCCACATTCTGTAAAAGCTTCATTGAAATCCTTCTAGGGTTATTACATTTTCTCGCTATTTTTTAATTTTTTGAAATTTTTCGGTTTTGGTCGGAATTCGTGATGTTGAACTGTCCGGGTCTAAAAATCTATATATGCTCTTCAAACTGATTTTACAACCTATTTACCTATACTTTCATCAACGCTGATGCTGCAGAACAAATATATGGGTAAAATTTAAATTCGTTTTTATTCAACCTTTATTAACCCCTTATTCTACTATTACTAACATTGGAGAATTTAAAATACTTGCAGGAAACATGTTATAATTCAGTAATATTTCTTAACAAAATATATTTCGAAAATTATAAATGTTTATCGACGACCTCTATTGCAAATGCGCATTATTGTACAGTTCGTGGACTATGTAAATACATCATAACACACACATATATAACAGTCTGCGATTAATGATAAGTTATGATTGATAACCCACACGTGCGTTTGGTTTACGAATCGTTGATTGGTTGAGAGCCGCTACTACGTGCTCATACGTTCAGCGCCCCCCGTGCCACCATTCAAACTAACGGAAATCGACATTGCGTATATTGGGTTGCCTATATCCAGGACCACTCTTATTCCAGTTTAACCCAAATAAGTACTAAGGTATGTAACCGTTAATAATGTATTTATTTTCATTTCTTTCAAGTTAAATAATGTGGAGTAACAGTTATATATGAAAATACAACTGTTTGTTTATTATAACGTTAAATAACCTAACCTAACCTAATAAGAAATAAATTTGTTACATCAAACATATTTTTCTTATTAAACAGAAACAAATTAGCGTGGTCCTAGATAGAGAATAGTACATAACTCGAGTTGTAAGGCAATTACGTACTCGCAGAATTACGCACGAGCCGCGTAGCGTTAAAGTTGCTCTTTGGCACCGTTTCGCTTTGGTCAACAAGTTTTACTGCAAACAAGCTTTAAACCGAGTAGTGGTTTGCATATACAAGCGTATTTGTAGTCTCGTTTAATCCCACCTTGCAGTTCGGCAAGTCGTAAAAATTCCACTCACAAATCCCCAGTTCTCCAATAGACTCGAATCTCGAAAAATCCATTTTAATTTCTCAGCGTTCAACAATTTCATTACTTTTCTACGAGAAGTAACAAATGTTAAGTTACTAATAATTGCTTCAATATTAATGACGTTAAGTTAATGTTGAAGATGCCCCGCAATCTCTTAATATATATTATAGGAATAAGAGTGCTCATAGATATAGGCAACCCAATGTACGCAATGTCAATTTCCGTTAGTTTAAATTGTAACACGAGGGGGAGGGGGTGCTGAACATATGAGCACGTAGTAGCAGTTCTCAACCAATCAACGCATCGTAAACCAAACGCACATGTTTGTTCAATCATAACTCATCATTCATCGCGGACTGTTACATACGTGTGCGTTATGATGTATTTACATAGTCCACGAACTGTACAATAATAGGCATTTACAATAGTGGTAATATTATATTTTGTTGTTTATTTAAGAAAATATTCTAATTTTTCTGGAAATTCCACCTTGAAAATTGAATTTGTAAAAGTGGAAATTTTCAAATTTAATTTTGTCAAATACTAATCTGCGGATTTGCTTAAAATTTTGTCGGGAAATTGGCAGAACTAATTAAGGATATTTTGCAAATTTTCACTAAATTTTGATAATTATTTCAGAAGAAATTCAAAAATTTTTGGAAACGCCACCAAGAAAATCAAATTTATATATGTTGAAATTTTCAAACTTCATTTTCTCAAAAACTGATATGGCGAATTTCTCGCAATTTTTAGGAAAAATTGACACTACTGTTTAGGAATGTTTTGAAAATTTTGACCAAATTTTGATAATTATTTAAGTAAATATTCCAATTTTTCTGGAAACTCCAGCTTGAAAATTGAAATTGTATAAGTGGATATATCCAAATTTAATTTTGTCCAAAACTAGTCTGGGGATTTGCTTAAAATATTGTCGGGAACTTGGCAAAACTGATTAAGAATATTTTGAAAATTTTCACTAAATTTTGATGATTATTTCAGAAGAAATTCAAAGATTTTTGGAAATGCCACCAAGAAAATCAAATTTGTAAAAGTCGTAATTTCCAAATTTAATTTTCTCAAAAACTGATTTGGCGAATTTCCCGCAATTTTTAGGTGAAATTGACACGACTGTTTAGGAATGTTTTGGAAATTTTCACCAAATTTTGTTGTTCATTTAAGAAAATATTCCAATTTTTCTGGAAACTCCACCTAGAAAATTGAATTTGTAAAAGTGGAAATTTACAAATTTATTTTTGTCAAAAACTAATCTGGGGATTTGCTTTAAATTTTGTCGGGAACTTGGCAGAACAGATTAAAAATATTTTGCAATTTCTCAACAAATTTTGATGATTACTTCAGAAGAAATTCAAATATTTTTGAAAACGCCACCAAGAAAATCAAATTTATAAAAGTCAAAATTTTCAAACTTCATTTTCTGAAAAACTAATTTAGCGATTCTCCCGCAATTTTTAGGAGAAATTGACAGGACTGTTTAAAAATGTTTTGGAAATTTTCACCAAAATTTGTTGTTCATTTCAGAAAATATTCCAATTTTTTTTATAAACTCCAGCTTGAAAATTTAATTTGTAAATGTGGAAATTTTCAAATTTAATTTTGTCAAAAACTAATCAGGGGATTTGCTTAAAATTTTGTTGGGAACTTGGCAGAACTGATTAAGAATATTTTGCAAATTTTCACTAAATTTTGATGATTATTTCAGAAGAAATTCAAAGATTTTTGGAAACGCCACCAAGAAAATCAAATTTGTAAATGTCGTAATTTTCAAATTTAATTTTCTCAAAAACTGATTTGGCGATTTTCTTGCAATTTTAAGGAGAAATTGACACAACTGTTTAGAAATGTTTTGGAAATTTTCACCAAATGTTGTTGTTTATTTAAGAAAATATTCCAATTTTTCTGGAAACTCCGGCTTGAAAATTGAATTTGTAAAAGTGGAAATTTTCAAATTTAATTTTGTCAAAAACTAGTCTGGGGATTTGCTTAAAATTTATTCGGAAACTTGGCAGAACTGATTAAGAATATTTTGCAAATTTTCACTAAATGTTGATGATTATTTCTGAAGAAAGTCAAAGATTTCTGGAAATGCCACCAAAAAAATGAAATTTATAAAAGTCGAAATTGTCAAACTTCATTTTCTCAAAAATTAATTTGGCGATTTTCTCGCAATTTTTAGGAGAAATTGACACGACTGTTTAGGAATGTTTTGGAAATTTTCAACAAATTTTGTTGTTCATTTAAGAAAATATTCCAAATTTTCTAGAAACTCAAGCTTGAAAATTAAATTTGTAAAAGTGGAAATTTTCAAATTTAATTTTGTCCAAATCTAGTCTGGGGATATGCTTAAAATTTTGTCGTGAATTTGGCAGAACTGATTAAGAATATTTTGCAAATTTTGACTATGATTATTTCAGAAGAAATTCAAAGATTTTTGGAAATGCCACCAAGAAAATCAAATTTGTAAAAGTCGTAATTTTCAAATTTCATTTTCTCAAAAACTGATTTGGGGATTTTTTTGCAATTTTTAGGAGAAATTGACAGGACTGTTTATGAATGTTTTGGAAATTTTGACCAAATTTTGTTGTTCATTTAAGAAAATATTCCAAGTTTTCTGGAAACTCCAGCTTGAAAACTGAATTTGTAAAATTGGAAATTTTCAAATTTAATTTTGTCTAAAACTGATCCGGGGATTTACTTAAAATTTTGTCGGGAAATTGGCAGAACTGATTAAGAATATTTTGCAAATTTTGACTAAACTTTGATGATTATTTCAGAAGAAATTCAAAGATTTTGGAAATGCCACCAAGAAAATCAAATTTGTAAAAGTCGTAATTTTCAAATTTCATTTTCTCGAAAACTGATTTGGGGATTTTCTCGCAATTTTTAGGAGAAATTGACACGACTGTTTAGGAATGTTTTGGAAATTTTCAACAAATTTTGTTGTTCATTTAAGAAAATATTCCAAGTTTTCTGGAAACTCCAGCTTGAAAATTGAATTTGTAAAAGTGGAAATTTTCAAATTTAATTTTGTCAAAAACTAGTCTGGGGATTTGCTTAAAATTTTGTTGGGAACTTGGCAGAACTGATTAAGAATATTTTGCAAATTTACACTAAATTTTGATGATTATTTCAGAAGAAATTCAAAGATTTTTGGAAATGCCACCTAGAAAATCAAATTTGCAAAAATTCGTAATTTTCAAATTTAATTTTCTCAAAGACTGATTTGGCGATTTTCTCGCAATTTTTAGGAGAAATTAACACGACTGTTTAGGAATGTTTTGGAAATTTTCACCAAAATTTGTTGTTCATTTAAGAAAATTTTCTAATTTTTCTGGAAACTCCAGCTTGAAAATTGAATTTGTAAATGTGGAAATTTTTAAATTTAATTTTGTCAATAACTAGTCTGGGGATTTGCTTTAAATTTTGCCGGGAACTTGGAAGAACAGATTAAAAATATTTTGCAAATTTTCACTAAATTTTGATGATTATTTCAGACGAAATTCAAAGATTTTTGGAAACGCTACCAAGAAAATCAAATTTATAAAAGTCGAGATTTTCAAATTTCATTTTCTCAAAAACTGATTTGCCGATTTTCTCGTAATTTTTAGGAGAAATTGACACGACTGTTTAGGAATGTTTTGAAGATGTTGACCAAATTTTGATATTTATTTAAGTAAATATTCCAGCTTGAAAATTGAATTTGTAAAAGTGGAAATTTTCAAATTTAATTTTGTCAAAAACTAGTCTGGGGATTTGCATAAAATTTTGTCGGGAACTTGGCAGAACTGATTAAGAATATTTTGCAAATTTTCTCTAAATTTTGATGATTATTTCAGAAGAAATTCAAAGATTTTTGGAAACGCCGCCAAGAAAATCAAATTTGTATATGTCGTAATTTTCAAAATTAATTTTCTCAAAAACTGATTTGGCGATTTTCTCGAAATTTTAAGGAGAAATTGACAGGACTGTTTAGGAATGTTTTGGAAATTTTCACCAAATTTTGTTGTTCATTTAAGAAAATATTCCATTTTTTTTCTGGAAAGTCCAGCTTGAAAATTGAATTTGTAAAAGTGTAAATTTTTAAATTTAATTTTGTCAAAAACTAATCTGGGGATTTGCTTAAAATTTTTTCGGGAACTTGGCAGAACTGTTTAAGAATATTTTGCAAATTTTCTCTAAATTTTGATGATTATTTCAGAAGAAATTCAAAGATTTTTGGAAACGCCACCAAGAAAATCAAATTTGTAAAAGTCGTAATTTTCAAATTTAATTTTCTCAAAAACTGATTTGGCGATTTTCTCGCAATTTTTAGGAGAAATTGACAGGACTGTTTAGGAATGTTTTGAAAATTTTGACCAAATTTTGATAATTATTTAAGTAAATATTCCAATTTTTCTGGAAACTCCACCTTGAAAATTGTATTTGTAAAAGCGGAACTTTTCAAATTAAATTTTGTCAAAAACTGATCTGGGGATTTGTTTAAAATTTTGTCGAGAAGTTGGCAGAACTGTTTACGAATATCTAGCAAATTTTCACCAAATTTTGGAAAATAATCGTTTTTTAAGGTTCCGTACCGAAAACGGTTCAAAGTACCGAGAACGGTTTAAGGTTCCATACCGAAAAAACCCTTATAGGATCACTTCGTTGTCCGTCTATCTGTCTGTCTGTCTGTCTGTCTGTCTGTCTGTCTCTCTGTCTGTCTGTCTGTTTGTCTGTCTGTCTGACTGTCTGTCTGTCTGTCTGTCTGTCCGTCTGTCTGTCTGTCAAGACCATTTTTCTCAGGAACGCGTAGAGGTAACAAGTTGAAATTTGTATCAAATACTCGGGTCATGGTCTCTTTCAGCTGTGAAAAAATCAAACTTGTAAGTCAACGCGATCAAAAGATATGACCGTTTATGTCCCATATTTTGCGATTTCACAAGGGAATCAAAACCTATAGAGTACTTCGCGTTGACCTAGAATCATGAAATTTGGCAAGAAGCCAAATGGCAAGAAGCTCAAAACCGTAAAATGTAGTTTAATTACAAAGAAAATGCGAATTTACTATTAGAAACTTATGAAAATACACTAATGTTGTCGTAGTTGTATTGTCAGGCTCCAGAAGCATATGGGTTGCATACAGTTAGGTCCTCCTCGGTTAGGTCCGAGTGTTAAAAAGTATATGTTTGCACCAAGCTGTTTATTCTGAATTTTCTTTGCTTATATTCGTATTGCATTTCATCACGTACGCTCTATATACATAATATATACAGGGTATATATTATGTCTAAATTTTGCTTGTTTATAACCGACATGCGACATACTCAAGTCCCGTAACATCCTGTATATATTATATTCCGTCTAATTTTTCTTTATAATCTACATAATATGTTGATAATCTACATAATAATACTATACTATAATCTACATAATATGTTGTAGATAATATGATTTAAGTATATTATACTTAAATCACGTACGCCCTATATTTTTGGTAGTCAATTGCCCAAAAGCAGTCAATTGAACAACTGAATGTTAAGAGTATCGAAATAGATCTAGAAATACTTAATATATTAGTTTATATTACATCTAGAAATAGTTAGATCTTAATATAAGTTAGTCAATAAGTGTAATACTAAAATAAAGTTTTCCTTTTATAAGTTAAAAATATTATACAGGTTATAAGGTAAAATACAGGTTATAAGGTATACAGGCAAAATTGAACAGTAAAAACAAATCGTGAAGTTCCAGAACGCCTAAACACTCATAGTGAATGGGGGATGTATGGTAATAAAATATAATGTAGAATTCAATCGTACGAAAGAGACATCTTGAGGTTATACTTGCAGCGGTACTAAGATGGTCGTGATTTCAGGAGGGGCACTTGTCAAGTAAACTGAATGTGCTTGCTACGTCCTCCACAAAAAAATATACCGTAGTTACAAGTTTGTACGGAACCCTCGGTGCGCGAGTCACAACTCGCACTTGGCCGGTTTTTTTTTGGAAACTCAAATTTATAAAATTTGAAATTTTCAAACTGAATTTTCTCAAAAACTAATTTCGGGATTTGCTAGTGGTATTAAATAATAACATTACATGATTATCTTGTCTGTCTGACATCTTACGAACAAGATGCCCAACGTGATACATAATCGATAAATAGAAATAAATAATTATTTGACCAGAAGTGCTAAGGGTTGCATTATTTAATTTTAAGTTGCTTGCCGTGTCGAGGTTTCCGGCTATTTTAAGCCTCTCTGGCGCCTGTCTCAATCCCTTTCTACGCTTAATTGGGATAAGAAAGGCCATTGTTTAAAACTCCACGAAGCTAACTCAATTTATAATCCTCTACTGCCAGCGTGAAAGGGACACTGTGTACACTCTACGGCGACTCACAAAATGACTAAATTCTTTTTCTTAGAAAAATCCAATTAACGCGATATAATACTGAAGATGATTAACAGATTATAAAATTAATAAACTCAGTTCAAATGATATAAAAATAATCAATGAGCGTTAAACATTTTTATCGAGGATAACATAAATGTGAATAAGGCCGTTTGTCCCTAGAGGGTTGGTTAGATCCTGGTTGGTTACAGCACGTATGACCTATCAGCCGTTTCGAGCCAATATCATCAGTTATCAAATTATCGAGGAATGGAAAATATAATCGAATTAATTCCAGCATATGTGGCTTGCCGGAATGCAACTTATCATACAGACGATTCGGAAAGTTTTCATCTGTCTTCTGGGAAATGAGGGATATTGCTAGTTTACAAACCAGAAACACGATTCGTTCCGGATCTTTGCAAGATGATTTATTAATATTAACATATATCCCATTATGTTTCTAATACGAAAAGCCACGCCTAAACAAGTTTTACTTTAAAAACTGAACCACAAGAATTATATTACAATAGAAATAAGATAATGTTTAATGATTAACGTTTGAATATTAGACTTGTCTGCCCTTTTATTTTGGCAATATATCTTGTTCAATATATTGATAACACACTAGTGCGTTTGATTTACGATTCATTGATTGGTTGAGAGCTGCAAGATTGTTAAATATAGTACTCCATGATTTTCAAACAATCATAAAACGTCACATCATCCGCATCGAAGCTATCATTCATTTCGTTTTTTCACGTTCGTTTTGTTTTCGCTTTCATTCTTATCAATATCGTTTCTATATCACAATACGAAACAGAAGTTTAGTTTTGCTTCCATCGCGTTTTAACTCCAAAGTTTATGATTTTCAGTCCAAATAAGGCTAAGGACTAGTTATCAATCACTCCATTTCGATGTTACTACCCACAGAATGATATCATGCAGTGAATTTTAATCTCGAAAAATTAGAAAACCTTGTCTTAATCTTTCGGTGTTGTTGATGTGGCAAAGGCGGATAAGTTTCGGCTTCGGGTTACGTTATTTAATACACCATGATGCGGTGCGCTCGGATATTTCGCAAATATACGTGTAAGGTAGACAGGTAATTTTCTGTGAGAGTAATCGTGCGTGTGAAGGTAGCATGAGGCTTTCAGAATAAATAACGCTCTCTTGCCGCAACGTTCCATTAATTAATAAAACAGGCGGAAGGTGTAAGCCCCGTTCCCAGCGTTATGCACCTGAAGCACTGAACAAACTAACCATTTATCCGTTAAATATTCAACAAGTCATTATTGATAAAGTTCTTAAAGCTATCAATCTCAATCATTTTGGGCTAGACACGAAAAAAAACAGAAACTTTTTTGTACCTTCTTGCTATTGTTCACCTTTGTTAGTCTGAAAGGATTTTAGTGCAAGATTCGCTAATAGATTCACTATTTTAGTGCAAGAAACGAAAAGATTGTGTGGAACTTTGATCTTCGTTGTCTAATTAATTGCAAGGAAATGTGCAGATCGATTTTAATGTTGCGGTGTTATATTGACGTGCAATTACTCGCGCGAATGAAATATCTAATTAGAAATCGAGTTAATTACATTTTGGAGCTATAGGTTTGAATGGAAACGCAGTTTTAATATATAAATTATATTCGGTGCGTGAAATTATAAACCAATTTCGTAGAAATATCAATATTTGAGGTTTCAACGTAATCAATAAATAACTCATATTTGCTAAAATGCTTTTAAAATTCCCATTTTAATTTAATATCTGTTCAAAACTAGAAAAAATAATTGCAACTTCATCACGTAGTCTCAAATATTGAATTAATTAAAGGATGATTAAAATGCTTCAAATATTCTAGATTTCTTGGAAAATATTGAATTTCGAAATGCATTTTAATACGGGATTAAACCTAGTACAGAGAGAGTGAGATTCATACAAGATCAGACTACACCAGACAAGACTAGATAAGACAGGAGAGAAACAGATAGCACCAGGAACAACCACACAAGACCAGACAAAACCAGACAATACCAGACAAGACAGGACAAGATAAGTTAAAACAAGTCAAGACCAGACAAGACCAGACAAAAGTTGTGGGCTGGGAAACTGTTAACAAAGGGCTCGATGTTCGACGACCGCGATCTGGAGAGGGGAGCGATTTTTTGTTTTAAATTTCAAGGTTTTTAAATTTTAAAATAGACATAGACGCCTAGACACGACCAATAACCGCCTTTATGCTCTTATTTGCTTGTACCTTGTCCACCTGTGTATGTAAACAAGTTCTATTACGTTTTTTTTTATAAGAAAGAATGGTATTGTGGTATGGTAATTATTGTTAGTTTATGTAAAAGTATGAACACAAGACATAAATTCTTTAATAAAAATGGTAACAAAGCTTGGTCTACGTTTTTATTATGTTTTTATATTCTTTGAACTGAATTAAGCGAACTGAGCCCTGATGCCGTGTCAAGGCCAAGCGGGCGTGCCAGCTGCAGGGGAGCCAAACTTGGACAGTTGATAAATCAAACACCACAAACTAGAATAGTGCGTGTCACTTTGAACAGTTTCTATGACACAATAAAACTAGGGAGTTCTTTTTCAAACGCACTGTACATGCATAGACTGGCATAGTGGAAACTGCGAAAAGCTAAGTTTCAAGAAAATAACAATGGGTTCGCAAATTTATAAAAACATTAAGAGTGGACTCGCCAATTACGCCAATATAAATCATTGTGCAATTTGGTTTAAAATAAGACAGAAAATCCTTAAAAAGAGAACAAATTTCAACCAGCTAAAAACATCTTGTTCCATTTATAGTGCAATATTGTAAACACGAACAGAAAGAGCGGAACTGGTTTTACATTTTCTGAAAGTTATTTTGGGACGCTAAATCGATTAGTGAAAACTAGAAGTCTCTGTGGTAAGACGTTCAAAAGTTATGATAGCGTCAAATCAGTGTATAGCGAAAAAATATATAAAACTTGTTTATTTATAATTTTAGAGCGAAATAAACTGGAAAACCATTTTAAGCACTTCGATTTCCTTCGGGTAACCACAAAAAAATTCCGCAAATTTTTTTCAAAAAAAAAAATTCCATCATTTCGTTCGAAACAATGTGCTTTTTCGATTTTTTCGAAAACGGTAAAAAGCAGCGAAATCATTTTGGGCACACAGAAACTACACGAGAAGACGAACAAGTCGATGTGTAATTTATCCGCGAAGATTCAATAATTCGTCGAGAAGTTTCAAACTGAAATTTACCCGATTCTCGATTTGCTAAGTAGATATCTCGGAAACGGTTGCAGGTAATCAAAAACGGATTGCGGCATCATTTTTAGAAAGTCATTTTCCTAATCATTCACTAAGATTGTCCGCTGGAAATTCACGACTTTTCGAGATCTCTACTCGAGCGCCGAAATTTCTTAAAAATTTCTTCAATTCTTGCGGGCGATAATGAACGAAAAGAGCTATCGAAATATAATTTGTATAGCTGTAATTAGCAGCAAAAATTCTTTCAGAAACGTTTTTAATTTTTGCTGTAACTCAAAAAATAAAGATTTTGACAAAATCGATTTTCTCGCATTTCGTCGTTTCCGCGGTCTAGACTCCCCGTGTCGAAAGTATTTCTTAACTGAAAACTTCCTAGAGAATATTATATACGTGTTCCGACTAATTTTGGGACGCTGAATCGATTGGTGATGACTAGAAGTCTTTGCGGCAAGCAATTAAAAAGTTATGAACAATGTTCCCTCTAATTTTTTCAATGACTGCGCGGCACAAAAGTATGATTGTGGAAAAATCATCTAAAGGTTTTTAAAGTGCAAAAAGGGGTATATCGTAAGTTTGTTAAATTAAATTTCTAGAAATAAATCAAGCTTATATTGCGAAATTTTCAAAAATTATTAGAGTATATTACTAACTTAATTATGGTATGTATTTAAATCCTCCTCAAATCATTTAAATGATCGGCATTTAATCTTTTCCTAAGTTTGGATTTAATTAGATTCATTGTGCTGAATGCTTTCTCGCAGTCCGCACTAGAAGCCCATGATATCATCAAGTATCGCTATATTTTCAAAATCCTTATTTTGTAGTACATATTCTACACTGTAAAGAAATGATTTTATTGCTCTTGTCCTGCACACTCGGTACTGTTTTTTTGTGAAATCAGAAATTTAAATTCAGAATATTCTTCACATATTTTATTACGGTTTTCAGTACTTAAAAAGTGTGAATATTTACTTACAAGATACATTGTCTTTTCCGTAAACAAAATTATTTATTTTATTTGATATTATATGTATATAAAAATATCACAATTTTTTATCGCTTCATCAGGAAATCTCATTTCCTGATTAAGCATTGTCATGCATTGCCATTATTGTCAATATAATTTCCAACCTTTGTTAAAATATTTTTACTCCAAAGTAGGGAAAGATGATATGTTCTAAACCCACCGCCACCACTGTCATGCGCATGCGCAATGACCTTTGACCCCTAACCTAACCTTGACCTTGACCCCCTAACCTTGAAACCTTGAAACTTCCGGTTTCGACTTCCGATTTAGACTTCCGGTTTAGACTTCCGGTTTCGAATCCCAGTTTCGTTTTCCGGTTTCGACTTCCGGTTTCGACTTACGGTTTCGACTTCCGGTTTCGACTTCCGGTTTCGGCTTCCAGTTTTCGGTTTCGACTTCCGGCCGCCATTTTCGGAACTTCCAGATGCGCGGGAAAATTCAAAAAATAGACGCGAGGCGGGGAAATTCAAAATTAGATCCTGTTGAGACAAATGAGGTGTGAAGTTGGTTGCATACATCAACGGGACTAAATACATGAGACTACGACAGACGAGGCTAGAGCCATGGGACTAAATACATGAGACTAGATTTGCGGGACTAAATACACGAGACTAGATAGACGGGACTAGATACATGGGGCTAGATACATGAGGCTAGACAGACGAAGCTAAATACATGAGACTAGATAGACGGGACTAGATACATCAACGGGGCTAAATACATGAGACTAGACAGACTAGACTAAACCATTTTAAACCATTTGATGAGAAAAATGAAATCTGGTGTCAGAACGGCTCTAGCATGTGCCTTAAGCGGGATACCGCCCGACCGCCTACCCCTCAGTTGATGACGTCATCCGCCGCGGCAGATATTGCTAAACTAATTACCTCGATGCTGATTGGCTGATTAACGAATAAATAATTACAGTTGACCTTTTCCCTCAATTTATATGTAATGGACAAGACTGGACAGACAAGACTAGACAGACAAGACTAGACGGACGGGACTAGTTAGATGAAGCTAGACAGATGGGGGGGGCTAAATACATGAGATTAGACAGACCAAGCTAAATACATGAAACTAGATTAGACTGAACTAAAATATATAAGGGATTGTTTAATTTAAATAAAATATATTTTCAATTGTTTTTCTTATAATTGTTAAGAATGTTTATATTATTACTTTCATTATGTTATCTACGTTTTGTTTTGTTTTGATTAGTCGCAACCGGATGTTTGTCAGTCATAACACCAGGCAAGAATAGAGGGACCAGACTAGACAGACTAGATTAGACAGACAGACAAGCGGAGAAAATTCAAAATGAGTTGCGGGTGGGTAGCGGACAATCCTGTATGCATACATAATTGATTGCAAACATATTACGGATTGATTCAAATGAGATTATTGGTTTTAGGCCGGACAAGATCGGACAATACCGAACAAGGTCGAACAAGAACGGACAAGACTATACAGACCTTATATTTATCCGAATAATTTCCTATGAGTAAGCGAAATTTCTTAAACTTGTCTGTGAACCAGATCGTATTAATGTTTTTCATTTATATAAATACCAAAGAGTTCAATTTTCTGACATCCACTTTTCATCTACTTGCATCCACTTTTCATTTACTTGCATCCACTTTTCATCTACTTGTATGCACTTTTCATCACGCCAAACAGGGTGTGAGGTCTATATGACCCCACGCCAAACAGGGTGTGAGGTCTATGTGACCCCACGCTAAACAGGGTGTGAGGTCTATGTGACCCCACGCTAAACAGAGTGTGAGGTCTATGTAACCCCACGCTAAACTCCGTCCACTTTCCGTCCACCCCATCCACTTTCCGTCCACTTTCCGTCCACTTTTCATTCTTTCAGCTTTAATCTCTTTGGGTTAGTTGGGTTAGCATTGGGTTAGGTTATCATTAGGTTAGGTTAGGGAGGTTGGGAATGAGGCGCACTTTATTCCCAACCTCCCTAACCTAACATAATGATAACGTTTTGTGCTTTTGAGTTCATCAATAATTTCAAGCATTTTTTTGTAAATATTTACTCAAAATTGCTACTTCACCTAGAACATCGTTCAGAACAAACAGTGCCAGTATATTGGGGATTATTTAAAATTTGCGAAAAATATTTACAGATTAGATCATTACATTAATCGACTTGTTATATTCTATTAGGTTTTCGTAATTTTTAATCCACTGCATAACTGCAAAATAACGGATAACCAACGCACATCGTTTAATGGTTACCAAATTTCGAACTATAACAGCAGCCATTTCGGTACTTACGTAGTATCGCCACCGCAGCGAGAGGTCGCGCTACCGCGCGCTATGTGGTGTGGATTGATCTGCTCTAATATATCCTAATCTAACCCTTATCCAATATTTTTTCTTATTTCGGATCGAGAGGTCGCGTTACTGCGCCATATGTGGTCTGGATTTTTCTGCTCCGCTATAATCTAATCTAATCATCCATTTTATTCAAATCTGTATCTGCGGTGGCGTTAGTATGAAAGTAGCGCCAATTCTTCAAATTTTCCTTTTCTAATTCCTGATCTACTAAACAGAGTGTAAACTGTCCTAAGGAAGATCTCAATATCTTGCATAAGAGATACATGTTTCCATGCATCATCCAATCCCGAATCTTCTCAGTGTGCAACGCAATGTTCTTCAGTAAGATGAGCTATTTTCTTACCAATCTATTTTTCCGTCCTAGCATAACACTTGCTCCGTCCGATGTAAACATAACCATTTTTTGAATGTCTAGATTAAACTTATTAAAATATAAATGCGTAAGAAACGTAAGACCTAACCAAGGAACAGTTTGGTTTTAGAGATGGACTTGGAACAAAAGAAGCGTTGTTTGGGCTGTCAGTTCTCATGCTAAAAAGTAGAGCCCAAAAGAGGACGTGTACATCTGTTTTATTGATTATGCAAAGGCAATTGACTGTTTAAAACTCGACGTCCTAATTAACATTCTGATGACCAAAGGCTTCTACCAAAAATATATCTCTTTCATAAAAAAATTTTATGAACACCAGACTGCTGCAGTACGACTCGAGGACGACACCACCAGCGATATACCTATTAAACGTGGAGTACGTCAGGGCTGTGCACTATCACCATTGTTGTTCAATATCTACTCGGAACAAATATTCCTTAAAGCTTTGGAAAACTCTACAGACGGAATGAAGATCAATGGTGAACTATTGAGCAACAACAGGTAGGTATGCAGAGAATACCCTGGGCGGAACATATCACGAATATTGAGGGGTTCTTACACGCATACAGCTATTGATTATTGTGAAGAAACGTAAAACAGCGTACCTAGGACATATCCTCAGAAATAGAAAATATAACCTTCTACAATTAATAATGGAGGGCAAGATAGAGGGGCGTCGTGGTCCAGGACGAAGGAAGTGCTTCTGGTTAAAGAACATAAGAGACTGTACTCGTCTGAAATCCCACTCATTGTTCAGAGCGCCATAAGATCGTGCGGAATTTCCCATGATTCTTGCCAACCTTCAGTAATGGAGAAGGCACCTAAAGCAGAAGTAAAAATAATGATTTACTTCCAGTACAAGTTGAAGCACATGTATTTCAAAATCCCTCCAAATTAGTATATTTTGTAGTTAAAACAGGTGTGTGCTGTGTTATATGCGGGTAATTTTGCACCAATCCACGTCGAAACGCAGGCGATGTTTTGTCGACACCCGTTCTCTAATGAAGTATATGAAGACTTAAGCCGTTCCTCGCAAATACTGTGTTAACATAAAGCAAACCAAGCAAACGCTCGATGAAGTAGTTATTGTAAACACAAGAGATTTCTTTCGACATATAAATGTTCGATTTCAAAAATTTGTTTGACCCTCAAAATTTTTTTGGTCAAGAGGAACAAGCCCATTGTGCGCGGAATAGCAAAATGGCTGCGCAACTTTCGAAAAATTAGTGCTCGGCCGCGCACCCGCGCAGCTTAGAGGAAACTTTGGTTATAGTCCAGTAATTATAGTAAGTTCACCTCGGAATTAGAGATACCCAGCTGTAAGTCTGTAAATATTTGTATATTGACACCCTAAAAGTTGTCTCAAAACCTACATATGGTAGTTTTTATTACCATATGTAGGTTTTGTATACATGTATATGTAGGTATAATATACAAGTATTTATAGACTTACAGCTGGGTATTTCGAATTCCGAGATTCTTACCTACTTTAAGCTTAAATGACAGCGTGAAATCAGTCGGAAAAGCGAGATGGTGTACAGCGAAAAAATATATAAAACTTGTTTATTTGTAACTTTAGAGCGGTATACACTGGAAAACCGTTTTCAGCACTTCGATTTCCCTCGGGTAACCAAAAAAAATCACGAACAAAATTTTAAAAAAAAATTTCAACCAAAATTTTCCAACATTTTGTTCGAAAAATATGTGCTTTTTCGGTAATTTTAGATTTTTTCGAAAACTGTAAAAATCAGCAAAATCATTTTTGGCACACAGAAACTACACGAAAAGACAAACAGCTCGATGTGTAAATTAGCCGCAAAGATTCAATAATTCGTCGAGAAATTTCAAACTGAAATTTACCCGATTCTCGATTTGCTAAGTGGATGTCTCGGAAACGGATGCAGGTAATCAAAAACGGATTGCGGCATCGTGTTCAGAAGGTCATTTTCCTATTAATACACTAAGATTGTCTGCTGGAAATTCACGACTTTCCGAGATCTCTACTCGAGCGGTGAAATTTCTTTAAAAAATGTTCATTTCTTGCAGGCGATAGTGAACGGAAAGAGCTAGCGAAATATAATTTGCATATCTGTAATCAGCAACAAAAATGCTTTCAGAAACGTTGTTAAATTTTGCTGTAACTCAAAAAATAATGATTTTGACAAAATCGATTTTCTCGCATTTCGTCTTTTCCGCGGTCTAGACTCCGCGTGTCGATGGTATTTCTTAACTGAAAGCTTCCTAGGTAATATTATATACGCTTTTTGACTAATTCTGGGAAGCTGAATCGATTGGCGAAGACTAGAAGTATCTGCGGTGAGCCGTTCAAAAGTTATGACAGCGTGAAATCAGTCGGAAATTTGAGTTGGTGTACAGCGAAAAAATATATAAAACTTGTTTATTTGTAAGTTTAGAGCGAAATAAAGTAGAAAACCGTGTTCACCACTTCGATTTCCTTCGTGTAACCAAAAAAAAATCAGGAAAAAAATTTGTTAAAACATTTTTGACAAAAATTTTGTATCATTTCGTTCGAGAAATACATGTTTTTTCTGTTTTTTTCGATTTTTACGAAAACGGCAAAGAGCAGCGAAATCAATTTGGACACACAGAAACTACACGACAAGACGAACAAGTGGATTTGTAAATTGTCCGGAAATATTATATAATTCGTCTATAAATTTCAAACTGAAATTTACCCGATTCTCGATTTGCTAAGTAGATATCTCGGAAACGGTTGCCGATAATTAAAAACGGATTGCGGCAGCATTTTCAGAAGGTCATTTTCTTATAGATACACGAAGATTGTCCGCAGGAAATTCACGTCTTTCCGAGATCTCCACTAGAGCGCCGAAATTTCATAAAAATTTCACCAATTTTTGCATGCGAAAGTGAGCTTTCGACCTAGCGAAATATTATTTGCATAACTGTAATGAGTAGCAAAAATGCTTTCAGAAACGTTTTAAAATATTGCTGTGCCTCAAAAAATAACGGTTTTGAAGAAATCGATTTTCTCGCATTTTGTCGTTGCCGCGGTCTAGACTTCCCGAGTCGATGGTATTTCTTAACTGAAAGCTTCCCAGGAAAAATTATATAAGTTGTCCGACTAATTTTGGGACGCTGAATCGATTGGTGAAGACTAGAAGTCTCTGTGGTGAGCGGTTCAAAAGTTATGACAGCGTCAAATCAGTAGGAAATGTGTGATTGTGTAGAGCGAAAAAATATATAAAATATGTTTATTTGTAACTTTACAGCGAAATAAACTGGAAAACTGTTTTCAGCACTTCCATTTCCTTCGTGTAACCAAGAAAAAATCACGAAAGAAATTTGCAAAAAAAATTCAACAAAAATTTTTCATCATTTCATTCGAAAAAAATGTGCTTTCTCGGTCTTTTCGATTTTCTCGAGAACAGTAAAAAGCAACGATATCATTTGCGGCACACAGAAACTACACGACAGGACGACAAGTAGATGTGTTAATTGTCCGGAAAGATTCAATAATTCGTCGAGAAGTTTCAAATTGAAATTTACCCGATTCTCGATTTGCTAAGTAGATGTCTCGGAAACGGTTGCAGATAATCAAAAACGGATCACGGCATCGTTTTCAGAATGTCATTTTCCTGTTAATACACTAAGGCTATCCGCTGGAAATTCTCGTTTTTCCGAGATCTCTACACGAGCGCCGAAATTTCTTAAAAATTTCTTCAATTCTTGCAGGCGATAGTGAACGGTAAGAGCTATCGAAATATAATTTGCATATCTGCACCCAGCAGCAAAAATGCTTTCAGAAACAATTTTAAGTTTTGCTGTAGCTAAAAAAATAACGATTTTGATAAAATCGATTTTCTCGCATTTCGTCGCTTCCGCGGTCTAGACTCACCGTGTCGATGGTATTTCTTAACTAAAAGCTTCCTAGGGAATATTATATACGTGCTCTTGTTAATTTTGGGACGCTGAATCGATTGGTGAAGACTAGAAGTCTCTGTGGTGAGCCGTTCAAAAGTTATGACAGCGTGAACTCAGTCGGAAATGTGAGATGATGTACAGCGGAAAGATATATAAAACTTGTTTATTTGTAACTTTTGAGCGAAATAAAATGGAACACCGTTTTCTGCACGATTTAGATTTGTTCTATTTTTTATCGCTTGATGTCGTATTATATATTTACTAGGCAACCTAAAATACTTTTCACAAGTTGATTAATTTGGAATATCCTCTCGTTTGTTAGTTAAAGATTGCGTACCAAATAACGTTTTAGCAAATATTCGTACAGAGGGTTGAAAACCTTGAGTGATTTAGTTCGCGATTAGTAGAATGGCTATTGCGTCTTTGTTTGTTTAGTGACGTTCTTCTTGGGTACATAACTTTCAATAACTATTATACCCCAATTTTATTATGGACCGAAGGTTAAAAACGAGTCGTGTAGAAGCAACACATGATGATACTGAAAGCAGTAATGAGCTACAATTTCATCAGACTGAAAACAAAGAAAAAAAATAGTGAAAATGGTGGTAAAAAAGGAAAAACGCCAAAATATGACAGTGATTATTTACAAATGGGTTTTTAATTTACTGGGGAAGAGTCGGAACCTAAACCGCTTTGTGTAATCTGCAACGAAGTTCTTGCCAACAGCAGTTTAAAACCATCACTTCCTCGTAGACACATTGAAACAAAACATCCGACGTCATGGGCGTAGCCAGGATTTAGTTTCGGTGGGGGGTTCTAAGACCAGGATTTAGTTTCAGGGGGGGTTTTAAGAAAATGCAGTAACAGAAATGCACCAATTTACTTTCTAAACTGACACACAAGGATTCTTAAACTTCACATCTATCATGCTCTCTTGAAAAGTGTCGTCTATACTCGTCTCTTTATTTCAATATAACATTTATGTATATATTTTGCATATTTCGGGGGGGGTTTTAGCAGATAATAAAAAGTGTATTGTGTCTTCTTTTCTATCCTAAAACGAAGATAGTAAAATGGCTCTTGAGGCATCATTTCGAGTGAGTTATTGAATTGCAAGACCTGGAGAGGCACATACAATGGAAGAAACTTTAATTGGACCATGTGCAAAAGATATAGCGAAATGTATGCTTGGAAAAAAGGCAGCAAGGAAACTTGAACTTGTTCCATTATCAAACAATACGGTATCACGTAGAATTAATGATGTAGCAAATAATGTGGAGAAGAACTTTTGAGGAGAGTAAAATCGAATTATTTTGCGATCCAGCTTGACGAGTCGACCGATGTAGCAAACGCCGCAGTATTGCTTGGCTACGTGAGATATATTTTGGCGAATATCGTTCAAGAAGATGTATTATTTGCGAAACCTTTGAAAACCTACACAACTGGAGAATCAATTTTCGATCTAATCAATGGTTATTTTGAAAAAAAATGGAATAAACTGGTCTTATTGTGTGGGTGTGTGTACTGATGGTGCAAAATCAATGACAGTAAAAATGTCTGGTTTTGTGGCACGGGCAAAGAAGATCAACGAGAAAATTCAATGGACTCATTGCTTTATTCATAGACAAGCATTGGCATGTAAGCGTATTCCTGCAGAGTTATCTACTACTTTAAGTGGTGGTGTAAAAATTGCAAATTTTATAAAATCGCGTGCTACAAATTGTCGTATATTCCATGCTCTTGTGAGGATTTTGGAAGTCTTCACGTTTCTTCATTACTTCATACGGAAGTTAGATGGCTCTCCGGTGACAAAGAATTGACAAAGCAAAGTGTTTGAATTGAGATCTGAAGTACAAGCATTTTTTATTGATCATCCGTTTCATTTGTCCTCTTGTGTCTTCGATAATCTTTGGCTGCAAAAGCTTGCATACTGTTGCGAACTGGTAATTTGGTATGGTGCTGCTCCAGGATCAGGACAATGGATGAATTAATTACACGCAAGTATGTCCTTTATATGTAATTAAATACTACTTATCTACTAATATCTTACAATATGTACAACTAATCGCTAACTTATTACAATAATTACTAACTAACAACAATACACTTAATTCTACGATACTTGTGGTCGAAACCCGGAATTTACTTCGACGAAAATACGGAGGTTCGTTTTCAAAACTCAAATTACTCTCTTGCTAGCTCAATTCTGACTGCCCCTTTTTAACTTCCCGTCTTGGTGTGAGTCCTCCCCTAATCTTTATGGAAAATTTCCCAAAACTCATAAAACAAAATCCTCTCGGCGTCTCGGCACGATCCCTAAGTTCGAGCGTCTGCCCGCATGATTTAGATAAGCCAGACTAATGGTCCTAAATAAACAAAAACTAATCGGGTGTCCACTTAGTTTTCTTTGCCGACTCGTGAGAAAATCAAATTCTTTGAAACCAAAATCGCGAGATCACAACACTACTTAGCTTACATTTTTTGTAAATTAAATGAATTAAATCTGTCATTACAGGGCACGGGTGTCACCATTTTCAGTGTTCATGATAAAATTGAGGCCATGCTAAAAAAGTTCAACTTTTGGATCCAATGCCTGCAAATGAATGAGTACGAATGTTTTGGTTTTCTCTCCACTTTTTTATCAGAAAATTCAATTAAACTTGATGAAAACATTGAAATAAATATATCTGAACATCTGAAACATCTTCAATTAACTTTCGATGACTATTTTCCCAATAGATGCAAGATATCCCTCTCAAACAACTGGATACGTAGTCTTTTCCAAGGAGATGTAAATTTAGAAACCTCTCTAACTTTAATGGAGAAAGAAAAACTCATAGAGTTATCCTGTGACAGTTCTCTAAAAGCTATTTTTATAGATCACTCTTTAATTGACTTCTGGCTCAATATTAAAAATATCCTGATCTCTCAGAAAAAGCTATAGAAATTCTGTTTTGCTTTTGCATAACATATATATGTGAGAAAGGATTTTCAACATATACATATCTGAAAGATAAATATAGAAACAGGTTAAATGCAGAACCTGATCTGAGATTGAAATTTTCAGATATTGAACCAAATTTTGAAGTGCTTTGCTCCATCAAACAACCACAGGTATCCAACCACATTAAGAGTTTTTTTTTTGAATTAGCCATTTTCCTCTGAAGATTTAAAAAAAATCCGCCAGAGGCAGCACCAGTAGAGGTACATAAGTTTTGATTTCTCTATGGCAGTTATGTAAAAGATACATTATAAAAATGGAATTTACAGAAGATGTTGTACCTGGAGCAAAATTGTAATTTGCAAAAATTCAAGATCATCTCATCCGGGATTTCAAACGATGGCATGCTTGCCGTGGTTTATACGTTTTAGGCAATAAAAATGTACTCGTAGAAAGGTTAGTTATCGTTGACAGTTTGTCAGAGATTTAAATATTTCATCTACATATTTTTGTTAATGTTTCCTTTTAGAAGTGAAATTTCTATAGGCGCGGTAGAGAAAAATGGTTATACAAAATATTCTACTTCAGAAAGGAAGCATTAACAAAAATATGTAGGTACATGAAATAATTAATATCTGACAATAAACAAAACGAACTGTCATCGACACTTTCTACGAGTACAATTTTTTTGCCTAAAACGGATAAACCACGACAAGCAAGCCATCGTTTTAAATCCCGGATGAGATGATCTTGAATTTTTGCAAAATTTTAATTTTGCTCCAGGTACATCACCTTCTGTTAATTCCATTTTTATAATGTATGTTTTACATTACTGTCATTGGGAAATCAAAACTAATGAATCTCCACTAGTGCTGCCTCTGGCGGATTTTTTTTAAATCTTCAGAGGAATATGGCTAATTTAAGGCATGCTTAATTAATTATAAGACTGGTTCTTGATTTGTTCAATTGATGTTGAATTGATTTTTTTTATACCTATCATAATGGTTTTATTTATGTTTGTACTTGCAATATGGAAAATAAATGTTCTACCTAATTTTATTGTTTTTTTACCTGCCAGTACAAGGGGTTCGCCAAATTCTTTCGGATTTTAAAGGGGTTCGCGAAGAGAAAAAAGTTGGGAAACACTGGACTAGACTGACTAGACGGGCTAGACGGACTAGACGGATAAGGCGGACAAGACAGACTAGACAGATCATACAAAACGGCCTTCATTCCTAAAATATAACGGCCCGAAAAGACCTCTTACTAGTCATTTTAGATTAGTTAAAAGCGACGTCGAAAATTTGTCTCCAACAATCAACAATTTTGAAACCAAACGCTCTATTGCATTCAAACTTATTAATACTTTTAACTAGATTCACAATTAATTTCTTTGCAAAGTTAAAGTCAAAGTTAATAAAATCTATACAAAAATTAAAAAAAAAATCTTCCAAACCTTAAAACTTCCCGAGCGCTAGTTGCCATGTTCTTTAACCCTTTCGTCCTGATTGGTATATATATATATATATATATATATATATATATATATATATATATATATATATATATATATATATGTACCACCGAGATTTTACTACTCAATAAAAATATAAATATATATTTTCTTTGTAAAATTATTTTTCAGACCTAGTGGTACACATATGTACCAGATAAAAACCTGCTGGTACATATGTGTACCATATGCTACCCCCTCCCCCGCGGTAAAAATATTTTGTTGATGGTGGAAATCAATCATTTTATAGCCAAATAAGAGTTTACTTGTTCTCAGATTATTATTTATATTCAGGGACGAAAGGGATAAAAGTGGTGCTTATTTCTGTATCCGAGAAAAAAGGAGACATCAAAACGAATTTATTGCGATTATAAATCGTATAAATCTGATATTGAAGAAAATAACTTATCATTATATACTAGTTTAATTTTAGTTTGTCTATTTATAAATGTACTCGTCGAAAGGCACTTACACAGTATATTTAGTCTACCGTAGATTATATTAGTAACGCTTTGAAAATATTTGATAGAAAGTTGTGGTGCTCTAGAGACGCTTTTAGTTAAATAGTTGGAGGCTGGTAACTAAGGCTTTATGTGGTAAAACCTTTCCTATGAGGGTATGTGTCAGCGCTGAAATTTAAGGAGGAAAGGGTTAGATAAGGCAACGGAAATAAGGTCGGCAAGAAATATATTTTAAGGGTTGTTGAAATATTGCGAGAAAAATATTGCGTGGTAAAATAATTATTGAGGTTGGTTTACTGGGATAGATTAAACATTTAATAAATTGAAAAAATTATATGTGAAAAGTGTACAAATATTTTTTCTCAAACATTACATTATGGTTAAAGGTCCGTTAGTTTTGGTTATTATTTTGTATTTTATTAAGAAATTATACGAACATTGTTATTAAGAATATTGAATATTAATATTAAGAACATTGAATATTATTATAAAGAGATTCAGGTAAGTTACTTTAGCTTTAACTAACCTGAATCATTAAAACAAGATGTATGTTATATCAACAAAGAATTAATATTAAGAATATTTCTGTTTCCCCGATTATAAAAACGCGCAAAAATATCTTTCGGATTTTTCGGAAATTTCTAACTTTCGGATTTTTCCCCGAAACTTTTTCCAAAATAATCTAAATTGTCTGAACCTTTTTCTAAATTAGATGCAGATTAAAATGTATATCTATAATATTCGTTTTGTAACAATTTTTAAATTTTATTAAACCTCTCCGAGTCTGCAAACAACGTCTTCAAGGTTTCTTAGATTAAGCGGTCTGAGCTTTGAAATCATCAAAGCATCATTACATGAGCATCAGAGACACGCGCTTATTGTTACCGCCACAATCATGCGACATCAGAGAGGATTCATTCCAGCTTTCAACACTGTGAACTATTTATTCATGTACTTCCTTATCTAAATTCTGACTTCTTAATTTTCGATATAAATCCGCGAGCAGCAGGAATGAACTAGCTTTTGTTTTTGCAGCCTCGATAAAATTAGATTGCACGAGATTCAGATTTGCACAGTTTACTATTCAACTCGTGAGTATGTTGCGTTAGTATGTGATTAAGTCGATTACGTATTATTACTATTTCTTAAACGTTGTCAATTAATTAATTGAGAATTTACAATTATATTTTGAACATTTTGAACATTTAAAACTGGTTGAATAGTATATTTATTGTTTGCCATCATTTACCATCAACGCCTGATAGCATCACTACGGTCTTTGATACACTGAAGACTATTTGAACTTGAATTGTTGCAACATTAAAAGAAATGAATGGGCTATCGACCTGGAGGTGGTCCTTCCAGCGAGAAAATAATTATCTAAGTTTTATTTAATCAAATTTAAAATTTATTAAAATATTTAGTTATTTATAAACTCATTGCAATGTCCAAACATTTATATAATGAAATTTAAATTTTATTAAAATACAAAATTATTTATAACTCATTGCATTGTCCAGGCAAGCATTAATATTATTTTCATTATTTTACAAACCTCACAAAAGGTCAAATGTCAAGAGACTTTTAATGTTTCTTGACTTTTGACCTTTGTCTGCTCAAAACATATATAATGTACTGCAAAGGTTTTTGCTGTTTTTACGACAATTTATGCGAAAAAAATGTTGGAATTTTAGCAAATTCAATACATTTTTTTTTCTAAAATACAATATTTGTTAAAAAAAATGTTTTGGAAAGATATTTGCTGAATTTAACAGTTTTTTGGGTTTTTACGTGCTGAAAATTTCTGCAAAATAATGTCCAGATTTTAGCAATGAAATCAAATTTTCGTAGATATTATTCATAGAGGAGTTAATGGTTATATATAGAAGAAGTTAAAAGTTAATTTTATCTCAAATATAAGAAATTTTGTAGAAAACGTGCGCAAATTTTTGGCTAAAATATTTTAGACAAACACGTTTAATGCAATTTTGTTATATAACAAATTTGCAGAATGTTTCGATTTTCAAAATTCAATCATTTTTTTTCTAAAAAACAATATTTGCAAAGAAAAAACAATGTTTTGGCGAGATATATTCTGAAATTAACAGTTTTTGCTATTTTTTCATTTACATGCCCTAAGGGGCTATTATTACATGGCTCAAGAGGCGAAAAATTGAAAACTTATGCAACAAATGTCCGGTTTTTAGCAAATCAATCATTTTTTCTCAAAATTACAATATTATAAACAACAAACTGAATTAGATCATTCATTATACCAGTTAATCATTTATTAAACAGTTTGCTAATTAACAGAATTTAATGAAATTTGCAACATTTGTAAGTTTCTTTATAAGCAAAAAATTTGCAACCTTTCAAATTTTTAGATTATTAATTGCCAAAATTACAAAAAAATAATTTTGCAATGTTTACAAATTCGATAAATCTGTAGAACGTTTTCTAATTAACAGAATTTAATGAAATTTGCAACATTTCTTAGTTTTATTATAAGCAACAAATTTGCAAAGTTTCAAATTTTTAGATTAATAATTGCCAAAATTACAAAAAAATAATTTTGCAATGTTTACAAATTCGATCTGTATCTGTAGAACGTTTTCTAATTAACAGAATTTAATGAAATTTGCAACATTTCTTAATTTCATCATAAACAACAAATTTGCAAAGTTTCAAATTTTTAGATTAACAATTGCCAAAATTACAAAAAAATAATTTTGCAATGTTTACAAATTCGATAAATCTGTAGAACGTTTGCTAATTAACTGAATTTAATGAAATTTGCATCGTGTCTTAATCTCTTCATAGGCAACAAATTTGCAAAGTTTCAAATTTTTAGATTATTAATTGCCAAAATTACAAAAAAATAATTTTGCAATGTTTACAAATTCGATAAATCTGTAGAACGTTTTCTAATTAACAGAATTTAATGAAATTTGCAACATTTCTTAGTTTTATTATAAGCAACAAATTTGCAAAGTTTCAAATTTTTAGATTAATAATTGCCAAAATTACAAAAAAAAATAATTTTGCAATGTTTACAAATTCGATAAATCTGTAGAACGTTTGATAATTAACAGTATTTAATGAAATTTGCAACATTTATTAGTTTCATTATAAGTAACAAATTTGCAAAGTTTCAAATTTTTAGATTAATAATTGCCAAAATTACAAAAAAAATAATTTTGCAATGTTTACAAATTCGATAAATCTGTAGAACGTTTACTAATTAACAGAATTTATTGAAATTTGCAACATTTCTTAGTTTCATTATAAGCAACAAATTTGCAAAGTTTCAAAGTTTTAGATTGATAATTGCCAAAATTACAAAAAATAATTTTGCAATGTTTTCAAATTTACCAAATCTACAAAACGTTTCCCAATTAGCAGATTCTAATGAAATTTGCAACGTTTCTTAGTTTCATCATAAGCAACCAATTTGCAAAGTTTCAAACTTTTAGATTAATAATTGCCAAAATTAAAAAAAAAATAATTTTGCAATGTTTACAAATTCGATAAATCTGTAGAATGTTTGCTAATTAACAGAGTTTAATGAAATTTGCAACGTTTCTTAGTTTCATTATAAACAACAAATTTGAAAAGTTTCAAATTTTTAGTAAAATAATTGCCAAAATTACAAAAAAAAAATTTGCAATGTTTACAAATTCGATAAATCTGTAGAACGTTTGTAATTAAAAGAATTTAATAAAATTTGCAACGTTTCTTCATTTCATCATAAGCAACAAATTTGCAAAGTTTCAAATTTTAGATTAATAATTGCCAAAATTACAAAAAAATAATTTTGCAATGTTTACAAATTCGATAAATCTGTAGAACGTTTGCTAATTAACAGAATTTAATGAAATTTGCAAAGTTTCTTAGTTTCATTATAAGCAACAAATTTGAAAAGTTTCAAATTTTTAGATAAATAATTGCCAAAACTACAAAAAAAATAATTTTGCAATGTTTACAAATTTGACAAATATACAGATCGTTTGATAATTAACAGAATTTAATGAAATATGCAACATTTCTTAGTTTCGTCATAAGCAACAAATTTGCAAAGTTTCAAATTTTTAGATTAATAATTTGCAAAATTAAAAAAAATAATTTTGCAATGTTTACAAATTTGACAAATATACAGATCGTTTGATAATTAACAGAATTTAATGAAATATGCAACATTTCTTAGTTTCGTCATAAGCAACAAATTTGCAAAGTTTCAAATTTTTAGATTAATAATTTGCAAAATTAAAAAAAATAATTTTGCAATGTTTACAAATTTGACAAATATACAGATCGTTTGATAATTAACAGAATTTAATGAAATATGCAACATTTCTTAGTTTCATCATAAGCAACAAATTTGGAAAGTTTCAAATTTTTCGATTAATAATTGCCAAAATTACAAAAAAATAATTTTGCAATGTTTACAAATTCGATATATCTGTAGAACGTTTGCTAATTAACAGAATTTAATGAAATTTGCATCGTGTCTTAATCTCATCATAGGCAACAAATTTGCAAAGTTTCAAATTTTTAGATTATTAATTGCCAAAATTCCAAAAAAATAATTTTGCAATGTTTACAAATTCGATAAATCTGTAGAACGTTTTCTAATTAACAGAATTTAATGAAATTTGCAACATTTCTTAGTTTTATTATAAGCAACAAATTCGCAAAGTTTCAAATTTTTAGATTAATAATTGCCAAAATTACAAAAAAAAATAATTTTGCAATGTTTACAAATTCGATAAATCTGTAGAACGTTTGCTAATTTACAGAATTTAATAAAATTTGCAACGTGTCTTAATTTCATCATAAGCAACAAATTTGCAAAGTTTCAAATTTTTAGATTAATAATTGCCAAAATTACATAAAAATAATTTTGCAATGTTTACAAATTCGATAAATCTGTAAAACGTTTGCTAATTAACAGCATTTAATGAAATATGCAACGTTTCTTAGTTTCATTTTAAGCAACAAATTTGCAAAGTTTCAAATTTTTAGATTAATAATTGACAAAATTACAAAAAAATCATTTTGCAATGTTTACAAATTCGATAAATCTGTAGAACGTTTGCTAATTAACAGAATTTAATGAAATTTGCAACGTGTCTTAATTTCATCATAAGCAACAAATTTGAAAAGTTTCAAATTTTTAGATTAATAATTGCCAAAATTACAAAAAAATAATTTTGCAATGTTTACAAATTCGATAAATCTGTAGAACGTTTGCTAATTAACAGAATTTAATGAAATTTGCATCGTGTCTTAATCTCATCATAGGCAACAAATATGCAAAGTTTCAAATTTTTAGATTAATAATTGCCAAAATTCCAAAAAAATAATTTTGCAATGTTTACAAATTCGATAAATCTTTAGAACGTTTTCTAATTAACAGAATTTAATGAAATTTGCAACATTTCTTAGTTTCATTATAAGCAACAAATTTGCAGTTTCAAAGTTTTAGATTGATAATTGCCAAAATTACAATAAATAATTTTGCAATGTTTTCAAAATTTACCAAATCTACAAAACGTTTCCCAATTAGCAGAATCTAATGAAATTTGCAACGTGTCTTAGTTTCATCATAAGCAACCAATTTGCAAAGCTTCAAACTTTTAGATTAATAATTGCCAAAATTACAAAAAAATAATTTCGCAATATTTACAAATTTTAAAAATCTACAGGGCGTTTGCTAATTAACAGAAATTAATGAAATTTGCAACATTTCTTAGTTTTATTATAAGCAACAAATTTGCAAAGTTTCAAATTTTTAGATTAATAATTGCCAAAATTACAATAACAAAATTTTGCAATGTTTACAAGTTTTACAATTGTATACAACGTTTGCTAATTACCAGAATTTAAAGAAATTTGCAACAATTTTATCCAACATTTTTTTATGGAAATTTGTTGTATAACAAATTTGCAGAATGTTCCGATTTCGGCAATTCAATCAATTTTGTTTTAAAATACAATATTTGCAAATGAAAAAAAAAGGTTTTGATGAGATATTTTCTGAAATGAACCAGTTTTTGGTGAAAATTTATGCACAAAAATGTCCTTATTTTAGCATCCAATCATTTTTTTTTTCTAAATTACAATATAAATTTACAATTAAATACATTACTCGCGTTCATGCACC
Source organism: Phosphuga atrata (assembly GCA_944588485.1). Classification (NCBI taxonomy): domain Eukaryota; kingdom Metazoa; phylum Arthropoda; class Insecta; order Coleoptera; family Silphidae; genus Phosphuga; species Phosphuga atrata. The sequence goes on along the minus strand of OX155899.1, from coordinate 68,873,905 downwards.
GTTTTTTTGTGCCCTGTCCGGTATTTTGCCAACTCGCCAAAGTACGCTGCCTCACTTCTTCTTTGGCATTTTCTGCGAGGTAACAGAAGAGTATGAACCTGTATCAGTAGTCGCGTCCATGCACCGTTTTTTGCCCATGCCAGGCATTTTGCCAACTCGCCAAGGTACGATGCCGCACTTCTTTCTTGGCATTTTCTGCGAGTCATCCTTTCTTCGACAATGAGTGTTATTGGCGGGGATCCAGCCACCACTTGTACAGCATCTGCCGAGACTCTCCGGTATGTAGAGACTACTCTAATCAAAGCCCTCCTCTGTGTCCTTAAAGTCTGAGAGCTCTGAGAGCCGCATCAACGTTTAGTATGAACCTCACCAGCATCGCGGCCGTCCTTATAGCTTTTGCCGACACATCATGAATCTTATTAAAAATTAACATTTTTTATCTTTTCTTCAAAGATTATAATTTCTAGGAATCTTTCAAGAGGTAAGAAGTATTTGATAGTTGTGGTAGCTTCCTAGGAAGATTGTCGCGTCGCCTATTGCATCAAAAAATTTTTGTGCTGCTCAAAACATATATAATAATAATATATATTGTAACATAAAAAACGGTTAAAAACGACTTAGAGGTTCTTCCGAGAGAAGACATAAGTATTATTTCAAACATAAAATTTGAATTGAACATTGGAAAGTTGTTCGAGTCAAATTCTGTTGAAACATAAACTTAACAAAACTTTCTTAATCTTTTATTCAAATAAGTTTCAAACTCATTTTCTGTATAAAAGTTTGTATGTTTTTTAATGTGTAGTTTAACCCTTTCGTTATTAGTGGTGTCTTTAAAAAATCACCTTTATAATATTTTATAACCTTTATAATATCTTGAGATCCAGCGCGAATTTCTTGAAACCACCTAGCCAATAGTATACAAGCGATGCATTGTTACATTGTATATTTTAATATACAATGTAACAATGCAACAAATTCAAAAATGTGATCTAAAGTCAGGATAATTAATACAGGATAACAATAAGAATTTCGTGTGAAATATGTTAGTTTTATATTAACCCCTTCGTTCCTGGTGTTAGCCTTATAAAATTAAAAAACACCTTTTTGATATCTTATTTCTTGAGAGGTAATAGTACGCAAGTGGTGCCATCCATATTTTAGCTATAAATTACACTAAATTGATGTGTGTTAAATTTTCATAAAAAAAATTGAAATGTAATTTGGGCTTCAAAGGGTTAAACAATATATAATGCGGTTAAAATTACGAAGATTACAACAACAAACTTACTTTTTCACACAAAATCACCTAAACTTGAAACCTCAATAGCACTCAAGCAAAAAAAAAAGTCGTTTCAATCCGTAAGTTGTCGCCGTGTCTAAAAAAATAAAAATCCCGAAAGGATGCGCGGCATGCATGCATGCACCGACGTGTCCTGCAACTGAATCTACAAGTTCGCCTGCCGAAGACGTCGCGACGGCACGCAAGCGTCATATCCCCCGACGCGTCATGATTCCCTCTCGCTCGCTCGCCGCCTCCCACCCCGCCCGATGCTTATATATTAACATTTACTTGTTCCAGTGCACTCCATCCCTCTCGCCTCTCGACGCCGACGTACATGTGCCATCAAAATGTCCCATTTTACGTCATCTGTAGACCCTCCTTATCGCCCCGTGACGCAATCATGCAACCATTTCGACGGAAAATTTTACCAACTCCAAATCAGCCGCAGTATAATCAGCCGAAGGAAAAAACTCGCAAGAAACGAAATTAATCACAAAGGGAGGAAAAGTTTTCCTTTGAAATAAAAACTGAATTTATTATATCAATGGAACGAGTCTCGAATTTGGAACGAGTTGTGTTTTTAATTGTTTCGTGTAATCGTTTTATAATTAATGAACAAAACTGGTTTTGCAGGTTGACAGCGTAATAAATTGCAGAATATAATCTAAATAACATTTTATTATTTTTATTTTTAAATGCAGTCTATTTTTATTATTTAATGTCATAAACATATTTATTGAAAATTATATCAATAAATATCACAGATTATTACAATTCATGGTGCAGGAATTTGTTTGTTTTCCTTGAAATTAATTAATATTATTATTATTGTTGACCATTGTTGGACACCATCCATATAGTTGCTTTGAGGCTTCTATGCACGATTTCATAGATCGTTCCCTCAAACTTCCCTCCCATGGCTATTGTGACCATGTGACCTACGTTACCTTCACAATAATAATACTAATAATAATTTCTATTGGAACATAAAAATGAAATAAAAGGCTACCTACCTCTAAGGACTTCTGCTAGTAATAATTAAAACCGCAAAATTAACGCTGCACTTATACATTCTGATTTATTTCGAAAAATAATATGTTTTCCGATTCATCAACTACAAGTATAATAATAATGTTGATTGTTACACCTTTTGTAGGTTGTAGCTGTCCTATTTATTTAATCTCGAAGAGATATCAGTTTTTCCAATAATTAAACCTCGCTTCTATAATTGGTTTTCACTTGTTTTATCAATAGATACGATAATTGTCATTTGTGCAATACTGTTGTGATCTCGCGATTTTGGTTTCAAAGAATTTGAGTTTCTCACGAGTCGGCAAAGAAAACTAAGTGGACACCCGATTAGTTTTTGTTTATTTAGGACCATTAGTCTGGTTTATCTAAATCATGCGGGCAGACACTCGAACTTAGGGATCGTGCCGAGACGCCGAGAGGATTTTGTTTTATGGGTTTTGGAAATTTTCCATAAAGATTAGGGGAGGGCTCACACCAAGACCTAGGTGATGAGGAAGAGGGGAAGTTAAAAAGCGGCAGTCAGAATTGAGCAAGCAAGAGAGTAATTTGAGTTTTGAAAACGAACCTCCGTATTTTCGTCGAAGTAAATTCCGGGTTTCGACCACAAGTATCGTAGAATTAAGTGTATTGTTGTTAGTTAGTAATTATTGTAATAAGTTAGCGATTAGTTGTACATATTGTAAGATATTAGTAGATAAGTAGTGTTTAATTACATATAAAGGACATATTTGCGTGTAATTAATTCATCCATTGTCCTGATCCTGGAGCAGCACCATACCAAATTATCAGTTCGCAACAATACATCTGCACCCAATGCAACCTGCTACACAAAATTTAAATCGTGATGAATGTGTTGAAATTGTTACTTTGTCCAATGAAGGACTAACAAATCGCGAACTTTGTAGAAGAGATGGAGTGTCTCATACAACGGTCGTTAGGGTTCTGGAAAGGTTTATAGAGACCAATGATCACGCTAGACGACCCGGTCAAGGCAGACTATGAGCTACTAATGCCGTGGAGGACCGATTTTTAATGTTTCGAACACTGAGAGAAGGGTTCACTACAGCACTAAGTTTCCAAATACAACTTGCTGAGATTCATGGTACAGCTGTTGGTCAAGATACTATAAGAAGAAGAGACCTCGTCAGTGCCGGCAATTGCGCCTGGTCGGACAGGCGATCGCCTTACGGCGCCATATTTTTAAGGCAGCATATTATAAGCCCAAATATGATTTCATCTGAACGTGTTAAATTCTTAAAATATTGACGATATTTCAAATAAATCATTAATGTGTATCAGAATTTGTTTGTGATGGAATATCGTATAAATAGTTTTAAGCAAATAATTTGTAAAGCCAAAAAATAGCTAATGAAATGGAAATAAATGCAGATTTTGAAAGCAGTCTTTCAATTAGAATTAGACGTAAAAGCAAATTATTTACTTACGAAGGAACATATAAACCAATAGAAAATGTATCTAAAAAATAAAGTTGAAGCTTTTAATTACCTCTTAAATATTTGTACTAATTCTGTTACAGAAAGATTTACACAATTGGAAAGTCATAATAAAATTTTTGAATTGAATTTTTATTTTGAATATCATATCCGTCATTAGCGCAAAAAAATTCAGACGAAATTCTTAAAAATTTTCAGGATTTGCACATGAACCTAACAGACGATATAGAACCTTTAAATTTGTCTAACGAATTACAAATTGTGCGAATATATTAACAACAGGTTTGACACACCCCTTTTTTTTTTTTTGCACGTGCTGGAGGTGAAAATCTGCAAACAGACACCACCCGACCCGTGCCGAGTGGTAGTGTGGGGCTGCCCCCCAAAAGGGGCGACCCACTAAAAAACCCCCACCATTCAGACCCCCCAGTCAAAACCAGAGAGAACGTGATGGAATCCAAAATTTGGCATAACTTCACCACGTTCCTCCCCCTTTCATATCCAAAGCATTCATCCATTCATTCGTTGTGCCGGGCGCGTCGTTAATCGCCGTGCCCCCCCTCACATCAGAGTTTACAATAACTTTGTGCGCTCCCTTCGCACTAAGGGGGGCCCGGCGATGGCACGCTCGGCTCGCGCGTAGCAACCCCTCGTCCCGCCTTACGCTCGTCCCTTTCACCCTTCTCCTTTCTCCTCATTATATAACCTATCATTCCAGTCAGCACGCCCCATTCATACTCACTGCAGAGCATAATTCTGACCATACTCTCCTTGTTCACATTCTCTCCCACCTTGCATTCTGCGGCGCTCCTCATTCTCTCCCATCTCGTACACTCGAAGATGGTATGCTCCGCAGTGTCCTCAGTCGCTCCACAGAACCTATAGTGCGCCTAAACCAGTTTCCCGATGCGCACCAGGTAAGACCCAAAGCATCCATGCCCCGTAAGCGCCTGGGTAAGGTGATAATTCACCTCCCCGTGCCCACGGTTGAGCCATTCATCGATAGTCGGAATCAGTTGCCTGGTCCAGGCTCCCTTTTCCGATCCCTGCCATAGCTCTTGCCATACAAGCATTGTTTTTTCCCTTTCGTTTCTAGGGTCATTACCTCCCCAAACTCTCACCCTTTCATGCGCCAGAAGGTCTAACGGGATAACTCCAGCAACGACCGCCACGGCGTCGCCAGAAACAGTCCTGTATGCGCTGCACACACGCAGCAGCATACACCTTTGCACTCTCATCAGTCTCGCTCTATAACATTCAATCCTGAACGCATTTATCCATGCCGGCACCCCATACAGGAGAATGGAGTGCACGACCGCATTTAGTAAAGCAAAAATTAAATATGTGCCTGCATTAGATGTTTTATTTATTTTCCCACTGATAAGGTTTTTTGTATAATATCTGTAATATAACATACTTTAGGTGTCCTATGTTCGCATACTAAAAACATTATATTGCAAAACTAAAAAAAAAATTCCGAGTTAACGGCAACCTTCTACAGATATAAACACGAGTGTAAAGGGTTAAAGCAATAATACTATTACAATATATTATGGTGGCTTCGCCGGGAGTAGCATGTATATTTAATTATTTGAATTCAATTTTGTCAATAACAAAGTTGCTATTTATGCAATATTCACATTTCTAATTGTACAATATTCACATTGCAAATTGTCCAATATTCACATATGTAATTGGGCAATATTTACATTGCTAATTGTGCAATATTCATATTGCTAATAGTGCAATTGTCCAATATTCGCATTTCTAATTGTGCAATATTCACATTGCAAATTGTCCAATATTGACATTTGTAATTGGTCAATATTTACATTACTAATTGTGCAATATTCATATTGCTAATAGTGCAATATTCACATTGCAAATTGTCCAATATTCGCATTTCTAATTGTGCAATATTCACATTGCAAATTGTCCAATATTGACATTTGTAATTGGGCAATATTTACATTGCTAATTGTGCAATATTCACATTGCTAATAGTGCAATATTCACATTGAAAATTGTCCAATATTCGCATTTCTAATTGTGCAATATTCACATTGCTAATTGTGCAATAGTCACATTGCTAATAATGCAATATTCACATTGAAAATTGTCCAATATTCGCATTTCTAATTGTGCAATATTTACATTGCTAATTGTGCAATATTCACATTGCAAATTTTGCAATATTCACATTGATAATTGTGCAATATCTAAAAGTTTTAACAAAAGCTATATTATCTGTGATATATTTCCATTGAACATCGTTATTTGTACATCATGTTTGCATAAAGATCATTGTAGTTTTTGCAAAGGTTTGCACAACGTACATTGCACTAGTATTCCAAATTAAGAAAGTTGCTAAAAGTATTAAATATTTTCTTTATAAAAATATGAATTTACTTATTTGCTCTCACAATCGAATTGTTGAGGACACTTGGAATTACAGGATTATCCGTAAATAACTTCCAGGTTTTTTTCGTGCAGAATACACAGAATTTAATAATCTTATCAAATAAAAGGATGTGTAAAGAATGAATCAGAAAAGCATTGATAGTTTTGTTCACTATGCCGTTTATTATCTTAAATAGATAATTTAAGCCGAGAAATTTAATTAAACCGAGCAATTTATTTTCAAAGAATAATTATTATTTCTGCAAAAGTTTGAAATGAGGTATGAAACCCGTTTTAGATCTATAGGTTTCTGCTTGCAGGGATTTTTGCAGAGTAAGAAATAGATGGTAATCTAATAGCGCGAGATCAGGACTACATTGTTATGTATGTATGATCGATGTGGAAACTCGAGATCCAATTATTTCGTGACGAGCGTTCAAAAATTTTATTTAAAATATTAATTTCGAAGATAAAACTTCAAAAATACCGCTGGTTTTCGTTCAAAGCATATTCCCACTTTATCAATTGCTAATAGAACCCATTGCGTTCATTTTTATTAAAATTAACTTTGTTCCTTTGTAAAATATGAAAATAATAATCCCATCAAACTGATAACATTACTGTATGTAAGCTTAACCCTTTGGGTACATATTTATTTAGAGAATGCAAGACAAGTGAAATATATGTACATTTGACGGCTGAGGCTCGTCATGAGCCTTAGCAGTTATATGTATCCAAAGGGTTAACGCCACGCTGGGATTAAAATCTTTAGCGTTAACAAAACTGAGATATTTTTAATAATTAACAACAAATAATTAATCGATTCTACACCCGAAAGGGTAGAAGAATTTCGATTATAATAATAAAAATAATTAACAACAAATTGTTAATAATAATATGTTATATAATATGCTTTTTTTAAGATTTAATTTATGGAGGGGCGTTGATTGCTAAAAGAAAATCAATTAAAAGTATTACGTTCTGGGTTTTCAAGTATTCACAAGAAACGCTCTTTCCTATGAATGCCGCATCATTGAGCGGTTGCGATTTCAATTTAATGAGGACAACTGGGACAACATAGAAGGTTTCTAACGAGGATTGATGAACTCACATGTACCATCATTTCTCCACATTTACTTTAAAAATCAAGTTTATTTACTTATTTAGTGGTTTACACTGGAACAAACTTATTTCACGTAGAAGGAACACAAAAAAATAATAACTTATATAAATAGTTAAATCGCTTTAAAACGCTAGCCTCAAATATAGTCAAAACTAGATAACTCAAGACACCGTTACCTCAACCACCAAAACACGAAAATTCCAAGAGGAGAACGATTTGACTCTGAAGACTCGAAGACAAGTTAAATCTCCATAAAATCTTTTTTTAAGATTCCATTTATTCAGATCAGTCTGTCCAGTCTGTCTAGTTCTTCTAGTCTGTCCAGTATATCCAGTCTGTCCAGTCTCTCTAGTCTGTCCAGTTTATCCAGTCTATCAAGTTTTTCGTGTCTGTCCAGTCGGTATAGTCTCTCCAGGTTGCCGTGCGGATGTTATGCAGTTAGTCCCTAAAGCATCCATGCCCGCTTAGCATTTGCGTAAGGTGGAAGTTTATTACACCGTTCTTTTGTGACACCCATCGCTAGACAAAAAGGATAAGGATCCCGTTCCATTGTCTCAAGTAGGGAAAGATGATTCGTTCTGGAACCTCCACCCCCACTTCCTGTAAATCCACGCGTGGGGTTATATTGACCTCAAACCTTGTTTAGCGTGGGGTTACATAGACATCACACCCTGTTTATTGTTGGATTACATAGACCTCAAACCCTGTTTAGCGTGGGGTTACATAGACCTCACAATCTGTTTAGCGTGAGGTTACATAGACCTCACGCCCTGTTTAGCGTGGGATTACAGACCATGATGACTCCTCATCACCCTATAGACCGGAAGTGGAGCTGGAGGTTCCAGAACATCATCTTTCCCTACTGTCTCACATTCGACTACAGCCACTTTTCTAGCCATGCCTGATATGTTCGTTGTCTTTCTCTTTTTCACGTTTTGTGCAATAGTAGCTTGTTATCGCTCAGTAGAGTTCCTCTCTTTCTCGTACCATTAACTCTATTGGTACTATAACAGCAATTACAAGAGAGGCCTCCGTTGAAACCGTCCGTTATGCACTGGATACTCTCTGCACCATTTTCCTTTGAACTGCCGTGAGTTTGTCTGGTCGTTTTGTTCTCCATAGCACTCGCCCATGTCGTAGATCATGGCTGAATGTACCACCGAGCAGAGGAGCCTTCGCTTGCTGCTTTTGGGCCACCTGTGTAGGGCTGTTAGACCTGCTTTTGGGCCACCAGTGTAGGGCTGTTGTGTTGGCTGTTAGACTCGACAAACTTGATTCAAAGTAGAGAGACAAAGAGATTTCTAGTCTCTCAAGTATGTCCAATCTGTTCAGTCTCTACAGACTGGACAGACTGGAGAGACTAGAAGGACTAGACAGACTGGACAGGTAGTTTTCCTAGTCTACCTGTTTTTCTAGTGCTGCAGTGGATAGATAGATCGATTCTTTCGATATTTGATCGATTCTTTCGAAACTATCTTTTCCCCCTTTACAAAAAAAGTAATGAGAACAATCTTTCCGAATCCTCTTAGGAGCACTGCCTCTGTTTTTTATAGGCCAGGTTTAGCCTCCTTCCTTCCATTCAATTACCAACTTGCTCTGAGCATTATTTTCCTTTCTGTTTCCTTGTTACTACTAGAGCCAGGTCGTCGGCAAAACCCACAATGTCCACTCCCTCCGGCAATTTAAGTCTGAAAACCCCTTCAAATGACATATTTCACAGCATCGGACCCAACACCGAGCAACCCAATACTGACATGACGATCTTCTATTGCATTGATTTTTCTATTTCTCAAATAGCACCGTTTTTCTTCCCAATTACTCCAAGATGTTTTGATATGCTGCCAATTTAAAGGCACTTTTTACATCGAGGGTTGTGAGTACACATCATTTTCTTGTTGGAAGGTATACGTCATTTAAACGCCACGCTTGCCAGGCGGGTTGGCGAGTTTTGGTTTCAGTCGCCAATTTTGGGTGGAGACGCTGTTGTTGATTTGCCCATTTTGGGTACAAACGCGGTCTAGGTTTTCTTGCAGCCGCTTAATCTAAGACAGACGCTACGATGCTTGTGCTAGTTTTGGTCCGCCCCGGGTATTTTATTTCCGCGGTACCACCTATATCTAGGAGGCATTCCCTTATCCGCCACCTGGGAAGGCGCCCGATGGAGGACTAGCAAACCCACACGGGGTTCCAAAAGAAACTGGATCCAAACTGCAACAAACAGGAAGACGTGGAAATCCTTGGAAGAGCTCTACATCCAGGAGTGGATAAACGAAGGCTGAGAAGAACAAGAAAAAGAAGCGTCCCTTCCTGGACTGTTTTGGCCACTTTAACTACCTAAGCCATGGCATCTACTGTCGATTTGTCTTCTCTAAACACCAAATTGCTTCTCCGAAACGTTTTCACCTGGCGCTAACCCCTATTTTATTCTCTGTAACAGTATTTGCTCTAGGTGTTTTCCTTAAACACCAAATAGACTCATAGGTCCGTAGAAGGAAGGCTTCTCGATGGGCTTATCGCCTTTCCTAATAACTTCCAAAACATAGTTTGGAAACTTATCCACTGCAGTTTTCATAACCTCTGTAGAAGTTCATATATGCCTGAGGCTTCGCCATTTCTAAGGCGCTGGCCGACCGTCAATAGTCCCTCCTCATTGAATTGTACTATCTCCAGCATATCTGGTTGCTCCCTAACCGGTTCTTCATGAGTTGGGAACAGTTGGAAACTCATTGCTATTTGGAATGCATATCCATCGTAGGCTTGTTTGTCTAGTCTTGTCTGTCTAGTCAGGCATTTAGACATTTATGTTATAAAAATGAATACAAACTTTAATTTTTATTTCAGTTAGTTAATTTAGTTTTTTTTTTATTTAGTCTTGATTCATCAGACCAAGCGGCAGCGCGTATGTGGTCTTGATTTATCTGATGAAGATATTATCTGCCGCGCGTAGGTGGTCTTGATTTATCTGGGCTTGATTTATTTGGTTTTGATTCATCTGATCAAGTCTACATACGCGCGGCAGCGGGTATATGGTCTTCATTTATCTGACCACGACCATACACGCGCAGCAGCGCGTATGTGGTCTTGATTTATCTGGTCTTGAACCATCTGATCAAGACCACATACGCGCGACAGCGCCTTTTAATTACGGCAGTCTTTTAATTTTAAAAGGTTCTACCGCCTCCATTAAATTGCACCGAATTGCCTGAAATTTAAAAAGTTTAGTATACCATATGCCGTACAAGGTGGCGATGAAAACGTCAGTGGTGTGCACCTTTAAACTTTCCATACAGGGTTGCATACTCCCAAGCGGCAGACAAATTTTCCAGGCATTTGTTCGGAGCTGTAAACGGCCGCGGAACTCCTGAGGAAGTTCACATAGCCCTGCAGAGTTTTGATCCGCATCTGGGCGTTCTTTAAGTTCTCGTTTAAGTTGTTTATCTGCGACTGCATCTTTTGCCGGATGTCGTCCCGGTCCTTCTGCGCCGCCTTCTGCTCTGCGCCAGCTGCTTCTCCAGATCGGTGACTTGGTTCTGTATGGATCTTCGGATAGTCTCGCAGCGGTCTTTGGTGCGGGCGACCATCCTGGCGGACTCCTCCCTAACGTTGTTGACTTCTGCGGTGAGCTGAGCAGCATCCATTCCGTTCAGCTGCTTCTACAGTTTCTTGGTTTCGGAGTATTTTTGAGTTAAAACCGGACAAGGCGCTCGTCCTTTTTCGCAGGCATTTTGGGGTTCTGTGCTTCAGCTTTATCTCCACTTCCTGGTGGGCGACGATTAGTACAAGAAATTTCGTGGAAATTTTCTTGGGCGCGTTTTTTCGCGTCGTTGGCTTGTTGATACGATTTGTTGCATTTGTTCGTTTTCTGCGTTCAACTCGTCGATTCTTGTTTGGAGCGCGGCATTGCGGTATAACATATCTTTATATGATTGGCCGAACACTTGGTCTCTTCTGCTTTGTTCCTTTTGCTCAGCATACTGAGCAGTCTTGTCTCTGAGTGGCTGAATTTCTCTAAGTAGAACCTCGTTATTTATTTCAGCCATCATGTCCATTTGTTGGGCATCTTGTAATTTCGTCTGCGTTGTTTTAAGGACATCAAGTAAAGGAGTTAAACATTGCAACTTTTCATGAAATTGATTATTTGGATCTCCAGGTTGACTTGTTCTCCAATTCTGTTGTTTTCCAACTCAATTAGATCAATTCTGTTCTTCAACTTGTTGTTGAGCCTCCAAATATTTATTGCGGTAATTGAATGGACTGTATTTAACGAAAAATTAATTTGGTGGTTGAATCAAATCGGGATGGTCCCGTCACTTACCTTAGGGTTGCTCGCGTCTCCGCTCTATTTAACGGGAGGAAAATCAGAAAAACAATAACTATAGGGATATAGATGGAGGGATACCCCTAAATTGTGTCGTTCCGGACGCAAAAAGCCGCTGCAGCCTTTTGAAGCTTTAACTTGACAAATTTGTAATACGTGCACAATACAATCAGTCGATGTTGTTCGCGCTTTGATTTGCGTGGTCTCGCTTTAAGCATTTTATAATTGTTGTGAGCTCGACCAACGATCAAATCATGCACATTCGCGGCGTGATAAATAAATAATCGCGAGATTTCGGCCCAGGTCGACACACCTGTCCTCTTCTTTTGGTAGATGCCGAAATCGATTCAAATTTCAATTGAAAATATGGATTTATTAAAAAATTGGCGCGAACAGTAATCATCTAATTGTGACTGCTGCTCTTCCGTAAAAGCTCCCATCTCTCCCAACTCATCTTGAGCTTGTCTGAACCGCTGTTTAGCAACATTCATCTGTTGTTCCATCTCGATCATTTGTTCCAATTCAATTCCTTTGCCGTCTTCTTCGAACACCTTAACGATCTTCTCCAGCTCCTTAATTTTCTTCTAAATTTCTTCTTCTTCTTCTAAAGCTGTTTATTTCTCAAAGCTGCTTTGGCGTCTACGACGTCCAGAGATGTTACTTTAAGTTTTTCCACATCTGCTCTCAACTCTGCAACTTCTAGTAGTTTCGATTTGTAATCGTCTTGCAGGGTGTTATATTGTTTCCTTGTTTTAAGTTTGTATGATTATCTATAACGTAGGATGGTTTCACCAATTCTATCTTCTGAGTATTATCAGGTTGTCTAGGGAAAGGTGGAAGACATGCTGCGAAACACGTTGGTGGTGTGGGGGCGCTCATGGATGATAACATCCTGCGATGTTGTTCAAGATGTAGCCTTTCTTGTCTAACCGTCGACAACTCATTTTGTATGGATCTAACTTCAGTTTCCATTTTGTTCAGCTGCTTCTCCAGTTCCTTGGTTTCGGAGTTTTTTGGGCTAAAGCCCAAAAAAAGATAAACATTTCTATGGTTCAGCTTTATCTCCAATTGCTGATGAACGACGATTAGGACCAGGAACGCACTGGGCTTGTTACTGTTTCGAGTTCAACAGACCGTTCTCCTTGACGATCATTAGCAGCTCGCACTGGAGGCTGGTGAGTTGCCGCTGGAGGCTATCGACCGTCTGGTCCTTGCACAGCAGGTCTTCCTGCAACTGGTACCTTTTTCCTTCTAAATCTGCATTCTCTTGCGCCAATCTCTCTTGCATGTTATAACTAGTGTCCTTGATGATCATCCGCAGCTCGCACTGGAGGCTGGTGAGTTGCCGCTGGAGGCTATCGACCGTCTGGTCCTTACGCAGTAAGTCTTCCTGAAACTAGTACCTTTTTACTTCTAAATCTGCATTCTCTTGCGCCAATCTCTTTTGCATGTTATAACTAGTGTCCTTGATGATCATCCGCAGCTTGCACTGGAGGCTGGTGAGTTGCCGCTGAAGGCTATCGATCGTCTGGTCCTTGCACAGCAGATCTTCCTGCAACTGGTATCTTTTTCCTTTTGAATCTGTATTCTCTTGCGCCAATCTCTCTCGCATGTTATAACTAGTATTGTAACGGAACTCCGCCTCCGCAAGTACGGAACTTCCGCATTCCTGCATTCTCTTGCGCCAATCTCTCCTGCATATTATAACTAGTGTCCTTGACGATCATCCGCAGCTCGCAATGGAGGCTGTTGAGTTACCGCTGGAGGCTATCGACCGTCTGGTCTTCGCACAGCAGATCTTCCTGCAACTGGTATCTTTTTCCTTTTGAATCTGTATTCTCTTGCGCCAATCTCTCTCGCATGTTATAACTAGTTTTGTAACGGAACTCCGCCTCCGCCTCCGCAAGTGCGGAATTTCCGCATTCCTGCATTCTCTTGCGCCAATCTCTCCTGCATGTTATAACTAGTGTCCTTGACGATCATCCGCAGCTCGCACTGGAGGCTGTTGAGTTGCCGCTGGAGGCTACCGACCGCCTGGTCCTTGCACAGCAGGTCTTCCTGAAACTGGTACCTTTTTCCTTGTGAATCTGTATTCTCTTGCGCTAATATTTCTCGCATGTTATAACTAGTGTTGTAACGGAACTCCGCCTCCGCCTCCGCAAGTGCGGAACTTCCGCATTCCTGCATTCTCTTGCGCCAATCTCTCCTGCATGTTATAACTAGTGTCCTTGACGATCATCCGCAGCTCGCACTGGAGGCTGTTGAGTTACCGCTGGAGGCTATCGACCGTCGGGTTCTTGCACAGCAGATCTTCCTGCAACTGGTATCTTTTTCCTTTTGAATCTGTATTCTCTTGCGCCAAACTCTCTCGCATGTTATAACTAGTGTTGTAACGAAACTCCGCCTCCGACTCCGCAAGTGCGGAACTTCCGCAATCCTGCATTCTCTTGCGCCAATCTCTCTTGCATGTTATAACTAGTGTCCGTGACGATCATCCGCAGCTCGCACTGAAGGCTGGTGAGTTACCTCTGGAGGCTATCGACCGTCTGGTCCTTGCACAGCAGATCTTCCTGCAATTGGTATCTTTTTCTTTTTGAATCTGTATTCTCTGGCGCCAATCTCTCTCGCATGTTATAACTAGTGTTGTAACGGAACTACGCCTCCGGATCAGCAAGTGCGGAACTTCCGCATCCCTGCATTCTCTTGCGCCAATCTCTCTTGCATGTTATAACTTGTGTCCTTGATGATCATCCGCAGCTCGCACTGGAGGCTGTTGAGTTACCGCTGGAGGCTATCGACCGTCGGGTTCTTGCACAGCAGATCTTCCTGCAACTGGTATCTTTTTCCTTTTGAATCTGTATTCTCTTGCGCCAATCTCTCTCGCATGTTATAACTAGTGTAGTAACGGAACTCCGCCTCCGCCTCAGCAAGTGCGGAACTTCCGCATTCCTGCATTCTCTTGCGCCAATCTCTCCTGCATGTTATAACTAGTGTCCTTGACGATCATCCGCAGCTCGCAATGGAGGCTGTTGAGTTACCGCTGGAGGCTATCGACCGTCTGGTCCTTGCACAGCAGATCTTCCTGCAACTGGTATATTTTTCCTTTTGAATCTGTATTCTCTTGCGCCAATCTCTCTCGCATGTTATAACTAGTGTTGTAACGGAACTCCACCTCCGCCTCAGCAAGTGCGGAACTTCCGCATTCTTGTCATTCTCTTGCGCCAATCTCTCCTGCATGTTATAACTAGTGTCCTTGACGATCATCCGCAGCTCGCACTGGAGGCTGGTGAGTTGCCGCTGGAGGCTATAGACCGTCTGGTCCTTGCACAGCAGATCTTCCTGCAACTGGTATCTTTTTCCTTGTGAATCTGTATTCTCTTGCGCTAATATTTCTCGCATGTTATAACTAGTGTTGTAACGGAACTCCGCCACCGACTCCGCAAGTGCGGAACTTCCGCATTCCTGCATTCTCTTGCTCCAATCTCTCTTGCATGTTATAACTTGTGTCCTTGACGATCATCCGCAGCTCGCACTGGAGGCTATTGAGTTACCGCTGGAGGCTATCGATCGTCTGGTCCTTGCACAGCAGATCTTCCTGCAACTGGTATCTTTTTCCTTTTGAATCTGTATTCTCTTGCGCCAATCTCTCTCGCATGTTATAACTAGTGTTGTAACGGAACTCCGCCTCCGCCTCCGCAAGTACGGAACTTCCGCATTCCTGCATTCTCTTGCGCCAATCTCTCCTGCATGTTATAACTAGTGTCCTTGACGATTATCCGCAGCTCGCACTGGAGGCTGTTGAGTTACCGCTGGAGGCTATTGACCTTCTGGTCCTTGCACAGCAGGTCTTCCTGAAACTGGTACCTTTTTCCTTGTGAATCTGTATTCTCTTGCGCTAATATTTCTCGCATGTTATAACTAGTGTTGTAACGGAACTCCGCCTCCGCCTCCGCAAGTACGGAACTTCCGCATTCCTGCATTCTCTTGCGCCAATCTCTCTTGTATGGTATAACTAGTGTCCTTGACGATCAGCTCGCACTGGATGCTGGTGAGTTTGGTGCTTACAAAGCAGGTCTTGCTGCAATTGGTACCTTTTTCCTTTGGGTGTACCACGTGTATTTATTTTATCGTTGATCGCGCGATTTTTAAACCGAAAACCGGCGCGCGACTTACAAACAAAATAAACACGTGATTTTGGGAAGGGGGGGGTGCTTAACATAAAACCTCACCACGTATCACCAGTGGGGAGGGGGGCTTTCCAAGTTGCTAAAAGACATCACGTGATTAATGGACGACCCCTAAGCTCTTGACCTCCGCATCCGCCTTTGCTTCCGCAAAAAAGACCTCCGTTTCAACTCTAAACTATCACTCAGTTTCTTTGCAAATTGCGAAATTACGTTAACGCATGGTGTAGTCTTGTCTGCTTAGTGTTGTTTGTATAGTCTTGCCTGTCTTGTCTTGTCTGTCTAGTCTTGTCTGTCTAGTCTTGTCTGTCTAGTCTTGTCTGTCTAGTCTTGTCTGTCTAGTCTTGTCTGTCTAGTCTTGTCTGTCTAGTCTTGTCTGTCTAGTCTTGTCTGTCTAGTCTTGTCTGTCTAGTCTTGTCTGTCTAGTCTTGTCTGTCTAGTCTTGTCTGTCTAGTCTTGTCTGTCTAGTCTTGTCTGTCTAGTCTTGTCTGTCTAGTCTTGTCTGTCTAGTATTTTCTGTCTAGTCTTGTCTATTTGTCTTTAGTAGAAGACAAAATTAAGGAGCTGGAGAAGATCGTTAAGGTATTCGAAGAAGACGACAAAGGAATTGGATTGAGGGAACAAATGATCGAAATGGAACAACAGATGAATGTTGCTAAACAGCGGTTCAGACCAGCTCAAGATGAGTTGGGAGAGATGAGAGCTTTTACGGAAGAGCAGCAGTCGCAAT
Source organism: Phosphuga atrata (assembly GCA_944588485.1). NCBI lineage: Eukaryota > Metazoa > Arthropoda > Insecta > Coleoptera > Silphidae > Phosphuga > Phosphuga atrata. The sequence goes on along the minus strand of OX155899.1, from coordinate 68,857,382 downwards.
TAGATGATTACTGTTAGCGCCAATTCATTAATAAATCCATATTTTCAATCGAAATTTGAATCGATTTCGGCATCTACCAATAGAAGGGGACAGGTGTGTCGACCTGGGCCGAAATCTCGCGATTATTTGATTTGAGCCGGCAGTGTGATTTGAGCGTTGGTCGAGCTCACAACAATTAGAGTATGCTTAGAGTGCGGAAAGCGAAACCACGCACATCAAAGGGCGAACAACATCGACCGATTGTATTGTGCACGTATTACAAATTTAAGTTAAATCTTCGCGGTTCTGCAGCGGCTTTTCCGTCCGGAACGACACAATTTAAGGGTATCCCTCCTTCCTTTTTGTCTGTCTAGTCTTGTCTGTCTATCTACCAAGTCTTCTCTGACACATTCTGGCCATATTCCCGTATTAGAAGAACTAAACTACGCAGAAAACCAGAAAACAAATAATTCTCTTTTAAATAATGTTCAAGGAATTTTGCAACAAAGTATGTTTAGGTTCATTACAGTGTTATTAATTTTTAGATAGGAAAGCTTTTACCTCGCCGCAGCTTTTTATAAAACATGCGAAAAAATAAAACTTGCTGTAAAACTATATCTGCATTACCCTGACAGAAAATGATGAATAATTGGTACAGAAGCCGCTCCAAAGCTCGGGGACAAACAAAACGAAACGAAAGCTTATTACTCATGGCTGCGTTTTACGACTTCAATTAAGGTAATTAAACTTTGGTATAAAAACAAAAAATATTTTTTTGTCAATAATTCTGCGTCTTTAATCAATCGGCTGCGATAGCTAAACAATTTCGAACAAGCAATAATTCCGTTTCTCTCTCGGAGGAAAATATTGCAGCGACATTTTCGCAATTTTCCTAAGCCGATCCACTCGGCGCAGATTTATATTGAATCCGATTACTATTTTTTTTCTCCTCGGCGTTTTAACTGAAAAACAGAACAACGGCATACGGTCAGACAATAAATCCACAATATTTCACGGAGCTGGGAAAAAATAACAAATAAATTTCCCGATTGAAATTACACACGAAAAACAAGCTTGCACTCAATATTAGCCAGACCTATAGATTTAGCTGCCACAGATTCGGCTGAAAAAATCTTTGAAGAGGGAAAACCAACAAATTTGTCGATAAGGGTTGCGTATAATGGATAGTTATTAGGGTGGGATTTTAAATTATAACGTCGATTTCGAATAATAAAACTTTTTTATTGCTCATCAAATTTATACCCCAAATCTAAATTCGTTTTCGCTTTCGTAACGCCATATCACCTGCTTTTTAATATATAATAATGAGGAAAGTCAAAGGTGAAAGGTGAGAGTTTTTGTGAATGTTATTTCGGTGAAACATTCGAGAAAAGTAATTAAGTTTATTCATAAAGTTGTTGAAGTGGAAATATATTAATTTTTTGACGCAAAAATTCATTTCAATTTTAATTTAAGTATACGAAAAGGATCCTTTGCTCTTCGTGACTTTCAAATCTCTTTGTCATTTTATATGAGATCCTTAATATTATATTTAGTAATATAGGCTGCATTGAACAGAGTGTAAATTGCAATATTGAAGTTCACAGATGTATACAATATATTATTTACATTGAATTGAAAAATTCACTATTTTTCTTTAGTTGTAAAAAAAAGTGAAAAAAGATAGTGTTATTTAAAAAAAAAAAAAAAACCTGATTTTTTTATTTCAATGTATGAATTACCACGTAGTAACAGTCGCAACCATCCTATTCATATTTTATTTAGTTAATTTATGTATTTGGTATGTACTAAATTTTTATACCGAGAGTCTAATTCTTCTTCTTTAATCCATAGCCGGCGCATGGAGAGGTGGTCGACCTCGTAGCCAGTACGCTGCTGTTGGTGCCGCTAGATTCCGTGCTCCATTCACTATACGCTTCCATGCTAATCGATCAGTTGCAACGGTTCTTGCCTCAGCTGTTGTTATTCGCTGGTTTTTTAAATCGTTCTCTACGTGTTTCAACCATGTGGTCTTCGGTGCTTGTTTTTGTGTTCTCCAATCAAGAGGTCGTTTTTTCCATAGGAGTTTGTGCGGTACTCGATTGTCGCCCATCCTACAGATGTGGCCGAACCATCGTAATCGGCGTTTTTGAATTTCCTCAACAATCGGTGTCTGTTGGTCGCACCTTTTTCTGATTGTCTCATTTCGGAGGTGGTTGAGGAGTGAGACGCAGAGAATCTGTCTCAGGCATCGCATTTGGAAGGCCTCGAGCTTGTTAAGGTCTGGTTTGAGTAATGTCCATGTTTCCGATCCATAAAGAAGAATTGGGAGGATCAGCGTCCGGTATAGGCGTATTTTGGTTTTGATGGTAATATTCGTCCGCTTCCATATGCACCACTTGAGTGAAGCAAACGTTGCTGTTGCCTGGCCTATCCGGCTGTGAACTTCGGCTGTCGAAGCTACTTTCTTCTCCACAACCAGTGATCCCAAATATTTGAACTGTGGTACCTGCTCGATTGTGGTTCCATCGAGGTAAACTCTGGCTTCAGATCCATCCGTTGTAAGCACTTTGGTCTTATCCGCATTGATTCTCAGTCCGTATGACTGGGCAATGCCAGAAATGTCATACAAGGTGTCTGTTACTTCGGCATCTGTGTTGGCGAAAACCGCACTGTCATCGGCGAACATCAGATCGGTTAGGAAGTTTTTGTCATCATATCGAACTCCGCGTCGCCCATCAAACGCTTTTCGCATAATCGTGTCGATCACAATGTTAAAAAGGAGCGGCGAGGCCACGTCTCCTTGCCGGACTCCGGTTCGAATCGGGAATTCCGCAGACATGTCGTTTCGGATACGAACATTGCTGGTTGAGCCGTCGTACGATGCTTGAAGAAGTTGCTTGATTTTCAGTGGCACGTGTTCGATCTTCAGGGCTTCCCACAAGCTTGTCCAATCGATGCAATCAAAAGCAGATTTGAAATCGATGAAGACGATGACAGTTCGTTTGCCACATCGAATTCTTTCTTCTATTAGCTGACGGAGAGCAAATATCTGATCGATGCATCCTCGATGTGGTCGAAATCCAGCTTGTTCTTCCCGGCTTGTTTGCTCTCGATGTTTCTGTAGTCTTGATTGTATGATTTTCATAAATACTTTGCCGACGATCGAGAGGAGGCTAATACCACGGTAATTCTTGCATTCCCGACTGTCGCCTTTCTTCAAAATAGGCACAACAATCGCTTTCTTCCACACGGATGGAACACAATCTGAATGCCATATATGCACTGTGAGAACGTGAAGTTGATGTAATAAGACGTCTCCCCCGGCTTTGATTATTTCGGCAGTTACTTGATCTCCTCCCGGCGCTTTACCATTTTTCAGGGATTTTATTGCCGTCTTCACCTCATTGATTGTTGGTTCAGTATCGGGAAACTGATTTATCGGCTGCTCAATAATCGGCAGTTCGGGTGCTGGACCTACTGGCGGATTGTGGTTGTACAGCTGATGAAAGAATTCTCTCCACCGCTGTAGACGTTCCTGAGGAGAGGTCACGAAAGTTCCATCCAATTTTTTGATATTGTCATTTGTTGATGTTGTTTTGCCACTTAACCGTCGGATTGTCTAGTACAGCGTCCGGTACTCATGCCTTGACGCTGCTTCTTCCATGTCAGCCGCGATGTTATTCCAGTAAGCTTCCCGTTCCAATTTCATTTTCTGTCGAACTTCTTTGTTCAATCGTCGGTATTGTTTGAAATCGACGTGTTTCATTTGCTTCCGCTGGTCGACTAGATTGAGACAGTCGTCCGAGATCCATTGCTGCGTCCGTCGACGGATGGGCGGACACAGCTCCGTTGCACACCCCACAATAGACTCAGAAAGTTGTTTTTCTTCTATGTTGATATCGACTGGTATCGTGAGTGCTGCAAATTTGTTGGATAATGCGATTTGAAATTTTCGGCTGGTTTCAGGGTCTCACAGACAGGCCCAGTTCCTCTTGGCTGACGGTGGTGCCTTTTTCTTTGCTCTTTGTAATTTCAATTGTAGTTTCACTCGTACAAGATAATGGTCTGATCCACAGTCGGGTCCACGCATCGCACGTACATCTTTGAGCGTCGATCGGAATCTGGTGTTGACCAAAATGTAGTCCAACATCGCGGAATCGTTGCCGGATGGATTTCGCCACGTGAGTTGATGTTTGAGGGGGTGACGAAAGATGCTGTTGCCGATGATCAAGTTGTTTGACGCTGCAAATGATAAGAGGCGTAATCCGTTGTCATTTATTTCCCCGTATCCGAATTTTCCCATCGTTTCTTCCCAACCGGTTCGATCTGCACCCGTATGTGCATTAAAGTCGCCCATAAGTACGATTAATTCGGTTTGGGGTATTGTATCCAGTGTGTGTTGAAACTGGGCATAAAATTCATCCTTGTTTGTGTCCGGGCTGGTCTCAGTTGGGGCGTAGACGGATACGATATGGGTCTTAATCGTTCCATCAATAGTGATAACCGCCAGACGCTCGGATATCGGTTGGAATGCGATAACACTGGCAGCGGCCCGTCGATCAACCATAAGGCCAACGCCGGCTTCTCGTTTGTCGCCACCAGAATAGAATAGCGTCATCGTCTAGTCGATTGATGGTGGGTCAACCTTCATTGTCCCAGATCCTGTGAGCCGCAGTTCTGATAATGCACAGATCGATATTTTGCATTTCAATAATTCCTTGGCGATAATTTCCTTTTGACCAACGTGATGTCCCGTTCGCACATTCCATGCGGCGATTCGTATTTCTGATTTCGGTGTGATTAACCTGAGTCTTTGGCCAGTAGTCCACTTCTCACCAGCATCCCTGGTTCCCAAAGCTGGCGCATCGGCTGCCCCGGATGCGGTAGCATTAATTCGTAAGTGGTTAAGTCGTGTATCCATGCGGTTTCTTGCCTAGTTTCTTCGGTTTCCCGATTCTGGTCAGCGCGGCAGGCCGACCACCCTCCTCCTTTCACACCCTGGCTTGGGACCAGACGACGGTGTATTAGGTCGAAAAAGGAGGGAGAGCAAAAAATACGTTTATGTCACTTTGACATTAAAGAGTCACATTTGAGAGTCTAATTAATTTCTGTTATTTAGGAACTTCATTCTTTTTCTTGTCTAAACAGAAAAGACTAGACAGACAAGACTAATTAAAACTATTTACATTCCAAAAAAGCAGTTTGAGGATTAAGCCGTTTCAGGAACGCTTTAAGGACTGAATTAGAGTTCCTTAGAGTTAAAGAACTTAAGTCCTAAGCCCTTTTGTAACTTAAAAACTTAAAACTTAATTATTATTTTATATATACTTATTAACTTAACTTTTAAGTTAAGCCCTTTTGTAACTTCAAGAGATTTAGAAAAACTTTTCTAGCAAATATTCATAATCCTACACCGTGATATTGCAAATGTAGTTTTATATCCAGTTTTTTTTTTTAAGTTGAAAGCTGCTGCAGAGTTGCAAAAGCTTCTCCCTATAAAACTAATACAGACTGAAATGGACGAAACACTGTGCTAAGCTACAGGTAGATAATAGGATATCGATCCTCCACCCTTTTCAGTTGCTCGCAAAAAATTCTATACAGTGTGAAAATTTATATAGGTACAGTTTTATTTAGTTATCTGAACCAATAGAAAATCCAGTTCACGGCGAGCAATCGCCCAGTCAATCAATCAGGTTAGACGGACAAGGATGAACCGGATATAACAGACAAAAACCAAACTGAATTAGAATACAGATAAGAAGTATAAAACAGTCAATAACTTTAGATAAGTAAAATATAAATTTAAAAAAAAGTTGCTTTAACAGTTTTGGCACGTAATATTAAGAAGATTATATAAAAATGTCATACTAAAGTATAGTTTTATTTATTGTTAATATAATTTACAGTGAGTAATAAAAAAGCTTTCTTTATATTTGCTTTTATATGTTGTTTCATATAGGTATTTATAATATTTTATTATCTCTTTAAAATACATTTCTAATATTTTGGATTGAAAAAAGTAGATTCGATTGAAAAAAACGGCTTTTTCCCGTCTGGAACGACACAATTTTAGGGTATCCCTCGATCTTTATTGTTTTTCCCATTTTCCTCCCTTTAAATAGGCGACGGAAGGACGTTCCACCACGGGGCGGAGACGCGAGCAGCCCTAAGGTAAGTGACGGTACTATCCCGATTTGATTCAACCACCAAATTAATTTTTCGTTAAATACAGTCCATTCATTTGGTCAATTCATAGGCTTTAACAGCTCGTAAACAAAATAATATTAACATAATACCATATCAATCATCCTATTCGTTTTAGGCATATCTTTTGAAGCTATTGATCCATTTATCCATCAGATTTCCGTTATTGTTACCCAAAATAATTTGGCATTTAATGGAATTACATCAAGCTCGGCACCTGACAGGATACGCTCGCAATCTGTCCTCCGTAATAAGATAATCCTAACTTATATAGACAGCAGAATCCCCATAATATTCGTATTGATTCTCTTCATCTGCTGTGACAGATTTATACACAACACTGTATGATGCATCGTGATTATTTTTAATAACTTTTTTGTAAACGGGAAAAAGAAGTTCGGAAAGAAAAGAACAAATATCTGGGTGTTACGATACATAAATGTCTACCATTTAAAAAACACATCAGCGAAATCGCAGATAAAACCCTTAAAGCCACTGCAGCACTAGAAAAAGTAATGCACAACGCTGGTGGCCCCAAAAGCAGCAAGCGAAGGTTCCTATGCTCGGTGGTACATTCGACCATGCTATACGCAGCACCAGCATGGATGGCTGCTATGGCGAATAAAACGACCAGACATAAACTAACGGTAATACAATGGAAAATGGCATTGAGAGTATCTAGTGCATACCAGACGGTCTCAGCGGAGGCCTCCCTTGTAATTGCTGGTACAGTATCAATATACGAGAAAAAGAGGAACTCTACTGTGCGAGAATAAGCGACGATTGATCAAAAAGATGCCAGGGTACGAACATATCAGGCATGGAAAAAAGAGTGGCGGTTGTCTAATAAGGGAAAATGGAGCAAAATCCTTATCTCTGATGTCGATCCATGCGTGTTACAAAAGCACAGTGAAATAAACTTCCAACCTTACGCACGTGCTAAGCGGGCATGGATACTTTACGGACCACCTACATAATATCTACACAATCTTCGAATGTAATATATGGATAGCGGATAGAGAAGCGTGTGAAAACATAACTTTTCTCAAACTAGAGCCGACAGATCTCATCTACCAAATAATTAAGTCTGTGAACAACTGGACAACAATCACTAATATGCTCACAAACACCATGATAATGAAGGAAGAGGATGATTGGAAAAGGAATTAAGTTGAAACTTAATAATTAAGTTGAAATGGCCGGCGCGAGTGGTGTAGTGGTGACGCTCGTGGCCTCATGTTAGAGCGCTAACTGACAGGTATAGAGGTCCGAGTTCTATCCCCAGCGCCGGCTGCATTTGTTCCAGAAGACAAATGTGTAAAATGGCTATTAGCGCAATTTACAATAACAACAGGTTTCTGGGCCTAAGTGTGAATGTGATAGAATACAATAGGCTACCAATAGGCCGACGTGTTCGAAGGGTCGGCAAACCCGGTATTCACATCGAACCAAACTTTAAAAAAAAAAAAAAAAAAAAAGTTGAAACTTAACATTACCTAAACCCCTAGTCACTAGCTCTAGAAGGGTGATGTAAGGCAGATACAATACAACATTGGGCGAAACGAAGATGCTCAGGAAGTTTAGGTGTACCCTTGACAAGTTAAGTCTTGTCGCACATTAGATCCGCTCCTCTCAGCTCACATCAGATCCGATCGGGTCCGCTCCTCTCAGCTCCGTCATTTCACCACATATTGCATCCGCTCAGCTACGTCACTTTTCCACAAACTCAATCCCCTCCCACCACTCCTCCGAGAGAGTTAAATATGTGCTGCTATCCTGGTTGCATAAATGCCTTAGCGCATATATGAAAACGTTAGTGTTGCGCCTGCGCGAACCATCCGCCAGCATCCAACCTCCGGCCTAGTATTCTTCACAAACAGAGGAAAAAGAGCGGAGATGAGCGGAACAGAGCCAAGCTGACCTGAGCGAGTATGTGCGTTTCTATTTAAATACACGGGTTTTATATTTTTCTGGGCTGTAAGGCTGAGCTGAGCGGGGACGAGCGGACCCAGTGTGTGACAAGCCTTATGGTGCTTGTTACGTCCCCTAAAAAAAGGTCTTGTCTGTATAGTGTTGTGTGTGCATTCATTTCTTTCAAAACGGCGCGACGGATCGTGCGCGGTCCTTGGCCTCCAATATACTTCGTCTCCAATCGTCACAGTTTTCCGACCTCTGCCGCCAACTCGTGTATCCTAGCATCTCTCGGCGGATGTTTCGGATGGAGTCCTCCCACCTGTCCCTCGGCTAACCAACTGGTCTTTTGTCTTTCTTTTTCTTCTTCTTCTTTCGAATAGGCCTACTTTGGACTACGCTTGTTCGACTGTTGGGCTTTGACCTATGCCCAAGTATTGTCGCATCTTCTGCCGGTGTAACTCCTTTCTCTCAACTGTCCAGGGGGTACTTTTCCTTCGAGGTTTTTCCTGAAATCCTCGGACTTTCTTCAGGGTGCGTCTCACAGACTTTCTGTTTTTGAGATCTGTTATTCCCAGTTCTTTAATATCCTTCTCGGTTTCTGTCAACCAAGTGGTACGAGGCTTCTTGTTTTGCCAGAGGTGAACAGACGGTTTGTTAGTCGGTTTGGAGGCAATCTTGCAACGTAGCCATAAAAAGCTACCCTTCTTTTCCTTGCACAGTCAGAGAGCATATTGCCTTTCGTTTTGTTATTCAGTGCATTCTTTGGGATCTTGCGCTCATGCATTCTGAGTCGCGCCCATTTCAGTTTCCTTAACTTAATTATCGTTGCGATGTCGGCCTCGTCACAGAGTTGGTATATTTCATCATTAAAACGCATGCTCCAGTCTCCTTCCTCCCTTATAGCCCTATAGATCCTTCTCAAGATTCTCCTTCCGAAAATGTTTACCAAACGCTCCGGTTTTTTAGAAAATGTCCTGCTCTCTGTTCTTGGGAGCTTTGGAGCAAGTCCCTGCTCCAAATTCTAGCACTGGAATGGGTTGGCCTGTTCACTATCGGAACTGCGTTCCTTCTCACCATACTCCATGTTATCCTTTCTTTTTTAATCTTTTTCTTTCTTTTTGCTACCGTTAACTTTGCTGTTTTCTTTCTTCTTTCTGTTTCCTTGCACTCAGTCCCATTTTCTCTTTCCTGTTCTCCTAGTATGAATACTTGGCTTTTTTGGTTTTAGCGTTTCTAGCGAATATACGAGCGCTTATACTCTCAACTACACTTTCTGTAAAACACCCGCACATCTTCCTTACTCGAACTCTCAAATCGAACTCCTGCTGGTACTGGGCGTATTTGGGTTTTGTAAGTTATTACCTGTGTGTGCCTGTTGTGCGAATGTTTTTATCTATGAAGAATGTTGAAAATGAGAAATATGCTTGGTTAGCGTTCCTTATGCGTTCTTTTACTTCGACTGTCTCATCTAGATTTTTTGTTAATGTAGCACCTACGTACTTGAATTTCCTCATTGATTCGATATTGTGGTATCCTATCGAGACGTTCTGGCTGCATCATCGAATGGTGCGTGACTGTACCATATTTTTCCTTTTGCCTTCATTTATGAGTGTTGTGTGTCTAGTCTTGCCTATATAGTTTCCTCTATTCCTGTCTGTTTATTCTTGTCTCTGTAGCCTTGTCTGTCTAGTTTTGTTTGTCTATTTTTGTCTGTCTGGTCTTGTTAGTCTGGTCTTGTTTGTCTAGCCAAGCCTGACTAGAATTGTCAGTCCAGTCTTGTCTGTCCAGTCTAGTCTTATCTGTTTAGACTTGTTTGTGTAGTCTTGTCTGTCTAGTCTTGTCTGTCTAGTCTTGTCTGTCTAGTCTTGTCTGTCTAGTCTTGTCTGTCTAGTCTTGTCTGTCTAGTCTTGTCTGTCTAGTCTTGTCTGTCTAGTCTTGTCTGTCTAGTCTTGTCTGTCTAGTCTTGTCTGTCTAGTCTTGTCTGTCTAGTCTTGTCTGTCTAGTCTTGTCTGTCTAGTCTTGTCTGTCTAGTCTTGTCTGTCTAGTCTTGTCTGTCTAGTCTTGTCTGTCTAGTCTTGTCTGTCTAGTCTTGTCTGTCTAGTCTTGTCTGTCTAGTCTTGTCTGTCTAGTCTTGTCTGTCTAGTCTTGTCTGTCTAGTCTTGTCTGTCTAGTCTTGTCTGTCTAGTCTTGTCTGTCTAGTCTTGTCTGTCTAGTCTTGTCTGTCTAGTCTTGTCTGTCTAGTCTTGTCTGTCTAGTCTTGTCTGTCTAGTCTTGTCTGTCTAGTCTTGTCTGTCTAGTCTTGTCTGTCTAGTCTTGTCTGTCTAGTCTTGTCTGTCTAGTCTTGTCTGTCTAGTCTTGTCTGTCTAGTCTTGTCTGTCTAGTCTTGTCTGTCTAGTCTTGTCTGTCTAGTCTTGTCTGTCTAGTCTTGTCTGTCTAGTCTTGTCTGTCTAGTCTTGTCTGTCTAGTCTTGTCTGTCTAGTCTTGTCTGTCTAGTCTTGTCTGTCTAGTCTTGTCTGTCTAGTCTTGTCTGTCTAGTCTTGTCTGTCTAGTCTTGTCTGTCTAGTCTTGTCTGTCTAGTCTTGTCTGTCTAGTCTTGTCTGTCTAGTCTTGTCTGTCTAGTCTTGTCTGTCTAGTCTTGTCTGTCTAGTCTTGTCTGTCTAGTCTTGTCTGTCTAGTCTTGTCTGTCTAGTCTTGTCTGTCTAGTCTTGTCTGTCTAGTCTTGTCTGTCTAGTCTTGTCTGTCTAGTCTTGTCTGTCTAGTCTTGTCTGTCTAGTCTTGTCTGTCTAGTCTTGTCTGTCTAGTCTTGTCTGTCTAGTCTTGTCTGTCTAGTCTTGTCTGTCTAGTCTTGTCTGTCTAGTCTTGTCTGTCTAGTCTTGTCTGTCTAGTCTTGTCTGTCTAGTCTTGTCTGTCTAGTCTTGTCTGTCTAGTCTTGTCTGTCTAGTCTTGTCTGTCTAGTCTTGTCTGTCTAGTCTTGTCTGTCTAGTCTTGTCTGTCTAGTCTTGTCTGTCTAGTCTTGTCTGTCTAGTCTTGTCTGTCTAGTCTTGTCTGTCTAGTCTTGTCTGTCTAGTCTTGTCTGTCTAGTCTTGTCTGTCTAGTCTTGTCTGTCTAGTCTTGTCTGTCTAGTCTTGTCTGTCTAGTCTTGTCTGTCTAGTCTTGTCTGTCTAGTCTTGTCTGTCTAGTCTTGTCTGTCTAGTCTTGTCTGTCTAGTCTTGTCTGTCTAGTCTTGTCTGTCTAGTCTTGTCTGTCTAGTCTTGTCTGTCTAGTCTTGTCTGTCTAGTCTTGTCTGTCTAGTCTTGTCTGTCTAGTCTTGTCTGTCTAGTCTTGTCTGTCTAGTCTTGTCTGTCTAGTCTTGTCTGTCTAGTCTTGTCTGTCTAGTCTTGTCTGTCTAGTCTTGTCTGTCTAGTCTTGTCTGTCTAGTCTTGTCTGTCTAGTCTTGTCTGTCTAGTCTTGTCTGTCTAGTCTTGTCTGTCTAGTCTTGTCTGTCTAGTCTTGTCTGTCTAGTCTTGTCTGTCTAGTCTTGTCTGTCTAGTCTTGTCTGTCTAGTCTTGTCTGTCTAGTCTTGTCTGTCTAGTCTTGTCTGTCTAGTCTTGTCTGTCTAGTCTTGTCTGTCTAGTCTTGTCTGTCTAGTCTTGTCTGTCTAGTCTTGTCTGTCTAGTCTTGTCTGTCTAGTCTTGTCTGTCTAGTCTTGTCTGTCTAGTCTTGTCTGTCTAGTCTTGTCTGTCTAGTCTTGTCTGTCTAGTCTTGTCTGTCTAGTCTTGTCTGTCTAGTCTTGTCTGTCTAGTCTTGTCTGTCTAGTCTTGTCTGTCTAGTCTTGTCTGTCTAGTCTTGTCTGTCTAGTCTTGTCTGTCTAGTCTTGTCTGTCTAGTCTTGTCTGTCTAGTCTTGTCTGTCTAGTCTTGTCTGTCTAGTCTTGTCTGTCTAGTCTTGTCTGTCTAGTCTTGTCTGTCTAGTCTTGTCTGTCTAGTCTTGTCTGTCTAGTCTTGTCTGTCTAGTCTTGTCTGTCTAGTCTTGTCTGTCTAGTCTTGTCTGTCTAGTCTTGTCTGTCTAGTCTTGTCTGTCTAGTCTTGTCTGTCTAGTCTTGTCTGTCTAGTCTTGTCTGTCTAGTCTTGTCTGTCTAGTCTTGTCTGTCTAGTCTTGTCTGTCTAGTCTTGTCTGTCTAGTCTTGTCTGTCTAGTCTTGTCTGTCTAGTCTTGTCTGTCTAGTCTTGTCTGTCTAGTCTTGTCTGTCTAGTCTTGTCTGTCTAGTCTTGTCTGTCTAGTCTTGTCTGTCTAGTCTTGTCTGTCTAGTCTTGTCTGTCTAGTCTTGTCTGTCTGTCTAGTCTGTCTAGTCTTGTCTGTCTAGTCTTGTCTGTCTAGTCTTGTCGGTCTAGTCTTGTCTGTCTAGTCTTGTCTGTCTAGTCTTGTCTGTCTAGTCTTGTCTGTCTAGTCTTGTCTGTCTAGTCTTGTCTGTCTAGTCTTGTCTGTCTAGTCTTGTCTGTCTAGTCTTGTCTGTCTAGTCTTGTCTGTCTAGTCTTGTCTGTCTAGTCTTGTCTGTCTAGTCTTGTCTGTCTAGTCTTGTCTGTCTAGTCTTGTCTGTCTAGTCTTGTCTGTCTAGTCTTGTCTGTCTAGTCTTGTCTGTCTAGTCTTGTCTGTCTAGTCCTGTCTGTCTAGTCTTGTCTATCTAGTCTTGTCTGTCTAGTCTTGTCTGTCTAGTCTTGTCTGTCTAGTCTGTCTAGTCTTGTCTGTCTAGTCTTGTCTGTCTAGTCTTGTCTGTCTAGTCTTGTCTGTCTAGTCTTGTCTGTCTAGTCTTGTCTGTCTAGTCTTGACTGTCTAGTCTTGTCTGTCTAGTCTTGTCTGTCTAGTCTTGTCTGTCTAGTCTTGTCTGTCTAGTCTTGTCTGTCTAGTCTTGTCTGTCTAGTCTTGTCTGTCTAGTCTTGTCTGTCTAGTCTTGTCTGTCTAGTCTTGTCTGTCTAGTCTTGTCTGTCTAGTCTTGTCTGTCTAGTCTTGTCTGTCTAGTCTTGTCTGTCTAGTCTTGTCTGTCTAGTATTGTCTGCCTAGTCTTGTCTGTCTAGTCTTGTCTGTCTAGTCTTGTCTGTCTAGTCTTGTCTGTCTAGTCTTGTCTGTCTAGTCTTGTCTGTCTAGTCTTGTCTGTCAAGGCAGGACTAGACTTAATATTCAACAAAATAAATATTTTTTTTTATTGTGAAATTCAGAAGATAAATGTTAGGGGTTTGTAGGAATACGAATAGCTTTCTCGAATTAATTTGCTCTACACGGCCGTTAGTCATTTTTCTCGCGAATCGTTAAATAAAGTCGCACCCGTACGAATGCCAGTTAAAACTTGAGAAAAACGATTTTGTTCCGGAGAATCGATCTACGTAAGAAAGTAAATTGAACAACCGGATTTGTTTTCCAAATGCAAAAGGAATACCGAAATAATGAATCTTCCAAACGAGAAATAAATCGCTAATATCAATAGAAACACAAACAGAACTATACAGACAAGGCTAAATAGACTAGGCAATAAATTACGATAAAATCTATGAAGCGTAAATTATCGCAATATACAGTCGTTAACGCCATACCTGATTCTGGCGGATCGATTAAATGTTTGCAAATAGAAATGGACCGAACCTTAGGCTCCCTTTCACGGCGTATGTTTGTTCTCCGACATGGGATTGACTGAGAACGCGTAATTTGAAACGTTATTATAACCGAGCCTAGTAAATCAATCAACCGGCTTTTGTATTATTATCCAGGAAGCTATTCTTTATGCTAACTCCATCGGCTTGATTAGCGCCGCCGCCGCATGGCTTCTCGTCTCGATGCAAATCATAAAATGAACATGTTGTTAGAATTGGTAATAATTTAAACAGTTGCAATGGAAGGGACATTTTTGGCACTGAAGCGGATAACGCTTGGAATTGTATTAGTTCTAAGACCTATGCTAAATTCGCTTATTTATATAATTAGTTAATTTTTATTTCAATTAGTTTTAATATAATCAGTCAATTACTAAATTATAACCATTTTTCTGTAACGAGACAGATTATATATAACTTGAATTGTCTGTAGGTTCTTTTCTAAATTGTCTTGCCTGTGTGGTTCTACGAAACTAATTGTTGATCGGTCAAATGTCTGTATATCAAATGTCCGTTAAGCGATTATGCATCCGCCGGGTTAAGGGCGTCTACTGACCGCCGTTTCAAAACAAAACTGATTGCGCATTTACCAGGCTGCGGTATTTCTGTCGATTCTCAATCTGGTTTATATCTATAATAACTTCGGCATTAATTAAAGCAACAATAAAATATTAATGATTTGCATTGTTGTTCGATATACAGGACATCCAACTATATAAGAACAAGAAACGATACATCGATTGAATTCCCCACCAAGCAGGGACCCAGACGAATACGAAATACGTCGATACACGTATATATACGTCGATACACGTATATTTACATCGATACACGTATATATACGTCGATACACGTATATATACGTCGATACGTATATATACGTCGATACGACGATATACGTATATATAAACGAATACGTCCCAAATGTGACCAAGGAAGTGGAAGTAGAACACGATAACCTAAGAAGAATTGCGAATGAAGCACAAATGCACAATTTCATACGACCTTGCAGTAGAAGCAGAAAATGAAGAAAACTTGCAATACAACATTAACCTGTGCAGTGAGAAATTAAATAAGCATAGTATGACTATAAATTTGTATGAAATTAAAAAAAATATATATTTTTAACCCCCGACACAAACAGAGGGCTGTTATAAGTTTGACGTGTCTGTCTGTCCGTCTGGTCGTCTGTCCTTATGTCCGTCCGTCTGTTATATATTTTTTTTTACTTTTTAGTATTTCTTTTGTGTCGGGGGCAACTTAACCCTTATTATTATTTTTAACCCCCGATACAAAATACGGCTGTTAAAAGTTGGAGGTGTCTGTCTGTGGGTCTGATCGTCTGTCCGTCTGTCCTTCTGTCCTTATGTCCGTCTCTCCGTTTGTCCATCTGTCCGTCCGTCCGTCTGTGCGTCTGTTAATTTTTTTTACTTATTAGAATTTCTTTTGTGTCGGGGGTAACTTAACCCGTATTATTATTTTTAACCCCCGATACAAAATAGGGCTGTTAAAAGTTTGAGGTGTCTGTCTGTCCGTCTGGTTGTCTGTCCTTATGTCCTTATGTCCGTCTCTCCGTTTGTCCAGCTGTCCGTCCGTCCGTCTGTGCGTCTGTTAAATTTTTTTTTTTTTACTTTTTAGAATATCCTTTGTGTCGGGGGTAACTTAACCCTTATTGTTATTTTTAACCCCCGATATAAAATAGGGCTGTTAAAAGTTTGACGTGTCTGTTTGTCGGTCTGGTCGTCTGTCCTTCTGTCCTCATGTCCGTCTCTCCATTTGTCCATCTGTCCGTCCGTCCGTCGGTGCGTCTGTTAAATTTTTTTTTTTTACTTTTTAGAATTTATTTTGTGTCGGGGGTAACTTAACCCTTATTATTATTTTTAACCCCCAACACAAAAAGAGGTCTGTTATAAGTTTGACGTGTCTGTCTGTCCGTCTGGTCGTCTGTCCGTCTGTCCTTCTGTCCGTTTGTCCGTTTGTCCATCTGTCCGTCTGTCCGTCTGTTATAATTTTTTTTTTTACTTTTTAGAATTTCTTTTGTGTCGGGCGTAACTTAACCCTTATTATTATTTTTAACCCCCGATACAAAAAGAGGGCTGTTATAAGTTTGACGTGTCTGTCTGTCCGTCTGGTCGTCTGTCCTTATGCCCGTCTGTCCGTCCATCCGTCTGTTATAATTTTTTTTTTACTTTTTAGAATTTCTTTTGTGTCGGGCGTAACTTAACCCTTATTATTATTTTTAACCCTCGATACAAAAAGAGGGCTGTTATAAGTTTGACGTGTCTGTCTGTCCGTCTGGTCGTCTGTCCTTATGTCCGTCTGTCCGTCCATCCGTCTGTTATAATTTTATTTTTTTTTACTTTTTAGAATATCTTTTGTGTCGGGGGTAACTTAACCCTTACTATTATTTTTAACCCCCGATACAAAATAGGGCTGTTAAAAGTTTGACGTGTCTGTCTGTCGGTCTGGTCGTCTGTACGTCTGTCCTTCTGTCCTTATGTCCGTCTCTCCGTTTGTCCATCTGTCCGTCCGTCCATCTGTGCGTCTGTTAATTTTTTTTTTTTAATTTTTAGAATTTCTTTTGTGTCGGAGGTAACTTAACCCTTATTATTATTTTTAACCCCCAACACAAAAAGAGGTATGTTATAAGTTTGACGTGTCTGTCTGTCCGTCTGGTCGTCTGTCCGTCTGTCCTTCTGTCCGTTTGTCCATCTGTCCGGCTGTCCGTCTGCTATAATTTTTTTTTACTTTTTAGGATTTCTCCCATGTCGGTGGTAACTGAAAATTTAAAATTTCATTTTATAAATTCCTTGTAGTTTAAAAATTACACGCCGTTATTACCTGACCGGAGTTTATACGAGTTTTACAGTCGAATTAATTCCCTGGCATATATGAATAAATTTTAAAAGATTTCAATAATGGTAACGGATAGAAGAAGAAGCCTTTGATTGCGGGAAGTTTCCAACTTGGATAATTTCATAAGCGTTATACTCGCACCACTTGCCACGCACAAATAGACAATTTCAAATGCAAAACTTCCATCTGCTTACCATCTCGTCATATTTCATGTAATACATTGTATTCTGTTTACATTCATCTAATACATTGTATTAAATTTATATGTATATTATTATTAAATTACATTACATTGCAAAATGTTTCATTACTAGTTGTCCAAAAATATGATATTAATCATTTAAAATATATCTCAATTATTCGCTCTATAATGTGTAGACTTTATGTACAACACTTTATGTACAACATAACACACACATATAAAATCATATAAATTAATATATAGAGCGTTATATTATAGTGTTATATTAGAGCGTTTTTTACTAGCATTATATTAGAGCCAGATAAATCCAGAATGACAAGCGGACCGTATGATAAAGAAATCACCGATTCGATTCATTTTTAGTACACGCGTAGGTGATGACCAGGAGTATAACAGGTGCAAGTAGTAAGACGCAATACTCATCTGTTTCCGCGAAATTAATTAATTGAGAAATTAATAGAGAAATTAACAGCTTCTATGACGAATATAATCCAAAAATCCATTTGATTCCAAAATAAACATTATTGAAGACACATCGATTTGTAAAAAATGTGAAATTTTTGAAGAAAAAACGCAAGCACGCTGGCGGGCTCGAAGCGCGACTGTTAGCGTTGCGCCACTTGCTTGTTTAATTTTTGTTAACGTATAATGCAGACGAATGCACGAAAATTAATTAATTTCTCAATTAATTAATTAATTAATTAATTAACTCATTTCCGGTATCCTAAGAGACCTAATATGTAAAAACAAAAATATGACTGCAGAATGCAAGATAAGGATATATAAAACCTGTGTAAGACCTATCCTAACATATGTTGCCGAGACCCGAGCCGAATCAACAAAAACCAGGAAACTCTTGAGAAGCACCGAAATGAAAACGCTGAGAGCAATAAAAGTCGTAAAACTACGGGATCAAATAAGAAGCAGCGCCATAAGAGATGAATTACAAACGGAAGATGTTGTCAGATGGGTCAGATCCTGGAGAAGGCACTGGAGAGACCATATAGACAGGATGGACCAAGATAGAATTGCCAAGTGGGCAAAAGACGGAAGGCCACAAACCAGAAGAACCCCCCGCCGCCCGCCAAAGAGATGGCAGGAGTCCTGGACGTCCTAAATCAAGAAGAAGAAGAAGAGAGTTAGAAGGGGCACAATTACAACTGCCAACAGGGATGGAGTTGAAGAAGGAAAGCCGTTGTTCGTTCAGATTGGTTATGAACGAGAACAATATCACAATCTCGGAAACGGATTAGTATTGCGTCTTACTACTTGCACCTGTTATACTCTTGGTCATCACCTACGCGTGTACTAAAAATGAATCGAATCGGTGATTTTCTTATCATACGGTCCCCTTGTGAGAGGTCTAGGCCCCTTCTTGATTCCAAATTAGGAAAAATTGTTTCAATTTTAATATAAGTCCGAAAATTTATTTTCACTTCGCCTATGTGTTTTGTTTAGTGACGCAAGTTGTTGCCATAGTAACAACAAACAGAAATCGTCTAAAAATGAAACTCCGCTTGATTTACATTGGACTTTTACGCACGATTTGGATACTTTTACACACGATTATATTAATGGCATCCTACACATATAATAATGTATTTAATGTGTGAGTAGATAAATGTATTTTTTAAAACTTAATAAGAAGAAAGGAAATTTAAACTATAAGCAGTGGGATTCGAGAACATCTGTAATATCATAAAGCGTCTCATTATTTGAGCTTGCAAAAGCTCCTTATTTGTAGTGTTGTCTTGAATGAATAGTTTAGGAGATTCCATTTAAATTTTGATACCTAGGCAGCTGTATCACTATAAAGCGAAACTTTCCATACGCGGCTTGTTGAGTGTTTCAAACCCTCTTCAATTTTATATGAACGTCAAAACTTGCAGTTTGTCTTTGGAATGTATCCACGCGTTTGTATCCACACGTTTAGTGTTTTATAGCATTGGAGAGAATAGTTTAAGTGTGGAATGGATAGATTAGAGTGTATCAGTATACAAAGTAAACTAGTCGAGTAAATCTGGCGTGACAGTTTCTAAATAATCGACGGCACTTGTGAGCTTGAAATGACCTCAATAAATATCTTGCGATGTTCTGCGCCTCGGAGATTATATCCCGTTTATTTGACGGCTCAGGCGGGGGCGAAGAGTGAAAATACAAATTTATGGAACTTTGGTGTGCTCTTCGAACCCGCTGGAGATATATCGACGCACTTTTATATTGCCCACACCTGGGGACATAAAACGTTTTAATGTGTTTCTTTCTCGCACTATTAAAAAACACCGCAATCGATACAACCAACCCTCAACTAAATAAATAAACTCATGTTTATTTTTCCACCCTATTAAATATGTTCGTATAGGGGCTTCAACTCTCGCGCGTCTACTTTCACCTTTAATTGTGGTTCGGTTTGTTGTTATTCCGCTACGTTTGTACTTTGCTATAGCCCCCGTTTAATCAGGTAAAGGCATACGCTTCAACAAAGCACACAAATTGAGAAAATTGTGTTCTGTAATGTTTAATGATCCTCGAAACTAGGCCACGATTGAACAATTGATGAAGAGATTTGAAGAAACTGAGTCAGTTTGTGATCGAGTAAAAGCTATAGCGTTCTAGGCGTTCGATCGAAAACATTGCTGCTGTCGTTCCAGACAAGGCAAATCATAACACCGTTGCAAGACTATTTGATGATTCAATCAAAATTCTGGGTGAAAGTTTCAATCGATATTCGATTTTGCTCTTTATGTCAGATGCCGCTCCGTACATAGTAAAAGCAGCACAGGCTATTTTACCTCAAAAGACAACGCACTGTAAAAGTCCAATGTAAATCAAATGGATTTACATTAATTACAATTTCATTATTAAACGATTTCTATTTGTTGTTACTATGGCAGCAACTTGCGTCACTAAACAAAAAACATAAGCGTAGTAAAAATAAATTTTCGGAAGTATACGTGGTCTGTTAGAAAAGTATCCGACCTTTAGCCGGTAAAAAAACTGGCATAGCTGGAGCGTTGGAAACCTAATCACCCTCAAAGTGGTCTCCTTGGGACTCCACACACTTCTCCAAGCGGCGCCGCCATTGTTGGAAGCATTCCGAAAAAGCCTCTTTCGGAATCGACTTTAGCTCGGCTGTCGTTGCAGCCATAATGTCCTTGTTTGAAATCGCGTTCCTTTCAATGGCCTCTTCATTTTGCGGAATAGCTAGAAGTCGCAGGGGGGCATATCAGGAGAGCAAGGAGCCTGTCGAATCAGAGAAGTCTGGTTTTTCGCCAAAAAATTGTGAACCAAATGCAAAGAATGTGCTGGGTTGTTTATCCGCCAATTTCCTGATGACCACAACTCCAGTCGCTTGCGCTGCGCAGCATCACGTAGGCGACAGGTCATCCCTCAATTCACTTGTCGTCATTTTACTTGCATTAAAAAACCGACGAGAGCACTACACACTACGCCATTTGAACACTGCTCGACAGCAACTGACGGTATCTATAGGCGAGAAAAAATTCACGCATGCGCACGAATGTTCAAGGTCGGCACATGCAAGCGCGCTTGATTCAAATCCATCAGGTTTTCAAAATAAAAAATAATGTCGGATACTTTTCTAACAGATCACGTAATAAAATTGAATCAATATTTTTGACAAATCTGACTTGCCTTGCACATGGATTTTTCATCAACAAATGCGAGGCAAGTATTGCCAAAGTCGATCGTCTAATATCTGGCGTAAAAAAGTATTTTTAAAGCGCCGTCAAGGGTATCAATTTTTAATGATTTGGCACTTCCTCTGCAACCAATAGCTAATCGATGGGGAACCAGATTGATGTCGTGGGATGCCTGCCCTAAGGGCAACGGGGGGTCTAACCTAAGGGCAACGGTAGGGGGTCTAACCTAAGGGCAACGGGGGGTCGTAGGAGGCTTTACTTTGCCCCCAACTTTGAAATACTTGTCCAAGTATTTACTGGACATAGATATAGTGGATAAGTTTTCTAACTTCATGGTCAACATTTACGAAAAGCATAAATTGACTCCTCACCGAGTATATAACTTTGACGAAACAGGGGTATCTGTTGTGCCAAAATCACGATCAAAAGTTATTGCCAAAACAGAGAAAAAACATGTTGGTGTTTTGATTTCCGCAGAAAGGGGCACCACGATAACCGTGGAAATATGTTTTAATGCCACTGGACACTACACGCCCCCGATGATGATCTTCCCCAGGAAGGGAATGAAGCCCGAACTAATGATAAATGCTTCCGCAGACGCATGGGGTGTCTGCATCGACTCTGAATGGATGACGACTGATCTTTTTATCAGTGGTTCTAGAAATTCGTTGGGACATCAAAAGATAGATCCGTTTTATTATTATTAGATGGACAAAGCATCCATGCTCAAAATATTGAGATTATCAAGGAGGCGCGGGAAAACGGTGTCGTGATTTTGTGATTTCCACCACACACGACACATCGTATTCGCGCCAATTTTAATAAATCCATATTTCAATTTGAATCGATTTTGGCATCGATTAAAAGAATTAGACAGATGTGTCGACCTGGGCCGAAATCGCTCGATTTACCTATTAATTTCGTCGCAAATTTATATATTTGCAGTAGTACGCTTCGAGTGTGAGAAAAAAATCGAAGCGCGAACCAAGTTCGACCGACACGTGCACGCATTTAAGTTTATCGTTTCAAGTTAAGTTTAACCAGGGTGGTGTGACCACGAGCCGAAGGACTGCAGCGGCATTCAACGTCCGGACTGATCCATGTTAAGCGTATCCCTTCCCACAAATATCCCGATATTTATTGTTTTCCCATTTTCCTCCCTTGAAATATGCGATGGGAAGACGGTCCACACGGGGCGGAGAAGCGAGCAACCCTAAAGGTAAGTGATGGGACCATCCCAATTTATATTAGAAACGAAATTAATTTTCGTGAGACACGGTCCAAACACATCGATTTCAAGCTGCTGATATGGTGTTGAGACCACTGAGTATGAGTATGTATTATGATCAAGCAGTGTCTTCCTGGCTGCGATCCAATCGTGGGCTGGTCGTCTGTTGTTTTATTTCATTTTAAGTCTACGATTCAGTTCCACGACACCGAACCAACAATTACCGAGGTGAAGACGGCAATAAAATCGCTGAAACACAGTAAAGCGCCATTAGGAGATCAAGTAATGGCCGAGATGATAAAAGACGTCTTATCGCAACAACTTCACGTTCTCGTCGGCGTGGAAGCAAGCGATCATTTTGCCCATTTTGAAGAAAGGAAACAGTCGAGATTGCAAGGAATACCGTGGTATTAGCCTCCTCTCGATCGTCGGTAAAGTATTTATGAAAATCATACAATCGAGGCTAAAGAAACATCGAGAGCCTAACAAGAACCAGCTGGATTTAGATCACATCGAGGATGTATCGATCAGACATTCGCTCTCCGTTAGCTAACGAAAGAAAGAATTCGATGCGGCAGACGAACCTTCATCGACTTCAAATCCGTCTTTAATTGCATAGACTTGCCCAGTTTGTGGAGAGCTCTGGAGACCAAACACGTGCCGCTGAAAATCATTTAACTTCTTCAGGTATCGTAAGACGGCTCAGCCAGCAGTGTTCGTATACGAAATGATTTATCCGAGGCGTTTCCGCTTGGAACGGGAGTACAACTAGGAGACGTCGCCTCGCCACTACTTTTCATCGTTGTGGTTGACGCGATTATGACGTGGTTGAGTCCGATACGACGAAGGGGACGACAACTTCATAACTGATCTGATGTTCGCCGATGACAGCGCCGACACGGATGCCGAAGCAACAGACATTCTGTACGACATTTCCCGCATCGCCCAGTCATACAAATTAAAGATCAATGCGGGTGAAACCAAAGTGCTCACAGCGGACGGATCGGAAGCAAGGATTTACCTCGATGAAACCCAAATCGAACATGTACTAAAGTTCAAGTATATGGGATCCCTTGTGACAGAGAAGGAATTGGCGTCGACCGCTGATCGGTCAAGCAACAATAACATTCCCCTCGTTCAAGTGGTGTATATGGAAACGGACGAATATCACCATCAAAACCAAAATACGCCTATAACGAACGTTAATCCTTCCTGTTCTTCCTTGTGGATTGGAAACGTGGACACTGCTCAAACCGGATCTAAACAAGCTCGAGGTCTTCCAAATGCGATGCTTGAGTCAAAAACTCCGTGTCTCTATCCGCGACCGAATTCGAAACGAGACGATTAGATAAAGCTGCGATCAGCAGACACCAGTAGGGAAAGATAGTATGTTCTAAATCCACCTCCACCTCTGACATGCGCATGCGCGATGACCTTTGACCTTTGACCCCTAACCTAACCTTGACCTTGACCTCTAACCTAACCTTGACCTTGGACCATCCGGTATCGACTTCCGGTTTCCGGTTTCGGTTCGACTTCCTGGTTCCGGTTTCGACTTCCGGTTTCCGGTTTAGACTTCCGGCCGCCACTTTCAGAACTTCCAGATGCGCGGGAAAATTCAACAAAGAGACGCGAGGCGGGGAAATTCAAAATTAGATCCTGTTGAGACAAATGAGGTGTGAAGTTGGTTGCATACATCAACGAGACTAAATACATGAGACTAGATAGACGGGACTAAATACATGAGACTAGATAGACGGGGCAAGATACATGAGACTAGATAGACGGGATTAAATACATGAGACTAGATAGATGGGGCTAGATACATGAGACTAGATAGACGTTGCTAGATACATGGGGCTAGATAGACGGGGCTAGATACATGGGGCTAGATACATGGGGCTAGATAGACGGGGCAAGATACATGAGACTAGATAGACGGCGCTAGATACATGAGACTAGATAGACAGAGCTAGATACATGAGACTAGATAGATAGGGCTAGATACATGAGACTAGATAGACGGGACTAAATACATGAGACTAGATAGATGGGGCTAGATACATAAGACTAGACAGACGGGGCTAGATACATGAGACTAGTAAGAAAGAGATTAGATAAGACTGAATTAAAATATATAAGGGATTGTTTAATTTAACTAAAATATATTTTTGATTGTTTATTCGTTTAACTTAATAATCTGCGTATTTATTTTGATTTACTGCCCTGGCTTGGCGAATTAGGCGCAACCGGATGTTTGTCATAATAACTTCTGCTATCTTATCAGCGGTGCGTGAGCGGAGAAAATAATAAATCATGAAGCGTGGTCTAATCAATTTCTTAGGTTTTGTTTTTCGTTTTAATTTAATACACACAATAACGTGAAACATCCAGAATTTAATTTATATAAACCAGAGTTCAATTTTCTGGCATCCACTTTTCATCTAGTTGCATCCACTTTCTATCTACTTGCATCTACTTTATATCTACTTGCATCCACTTTTTATCTACTTGCATCCACTTTTCAAAACGCTGAACAGGGTGTGAGGTCTATGTGACCCCACGCTCAACAGGGTGTGAGGTCTATGTGACCCCACGCTAAACAGGGTGTGAGGTCTATATGACCCCACGCTAAACAGGGTGTGAGGTCTATGTGACCCCACGCTAAACAGGGTGTGAGGTCTATGTAACCCCACGCTTAACAGGGTGTGAGATCTATGTAATCTATCTATGTGTGAGATTCCACACTTAACAGGGTGTGAGGTCTATGGTGTCCCACGTTAAAGAGGGCGTGAGGTCTATTTTTAGTCAGCTTTCATCAGCTTTTAATCAGCTTTAATCCCATTGGGTTAGTTTTGTTAGCATTAGGTTAGGTTAGCATTAGGTTAGGCTACGTGAGGTTAGGAATAAATCGCGCTTCATACCTAACCTCACGAAGCCTAACCTAATGCTAACCTAACCTATTGCTAATACAACTAACCCAATGGGATTAAAGCTGATTAAAAGCTGATGAAAGCTGACTAAAAATAGACCTCACGCCCTCTTTAACGTGAGGCACCATAGACCTCACACCCTGTTAAGCGTGGAATCTCATACATAGATAGGTTACATAGACCTCACACCCTGTCTAGCGTGGGGTCACATAGACCTCACACCCTGTTTAGCGTGGGGTCACATAGACCTCACACCCTGTTGAGCGTGGGGTAACATAGACCTCACACCCTGTTTAGCGTGGGGTCACATAGACCTCACACCCTGTTGAGCGTGGGGTCACATAGACCTCACACCCTGTTTAGCGTTTTGAAAAGTGGATGCAAGTAGATAAAAAGTGGATGCAAGTAGATATAAAGTAGATGCAAGTAGATATAAAGTGGATGCAACCAGATGAAAAATGGATGCCAGAAAATTGAACTGTGGTTTATATAAATGAAATTCTGGATGTTTCACGTTATTGTGTTTATTAAATTAAAGCGAAAAACAAAACCTAAGAAATTGATTAGATCACGCTTCATGATTTATTATTTTCTCCGCTCGCGCACCGCTGATAAGATAGCAGAAGTTATTACGACAGACAAACATCCGGTTGCGCCTAATCGCCAAGCCAGGGCAGTAAATCAAAATAAAAACGCAGATTATTAAGTTAAACGAATAAACAATCAAAAATATATTTTAGTTAAATTAAACAATCCCTTATATATTTTAATTCAGTCCTATCTAATCTCTTTCTATCTAGTCTCATGTATCTAGCCCCGTCTGTCTAGTCTTATGTATCTAGCCCCATCTATCTAGTCTCATATATTTAGTCCCGTCTATCTAGTCTCATGTATCTAGCCCCATCTATCTAGTCTCATGTATCTAGCTCTGTCTATCTAGTCTCATGTATCTAGCGCCGTCTATCTAGTCTCATGTATCTTGCACCGTCTATCTAGCCCCATGTATCTAGCCCCATGTATCTAGCCCCGTCTATCTAGCCCCATATATCTAGCCTCGTCTATCTAGTCTCATGTATCTAGCCCCATCTATCTAGTCCCATGTAGTTAATCCCGTCTATCTAGTCTCATGTATCTTGCCCCGTCTATCTAGTCTCATGTATTTAGTCCCGTCTATCTAGTCTCATGTATTTAGTCTCATGGATCTAGCCCCGTCTCTCTAATCTCATGTATTTAGTCTCGTTGATGTACGCAACCAACTTCACACCTCATTTGTCTCAACAGGATCTAATTTTGAATTTCCCCGCCTCGCGTCTATTTTTTGAATTTTCCCGCGCATCTGGAAGTTCTGAAAATGGCGGCCGGAAGTCTAAACCGGAAACAGGAAGTCGAAACCGAAACCGGAAGTCGAAACTGGAAGTTCCAAGGTCAAGGTCAAAGTTAGGTTAGAGGTCAAGGTCAAGGTTAGGTTAGGGGTCAAAGGTCATCGCGCATGGGCATGTCAGAGTTGGAGGTGGATTTAGAACATACTATCTTTCCCTACTGACACCGATCGAAGAAGAAATACAAAAACGAAGACTATGTTGGTTTGGCGGCTACGGATTAAGAAAAAAATGTATTGGGCGATGGAAAGGCCGCATCAATCAAAATTTCAAAGGAGCTACTAACTGACGATTAATTTTCATTTACTGCAATTACGGATTCCTTGGCGCATCAATAAATTCGCTTGAAACGTCTGGGCTACCGCTTGCTACACAGTTGCAGGTAGTAGAACATGTTCAAGATATAATTATTGCGCTTAAAGTCGTTTTTTAAAAGCATTTTTTTGTTTGTCCTAGTCGTCATTATCATAACACCCCTTAAATGAACATTAACACAATAGTATATTACGTAACGAGAGTTGTAAGTCAATGGGCATGATGACTGATTTTGAAAAAGTGTTCTGTAATATTCTAAAGTAACTACTATTTCCAAAAATATACATTATTTCTGCAGGAAAAAAAAATTTATTAGAAAAAAAAGCAAACAATAAAATGAGCTCTAAAATGATCGCAGGTGTCATGGCGTCTGCTTGTGACGTCAGGTGTTAGTAAATAGACGAAGAACATAAGGGAGCCAAAGAAAGAAATCAGCTGTTTTGCGTGGTAAATATGAATTCTAAAGTGTCTAAGGTCTGTCGTCATGAGGTGCTATAGAGAAAGCAAGAACCAAAAATATGTGACCACACCGTTGAGTTCCGCAAGGGTACCTCCTTTGCCAGGACCAAATTGCCATTATTGAAGATACTTGGGTTTGTTTCTTTTTTTAGATACAGGCTGTATCATTGACAGTGATCGCTTTATCACCTTATGACGACAGACCTATCGATCACCAACCTGAAATAAATTTTAATTCAAAAAATAATTAAATTCAATTACTATGTCCTCCAATCAAAATAAAAGAATATATTAGAAGCCACTAAACATATGATAATAAAAAAAAATAACCTATAAATATCCCGACTCAGGGTCAAAATACCGTCACATTCAAATCATATTTCAACTCACATTTTTGACACATACACTGCCCCTCGGCCGGTATCAACTTCCATTCAACTAATTTTTGAATTGTTTGGGCGGGATCTCTTAAAATATTCTGAATATCCAGAATGGACAAATAATTTCTGGAAACCATTTTTGTATATAATTTACGCAAACATGTGACGCAGAAAAATTCAAACAATTTATGTTGTCAAAATTAAATTTGCCACCGCTTACCCAGTTGTCCGCACATTCTTAGTTATGTAACCAGTCATACACGTCAGTTATTGTGTTTAAAATGTCAGTTTTTTTTTTAATTACAAAAACCCAAATATTTCTTTAACCGGACGATTTGGAAGCTTCATTTTACTTTTCCGCACTTACTATAGCACTGTGAAGACGCTTTAATCAATTAAATGAGGTAAAAAAAAACGAGAAACCCGATTTTTGGAGCTTACCATATTATTTACTATATCCGCATCTGCACATGCAATGCTTTTGGCATTTTTTTTTCCCGGTGTGCGGTTTCCCATTTTCTACATAATTTTTCAGTCTTCACATATACTGGACATTTTATTTCTATTATGCTGGATTCACAGATCCCATCAGGTGATCCTGCTTTCATGGGATTTTTTTTACAGACTATTAGGTCACATTTTAAAAAAAAAAATCCGGTGTGCTACTGACGGTTTTCCTCACTTCATCCTCAAACATTCTACCGCGTTTCATTGCAGGTATGTTTGGGATTTTTCCTCCCATTATTAAAGCAATCAGCGTTCCATCACTGATGTTGCACGTAGTAAATTCATATGCTCGCGAAGCCGTCACACTGCCATATCTTAATTCATGCCAAAGGCAGCTTTTATGTTTTGTCTCTTCCTCAATTTTTGTTATATCTGCGTCAGTTAATAAAAGTTTTGTAATTCTTTTGTTCATGGATAATCTTTCTATTGTATCACAAACATAGTCTTTCCCATACTTTATTAACTGACAAAATGTTTACAACAAAATATTATATTAACTTGAAAGTGCAAAGATCGTCCAAGTTCGTGCGAGGTTTACTAACGCGTGACGTAATTCACTCTGAATGGTGTTCAACTTATCATGGCGGAGTGATGTATTTTGCATTTTTGATTTATTAAAAATATTATCAATCTTGTACTAAATATGAAAATAAATACATTTTTAACAATCTATTATTCCCATCACATTAGATAAACACAATATTTCTGTGATTCTTGGTTACTGTCGTCATGTCCATTACGTACGAGCGGAAGAGTTACGCGCGTAATTCCGTGAGGACGTAATTGCCTTACAACTCGAGTTATGTACTATACTTTATCTACGACCTTTATCTACGACTTTATCTATCGATCTTACGATAATTTGTTTCTGTTTAATAAGAAAATTATGTTTGATGTAACAAATTTATTTCTTATAAAGTACATTATTTAACATTATAATAAACTTGAAACTTTATAATAAACTATCGTTAACTTGATCGAAATGAAAATAAATACATTCTTAATAGTTACATACCTTATTATTTAGCACTTTTTCGGTTAAACTGGAATAAGAGTGGTCATAGATATAGGCAACACAATGTACGCAATGTCAATTTCCGTTAGTTTGAATTTTGGCACGGGGGGGGGGGGTGCTAAACGTTTGTGCACGTAATAGCAGTTCTCAACCAATCAACGAATCGTAAATCAAACGCACGTGTGTCATCTTCAATCAATGTGTATTATAACTTATCATTACTCGCGGACTGTTACGTACGTGTGTTATGATGTATTTACATAGTCCACGAACTGTACAATAATGGACATTTACAATAGTAGTAGTAGATAAAATCGTTTATACTATTGTTATACAGATATGACTTATCTAATCTGTTGTTATTGTTGTTCGGTATTATCTATCTACACATCTTTTATCCATTAACTTTTGCCTTCGCTGCTTCTTTCTCTCGGTTTAGCATTGTTTAGCTAGTCTCGTGCATGACTAGTCTCGTATAACCTGTCGAGTTTTATTTAGTTTTATATGTTAACAATATATGGATTGTGTTTAAATTGATGAACTAAATTCGGATTTCTATGAATTGAGTTTTCATTGAATTTTCAATTGCGAGGCTTTTTATTGTTGTTTTATTTCAATAAATAGCGGTAGTAATTGAATATCAAGTTCTGCATCACAGTAATTGTGAGTTTGGCTGTTTTATTCGCGTTCCCTGCGCTTCTACAAACACACGCGTGAATTTTGTTTGAAAATTAAACGCAATTCTACAATTCCGTGTAATTTTTCTGGAAAACTGGAAACGCGAGACTAAACAGTCCACAAGATAATCTATGTAGTATGCTATCTGTAAACTTAATAAAGTCGCAACTCTTGAATATATAAATGAATATATAAATTGAATATATAAATATATTTAACCTTTCCGGAGCTCTATAAGACGACTCTTTTTAGGACTACCAAAACAAATATTTTTTTGGTAGATTTGTTTTGGTTGTCCTAAAAAGACTCAGTAATATTATAGAGCTCCGGAAAGGTTGAATATATTTATTTTTTCAGACTGTGTTCCGACTTTATTAAGTTTATATGATTATCTATAACAGTGATTCTCAACGAGTGTGCCGCGGCACTTTTAAGTGTCCCCAAATTCTTCATGTGTGCCGTCAAATTTTTGAAGTGCAAACAATAAAAATTATTTGGTATGTACTTTGATACAGCATGGTTGTATAGTTTTACTGCAAATCTGCATTAAACTCAAACTAAACTATTTTCTAGCAGAGTTGTCGGCTAAAACGTAGTTCGATGCATGTAAGCCGTGGCAGAAATTAGAACTAACGTAAAAAAGACAATATTTTACTGATTTCACGGGTTTAGGTCATAGTTTAGATTGGGTAGTATTAGAACAGATAAATCCAGATCTTATATCACGCGGTAGCGCGATCTCTCGATCCAAAATAAGAACAAATAATTCAAATAATTTACCTTGAGACTTGGACGCCCTCCGTATATGCGCTATAATCCGAGTTTTCTATTTATTCAATTTTGCTTCACAAAGTCATGTTTAATTCCTTGCATCATCATCATCATCATCAAATAGCCCTTTGCGTCCACTGCTGGACATAGGCCTCCCCAATTTCCGCCCATTTCCTCCTATCCTGAGCCTCTCGCATCCAGGCTCCTCTTGTTCTTTTTATATCGTCTGTCCATCTTGTGGGGGGCCTCCCCCTGCTTCGTATATCTGCTCTTGGCCTCCACTCCAGTAGTCTCTTGGTCCATCTTCCATCTGACATTCGGGCCACGTGTCCAGCCCAGTTCCACTTTAGCCTCGCCATACGCACAACCACATCTGTGACACCTGTTGTTCGGCGTAGGTCTTCGTTTGTGATATGGTCTCGTAGCGACACGCCGAGCATCGATCTTTCCATCTTTCGTTGTGCAATTTGGAGCTTTTTTGCAGTGGCGACGGTGAGTGTTGCGGTTTCAGTGCCGTAGGTCATAACTGGCAATACACATTGATCAAACACTTTCCTTTTCAAGCAGACTGGCAGATCGCTTTTGAATACGTCCCGAAGTTTTCCATATGCGGCCCAGGAGAGGGTTATTCTTCTTTTAAATTCGCATGTTTGGTTGTCTCTAGTTATGCGTATTTCGTGACCTAAATAGGTGTATTTGTCTACGAAATCAATATCTCTATCGCCTACATCTATCTGTCTGCTCGGGACCAAGTTTGTCATACATTTTGTTTTGGAATAGTTTATTCTTAGGCCTACGGTATTACATGCTTCCTGGAGTTCGAATAGCATTGTTTTTATATAGTTAAGATCGTCAGCAAGCAGCACCATGTCATCTGCAAATCGCAGATTTGATAGATTTTTGCCATCTATGGTTAAGCCTTTTCTTTCCCAGTTGAGCTTTTTGAAAGCGAGTTCCAAAACCGCGGTGAACAATTTAGGCGATATCGTATCCCCCTGTCTCACGCCTCTACCAATTGGAATGGGTTTGGTGTTTTCATGGAGTTGAACCGTCATACTGGCGTTTTTGTAGATGTTGTAAATGGTTCTCGTGTAGCGATGGTCGACACGGCATTCCTGTAGTGCTTCCATAACTGCATCTAACTCGACGGTGTCAAATGTTTTATGGAAATCTATGAAGGCCAGTACGAGTGGTCTGTTGTATTCAATACTTTTCTCGACTATTGTTTTAACACTTTGTAGAAGGTCATTGGTTCAATTCCTTGCATACGGATCAATAAAACATTGATTTATTCACTAGTGCTATAAAAATCTCCTTGGCAACGCATCAAAATAACTCACATACGTGCACCGTAAACATAATCCTTAATCAAAAATAATAATAACATCCACCTTGGGACTTAACTAATAAAATCAACAATTTTTAATCAACATTTAAATAATCCTTAATGTTCGCTGATGTTCATTTTTGATCGCCAATCACCCAACTTATTATATCTACATTTTTAGGGTTCCGTACCGAAAACGGAACCCTTATAGGATCACTTTGTTGTCCGTCTGTCTGTCTGTCCGTCTGTCTATCTGTCTGTCTGTCCGTCTTTCTGTCTGTCACGACCATTTTTCTCAGGAACGCGTAGAGGTAACAAGTTGAAATTTGTATCAAATACTCGGGTCTGCGGTCTCTTTCAGCTGTGAAAAAAACCAAACTTGTAAGTCAACGCGATCAAAAGATATGACCATTTATGTCGCATATTTTGCGATTTCACAAGGGAATCAAAACCTATAGGCTACTTCCCGTTGACCTAGAATCACGAAATTTGGCAAGAAGCGGTGTCTTACAGCACATGTAAAGGGAAAAATCTGAAAACCGTAAATATGTAGTTTAATTACAAGAAAAATGCGAATTTACTATTACGAACTTATGAAAATACACTCATGTGTTGCGTGGTATTGTCAGGCAGCAGAAGCATATGGGTTGCATACAGTTAGGTCCTCCTCCTCCTATATTTTTTGGTAGTCAATTGCCCAAAAGCAGTCGATTGAACAACTGAATGTTAAGAATATCGAAATAGACCTAGAAATAGTTAATATATTACTTTATATTAGATCTACAAATAGTTAGATCTTAATATAAGTTAGTGAATAAGTGTAATACTAAAATAAAGTTTTATCATAATCGTCTGTTCGTTTCCTTTTTATAAGTTTAAAAACAATCGCGTGATTCAGTTAATTCTTAATGTAAGTTACTGAATAAGGGTAATAGTAAAATAAAGATTTATCATAATCGATTTATTATAATCGTCATTCGTTTTCTTTTGGTAACTTTTAAAATATTTTAGTTTTGGCTTGGAATTTGAAATAGGTCTCTCGTCAAGAATTTCATATCATATAAGTAAGTAAGATTTCGTGTTTAAGTACCTAACTAACAATTTAGTGACCTCTTGTATTTAGGATAAAACGAGACGCGCACGAGCAGGGCGACGCGGGGCAAGTACAAGGGCGGGAGGTCGGCCCAGGTCGGCCCTTTTGTAGTGAGCGGCAGAAGTACGAAATTTTGTTTTGCATTCAATAACTTCGTACTCCTGCATATCGTTACTTACTCAATGGATACAGTTCATTTAACCGTTAACGACAAGATTATCGTACACGCTGTAATATTTATGCCCGGCGATGGCAGTTGCTTGTTTCATGCTATAGCTTTTTCAACATATAATTCAACCAATTTTGGACAAACACAGCTTTTGAGAACTACAATAGTTAACGAGATATATATATATATATATATATATATATATATATATATATATATATATATATATATATCGATATATATATATATAAAGTTATGTGAAAATTATGTATTTTAAGTGGTGTGGGGTTATAGGGAGAGAGGTTTATGGCGAGGGACAGAGGGTTAACATTGGATTGGTGTTAGTGAGAAGAAAAAAATGTGTAAAAACGATGTGAAAAAAATGAATTGGTTTTTATTTCGAAATGTCAAATTAATTTATTGTCAAATTTTCTTTTTATTTGTGGGATTTAAAAAAATATATAGAGTAATATAATAATATGTGGGATTCTAAATAGAGGAGTAGCAACGTCGTTAAAAAACCTGGGTCCATCTGGCTCCGGATGGTAGCACCCTGTAAGGGCCCCTGATTAGGGTTACTAGGTGAAAAATGGTCAACGGTCTTGCCAGCGGAAGAGGATTCTTAAATTCCCAACGCTGAATGGAGCGGAAGAGCCGGGTGGTTACACCAATAAAAATCCGCTTTGTGTCTGTCTTAGATTAAGCGACAAAGTGGTCAGCGTCTGTTCACCAGTGGTGCGGCTGTCAGAACATCTTCTTGATCTCAACAATCAAGTCATAACCTTGTGATCTTCTTCGTGTTGATCACCTCATCTTTAACTTCAACTTGAAACAAACATGATGATAACAGAAGGTACAATTCCGCTACCCCGGGCATCAGTCAATAGACTGATTACTCCTGGTCGTCGGATTCCGGGGGACCAGGAGCGTCATGATGAGAAGGATCGGAGCTTCTCGAATCTTCTACGCGCGAAGCGTAAGTACTTTATTGGCACGCTCAACTCGAACACTCTTCTAAAAGTTGGTAAAATTAAACAGCTTGTAAACACAATGGACAAATTTAATATAAAAATCCTTGAAATTCAAGAAACTCGTTTCCTTGATGAATACCACTTTGACACGGATGATTATCGAATATACAAAGGGAAACCCTCTATAAAAATTAGTACGGGCCCCAGGCAATTTGGTACAGCGTTTGCCATCCACAAATCAATTGTAGACTCACGCATTGACTTTACGTCTACATCGGAACGCATCTCCACTCTATCACTGAAATCGGCGAACAAAGCGTACTCTCATCAAAGCACACGCTCCCACAATCGACTATAATAAGAAAGATCCTAAAACATCAGATACCTTCTGGGAACAGTTAGAAGAGGTCACCAACCAAATTCCACCGCACCACGTCAAGATTCTGTTAGGCAATTTTAACGCCCAGTTGGGTATAGAGAAACAATTTAGGAAAACAACAGGTATTCACACAGCACATAAAAGAACAAATAAAAATGGTGAAAGACTAATAACTTTTTGTGAAAATTTCCAACTCAAAATCATGTCAACACAATTTAGAAAACCCAGACAAAAGCTTTGCACTTGGAGAGCACCCAACATCAATATGGGTGAATTTCAAATCGACCATGTTGCCATCTCTCATACAAACCAAAAGGAGGTCCTTAATGTAAAAACAAGGAAAGGTTTCTTCGATTCTGATCACTACTTGTTACAAATTAAAATTAAACTCCAACCCAACAGGAGAAGACCACGACAACCACGAATGTTTAAGCCTGACCCTGAATATTTAAAAACAAACAGGGACAGTATTTTGCAAGGAATCAACGAAACAAACTCGTTAAACTGGACAGAATTATCGGATGTTCTCAGGAACGCTATGAGGATAGGCCAGCCCCCACGTAAACGTAAGCACAGATGGTGGAACAGTATATGCGACCAATCAATAGAAGACAGACTTAACGCTTGGAAAAAAATTCATAGCAACACAACGCCAGACAAATGGCAGAAGTTCCTGTACATTCGGAAACAATAATCAAAACTAATTAGATAAGAAAGACGTAGCTATGAAAAAACAAGACTGGAGGAAATAGAACAAGAATTTACAAAGAATAATACTAGGAGTTTTTACAGAATTTTTAAAGAGAACCTGACGGGATATAGACCATCCAGCCTATGCTTTCGTCGATCTGATGGTTCAATGGAGACAAACACCAATGCGAATTGTCAAGTTTTAGCTGAGTACTTCAACAAATCTGAATCCTATCCAGATTCCGTGCCGCCTTCCTTCCAGGAGATAACTGACATCATTCATTCATTGAAAAACGACAAAGCCCCTGGGGAAGATGGAATCATTGCCGAGTTATGGAAACTGGCTGACGACAACCTCATTCACAGAATACACAATATAATATGTGATATTTGGGTGACAGAAAAAATCCCCCCAGAATAGAAATGTGCACTTGTACACCCGCCACATAAAAAAGGTGATAAAATGGACCCGAACAATTATAGAGGCATTTCACTTCTACCAGTAACGTACAAAATTCTTTCGAAAGCTCTTTTGAATAGACTTGAACCTCAAGTAGAACCACAGATAGGAGAATATCAGGCAGGTTTCCGTAAAGGGTGCTCATGCACGGAACAAATTTGGAATCTGAAGACAATCTTACAAATACGATCTTGTAGAAACACCGTGGTTACCCTTGTTGATTTCAAAAAAGCCTACGACTCCGTCGACAGACTAACTCTCTTCAGCATTCTGGAGGAATTCAAAGTTGATAGAAAAACCAGGGCATTAATTCAACAAATTCTCATTAATACTACATCAAAGGTTAAGTTTGGTGGAGCAATTTCTCAACCTTTTGAAATACATACGGGTGTTCGACAGGGAGATGGACTTTCACCTATCCTTTTATATGGTCCTGGAGAAAATAATCAGAAAAAGAGATTGAGGGAATAGATATTGGTAAGAGAAGATATTATAGAGCTAATATCAAATGTTTGGCGTTTGCTGATGATCTTGCAATATTATCGAATACCAGAGAAGAAGCAAAGCATGCACTTGAAAAATTACACGAAATTTCACAAAAGGCTGGTCTCCTGATATCTTATGAAAAAACACAGTATATAGAACGATCCCCGTCCGACAATCTACCCATCAAGACACAATATGGTTCTGTATCCAGAGTTTCCCAGTTTAAATACTTAGGAGAAATCATCCAACCGTCCGGCCTAAATATAATAGCAAATCAAGAACGAGTAAAAAATTACAGAGAGCCTACCGACTTACTTGGAATCATTATAACAAAAAATCAATATCTCTTAATGCAAAATTACAACACTACAAAACAGTCGTTCTTCCTGAAGCACTTTATGCCGCAGAAACAACATTAATTCATGGTCACTCAAAAATCAAAGAAATAGAGAAGCAAGAACGTAAAATTCTCCGAAAATTTTTTGGGCCGGTGATTAAAGAGAGAATATGGATTAAGAGACCAACGTCAGAAATATATAAAACCGTAGAACCTATCACTGACACTTTCAGAAAGAGACGAGCTAAATTTTTTGGTCACATATACAGAATGGACCAGAACAGAATTACGAAACAAATTTTCAAAATTACCTTTAACAGTAAAAATAGGTTCAAATGGATACAGGAAACTGAAGAAGACCTCAAGCAGCTAAACATCACGATACACGACATGAATGATCGGGTTAAATTTAGAAACACCATAATGCACCATAAATTTGATAAAAAACTGCTCCCAAAGATACCAGGAAAAAAGTGGACGGACGAACGGAAGAAAGAACATAGTGCACGAATGAAGGGGATTTGGGAAGAACGTCGCCGCACGACTGAGTTGACATAATTTTTGTTCAAGTTTATACGCTCTCTTTAAAGGGATTTACGATAGTAATAATATGTATATATATATATATATATATATATATATATATATATATATATATATATATATATATATATATATATATATATACATATATATATATATATATATATATATATATATATATATATATATATATATATATATGTTGTATTTGAGGTTTTCGCGGATAGTTACCTGTGTTGTATTGTTTTCTCGGGGATTCCGCGTTGATGTTGAGGGTTGGCTCTGAAAAGAACCGGATTCTCGACGTTTCGGGGAACTAACATTCGCCATTCTCAAGAGATATATGCGTCCGTGCGGGTCAACCGTTAGACGCATACTGAGAGCTCGTGCATGTGTCCTGTGCTGGTTTGGCGGTTTTGAGCTTTTCGCCCAGCTATGCCGCCGTCGTGGGGTTTGGTTGTCGTTGTGTTTTTTTTTTTTTTTAAGTCTGTTTGTTTGTCTGTGTTGTCTGTGTTTCGTTGGGTTTCATTTGGCTTTGCTTGCTATAGTTGCGTCTTGTTGTCCTGGTGTGGTTGTCGGTTTTCTTTCGGCTTCTTCAGTGTTTCGTCTTCTGTGGTTGTTCTCCAGGGGCCTGTGGTACTGATGTGTTTAGTCTTCTCGTTGATGGTGATGGGTTGCTCTTCTTCTTGGTCGGGTTTGCGCTTGGGGGCGGCTTCGGTGGGGCTGTGAGTGTCCATTGGTGTATTTCTTCTCCTTGGGGCGGTTTCGGTTTTCTTTTCTGCGGCGGCTTCGTTTGTCTTCTCGGGGGCGGCGTCAGTTTTCTTTTCGGGGGCGGCATTGTTTGTCTTCTCGGCGGCGGCTTCGGTTTTCTTTTCGGTGGCGGCTTCTGTTTTCTTTTCGGGGGCGGCATCAGTTGTCTTCTTGGGGGCGGCTTCGGTTGTCTTTTCGGCATCGGCTTCAGTTTTCTTTTCAGGGGCGGCTTCGTTTGATTTTTCGGCGGCGGCTTCGTTAGTCTTCTCGGGGGCGGCTTCGTTTGTCTTCTCGGGGACGGCATCGGTTGTTTTTTCGGCGGCGGTTTCCTGGGGTTTATCGTTGGCGGTTTGTCAATATGTTTGTCATTATGTTTGGCGTTGGTGTTTGTCTTCAGCAGCAGTAGCGTAATATAATTCATCATTTGGTCGAGGTGGTTGTCGTCCACAGTGTCCAAGTAGTCGGGGTCGAAATACCTTGCCGCGAAGGCTTCGTTTGGTGTTGTAGGAATAAACATGTTCATTTTGCGACAGCGGAGGAGCAAGTGAGAGCTCGTTCGTGCGATGCGACTACTTATAGCTGTCTGGCTTCGGGTCATGCGCGTTGTGTGCGGTGCTTCGGTTCGGTTGTTTGTCTGTCTTGTTGGTCGTACATGAGTCTGGGGTGTCTGGGATTGCATTTTGAGGGTGGATATGATCAGTCCCCATGCTGGGGGCAGTCTCAAGGAATCGTCTCTCGTGTTCATGCAGTAGTCTCGTTTTTCTATCTCTATGGCTTCTCTGTATACTCGTGACATTTCGTGGCTAATCTGTGCAACAGTCCTTGAATTTCTAAAGTCCATCCAGTGACTGGTGTTTGTATGTTGGACAAGTGCCGATGAAACTTTGTCTCTTTGTCTGACTGAAACTACATGTTCTTGAATCCTAGCAGATATTTTTCTATTTGTACGTCCCATGTAGGTTCGTTCACATGTTCCGCAAGGTATTTCGTAAATTCCATGGGATTCTAACGGGATGGTGTCTTTAACGCTGCGTAGCATGGAGGATATTTTCTGGTTAGGTTTGAAAATGGTGTCGATGTTGTGTCTTTTAAGGATTCTGGCGATTTTGTCAGTTGATCCATGAACATATGGTAGGTATGCTGTGCTAACGGGTTTCTGGCGTTCTTCAGTTGTTTGGCTACTGTTCTCTGTACGACGGAAAGCTCTGGATATTAAGCTGTTTGAATATCCATTCGAAGAAAGAGCTTCTCGCAAGTTCCTCAATTCTTGCGGTAAGTTAAACTGGTCGGCTAGTCTTTTGGATCGGGTGGTAAGAGTGTTGACTACAGATGCTAGTTGTTTGGGATGATGGTGCGAAGAAGCGTTCAGATATCTGTGTGTGGGTTGGTTTCCGGTACACAGTGTGACTCAAAGTGCCGTCAGGTTTCTTCTGTACCAAAACATTCAAGAAAGGAAGTCGTTGATGCTTTTCTATCTCCATGGTGAATTTAATTTGGTCGTGTTGGGAGTTAAGATGGTTAAGGAATTTGTCCAGCTCTGGTCTGCCGTGGGGCCAGATTACAAATGTGTCGTCAACATATCTTAACCAGAGTGTAGGTTTAAGTGTGGCTGATGAGATTGCCTTTTCCTTAAAATCTGTAAGAAATATGTTGGCTATTACTGGGGATAGAGGTGAACCCATTGGTGCTCCTAGGACTTGTTTGTATATTTGACCATCGTACCTAAAGTATGTATTCTTTAAACAATGTTCTGCCAGATCTGTTACATACTTTTCTGGTTTTAATTTTGATCTTATGATGTTTAAGGCCTCAGGGACCGGTACTTTTGTGAATAAAGATACAATGTCAAAGCTCACAAGGAGGTGGCCGGGCCGGAGTTGGTGATTTTTCAGTATGTCTATGAAGTGTTCAGCATTGCGGACATAGGAATCACAATCTTCGGCGTATGGTTGTAAACATTTTGCTAAATGTTTCGCAAGAAGTTGGACCGGTGAACCAACGGAGCTTACTATTGGTCGTAGTGGGGCCCCATCTTTGTGGATCTTTGGTAAACCATATATCTTGGGACACCGTGAAGATTTCTCCCTTGGTATAAGATAATTCATTGTTTCCTTGTCAATGCTAGAGGATCTTTTGTATCAGATTTTGTACCAAGATATATATATATATATATATATATATATATATATATATATATATATGATAATTGGGATGAGTTTTCTTTGTTTACTAGCAACGCCTTAACAAGATAACTGAATGTGCTTGCTACGTCCTCCACAAAAAAAAAAGATACCTTACTTACAAGTTTGTACGGAACCCTCGGTGCGCGAGTCACAACTCGCACTTGGCCGGTTTTTTTTTGTACAAATCTCTTGGTTTTTGCCAGAGTAATCTTTCCGCGTCACCATCTAACAATAATTCTTCGGATGTATCCTGTTGCGGTTAATAATAAAACACAAATTAATTAAACACTAAGCAAAATTTTGACGCACGAATCAACAATTTTATCGTTGCCATGAGAACACCACAAGCATGACCAACTTTTCTTTGAATTGTTTCTTGTTTAAACAAAAGCAAAATTGAATAAAACGTTGTATTTCACTCGCGGCTAAAGTTAAGATTTAACTCGCGAATTTCGCTCGTTAAACCGTAATTTTATACCCTTTCATAATAAATCACTATTAAACTCATTTTATTGTCAGCGCGCCGCCAAACTTTGATGTTGAAATTGTACCGCTAGAGAAAAAAGGTTGAGAATCACTGATCTATAATGTAGTATGGTTTTACCAATAGCATATTCATACTTGTGCAATTGTTTCGATTTGTATTTGAAAGTAAGAGGTGTAGGTACTTCATCGATTCATAACTCTCCAGATTCATTTTCCAGAAAATAATTTGTCTTTTATTCTCAATCCTTTTGTATTTGTTTAGAATAAAACTACGAGTAATGCGATAAGTTAGTAAGTCTTGTTGGAAGATGATTAATTGGCCCGGAACCTGTTTTGTAATTAATGTAAATATATCTACGTAGTAAAGTTGCGGAGTGGGTTACACTGTAACCCTTATGTCGGTCTCGTAGGGGAAGGGGCTTGCGTTGTTGCTTTGTTCGCTTTATTTATTTACAGTTCAAACGGCTCAGAAATTGCGACTCGTTCGATTCCGAATGCTTGCAAACACAACGTGTATGCGTTTCTTCCCGTGCTCTTCGTATAATTGCACCCCACGGATTTACATTTAGATTGTAACATAAATTTTAGCGAATTGATTCCGACTGTAAATTAAATAATTTTTTGATAGATTTATATTTACTTGCCGTCGCTTTTTTTTATTTACGCTTTGGGAAGATTGGAAACAACGGAGTGCACCGGTTTTCTATAGAACATGTTGCATACCATCAATCTTCGTTCAGTCACCGTCAAACTTTAAACGGATTAGTTTTCCACGAAACATAATAATAAAAGTAGCGCGTGGGGGGGATTTTTTTGCCTCGCCCGACACATTAGGGGCGAACTGATTTGCGGAGGAAAAGTTTCACCGCAGATAAATCTGCCGCTCAAAGCCAGGCAAAATAAATTTATACAACTCCTTTTTTTATTCCCCTCACGCAACTGAATTTTAATCTGTCTGATAAGACTTGCACAATTAGTTATCCAATTTGGCTTGAGTTGCTCACAGAAACGGACAGCTCAAAGTCCACATCGAGACAATATACAAATGGAGATGAATATATTTACACATCTAGAAGAACAAACTCCATTAATCTACCTTAGGTAACTTGAGAAAGTTTGTGGATGAATACATTATCTATGATGGAAGAGAAGCAAAATAAAAGCAAATACCATACTCTAAACTTATTATATATTACATTTGTGAAACTATTTTAATCATTGTATTGAGTTACCAATATATATCTGTAAATATATCTTTCTGGTTAATAAATTAATTTAAATTTGAAGTTATGCAGGGCGACGCGATTTAGATTTGGACAATGGACCTTTTAATAGTTGAATTTTTTTTTGTAAGCATGCTTTTGCGTCACATTTTTAGCGTATAACCAGTGAAAATAATATGTGCCCGAAACTTTGAAATGCCCGCCTTTTAAACATGGCGGACGCGCATGCGCTTAACTAACCCTAAAAAGGTCTATTGTTAAATGTGCAGGGCGACACGATGTAGATTTAATGCGGTAGATAGGGACAATTGAAGAAGTAACCGGGGCAACGAATCAATAAGAAAAATTTGTGTGTGAGCGTTGGTGTCGTTAAAACCCGCTTCGAGCAAACCACTCCGCAAGAACAGAAACAGTATTTATAGTGATTTAAAATAAAAAGAAATGAGAGTTTACTACTGCACAAGAAGCCGAAAGTGAGTACCCCTAAGGGCGCTTGTGCACTACACTGAATTTTACGGTCCGTAATCCGAAATTTTACTGTCCGGAATTTGACGGTAATAAAACGGATGGTAGCTTGTGCACTTGTCCGTTAAAACTCGGACAGGCGCAGTTTAGGATGTTTGCTTTGTAATATGCCTACACACCAATACGCGACATCAATACGCTACGATGAGTTTTTTGGAACGTCGGCAAAGTCTTGCTTTGTTACTTTACGTGCGAAGACATAGAAGACAAAAAGAATTTTGGATTCATCCCTTGATAAGAGAAAGGTACCTGACAGGCACATATTACGCAATCCACAATAAATTGAGGCAGAATGAAGAAAATTTTTTTAACTACTATCGGATGTCTACAGCCACTTGATTTTTTACATCGTTTAAGCGCGGCGATCAAAAGGCAAGATACAAAATTTAGGCTGTGTATACCACCAAATGAAATGCTTGCTGTCACATTAAGGTAAGTACAGTACTTCTATAATTAATAATATGATTGCTTTATTTTGTGTTGACTTCTTTACCCAAGTACGGTCAAAACAAATGAGGATTATGTTGTGATATGAGTTTATGACTTTATAGGTACTTAACTAATTTTTTTAATTTCATGGAATTTGTAAAGAATATGGGAATTTTCATTTTTTTGGGGTTGGCGGATTTTTACCTTGAATAACTGTTACTAATCGTCCTCCGTAGTGTATTTGCAAACTTAGAGAGCCAAAACGAAGCTTCTACGTCGATTTATTAAAAAAAATATACGGGTTTTTATAAAAAATTTGACATTTTTTTGACGCAACAGTTAATATTTTCTTTCACTGCCTAACCTCTCTAATTATTTGTCAAACAAAAAGTGCAGGAGCAACCGACGTTGCCAATTTTATCTTTTTATTTTACCTTGTTCTGGTAAACACTTCAATATACAATTTCTGCACATGCACTTACAACAACATTGAAATATAAATTTAATTTTTAATTCTAATTTCATTATAATTGGTTTAACTCAGGTTAACTCAATACTTCTTGCAACTTTATCTTATTTTAGACCATATAGGCGCAGCAGTGCGTTTAAATTTATGGCCCTTTATTATTAAAAAAATAGGTACCGAAGGAGACACAGACCCGTCTGCAACTTCACATATATTTGAAAGTTTTGCGCATGCACATTGTTGTAGCAGAACACAGACGTAGTAAAAAATAATTTTGTGAGAGGTTTATTTTGTAACTAGAAAATGTAGTAACTATTGTTTTCATCTGCCTGTACTAATCATCATAATCATTTAATCGAACCTGCATATTTCGGGTGAAATAGTTGTTCTAAATTGAAATGTTGAATACAAATAATAAATCCATTAAAAATACAGATGATATGCTTGTATGAAAACTTGTAATATATCCAGGGAAAAATGTAAATAAATTAATATTTTCATCAAATTAAATAAAAAAAAATTGCCAGATCCTCCATCTGGAAAATACAAATTAAATTTTTAAATTAAAAAAAAAAACAGATAAAACCTTACATTGGACCGAGAGTTCGCGCTGCCGCGCGTATGTCGTCTTGATTCATCTTCCCGCTTCGCGGCGGGCAACCTAATCTAACCAGGGTTAAACCAACGACCTTGCCACTTTGACCTGTATTGGACAGAGAGTTCGCGCTGCCGCGCGTATGTTGTCTTGATTTATCTTCCCGCTTCGCGGCGGACAACCTAATCTAACCAAGGTAAAACCAACGGTCCTTGCCACTTTGTCCTATATTGGACCGAGAGTTCGCGCTGCCGCGCGTATGTTATCTTGATTTATCTTCCCGCTTCGCGGCGGGCAACCTAATCTAACCAGGGTTAAACCAACGGCCCTTGCCACTTTGTCCTACATTGGACCGAGAGTTCGCGCTGCCGCGCGTATGTTGTCTTGATTTATCTTCCCGCTTCGCGGCGGACAACCTAATCTAACCAAGGTAAAACCAACGGTCCTTGCCACTTTGTCCTATATTGGACCGAGAGTTCGCGCTGCCGCGCGTATGTTATCTTGATTTATCTTCCCGCTTCGCGGCGGGCAACCTAATCTAACCAGGGTTAAACCAACGGCCCTTGCCACTTTGTCCTACATTGGACCGAGAGTTCGCGCTGCCGCACGTATGTTGTCTTGATTTACCTTCCCGCTTCGCGGGGGACAACCTAATCTAACCAAGGTAAAACCAACAGTCCTTGCCACTTTGTCCTATATTGGATTGAGAGTTCGCGCTGCCGCGCGTATGTTGTCTTGATTTATCTTCCCGCTTCGCGGCGGACAACCTAATCAAACCAAGGTAAAACCAACGGTCCTTGTCACTTTGTCCTATAATGGATCGAGAGTTCGCGCTGCCGCGCATATGTTGTCTTGATTTGTCTTCCCGCTTCGCTTTGTTATTTTAAATTATTTTTCCTACTAACCTTAATATTTATTCACTACCAAACTGTGTACCCGCCACTGTGTGTTTTACGTTAGTTCAATTTATACCTCGGAGGCGCTACCAGCCACGGGTCTGTCTCTCCTACTGATCCAAAAAATACATTGTGAATTTGATAAAATAAACAAATTGTAATTTTATTATATTTCAATATTATAAACTGAATTTGACAAAAAATTGTAATTTTTGCAAAATATTAAAAACAAAACACAGTTTTACCAAAAATTTTATAAAAAAATTACCATTTAAACAAAAAAATACAAATTAATTGAAATTTTGATAATAAAAAAACATAATACCATTCTGATAAAAAAATACATATCAAAAAAATAAATAAAATAAATATTCAATATTCTCGTTAGCATCAACCACATCACAATCACAAAAAAATCCTCTATCTAAGAAATCAGAATGCAAAAAATCCATACGAAAACAATGTCCGAACTCAATTTAAAACCTGAAGAGCGAACAGACAAAGGGATGACGATTGAGAACCAGAGGGCATTAAAGACCACTATAAAAAGGAAAAAAATTAACAGAAAAACTGCAATTTTAACTGTTAAAAAACTTATATATACATATTCCTCATCTGTGTCACGATCCTTACCAAGTCCTCCTTCTGGCAGGGGATGTACGGGATTGTACAACTTACCTGCCATACGGAAAAGTTCCACAGTGGGATCGAGCCGAAGCTCTTTACACCTCTTCTGAAACATGTATCGAGCAAGATTACCGGGTGCGTGTGATTTGGTACGACCAGATGACAACATGGAAGATTTAGCGGCCCTCCAAGATGACTCTATGGCATTTGTATGTGCCCCAGTTACGGGATCTACGAAGTTAAAGT
This sequence comes from Phosphuga atrata, assembly GCA_944588485.1. Lineage (NCBI taxonomy): Eukaryota > Metazoa > Arthropoda > Insecta > Coleoptera > Silphidae > Phosphuga > Phosphuga atrata. The sequence continues at coordinate 68,812,394 of OX155899.1, read as the reverse complement.
TTAAACCACATGCGTGCGGCAGCGCGAACTCTCGATCAAACCACATGCGCGCTGCGCGCGCATGTGGTTTGATGGTTTGCGCTGCCGTGCTATATGCGGTCTTGATCTATTCTCTCTCGGACAACCTAATCTAATTTATACCCATGGTAATTTCATACCCATGGAGGAAGATAACGGGAAATCACCTCCAATATACTTCCCAAGAGAACCACATGATGACGACATTCAAGTCATTATCGTGGTCGCAAACATTCATTAGTGAATATGCATAAGAATAAGAAGAATACATAGAAGATTAACATGACCCCTGCGCAAGAATTAAAATAAAATTAAATATATTTAATACATATAATACTTAAATTGTAGCGACACAGAAAAAAAGTATAATCCCTGCAAAAGAATTGAACTTGGCAACAGCGGATCTGCTGTATAACAATATTTTCTGTCAATTAACTGGACAGAAGTTGCAGTTATATTTGTTGTTGTATTATAAAATGTCAGTTTTTTGGATTACAAAAGGCCGGATATTTCTTGAACCAGCCGACGTAGAAGATTCATTTTTACTTTCCACGTTTATAAATACACTTTGGAAGACGATTAGCAACAGTTAGTGAAGGTAACTCCACAATTCCCACATTCTTAATAATAGCCCAATGCTATCATTTATTAACAAAAATTATTAGTTGTCAAAGTTTTGTCCCAACAATTCAGGGAATTTGTAAAGAATATGGGAATTTCCATTTTTTTTGGGGTTGGCGGATTTTTACCTTGAATAACTGTTACTAATCGTCCTCGGTAGTGTATTAGCAAACTTAGAGAGCCGAAACGAAGCTTCTACGTCGATTTATTCAAAAAATATACGGGTTTTTATACAAAAATTGACATTTTTTAGACGCAACAGTTAATATTTTCCTTCACTGCCTAACTTCTCTCGAATTACTTGTCAAACAAAAAGTGCAGGAGAAGCCCAACCGACGTTGCCAATTTTATCTTTTTATTTTACCTTGTTCTGGTAAACACTTCAATATACAATTTCTGCACATGCACTTACAAAAACATTGAAACATAATTTTAATTTTTAATTCTAATTTCATTCTAATTGATTTAACTCAGGTTAACCCAATACTTCGGTTAAAATGTGCTATAACCAATCACTTGAAATGACATGTATAAGCAACCCACCGTACGCATTTTGCGCATGCGCATAGGGGGCAAAACACAAAGGCGTAGGGAAAATAAATTTGAAGGGGGTATATAAAAATTCTTTAAAATGATAATAAACCCCAACAACTCTAACCTAACCAGAGTTAAACCAACGGTCCTTGCCACTTTGTCCTATATTGAATCGAGAGTTCGCGCTGCCGCGCGTATGTTGTCTTAATTTATCTTAATTTATCTTAGATTAGGTTGTCCGCCGCTTCGCGGCGGACAACCTAATCTAACCAAGGTAAAACCAACGGTCCTTGTCACTTTGTCCTATATTGGATCGAGAGTTCTCGCTGCCGCGCCTATATTGTCTTGATTTATATTCCCGCTTCGCGGCGGGCAACCTAACCTAACCAGGGTTAAACCAATGTCCCTTGCCACTTTGTCCTATATTGTGTACATTCAGTCTTCTGAAACAACGCCATTCATATCCATCAGATTTTCTCTTATTTTTAGTTAATCTCATATTCCTTCCACATACATGACATACATACTTCTTCCCAAGCATACCCACATCCATCAACCATTCAACCATTCTACCGCTATGGGCCACTTTTTTTTCGGAAAAGTCCATTGTATCCTTAAATAAATTTGTAAAATAAGTTTCAACTTATCAAATTAATTCTTCGTACTAACCTTAAATAATGCGTGTTTCGATTTGTAAAATAATAAAGTAAACTAAGCTGGGAATTCGTAACCTTAAATAAAAATGCGTACCCAACAATTTACGCGCCACTGGAGGTTTTATGTCAATTTCCATTGGTAAACTTACCAATGCTCATGCGCAGAATGCGTACGGTGGGTTGCCTATACATGTCATTTCTAGTGATTGGTAATAGCACATTTTAACCCAATACTTATTGCAACTTTATCTTATTTTAGACCATATAGGCGCAGCAGTGCGTTTAAACCTCTCTCTCTCTCTGACAACCTAACCTAACCAACTCTCAATTAAACCACATGCGTGCGGCAGCGCTAGCTCTGGATCAGACCATGCGCGCTGCGCACGCATGTGATCGAGAGTTCGCCCTGCCGCGCTGTATGTGGTCTTGATCTATTCTCTCTCGGACAACCTAACCTAACCAACTCTCAATTAAACCACATGCATGCGGCAGCGCGAACTCTCGATAAGACCTCGATAAGACTATGATCGAGAGTTCGCGCTGCCGCGCTGTATGCGGTCTTGATCTATTCTCTTTTGGACAACCTAACCTAACCAACTCTCAATTAAACCACATGCGTGCGGCATGATGGCCTAGTAGAGACCATCCGACACACCCTGCTAGATAACAGATGAGGCTCTGGCGACCGAGTCACGGCGGTATAACCGTTAGAACTGAAATTAGGGAAATGTAATTTCATACCCATGGAGGAAGATAACGGGAAATCACCTCCATTATACTTCCCAAGAGAACCGCATGATGACGACATTCAAGTCATTTCCGTGGTCCCAAACATTCATTAGTGAATATGCATAAGAAGAAGAAGAATACATAGAAGATTAACATGACCCCTGCGCAAGAATTAAAATTAAATTAAATATATTTAATACATATAATACTTAAATTGTAGCGACACAGAAAAAAAGTATAATCCCTGCAAAAGAATTGAACTTGGCAACAGCGGATCTGCTGCATAAACACATTTTCTGTCAATTAACTGGACAGAAGGTGCAGTTATATTTGTTGTTGTATTAAAGAATGTCAGTTTTTTGGATTACAAAAGCCCGGATATTTATTGAACCAGCCGACGTAGAAGATTCATTTTTACTTTCCAAGTTTAGAAATACACTTTGGAAGACGCTTAGCAACAGTTAGTGAAGGTAACTCCACAATTACCATATTCTTAATAATAGCGCAATTCAGTTATTGAAGCATGTAGAGGAGTCACTGGTGTTAATGGTGCAGAGTTAATCGATGGTGCTGTCATCAGATTTTCCGTTTGAGGTAGATGTGGTGGTGACGGGGTAACCTGGTTAGCTGGAGAGTTTATAGAAACATATAGCGGCGACAGTGGCGATGATGGTGCAGAGCTGAACGAAGGTGCTCGCATGCGATTTGTATATTTGCGAAGTACTTGCATTACGTCGATTCTGAACTCCAGTCTATCATCTTCGCTTATGCGTTTAATAGTTGGTAAAATAGACATCAAAAATGCTTTATCATCATCTCTAAAGTCATCCTGTCGTGATTCGTGACTTTGAAGCGCCTTCAATATCTTCACATCAACAGGATTTAATCTTTTTTTACGGATTTGAAATGGTTCAGATGAAGGTCTTGAATCATCATCCTGAGAAGATTCTGGCGTAACAATTGCTTCGCAGGATGCGGATGTATCCGGTCTGGTTTCGTTGTCACTACCTTGAGAGGGAATGTTAGAGACTGTTGAATCCACTTGAATAATTTTCAGTAAAAATTGCAACTGATTGTGGTAAATATATTGTTTTTTCTGCGCTTGCCCAGATTTCGTTTTCAAAGATTTAAGGAAATAGTCTCTTGTGTTATTCCATTTACTAGTGATAGTAGTCACTAAAACAAAAGAATAATTAAAGTTTATTTTTGTTACAGGTATTTAGCCAGTGGAAATACTTTCACCGATATGTTTTATTTATACCTATCAATTGGGTATTAAAACGATAAGTGAAATTGTCAGTTTAGTATGCTGTAACATATGGATATTCTGGTTATAATATTCCATCTTGAGACGTTGACGAGATATTTGCAAATAGGCTTTGTGGAAAAAATCATTCCTCACAACGTCCCCATTGGAGTGGGAGCGTTCAAATTTTGTCAAATGATATCTCTGGTGGATACCCACATTCAGTAAAAGTTTCAATGAAATCCTTTAAGGATTAATATATTTTTTTGCAATTTTTGAATATTTTCAAATTTTCGTGTTCGGTTTTGATCGGAATTCATGATTGACATGTCTGGTTTTGTTTAACAAAATATTTTAGTAAATTTTACGCAACGTGGAACAATAAAATTTTACAAATTTGTAGAGAATTAATCGGTCTATGATATCCTTCAGTTAGTTTTGCAAAATATTTTATCTGGCGGCGGTCGCCGCCCCTCAAACTCAAACATAACAGAAATTAATAAATTCAAATAACTTTTCATAAAATGAAAACTGCAAGAGATATATTTAAGTTTCTTTCAGATCTATATAGATTATACATTTTTCTATTGAAATTGACGTTTTGGTATTTTCTTGGCCGATAGCCTGGGCACATGTTTTTTCTAATAAAGAAATACTTATTGAAAATTTACAAATATATATTTTTTTCAAGTCTCCGAAGTCTACCAAACATGCATTTAGCACTGTTTTATAGAGCAAATTTTCATCTAAAAATTGTGTAATTTTCATCTTTCTAATCCATCTTTTTTTGCAAACGAAAAAATTGAAAAACGAAATTCAGAGAAGGGGTGTACCCTTGGATAAATTTTTCAATTTTATATTTTTTACTTTTGCGACTAAACCTTAAACCTTAAAGGTTTTTACAAAACTTGCAAGAAAAACTCTTTTTGTAGACATCGATATCTGACATACGGTTATCCCGTTTATAATTTTGTATCTTGAGGCGTTCACGAGATATTTGCAAGTAAGCTTTGAAGAAAAAATCATTCCTCACGACGTCCCCATTGGTGTGGGAGCGTTCAAATTTTGTCAACTGATACTTCTGGTGCATACGCACATTCAGTAAGTTTTATTGAAATCCCTCAAATGTTAATACATTTTTTCGCAATTTTTGAATATTTTGAAATTTTAGTGTTCGGTTTTAATTGAAATTCGTGATTGACATATCTGGATTTGTTTAAAAAATTATTTATTATAATATTTTTTCTGGTGGCAGTCGCCGCCCCTCAAACTCAAAGTCGCACACGAGGTCAGACATTCAAATAACTATAGTTTGAAAACTTGGACAGTTGTATTCAAAATTCCTTCAGGTCGGCGTAGCTTATAGATGTTTCTATTGAAATTTATATTTTGGTATTTTCGTGGCCGATAGTTTTGACACAGAATTTTCTCTTCTGGCCAAGACCATACGCGCGGCAGCGCGTGTGTGGTCTTGATATATCTGGTGTTGATATATCTGGTGGTCTTGATTTATCTGGTCTTCATTTATCCGATGAAGACCAAGACGCGCGAGCTCTCGATTCAATAAAGGTCAATGTGAAAAAGAACCGTTGGTTTAACCCCGGTTAGATTAGGTTGCTCGCCGTGAAGTGGACAGTTAAATCAAGACAACATACGCGGGGCAGCGCGAACTCTCGATTCAAAATAGGGCATTGTGACAAAGGACCGTTGGCTTAACCCCGGTTAGATTAGGTTGCCCGCCGCGAAGCGGATAGATAAATCAACACAACATACGCGCGGCAGCGGGAGCGCTCGATCCAATATAGGACAGTGTTGCAAGGACCGTTGGTTTAATCCCTGTTAGATTAGATTGCCCACCTCGAAGCGGGCAGATAAATCAAGACAATTCATACGCGCGGCAGCGCGAACTCTCGATCCAATATAGGACAGTGTTGCAAGGACCGTTGGTTTAACCCCGGTAAGATTAGGTTGCCCGCCGCGAAACGGGCAGATAAATCAAGACAACATACAGTCGGCAGCGGGAACTCTCGATCCAATATAGGACAGTGTTGCAAGGACCGTTGGTTTAACCCCGGTTACATTAGGTTGCCCGCCGCGAAGCGGACTGATAAATCAACACAAAGTTTAGTAACATAATTTTGCTAAGTATTGCTTATTGTCTAAAAGCAAACTTACTATAATTGGAGGAATGGTTATGTTATCTGTCAAATATGACAACAACAACGTAACTTCCACAAATAGTTTTGTGGTTGGTTTGAATATTTTGGTGAGATTATGTTTGAGTATGTTGGTAACTCAACAACACAAGATACCAACTAGATTAAAACAATATGTTGGTTATGTTTAACGTCAAAGTTGACAACATCAATGTCACTTAATTAATTTAAAGGTTATGACATTTTTAGTGAGATTTTTAGTAACTTTCATGCCACAGCTGATTTTTGTTTCGTCCATGTAAGCTTTTGTAACTAATATCACATCGTTAGATATAGTAACTTTTTTTATGAACATTGGCAGCTTTACATTTCTAATATCACTCCTTTAATTATAGTAACTTTGATTTCAGACAAATGACATCACTATATGATTAAGTTCATTTCAAAAGTGTTTGATTATATTATTTTACAAACGTGACAGCATTAAAATCATTTAAAATGATTGAATTATTAGCAAATATTTTGTTTAGCAGGAGTTGTACCTCTTGCAACTCCTCTTATTGTGCACACACACATACACCTTAAGCTGTTGCTGAAAGCGCCACAAGAATCGCGCATCTTGCGATGCTGCTTACTCTTTCATATACAATTTCCCGTTCCACATATATCATGTGGCGTTTTCAGCGCACACGTATCAACAAGTATCACACACTTGAAAATGTTTTATACAATTCCACCCTTATCAATTATTCCACCTTTAACAACTATTCCATTCTTTTCAACTCTTCCATCCACAAAAACTATTCGATTCCGAAAAATACGAACCACATGTACACACATGTATACACTACTAAAAATGTTATAGACATATCAAAATTTCATTTCAGTGTAATCAATTTTTTCGGCTCAAACTACGGCAACCGTACAAATCCGCTTGCATCATTTCACTGCAGCCCCTAAAAAAACGCATCAACCAGGACTGTCCAGCCTTTCATTTATAATTCCGGACGTATGCTAAGCCCACCAAGAACTGAATTCCATATTATTTTGGTTACCCATTAAGAAAATTAAATGAAACAAATAAAACTACTACGAACTGCGGGAACCGTATTTAAACGCAAAGAGTAAGTACCTAACTACGGAAACTGTACGAATCCGCACTACCCTCAGCACCCTGTACACAGGGCACGAGTTGTAGAAAAGCACCCCGTAGCGAAAAGCTTACTTTTCGTGAAGGTATTGATGTTTATCCAGATGTTTCTGGAAGATGTGGTTCTGTTTATGGACGTAGCATGTTAAGTTAGGTTTAGGACTAGAATATGTAAACTTGTGACTGAGAATACCCAGTTTCCCTCACGTGGAAGTCACCTTGTCGCGGTGTGAGGGCTTAGTTTCGCGTACCGTTGGACGTCACGACTGGAACAACCCCGGTTGGGGCGTTCGGCGGAGGGCGAACAACCAAGAACTTCCAAACCCTTAATCCCAAGGTGTCATGCGACCCGTGCCAAAGGGACTGGTTGATGGCCAAGGGCAACCGGCCATCGCTTACGGAGCCCCTCTGATACCTGGCGACCTCAGAGGGTATCCAGCCTTACCACTATCAAGCGGGGCTCTGATGTGGTGGACCTTTAGTTCCCTTGCGACTCGTGGGATTTATATGAATTCCAAAGGTAAAAATAATCCATGTGTACGGGACCTAACCGACACAGAGAACAAGGAAGTCAGCCCGGATTCCCGGGAAGACGACCTTGACCTCACACTCGTAGACATGAGCAGTCCAGCCATGTCTACAGAGGCAGAGGTAGATGTTCTTGTAGGGACAGAGGAGGACTTGCCGCCTCCTGTCACAAAACAAGAATGACCAGCAGGCGCACCAAAATAGCCCAAGTGAACATCCATCATGCCAAAGCAGCTTCAGCTGTGATGGCTAGGATGTTCACCAAGCAGCACCTAGGGCTAGCGCTGCTTCAAGAACCCTGGACCTACGGCGGTAAGATCAAAGGCCTTAGCAACAGGGAATGTAAGTTGGTATGGGACAGCCGTGAGGTCTCCCCTAGAACTTGCATTATGGTAAGAAATGGCATAAATTACTTATGTCTTTCAGAATTTTTAACGCGGGATTTAGTACCGATTCAGGCCCTCATCAAGATCGAGGGTCTCCACCGCGAAGTAGTGATCGCATCAGCATACTTCCCTGGCGATGGTAACAGCATACCACCCATTGAAGTACAAAAGCTGGTGGAACACTGTATTAGGAGAAGGCTGCCACTCATCCTGGGATGTGACGCGAACGCACACAATGAGATGTGGGGCAGCACGGACACTAATAAGAGGGGTGAGTACCTTTTAGAATACCTCATTAAAGAGAACTTAATTGTGTACAACGTTGGGAACACACCAACATTTGTCACTAAAGTCAGAAATGAGGTACTGGATATTACGGTAGGTAGCGCTAACGTAAGTAAACTAATTAAAAAGTGGAGGGTTTCAAGTGAGCCCTCAATGTCAGATCATAGGATCATAGAGTTTGAGCTGGAAGGAGCGAGTGAGGAAAACACCCCCATTCGAAACCCCAGACAAACTGTGTGGCCTATGTTTAGTTCCCAACTAAAAGAAAACCTAGAGCAGGTGACAGTGCGGGGTAGTATCAAACACTACACCGTGCTGGAGCAGGCTGTAGGAGAAATAAATGTAGCAATCACCACGGCATTTGAATCCAGCTGCCCGGTAAAAACCGTGAAGGAGCATAAGGACGAAAAATGGTGGAACAAAAATTTGTCTACATTAAGAGCAAAAGTACGTAGGCTTTTCAACAAAGCCAAGCAATACGGAAATTGGCTAGAATACTCTGAGGTGCTTACCACCTACAACAAAGAGATCAGAAGGGCAAAAAGGGAAAACTTTAGGACCTTCTGTGAAAACATAGAATCCACGCCGGTGGCAGCTAGACTGCACAAAGCACTAGCGAAGGATAGAGTGGAAATGACAACCACTCTCAAGAAACCGGATGGGACCTTCACGGAGGATGAAGAGCAAAGAGCTCTCCTCCTACTAGAAACCCATTTTCCGGGATGTAGAGTATACAGGGAGACCGAGGGCTTGATGCAACCACGGAAACCAAGTCGGGCCGACTGGAAGAGGGCAGCGTCCATCTGTACGGAAAACCGAATCAGATGGGCTATCGGCACTTTCCAGCCTTTTAAGGCCCCAGGAGTGGACGGACTAGTTCCTGTCTTCCTACAAAAGGGAGAGAGAGAACTAATGCCGTATCTTCTAAATATCTTTAGAAGTAGCTTAGCGCTCGGATATATACCGGAGCTATGGAGAAGGGCTAAGGTGGTATTTATACCGAAGGTGGGGAAGAAAGACACCACTCAACCGAAGTCATTTAGACCCATTAGTCTAACATCTTTTATGTTAAAGACAATGGAGAAGGTGATTGATAATTACCTTAGGACTATAGTGCTGGTAGGTACACCACTACACAGGAGTCAGCATGCTTACAGAGCAGGGAAATCCACAGAAACCGCCCTGTATCAGCTGACAAACGAAATAGAAGCAGCACTAGAGATAAAGGAAGTAGCGATATGTGCCTTCTTGGATATAGAGGGAGCTTTTGACAACACCTCACACGAGGCTGTCAGCGCGGCCCTCGAAAGAAGGAATATCGACAGCACTATCTCAAAGTGGATGGGAGAAATGCTGAGAACTAGAACGGCGGAGACACAAGTGGGAAAAGACACCATTAAGATCTCCACAACTCGAGGGTGCCCACAGGGAGGTGTACTATCACCGCTAATGTGGAGCCTGGTAGTTGATGAACTACTGGTTAGGCTAAACGACCTAGACATCAAATGTCAAGGTTACGCCGATGACATAGTCATAATGGCCAGAGGAAAATTTGAGGGAACGCTCTGTGAAATTTTTCAGAGAGGCCTCAAAGTAACTAGTAGATGGTGTCAAACAGTGGGATTAAGACTCAACCCGAGCAAAACCACGGTGATACCATTTACTAGAAGGAGAAAACTAAACTGCCTACATCCCATACTCATAGATGGGAAGGCAGTAGAATACCAACAGGAGATAAGGTATCTGGGTATCACACTAGATAGCAAACTCCTATGGAATAGACACGCTGAGGCAGTGGTAGGTAAAGCCAAACGCGCCCTAATGGTGTGCAGAAATCTGGCAGGAAAAACGTGGGGTTGTAACCCCACTATCCTGCGATGGATGTACACCATGATAGTGAGACCTGCAATCACTTATGGGGCGGTTGCGTGGGGAAGTAGAATCAAGCTGGCCTCTATGAGGAAACAGCTTGAGAAGATTCAAAGACTGGCGTGTGTCTGCATCACGGGGGCGATGGGGTCGTGTCCGACAGCAGCATTGGAGCTGCTGCTGGATCTGACTCCGCTGCACCTTGTGGTGGAGAGCGCCGCCAGATCGGCGATCGTAAGGTTCAGCAAGGAAGGAATGGGCAGAGGCAAAATAATCGGGAACAGAGACCGAAACAGCCTCGCTACCAAGATCCCCTGGCTGGAAGTACCAAAAGACGAAATGGTATGCAAATACCACTTCGAGAAAAACTACACAGCAATGTGTAGTAGTAAAGCCGATTGGAGCGACGAATCCTCAGCATACCACATAGAGCAAAATGCCATCAAGTGGTATACAGATGGTTCGAAGACAAAGGAAGGCACTGGTGCAGGAGTGTTTGGACCTCGTACCAGATACTCCGAATCCATGGGAACATCCCCAAGTATCTTCCAAGCAGAGGTACACGCAATCGAAAGATGTGCACAGTTTAACCTCGACAGGAAGTACCGCAAAAAACGAATTGCTATCCTGTCAGATAGCCAAGCAGCCATCAAGGCCATTAGCTCATACACCATCAGATCCAAACTGGTATGGGACTGTGTGGGGAAGCTGAACAAGCTTGGCAGGGATAATAAAGTAACGCTATACTGGGTACCAGGACACACTGGTATAGACGGAAACGAAGAAGCCGATCACCTAGCAAACAAGGGATCCAGTAGCCCCTTTATAGGTCCGGAACCCTTTTGCGGTATGAGCGTGAACACCATCCGCAAAAGTTTAGATGAAGAAATAAGAAGAAAATGGATGAAAACCTGGGAAGAACTTCCAGGGCTAAGGCAATCCAAAGTGATGCTGGGATCTTTTAACCAGAAGAGAACTAAAGCTTGCCTGAAACTAAGCAGGAACAAGCTCAGAATTCTGACAGGAGCCCTGACGGGACACTGCAGACTTAGGAAACATCTCAAGGCCCTAGGCCTAGAGGAGGATGATGGATGCAGATTCTGTGGCTCAGCAGAGGAAACCCCCATACATCTGTTCAAAGACTGCGGAGCATTACTCCGCAAGAGACAGATGTACCTTGGGGCTCACTGCTTGAACACAGAGGAGCTGCAGGCCTTGAATCCCACCCAGATCCTGAGATTCCTAAAGGAATCAGGATTAGAGGAGGCGCTCTAAATGGGTAAGTACACCAACACTTGGAGGAGGAAGGTGGGGTACAATAGATCTATAAAGGTCGCAGTACAAGTCGTCACCACCATATCTACAATCTACAATACCCAGTTTCTTGAAATGGGGTCGACAGGTATCAGCGATCTTGATACCCGTTAGAGTTCAGATAATTTTCTTCTGTCCTATTAAGATGGATTTAATTTGTGGAGAGCATCCCGAAGCAGAACACCATACGAAATTACCGTTTGGATCTCCGCTAAGTAGAATTTAAGAACTTCGATTTTTAGAAATTGTCGTAGATACCTTATTTGAAACAGCTTCATATGTAGTTTGATTATGCCTAGTCCTGTCTGATCTTGTCTGGTCTTGTCTAACTCAATTAAAACCTAGCCGGGTGTGTGCAAGGTTTTGTATGTTAAGCGGTTTGAGTTTATCTTAAGTTGTGTTGTAGTATATTAAAGTTTACTACGCGACATATTAGGTCGATTAAGAGTATATGCAAGTCAGTGGCATCCACAAAGCGAATTCCTTCTGGTCAATGAAACAACAATGAAGAGGGGCCCAAATATTGCGGACGTGCTTGCTGAGCGCTGATTCATGCTTTTCGGCAATAAGCGGTGGTGGCGGTGCGATAAGTTTTACGCCACGGTCGCGACGCCGCGTTGCGAAATCAATTTCGAAAATGGAATAGGTTTAGCCTAATGTATACGCACATAAAACACGATTTATCCCGGAGAAAACAAATATAGCGGTCTTATAAAAAATTGATAAATGTGTGTAATAAATGGTGATTGAACTCTTTCGCATTTGTGTGTTAAATTAGTGTGCTTAATAAAAAATCTATTTGACAATGGCCATACATTTTCGCCAACTATTACATAATATCGAAACAGTCTAGCTTTGTAGCGAAATGTTTAGATTGGGAGTTTCAGATAAGCGAAATGTATTAAATGAAATATGAAAAGCTAAAATGTACGAGCTTTATAGCGATATATCGAGGTTGAGAGTTCCAGATAGATAATGTTTTTTTTTCAATGCAACAACAAATATATGAAATGGAATATGGTAAATTTTATATAAGTATTTTCTTGACTAGACATGTAGATTTTAGAAGCGAACAACAAGCATTATCGTGGAAAACTAGTAAATCCCTAAAAAACTTATTCGCTTGGTAGAAACAATAACTTGTTTTGCAAATCTTTTCGGTTTGCATTATCTCAAGCCTTCGCATCCGGACAAATTCGCTCTAATGCGAATATAATTCATGAAGTTTCTGCGTCGGATCGCTGAATAGATCCGACATTTATTTGTGCGTCCCCTTTTTACGGCGCCTGCTGAAATCTGCAACAGGCATCCCTTTCGAGCGGGAAAATTCCCGTCATTATACGTGACCCTTGTGTCGGGAAAGCTTTTATCAAATTAACGCTCGAAAAAAGTAAAAAATCCCGTAAATATTGTATTTTTCTTTTCTTTATTGCCATATCCTTAGAAATGGAGAAGAAACAATTTTCTTTTTGGGATATAAGAGTGAAAGAAAGAATGTAAAAGTTATCTTTTGTATTCAAAAAATACAAGTTTTACTAGTAAAGATATATTAGTTTGCGTTTTATATATTATAGTAGCTGAATGGACTGTATTTAACGATAAATTTAGCGATTATATATCAAATCGGGATGGACACTTACCGTCAGGCTGCAAACGTCTCTGACCCGTTCCGCGGACAGTCTTTCCGTCGCCTATTTACGGGAGGAAATAGGAAGAAATAATATGAGCAGCGAAATACAAGGATGGAAACCTTAATCAAATTGTTCTGGACGGGAGAAAAGCCGATGCTGCTTTACATGCGGTGATCGAACCACCTGATAAGGATTGACGTCAAATTAACTACCAAACGCGAGCATGGGTAACATGTCGGCTGAGGTCAGACGCCCGAAAATGTCGCGGACTCGCACAAAACACACTGTCCGATATCTCATATCGCGGCGTGATTTTCTGCTAATTTAGCGCGGTCTCGACCCAGGTCAGGGCACCTGTCGTCCTGCTTTGGATAGAGGCCAAAAAAGAAAGAAACCAACAAAATTGGCCCGCACAGTAGCTATAGCCCGCGGCTTCGCTCGCGATTTTTTTTAGCCATATTTATTCTGGTCAGCTATGTTTACTAAATATTGATTATCTTGTGAGTAATATAGAAAATAATAAGACGTTGCAAAAAATACAGGCCTATTTTCTCCTACATTTTCGCAATGGATTTTATTCACACTTATTACTTATGAATCAAGTTAAAAATATGAATAAGCTTGAATGCAATCTAGTTATTGCTTGTTGCAGACAAATTTTCTAAATTTCGACGTCGTTTTTAAACATTCTACCTAATCTTATTGTTTGGAACAATATTAACAGATTATAGTGCAAAATCTTAGCTATAGCCAGCGGCTATACAAAATTTGAAGATTGCATCATGCAAAATAACTTGGACATTCTGCGGATTTCTTAGACTTTTCTGCGGAATATTTTTTTACGGCAGGCTCTTCTTGATCTGTCTGTTCACTATTTGCAACAACCTGTGGCAGCAATTCCGATATGTTTTTCCTCTTCAAAGTTGGTGCCTGTAGCCTTTTTTCCATCCAATGTAAAATAAGCTCTGTACTTAGTTTCATCGTATAATCTTTATGCCCAGCCCAAGAGGCTTTTCATTCTTTGATAGAATGTTTTGACAATAAATGACACTCGTCTGTCATTTATCACAAAAGCTATGTTAAATATGCCTTAAAATACAGCCATCTGGTTGTCTTTCTAGAGCAATACGTAGACGAATATATTTTATCAAACAAACATTTCCTATGGTACTTTTAAGTGCTAAACTAATTCCGCAACTTTCATTCCATTTTAAGATATCGCTGTAAATATGACAAAGTGTTTTTGCAATACACCTCGAAACTGTCTGTAGCCGAAGTTAAATATACGATTCATCATCTTTCATTAGTCAGTTATATTAGGCCAGTTTTACAACATGACGACTTAATTATACTAATCTACAGAAAATCAGGCTCACGACAATTCATCATATTTTATGCTATCAAGCATCGCTGTGTTAACTTGACAGGTAGTCCACTTGAAACTCTTCATAAATTCATAGAAAAACAACTTCACGATACCGGATGTTTTAAAATTATGTCTACGATGTACCTTGTAGATTATACGTGGTCTGTTAGAAAAGTATCCGATCTTTAGCGGGTAAAAAAAAACTGTCATACCTGGAAACCTAGCGTTGGAAACCTAATCACCCTCAAAGTAGTCTCCTTGGGACTCCACACACTTCTCCAGGCGGTGCCGCCATTGTTGAAAGCATTCCGAAAAAGCCTCTTTCAGAATCGACTTTAGATCGGCTGTCCTTGCAGCCATAATGTCTTCTCTTGTATGAAATCGCGTTCCTTTCAATGGCCTCTCGACTTTGAGGAATAGCCAGAAGTCGCAGGGGACCATATCAGGAGAGTAAGGAGCCTGTCGAACCAGAGGAGTCGAAAAATTGTGAACCAAGTGCGAGGAATGTGCTGGAGCATTGTCGTGATGGAGTAGTTATTTCCTGATGACCACAACTCCAGTCGCTTGCGCTGCACAGTATCACGTAGGCGACGTAGGACATCCCTCATTTCGCTTGTCGTCATTTTACTTGCATTGAAAAACCGACGAGAGCACTATACACTATGTCACTCGAACACTGCTCGACAGCAACTGACACTATCTACAGGCGGGAAAATATTCACGCATGCGCACGAAGGTTCAAGGTCGGCTCATGCAAGCGCGCTTGATTCAAATCCATCAGGTTTTCAAAATAAAAAATAAGGTTGGATACTTTTCTAACAGACCACGTATATTTTGGTGGTAACTTGTACTGCGACCTTTATAGATCTATTCTACCCCACCCTCCTCCTCTAATCATTGGTATATGATGTACCTCACATCCCCATCCAGACATGTTGATTGGGGGTTCGGGTCTAGCCGTAAACTTTCAGCATTCATATTAAAAATCTATCTAGTAATCTGTTCCTAATCTATCTAGCATTCTGTTATTAATCTATCTAGCATTCTGTAATTAATGCATGTTGTTATTAATCTATTTATTTATTATAAACACTGTCTTGTATATATTGTTAATCACATTTTACCTTATTTGCAAATATTTTTTGTTATTTTTTGTTCTTGCATTTGGCTTTAATACAAACTAAAAACAGAAACAATTTTACAATCAGCCAATAGAGAGACGCCGGAGCGTGAAAGGAAACTTTTCCAATTTCCAATCCGCCGGCGGGGTTTAAGAGGTTAAAAACCAAGGGCGATAAATCACGGTGTAGTTATTTGCCCGGCGATTACGAGAAATTTCGTGGATTATACAGAAGCCGTTTATATTAGATTTTGAAATTGGGGTAGTTTACTCGACGGGGTAATAAATTAAGATTGCAATTTTTGCTTATTAATCTTTGTTGGTTTGACAAAAGGGGACGATGGCTTCGGTTTGGAACAACAGGTTCGTCATGTGAACTACGTATTATAAGTAATTTAATAGATAAATAGGTTCGTTGAGATTCAAAGACGTTTCGTCTTTCCGTCAACAGCTACATTTCATTATCTCATTTTATTTAATTATTAATGTTATATCAATGTAACAAGGAAAATACTAAATTAAATTTGTAGTAGTTAGGTTTTTAGGTTTTTAGGACAGTTCTAGGCCAAAATCCCATAAGGATTTACATAGGGGTCTAAAATTACATTTTTGGTGATATATTCAACCAACAATACACATTTTTAATCAGCTTTAAACAGCTTTAAACAGCTTTCAATCAGCTTTAAGCAGCTTTCAATCAGCTTTGCTGTTTAAAGCTGATTAAAATTTTGTATTGTTGGTTGCATATATCATCAAAAATGTAATTTTAGACCCCTATGTAAATCCTTATGCGATTTTGGCCTAGAACTGTCCTAGCCTAACTACTATTTGTCATAAAAAAGAGTCAAAAATTGTCAAAAAAAAATCATATCGTATGGCTCTATGTTGACTATTAGGTTGAACAGTTCCCTTTTAGTTTGACTTGACGACTTTTTATTTTAAATACCATACGTGCAACCTCCAGAACACCATGGAGAGTCTGGTACTCCTTACCTAAATGATAGGGACAGGTTTGCCTACCAAAAACCCCTCCTCGGTTACATGGAAATCAGTCGAATTGCCTTGAAGCATAATTACGCAGAGATCCGTAAATTCTCTCATCTTTGAAAAAGTGCCTTTTGTTTGGGCCACTTTTGTTGGTCTAATTGGTTTTCGGCCTGACAGGTGCCCCGACCTGTGTCGAGACCGCGCTAAATTAGCAAAAAATCACGCCGTGGTATGAGATATCAGGCAGTGTGTTTTGCGAGCTCGGCGAGTCCGCCACATCTTCGTGCGTCTGACCTTAGCCGACATATCAGCTGAGCTCGCGTTTGGTAGTTAATTTTTTATGAGATATCGGGCAGTGTGTTTTGAGAGCTCGGCGAGTCCGCGACATTTTCGTGCAACTGGCCTCAGCCGACATGTTGGCTGAGTTCGCGTTTGGTAGTTAATTTGATGATCGTTAATCTTGTCGGGTGGTTCGATCACCGCATGGAAGGCAACATCGGCTTTTCTCCCGCCCGGAACAATTTGATTTAAGGGTTTCCATCCTTTTATTTCCCTGCTCATATTATTTCTTCCTATTTCCTCCATTAAATACGTGACGGAAGGATGTTGTCAGAGACGGTTGCAACCTAAAGGTAAGTGACGGCACCATCCCGATTTGATATTCAATCGCTAAATTTATAGTTAAATACAGTCCATTCGCCTTCTTCCTCCTTCCTCCTTCAGTCCTTCCCCCTTTTTGAATTATTTCCTTTATTGCTTCTTCTATTGCATCCCATTTGTCTTTTCTTCTCAGCATCAATTTTATTACGTTGTTCTTTGTTAGTTTTATTCCATTGCATCCTATTTGTCTTGCCTTCCTAGCATCAATTTTATTACGTTCTTTGTTAGTTGCTCTTATCTGCGGCTTATTGTCTTATACTGTGCTATCTTTCTCACCACTGGATCGGTTTGGCCGTTTTAATAACTAACTATTTAGATTTAAGACACTCCCAAATGAATAGTGTAGATATTGCGGGCAACGAGATATGTTGTATCTACACTATTCATTTGGGAGTGTCTTAAATCTAAATAGTTAGTTATTAAAACGGCCATACCCGTTCAGAAACTGGGTGAGGTGATATCCAATATCCCCGTGTTCTCTTTGGATCAATGGCTTTAACTCAGAAATTAGTTCCTTCGTCCACTTAGTAGTCATACTATCCTGTGCGCATTCTTTTATCTTTGCTCATTTTTTGTCCTCTGCTTTAATCTAGGTGCGTTCTAGTACCCGTAGATGGATTGGTGTTGCGCCTTCGACCACTTGAATGGCGTTTGTAGATACCGTCGTATAGGCGCACTCGATATTTTACGACGTCTTTCTTTCCAGGATTTTCCTGAATTTTCTTTTAATGGCTCACTCACGCCACTCCGGTGCTCTGTAGAAGAGTAAATAGTGTAGCAGGTGTGTATAGAGTGTATACAACTTTCCTGGATCTCTGTCTTGTGCCCCTTGTGTTCCAGTGTGGCTATAGTCCTATCTGCCTTCTCCATTGCTCCATATGTGGGCTCTCATATTCATGTTATGTCCTAAGGTGACACCTAGGTATTGAAGGTTGAGTTTGTTGGTAATCGTTGTCTCGCTCGTTTCGATGGAGATATTTTTAATTTTTTTCTTGTTGGCTAGTATGACGGCTTCTACTGTCTTTTGCTGTGCTAATTGTACCTTCCATCTACCTTTAGGTCTTTTCTATAGCCCGCTCTGTATCTTTTTTGTCGTTTCTTTGTTATCTTCACTCACTACAAGTGCCAGGTCGTCTGCAAAAGTTGACTTGGCTTGACTTGACTTCAATTAAATTGATCTAGCTTGGCTGGACTTGACTTGATCTTGTTTCGTAACATACGGTCGTACATTACGTACAACCCACAAGGGCAACCCCGGAGAGCGTGGGACTCTCCGTCTGGATGTTCAAGACGGATTTGATTTGTCTTGATTTGACTTCTTGATTTTGTTCGTACGTTATGTTCGAGATGGATTAGATGGATGGAGTGTGGGACTCTAGATGTTCGAGACGGATTTAACTTGACTTGACTTGAAATACAACAGCTGGAATCAATATGAGCGTCTTGTTCTCATTTCAACTGTAAAGCAAAGAATCAAACACGTTAATTGAATTACCTTGAAATAAATTGTATTATACTTTAAAACCCGCAAGACTCGTCCCACGCTGTTCTGCTCCGTCCATTTGTTCAAAGCGACAGTTCATCAGAACGCGAAATTAGATTCCACAGACACGGAATATTACATTGAATCTTATCCATCAAATAAATGGTTTTGTCTTAAATTTTCTAAGAAGTGGATACGATTATACGAGTTTTTAGTAGTGTAGCTTGTAACCAAATTAAAAGATAATAGGTAAATTTGTAAGTTATTTGTTATTTAAAAAAATTGTTAATCTTGTTCGCGGAATTACTGCACCGTTTCCAGCCGAACATTCTCAGAAGAATATATGGTGCGACACATGGAAATGAGCAGTTATATTTTTTTCAAGTTTAAGCTTTGAAACTTTTTATACATGAAGATCAATACTTTATGTATGTCCTCTCAAAATTTGAAAGTGATCCTCCGTTTAGTTTATCCGCAAAAAAAAATCAAAAATGATGTTTTTTCGAATCTTATACACAGGTTCCTATGGACGACAAGCTTCTGTCACGTCTTTATTTATTTTTTTCGATATTAATTTCCCAACTTTAAGGAATAAAAAACTATATACAACAAACTTAGATAATATTTAAACACGATAACATTAAAGCAATGTGATGTTTCCGATGTAATTATTGAAATAATTAAAGATAATTTTTTTTGTTTAGAATCTTGTTTATCGACAGTAATTCACATGACAGATGGTTTGGCAACGTCGCTATAACATCTGATTGTGAGAGAAAAGAAAAACATGGAAACATTTTGAACGTCAGTGGAACTATTTGATAGTATACACTCTAGCTTTTTACATAGATTATCTATATTTAAAGTCTTTTGGTAATTCGAGGTATTCGGCCAACATCTTGGACTAATAAAATTCTGATCCTTTTACAACCAGTCCACTCATAACACTAATGTTGCCAGATCTTTTTATGTCACCTTATAAGTCAAAAATAACGAAGTCATTTAATAACTTTATTTTATTAAATAAATAATAATTACCAATTTTAAAATTTGTTGTTATTACAAATAAAAATAATGAATTTTAACAACTATTAGGTTAACTGAAAATACAGAAAAATTCAAGCACTATTTTGACTCATTAGTTACGCTCGAACCTCCTTAATGACTAAGAATGTTGGAGGCAAGGCCAAGGCTCGATTTGGGCCGTAGCGCCATTCAAGGAGATAAAATAACAAACAAATAAGTACGACTTACATTGAATAAAAAAATTCACAAACTTTGAATTTTTGAATTCAATGTAAGTATGAATTATCACAGTCGCAACCATCCAGTAGTAACAGTCGTAACCATCCTAGCCATAAATAAGTTCGTGTTACGCAAAAATGTTATTCTGTTATTGTTCTTCTCTACTAGACTGCCTAGAACATCTAAATTTGCCTCTTTCTGTGTATTTTACCTGCCTTCTATCTAGTCATGTACATCCAGTCTTGTTAGTCTTATCTATATAAACTAGTTTGATATAAAAGTTATAATTATTCTTCTCCATACAGTCTGTTTATTTAGTCTAGTCCAAAGATGGCGAACCAATGGCACGCGACAGAATATTTTGGGCATGCCACCGATCAAAATAGTTTGCATTTTAGTTCAAGATAACAAAGTTCACTATGAAGTGTTATATTACGAGCGAACGCGAATGATCCTACGCTACGGAATAATCCGCAAAATGAGGAAAAAATGAAACAATACCCACAGTTGTTGGATGTTATTTATTATTTTTTTTTAATGAAAAATGAGGTGATGAGGTGTCCATCCAACGATAGGACCTCTGATTACCGTTAAGGGTCAGTTGGCCAGCGTCTCTTGAGTCTTCTGAGGACTTGGTGTAGGGGAAGCGTGTTTATTAGTGAATTTGTTTGTGATTCTATTTTGTCTTGATGATTCTTTCGTCACAGGGGTAATTTGCAAGTCTTCTTGGATCATGTGCTTTGTTACGTACCATGCAGCGTTAGCAATTGATCTTAATATTTTAGCTTGGCATCTTTCCATGATCGAAATATTCGATTTGCTGGCACATCCTCAGAGTTCGATGCCATAAGTCCAGATAGGTTTGATGATAGTTTTATATAAAAGTATTTTGTTGCTTAGCGTTAAACTCGAGTTTTTGCCGATAAGCCAGTTGAGTTCTCTATGTCTGAGATCAATGTATTTTCTCTTTTAGGTAATGTGGACTCTTCCAATTGAGTTTACTGTATAGATGTAATTCTAAGTACTTGACTGTCGAGTATTGGGAGATTTCTATGTTATTTAAATAAACTGGAGGAGAGAGACCTTTTCGTAACGTGAATGTTGCATGGCAGGACTTAGTTTCATTGATTTGAACTTTCCACTTCTTTAACCACTTTTCCAGTAGATGTATGTAGTATTGGAGATGTTTTATGGCGATGTTGGGGTCTGAGTGATTGGTTAGTAGGTACTAGTGCTGTGTCGTCTGCAAATGTTGCGGTTGTGTCTGGTGTTTCGGGTATATCTGAGGTGTACAGCACATATAGTAGATGACCCAATACACTGCCTTGTGGGACCCCAGCGTTGATGGGAAATGCTGCAGATACTTCTTCGTTGACTCTGGTTCTGAACTGTCGGTTGTGTAGGTATGATCTGAGTAAGTTCGAGAAAACGTGGGGTTGTAACCCCACTATCCTGCGATGGATGTACACCATGATGGTGAGACCTGCAATCACTTATGGGGCGGTTGCGTGGGGAAGTGGAATCAAGCTGGCCTCTATGAGGAAACAGCTTGAGAGGATTCAAAGACTGGCGTGTGTCTGCATCACGGGGGCGATGGGGTCGTGTCCGACAGCAGCATTGGAGCTGCTGCTGGATCTGACTCCGCTGCACCTTGTGGTGGAGAGCGCCGCCAGATCGGCGATCGTAAGGTTCATTAAGAAAGGAATGGGCAGAGGCAAAATAATCGGGAGCAGAGACCGAAACAGCCTCGCTGCCAAGATGCCCTGGCTGGAAGTACCAAAAGACGAAATGGTATGCAAATACCACTTCGAGAAAAACTACACAGCAATGTGTAGTAGTGGGGCCGATTGGAGCGACGAATCCTCAGCGTACCACATGGAGCAAAATGCCATCAAGTGGTATACGGGTGGTTCGAAGACAAAGGAAGGCACTGGTGCAGGAGTGTTTGGACCTCGTACCAGATACTCCGAATCCATGGGAACATCCTCAAGTGTCTTCCAAGCAGAGGTACACGCAATCGAAAGATGTGCACAGTTTAACCTCGACAGGAAGTACCGCAAAAAACGAATTGCTATCCTGTCAGATAGCCAAGCAGCCATCAAGGCCATTAGCTCATACACCATCATATCCAAACTGGTATGGGACTGTGTGGGGAAGCTGAACAAGCTTGGCAGGGATAATAAAGTAACGCTATACTGGGTACCAGGACACACTGGTATAGACGGAAACGAAGAAGCCGATCACCTAGCAAACAAGGGATCCAGTAGCCCCTTTATAGGTCCGGAACCCTTTTGCGGTATGAGCGTGAACACCATCCGCAAAAGTTTAGATGAAGAAATAAGAGGAAAATGGATGAAAACCTGGGAAGAACTTCCAGGGCTAAGGCAATCCAAAGTGATGCTGGGATCTTTTAACCAGAAGAGAACTAAAGCTTGCCTGAAACTAAGCAGGAACAAGCTCAGAATTCTGACAGGAGCCCTGACGGGACACTGCAGACTTAGGAAACATCTCAAGGCCCTAGGCCTAGAGGAGGATGATGGATGCAGATTCTGTGGCTTAGAAGAGGAAACCCCCATACATCTGTTCAAAGACTGCGGAGCATTACTCCGCAAGAGACAGATGTACCTTGGGGCTCACTGCTTGAACACAGAGGAGCTGCAGGCCTTGAATCCCACCCAGATCCTGAGATTCCTAAAGGAATCAGGATTGGAGGAGGCGCTCTAAATGGGTAAGTACACCAACACTTGGAGGAGGAGGGTGGGGTACAATAGATCTATAAAGGTCGCAGTACAAGACGTCACCACCATATCTACAATCTACAATCTACAAGTTCGAGAAAGCTGGAATTACCTTTTTTATTTTGTATAATAGCCCCTCGTGCCAGACTCTGTCGAATGCCGAACGTCTAGGAATAGTGAAGTGCAGTATTCTTTTTCTTCAAATGCGGTATTTATTTTATGGGCGATTCTGTGGCATTGTTGAACAGTTCAATGGTGCCGACGAAATCCAAACTGATGGCTTGGGATCCAGTCTGCTGAGTTAAAGTCTGGGTCTATTCTTGTTAGTATCAATCTCTCCAGTAGTTTAGAAACAACTGGCAGCAAGCTGATTGGCCGGTAGGATGTTACGGAGCTTGGATCTTTTCCTGGTTTTGGTATTAGTATTATCTCAGCAAGCTTGAAGATTTTAGGCCAGTACTGGAGTCTATGTGAGCAGCACAATGACTTTTCTTGGCAACTCTTTCAGCATTTTGTGTGTTATTATATCCGTTTCTGGTGCCTTCTTTGCACTTAAATGTTAGATCGCGCCTTTGAATTCCTTGGGTGTGATTGGAGTCAGTGGCGGTTGGGGTTGTGTGTCCGATGCAAGGTATTCTGAAATTTCGTCGTCTTTATTGTCTGTTGGCTGGAATACCCCTGCTAAATATTTTGCAAGTAGGTTGACTTTTCGTGGTCGCTTTTAGCCCATTGTCCTTGCGTTGGTGGAAGCATGCGTAGAGGTGACGACAGTGATGAAGGTTTTTTGAGGGATTTTCCACATGGAGTTATCAAATCTGTTCAGCCTGCCCAAGTAGTCCTTGAATGATTCCGTTCTGTACTCTCTGAGTTTGGTCTTTAGTCTGTTACTGACCCGGTTCAAGCAGGTTTTATCGTGAGGGTTTCGGCTTCTCTGCCACTTGGCACGAGCTCTTCCTTTTTGTGTCACTAATATCTTAATTTCAAGTGGGATGTTGATTTCGAGGTGTCTATACTCTACTTTAGAGTAGCTTGTTGTGCTGCAGCTTGCAAAACTTCTTGTAGTTTGACAACAGTTTCGTCGAGTCTATCGGGATATTTCAGGTTTATTTTTAAGTCTATAGTTTCGTTTAGGGCACTGCGGTAGTTGTCCGAATTGGTGTTTGCGTTTTGTAGCCTGGGAGGTGGTTTCCGGTGAATAGCTCTTGTGCTTATTGTCGCTATTACTGGAGAGTGGTCAGATGTTAAATCGTAGCTTGATGTTATGTCCGTGTAGGTTGATGATATTCCACTACTAATGAAGAAGTCCAGGAGGTCAGGAGTTTTGTTGGGATCTGACGGCCAATATGTAGGAGTTCCTGTTGACATGTACGAGTACTTCTTTTCATTTATGAGGTTGTATAGTTCTTTCCCCTTTGTAGTTGTTAGCCTTGGGCCCAATGCAGTATGTTTGCTGTTCCAGTCGCCTCCGGCAATGAATTTTGGTCCTAGCGTTTCGAATAACCGCTTGAAGTCATCTTTTTTTAGGTTGTGTTTTGGGGACAGTATGCTGCTGTTACGACTTGATTTTATGGTAGTGAGTATATTTTTATTGATGTGGCTTGGATTCTGTCAGATGCGAATTTTGGTAGAACGTCGTGCCGGATGTTTTGTTTTATTAAAATGGCTGTTCCCGCATGTGCGGTTTGTTCAGGATGGTTAGTGTAGTATGTGTTATAGTAGGGAATTTTAAAGTAGGATTGGTTAGTACTGCTGTGTCGTCTGCAAATGTTGTGTCTGGTGTTTCGGGTATATCTGAGGTGTACAGCACATATAGTAGATGACCCAATACACTGCCTTGTGGGACCCCAGCGTTGACGGGAAATGCTGCAGATACTTCTTCGTTGACTCTGGTTCTGAACTGTCGGTTGGGTAGGTATGATCTGAGTAAGTTCGAGAAAGCTAGAATTACCTTTTTTATTTTGTATAATAGCCCCTCGTGCCAGACTCTGTCGAATGCCGAACGTCTAGGAATAGTGAAGTGCAGTATTCTTTTTTTTCAAATGCGGTATTTATTTTATGGGCGATTCTGTGGCATTGTTGAACAGTTCAATGGTGCGACGAAATCCAAACTGATGGCTTGGGATCCAGTCTGCTGAGTTAAAGTCTGGGTCTATTCTTGTTAGTATCAATCTCTCCAGTAGTTTAGAAACAACTGGCAGCAAGCTGATTGGCCGGTAGGATGTTACGGAGCTTGGATCTTTTCCTGGTTTTGGTATTAGTATTATCTCAGCAAGCTTGAAGATTTTAGGCCAGTACTGTAGCCTATGTGAGCAGCACAATGACTTTTCTTTCAGCATTTTGTGTGTTATTAGGTCCGTTTCTGGTGCCTTCTTTGCACTTAAATGTTAGATCGCGCCTTTGACTTCCTTGGGTGTGACTGGAGTCAGTGGCGGTTGGGGTTGTGTGTCGGATGCAAGGTATTCTGAAATTTCGTCGTCTTTATTATTGTCTGTTGGAATACCCCTGCTAAATATTTTGCAAGTAGGTTGACTTTTTCGTGGTCGCTTTTAGCCTATTGTCCTTGCGTTGGTGGAAGCATGCGTAGAGGTGATGACAGTGATGAAGGTTTTTTGAGGGATTTGATGGGTTTCCAGATGGAGTTATCAAATCTGTTCAGCCTGCCCAAGTAGTCCTGGAATGATTCCGTTCTGTACTCTCTGAGTTTGGTCTTTAGTCTGTTACTGACCCGGTTCAAGCAGGTTTTATCGTGAGGGTTTCGGCTTCTCTGCCACTTGGCTCGAGCTCTTCCTTTTTGTGCCACTAATATGGTTATGATTATTTAGCAACCTGTCAAAATAGAAAAAAAAATATTCCAAATCAAATTCTGTTAGTTCTCGCAAATTTTCGCAAATCAAACGCAAAATGTCTTCGCGGAATCCGAAGAGCAAGCGTGCCGCCCGGCTCGTCCTCGCCGCGCTCAGTGACATCCAGACGATAACCAAATCGGCCACCATCCACGACATCGCCAAATTCATCGTCGACGAGTACGACGTCCCCGCCAACGACTTTAAGCGCTTCCTGCCGGGCACCATCGAGAGGGGGCTCGCCTTTGGCGCCATCAAACGCGTCCGCGGCAGATACTGCCTCGGCGAGGCTTTCATGCCCCTCAAGAAACACAAAGACATCAAGTGGAAGAGACTCAGCAGCAGCCACAGGAAGCTCAAATGTTTGGCTTACTAGGATCGTCACTAATATTCAAGTTTGTGATGTCCTTTGTGATGTGATAATATCTTAATTTCAAGTGGGATGTTGATTTCGAGGTGTCTATACTCTACTTTAGAGTAGCTTGTTGTGCTGCAGCTTGCAAAACTTCTTGTAGTTTGACAACAGTTTCGTCGAGTCTATCGGGATATTTCAGGTTTATTTTTAAGTCTATAGTTTCGTTTAGGGCACTGCGGTAGTTGTCCGAATTGGTGTTTGCGTTTTGTAGCCTGGGAGGTGGTTTCCGGTGAATAGCTCTTGTGCTTATTCTCGCTATTACTGGAGAGTGTTCAGATGTTAATTCGTAGCTTGATGTTATGTCCGTGTAGGTTGATGATATTCCACTACTAATGAAGAGGTCCAGGAGGTCAGGAGTTTTGTTGGGATCTGACGGCCAATATGTAGGAGTTCCTGTTGACATGTACTCACTTCTTTTTTTTTTTCAAGAAGTACTCACTTCTTTTCATTTATGAGGTTGTATAGTTCTTTCCCCTTTGTAGTTGTTAGCCTGGGGCCCAATGCAGTATGTTTGCTGTTCCAGTCGCCTCCGGCAATGAATTTTGGTCCTAGCGTTTCGAATAACCGCTTGAAGTCATCTTTTTTTAGGTTGTGTTTTGGGGGACAGTATGCTGCTGTTACGACTTGATTTTATGGTAGTGAGTATATTTTTATTGATGTGGCTTGGATTCTGTCAGATGCGAATTTTGGTAGAACGTCGTGCCGGATGTTTTGTTTTATTAAAATGGCTGTTCCCGCATGTGCGGTTTGTTCAGGATGGTTAGTGTAGTATGTGTTATAGTAGGGAATTTTAAAGTAGGATTTTTCTGTAAAATGGGTTTCACTTACTAGAAGAATGTCTCTAAAGTTTTGTTTTAAGAACAGTATAACCTCATCTTTTCTTCGCGCCAGGCCGTTGACGTTTCATACTGCAATGCGAATTTAGACATTACCCAGTTTGTTTACTAGCATTGTCAGCATGTTGAGCACCATGCTATTTTGTTGGATAATTTGGTTGAACATGGCTTTGAATTCATCTAGGAATTTGTTGAGCACTACACTGGTAGATTCTTCGGTGTTGGTGGTGGCTTGTGGTGGATTGTTGATTGCTTGCGTGTAGCTTCTGTTGGGGTGGCTGGATGTCTAGCTGTTATAAATGATGTTTGGTTTATTTTGCTGTATACTGGGTCCAGTGTTGTTGTGTCTTTTGCGTTTAAGTAGATTGTGATAAAATTCACAACCTTTATAGTTGGCCGGGTGGTTTCGTCCACAAAAGGGCGCATGTAGCTGGTATATCCTTACTTTTCTTGCAGCTAGCTGTGCTGTGAGGACCTCCGCATTTTACGCACACAAAAGGTCTGTTGCAGTATGATTTTGAATGTCCATACATTTGGCATCTCGTACATTGTACGATATTTCTATCTTTTTTTGGGGGTTCAATCTGGATATTGCTATTTTGTGGTTTTTGTATTTTGTAGACATCTTTGTTGTTTTCAGAGGGTTCGATGTCGACGAAAAAAAGGTTTAGCGGCTCCTTCGTTACTCTGTGTTTGGCGTTTATGATATTTCGTACCTTGTGTCCGTGGTTGGATATTTCTTCTCTTATGTCGTCTGAGTTGAATGAGTGGTGTAAATGCTTGATGACCACTGTATAGGCTCGTTCCTCTTTTGGTTGGTATGTGTGATGTATAATATTATTCTCCTTCATATATTTCGCTAGTTTTCTGTAAGTTTCTGGGCTACAGCAGTTTATTTTTACTGTGTTATCTGCTTGACATTTGGTGGTGTATTCGTCCTCGTCTGACAGTTTTATTTTTATTTCTGGAAAATTGAGGACGCCGTACACAAATATTGGTGGTGGCTTAGGTTTTTTTCCAGTTTGTTATCATCATTTGTTTTATTATTATCGTGAGAGGCTGTTAGCATACTAAATTTGTTGGACAGTGGTAAATTAGTATTTTCGTTGTTTGGGTTTTCTCGACTTGTTGTTATTTTTCTGCGTTTTGTGCTTCTCGTAGAAGCTTGTTGCCACGGGTTTCCTTGGATGGAGCCGTTTCTACGATAGTAGACATCATTCTAATAAGTGGTTGTTTTATCGGATTATTCGGCTGTGGAGCGCGAGCTACTGTTTGCATGTTTGTAAATTGATTGTTAAATCCAGGTCCGTTTCCAGTAGGAAACTTTTTGCATCGCTAAATTGGATACTTTTTATCTTGTTGTATAGTTTTTTTATCGTTAAACTGCGTTTATCTGTTCGAGAACCGGTCGTTCGCTGATAGTAAGCACTATAAATACGTCCGTACGGTTCGAAGTCTCGAACGTGAATGGCCGGATGTTATTTGGCTTAAAATTAATGTCTTTTGCAGATATATGCCAACATTTTGTTAACGGTTACTTAAGCGCATGCGCGTCCGCCATGTTTAAAAGGCGGGAATATGAAAGTTTTGGGCACATATTGTTATTATTATTATTTATGTTATTATTATTTTCACTGGTTATACGTCAAAAAGTGCCAGAAAAACATGACAGAAATTGGCATATACGCACAAAAAAAATTGAGCTATGAAAAGGTGTATTGAATATAAAGTTTCAAGGCACAAATAAAATAATTATCGTCATGAAGCTAAACTGCGTGTTTTCAGCAACGATATTATAATAAAGTATTTCCCAAACCTGAATAAAAATATAGTTTCTGAGAGAGATTATGTAGATTCAGAGATTATCGGTCTAATTCAATGAAATACAAGCCTTTGGCAAAATGTATTTTAAACGCGTTGTAATTGTAAGTTTTTATGAATTCCACCGTAGGTATGTCTTAATTTTGTATTGCTTTTTCATATATTTTAGTTGTTTAGTATTTATTGTTGTTATTCGGTTTTATAATTTTTATTTGCATTTTTAAATAAAATATTTATAAAACTGTTTGTTCTTATTGTTTTTCAAACAAGCGCCTTTAAAAAAGACTATTTATTGCACTAGACTCGATATGTCAAATGCTATGTCAAAGTGACAAGCACGTATTTTGTTTTACTCTCACTCCTAGAGGAGAGCTGACGGTAGGAAGGGCCTCCAGTCATAAAAATTACTGCCAAAACGAAGTAAATGTTCCGGAGTAATAGTCCCCCTATCGGTTCCCCGGGGGAGCGTAATGTGAGGAATCCAGAAGATGAGGAAGTAGAAGCGAAGTGTAAAGTCAAAATAAGAGTTGGAACTTTAAATATAGGGACAATGAAGGGAAAGAGCAGAGATATTGTTGACATGAGTGAGAGAAGAAAGGTAAATTATCTTGTGCCTACAAGAGACTAGGTGGAGGAGTGATAAAGCGAAAGTACTGGCAGGTGTATACAAGTTGTTCTATAGCAGTGCAGACAGAGAGTCAAGAAATGGAGTCGGGGTTATCGTGGGTGTAGATCTTAAGGAGGAAAACTGTGAAATCAATAGAATTGACGACTAGGATAGGACAGACAAGACTAGACAGAAAAGCCTAGACAAAATCATAAGACTCAAGCTGGTAGTTGAAGGAGACCTCATCACAGTTTTGAGTGTATATGCACCTCAGACAGCATGTGCAGAGGAAGCGAAGAACCAATTTTGGGAGATCTTAGATGATGCAAACAATGGAAATACCGGACAATGAAGGGGTGATAATTAGTGGAGATTTAAGACGTCTCCACCACAGTTATAGTATGTCTCTTGATATCTAAAAATTCAAACTAGTTATAGGGGGGTCAAAGTGCAGTAAGTCGCTTCGAGAAAAGGCTGTGCTCGACTTGACGGGGGCACGGCAGTGCACTATATAGATAATGCAGAACGGCAGATAATGAAATTTCGGGATTTTTTTATTTTTTCCTTCTTTTATAGGCTAAAGGCTAACTAAAATTCAAAATTCGGAGTGTGTAAGAATGTTTGAAGTACCTTAGAATGTTGATGACCGGTAACAAAATTAAGAAATTTTTAATAATCATTATTTTTCATTTAATGGATAATTTACATTTTTTCCTACCTTTATTGGCTTGTAGGCACTTGTATAGCACCGAGCCGTTCCATTTTTATTTCTTAGTTTACGAGAGCATTACAATAATTACTCAAATATTTTCAGACAATTTCCGAAAATATTTTATTAGGGTCGGTAATGTAATCCTCGAGCAGATAAAGAAATATTTGTATTTTTAGTTTTACAAGGGCATTACGGTGATTACCGAAATATTATCAGACGAATTTCCGAAAATATTTTAAATAGGTCAATGGTGTAATCCCCGAGGAAATTACGACAAGATGTTTTTCCCGAGAATCGGTAATCACTAAAGCGAAAAATAGCCGAGTATAAAAAAATAATCAGCCCCACAGATGAGGGACCAGTCTTGTTTGTTCGGAGGTCCAAGTATTTATGTTATGTCCAGGTCATAACATAAATACTTGGACCTCCGAACAAACAAGACAGTCAGTCCACAGTCAGTCCCTGTCAGTTCCGTCCAGACAGTCAGCAAGTCGACTCAGTTCAGTTCAGGTAGTGGAGAGAAGTGGCGAGAGGAGAGTACATGGTAGATGGAGTTACGGTGAAAGAAATACAGAAGGGGACAAGACTGTAGAATATGCAGTAGCTTTCGAGTTATAAGTATATTTTAAGTTTAATTGAGATATAACGATTTAGATGTGCACGAGGAACCTTATTTCTGCAATTGATTGAAAAATCTAAGAATTTTCAGCATTTTCTGAAGAATTATCGGAAACACCCAAGTTTATTATGAACCCTGATGAGAGTTCATTTGATAAACTGAACTTATCGCATATTCGATTGGTTGGAAATTGAAGAATTTGAAATGCAGCTAATTGATTTCCATACTTATTCAATATGGACTCGAAAATTTATTGAAACAAGGAAAGAGTTGGAATAGACCTTTTTACGGTTAGCTAAGCGCATGCGCATCCGCCACGTTTGAAAGGCGGGAATTTGAAAGTTTCGGGCAAATATTTAGTTATACTTCCAAAAGTTCGGGCATTTCTTAACGTATAACATGACCGAAATTGACACATGCGCACAAAAAAATTTCAACTATGAAATGGTCTATTAATTGAATCAGAAAGATTGACAAGCAAAATAAGTACAAAATTTTGGAAACATGGAATGCGTCTCCAGACACATTTAACTGGCTCATGCTATTTTAACCATATTTTCATCTACCTGTGCTTGCAAGTCATTACTTTTAGAGATGATAACATTAAAAGCTCGCTTAGAAACCGTTCGACGGATTACTCCAGTTCAGGAAGCAGTCTGCTAAAAATAACATCACTAACTCAAAATCTCTCCTCTCCTACCCAATTCCGACTCTCACCTCCACGTCTGGTGAACCCTGGTAACCTGACCACTCTAGCCTGAGATGCGGTAACCAACCCGTATGGATGGTAAGGGTGGTCAGGGCTAGCGAGAGCGGGAGAAATGGTCCTCCGATCATCAGGGGGTTTGGGCGTGTGGTTAACAACCAGCACCATAAAACAAAACCTGTTATGAAACCTTCAATAATTCCTCGGAATGGACTGGAAATACGGCAACGACACAAGCAACGGAAAAGGGAGAACGATTGGAAAATTGCATCGTGGAATGTTGTAACTTTATCGAGGCCAGGTGGGTTGAGAACTTTAACGGATGCCCTAAAAATCGGCGGAATGGACATAACTGCTGTTCAAGAAACAAGGTGGCCTGGAAAGAACTTACTAAGCAGTAAGTAGTACTCATTTTACTACAGTGGTAAAACGGGCGGCAAAAAGGAATTTGGAGTGGGTTTTATTGTCACAGGAAAGGCCAGAGAGGCAGTAATTGGTTTTAACCCAATAAGTGAACGATTATGCTCCATAAGGCTAAGAGGGAAATTTAGAAACGTCACCCTGATTAATGTCCACGCACCAACTGAGGACAAGGAAGAAAACGTGAAGGACCAATTTTACGAGGAACTGCAGAAAGCATATCGTGATGCGCCAGAAGGAGATATCAAAATCATCCTTGGTGATTTTAATGCTAAAGTGGGACGCGAGGAGATATACCGACCGACAATCGGACGGCACAGTCTTCATGCTGAGACTAATGAAAACGGAAGTAGGATGATAGACTTTGCGACGACCAACAACATGGTAGTCAGTAGCACATATTTCCCACACAAAAATATTCAGAAAGCCACATGGAAATCACCAGGTGGTAGAGTATTGAACCAGGTAGACCACGTGATGATAGATGGGATACACTGTTCAAATATCCTGGATATAAGAGCCTGTCGAGGCCTCAGTGTAGATTCGGATCATTATTTGGTAAGGGCGGTGCTTAGGGCTAGAATTGATTGTCAACGCACACAACAGCCGGCAGATAAGAGATACAATCTGGAAAAATTCAAAACCGATGAGATGAAAGAGAGATTTCAGTACCAAATGCAAGAACGAATATCCAAACGGCCAGAAAACGCCCTAGTAGAGGTCAATGAAGCGTGGCAAAAGATCAAGCAGGACATCGAAGATACAGCAGCAGAGGTTGTGGGGTGGAAGAAGGGACAAAGGCGTAATAACTGGTTCGATGAAGAATGCAAGGAAGCTCTGACAGAGAAGAACAAAGCCAGAGAAAAAGTACTACAACGAAATACTAGAGCGAATGTAGAGGATTATCGAAACAAACGGAAAGTCGAGAAATAACTCTTCCGAAGATAGAAATCGGAAAAAGATGAAGAAGATTTCGCGGAAATAGAAAGAATGAGTAATGCCAACGAAACTCGGGGACTCTATCAAAAGGTCAGAAATGCGAGACTTGGCTACAAACAGCAGCCACTTCTGTGTAAGGATAAGGACGGCAGAGTAATCGGACACACAGAAAAGTGTATCAAGAGGTGGGGTCAGTACTTCAGGGACCTGCTCAACCAGAACACTCACGTAGTCCAAGAGGAAAGTATTACGCCAACATCAACATCAATATTAGCGACCGAGCAAGTAGAGGAACCCACCTTAGAAGAAGTAGAGACGGCAGTGCGCAGGATCAAGAACAATAAGGCGCCAGGTGCAGATGGCATTCCAGGAGAATTGTTGAAGTATGGAGGTAGAGCCTTAATATCGTGCATGCATGATCTCATATTAAACATATGGAGAACGGAAAAGCTACCGGATGAATGGAAGCTAGGGATAATATGCCCATTGTACAAGAAAGGTGATAAGTTAGATTGTTCTAACTACAGGGGGATAACGCTGCTAAACATTGCATACAAGGTCTTCGCTAATGTGTTGTACCGTCGCTTACTACCATACGCAGAAGAGAATATCGGTGAATACCAATGCGGTTTCCGCACAAACAGGTCAACCACAGACCAACTGTTTGGCATTAGGCAGATCCTGGAGAAATGTAATGAGTTCAATGTCACGACACACCATCTATTCGTGGACTTCAGAGCAGCATACGACAGCGTTATAAGACACAAACTGTGGGGGATAATGACAAGTTTCGGATTCCCTGAAAAACTGACAGCCCTAACCAGAGTAACACTGTCTGAAGTATCGTCTGTAGTAAGAATACGAAACAAGTTGTCTGAGACTTTTATAACAGAGGAAGGACTACGACAGGGAGACCCACTGGCAACTTTACTGTTTAACATCGTACTAGAAAAGGCCGTTAGGAGTAGTGGAGTGGATACTAACGGCACTGTGTACTTTAAGTCAACACAACTATTGGCTTACGCAGACGACATTGATAAAATTTGCAGAAGCGAACAGGCGACCAAAACTACTTACTCGCTGCTGGAGAAGAAAGCAAATAACCTAGGACTCACTGTCAACGTAAACAAAACGAAATACATGGTGGCTAACGAAACACATCGGAAGGTAGGACCAACGCTAGAACTAGACGGAAAGCACTTTGACACAGTAGATACATTTGTGTAATTGGGCTCGCAACTGAACAGCGTAAACCGGATGGGCGAGGAGATTAGAAGGCGGATAACTCTTGGTAACAGGTGCTATTATGGGCTACTTAAACTTTTTAGGTCCAAAACAATCCACCTCAAGCATAAGTGCACACTGTACAGGTCACTGATAAGACCAGTGGTAACCTAGGGTGCAGAAGCATGGAGCTTAACACAGAGCGAAGAACAGGCTTTAAGTGTATTTGAGAGAAGAATGCTACGTGCAATATTTGGTGCGACCCAAGAACGAGGAATCTGGCGCCGAAGATATAATCACGAACTACATCAGCTCTACAATCAACCAGATATTGTGAGTTTCATCAAGGTGGCAAGATTGAGATGGCTCATGGATCATAGGGTTCCGAAAAAGTTGTTCAATGGCCAACCAGAGGGAAGGAGAAGGGCCGGAAGGCCAAGAGGGAGATGGAAGGATGCAACTGAACTACAAAAACTTCAAGTACGGGACTGGAGAACGTTGGCGAGTGATAGGTCCGCTTGGAGAAACATGCTGAAGGAGGCCCAGACCGGCAATCGGTTGTAGTGCCATTAAGAAGAAGAAGAACTCAAAATTATTTGACGGCACATCTATGACCTCAGTAAACGTTTTTTGAAAAAAATGGCACGTTGATACATAAAGGTTTATGCTTCCCACCCCTGGTTATACATAAAGGTTTTTCCACCGCTGGTCTAGTCAATATATTATATCCTGTCTAGTCTTTTTAGGGTTCCGTACCGAAAACGGAACCCTTATAGGATCACTTTGTTGTCCGTCTGTCTGTCTGTCTGTCTGTCTGCCCGTCTGTCCGTCCGTCCGTCTGTCTGTCTCAGGAAACGAAAATTTTTCTCAGGAACGCGTAGAGGTAACGCGTAGAGGTTGAAATGAATCAAATACTCGGGTCTGCGGTCTCTTTCAGCTGTGAAAAAATCAAACTTGTAAGTCAACGCGATCAAAAGATATGACCGTTTATGTCGCATACTTTGCGATTTCACAAGGGAATCAAAACCTATATGGTACTTCCCGTTGACCTAGAATCATGAAATTTGGCAAGAAGCGGTGTCTTACAGCACATGTAAAGGGAAAAATCTGAAAACCGTAAATATGTAGTTTAATTACAAGAAAAATGCGAATTTACTATTAGAAACTTATGAAAATACACTAATGTGTTGTGTCGTGGTATTGTCAGGCAGCAGAAGCATATGGGTTGCATACAGATAGATCCTCCTCCTCCTATATTTTTTGGTAGTCAATTGCCCAAAAGCAGTCAATTGAACAACTGAATGTTAAGAGTATCGAAAAAGATCTAGAAATAGTTAATATATTACTTTATATTAGATCTAGAAATAGTTAGATCTTAATATAAGTTAGTGAATTAGTGTAATACTAAAACAAAGTTTAAAAAAAAAGTTTAAAAATAATCGCGTAATTCAGTTAATTCTTAATGTAAGTTACTGAATAAGGGTAATAGTAAAATAAAGATTTATCATAATCGATTTATTATAATCGTCATTCGCTTTCTTTTGGTAACTTTTGAATTGAAAACTTTAGTTTTGGCTTGGAATTTGAAATAGGTCTCTCGTCAAGAATTTCATATCATATAAGTAAGTAAGATTTCGTGTTTAAGTACCTAACTAATTACTCAGTGACCTCTTGTATTTAGGATAAAATGAGACGCGCACGAGCAGGGCGACGCGGGGCAAGTACAAGGGCCGGAGGTCGGCCCTTTTGTAGTGAGCGGCAGAAATACGAAATTTTGTTTTGCATTCAATAACTTCGTACTCATGCATATCCTTACTTACTCAATAAATTATGGCTACAGTTCATTTAACCGTTAACGACAACATTATCGTACACGATTTAATATTTATGCCCGGCGATGGCAGTTGTTTGTTTCATGAGCTATACATATGATAATTGAGATGAGTTTTGTTTGTTTACTAGCAACGCCTTAACAAGTTAACTGAATGTGCTTGCTATGTCCTCCACAAAAAAAGATACCTTACAAGTGTGTACGGAACCCTCGGTGCACGAGTCACAACTCGCACTTGGCCGGTTTTTTTTTTGTTTATTGCTTTGTATCTAGTTTTATATTTCTAGTAAAATTGGTTTGCCTCGTTGCCTAAGGATTGTAGTGTTTACAGTAAATAATAACGTTTGTAATTACAGCTGCAAATGTTGTATTATTTATGAAACTGTTCATAGATAACAAATCGTATATGCGAGTGTGTAAAATACGAACATAATCAATATTCGTTTACTCTAACACATTATATGAAACTAGAAACCGTTCCATAATAGAATCTATATTTCCTTAATGTAATTGTATAAATGTTTTGAAACGTTATATTTGCTCTTGCGAGAGTTTAATGGGATATTTTAGATGAAATAAGTCTTGAGTAAAATTCGGGAAACAGAACAAGGGTTGATGTAATAAAATACCGATAGCTATAAAACCTAAACCGTAAAGATGAAATCAGAGAAATAGATTTTCCTTCTTTGGCTGCACATAATATTCCAGATTCTTTATACCTTATAACCTATATTTTATATGTAGCGATATAAATGTAACCTTATTGAAAGTACCATTTGTTGTTAAATTATTAATATATAAATTGAAATAAACAACTTTAACCGCTTGACCGCGTTGACGTATCCATATACATGTGATCTTATCAAATATACATGACGTCTTAGACACATCATTGTATTTCAAGGGGTTAACATATTATATTACACCGGTTATCGCAAGTGAAGACTTCGTAAAACCCTGTCGCTAATGGTGAACACAAAGTATAATGTTACAAATTTTCCCGTGGAATTATGAACCTGACAACATTACTTTGATTCATTATTCTGCACAGCATTCCATAACTCACACATTCATTTCATTTAAAACAGATGATTTCTATACCATATATATTATATTGTGATTATTATAGTTTTTAATGATATATCCGTTTGCATATTCGTTAATGCTCCTAATAAATGAAATCCAGGTATTTAAAGCGAACGAATTACCTCAACTATGAGAGGCGTTTGATTTATTTAGCAATATGCACGGAGTCGGACAACAAAGAAAGGCAATCGCCATGCATAACATGCCGAGAACGGATTTGAACTTGTCACGTCAATAAATCTTATCTGCTATTCCTCACATTGTTTATCGAGTTTGAAACAGAACGCGTCCGCTGTCTAGACATTCTAATTTCCAAAACAGATTCGGTTTATTATTCGCAAACCCTAGTAATTTCCACGCAAAAACCTTTTTAATTTTAATCTAAACTGTTCCAAATTGTGTATATTTTTTTTGTACGTCGCGTCGAGCATGCAATTAATTCACTTCTTGCATCTAACGCATTCCTAATTCTATTTACCGTATGTGTTGAGCCGTAATTTCACGTTGAGCAACGCAGTTTCAAAATGAACTTCAAATACGGTCTTAATATTTGAAACTACGACCGTGTTTACGTTTCACCCCAAGCTATATTATAGCAAGTGTAGTCATGTTTAGCAAGAGTATATATTAACTACGCGATATTAAGTAATACTAGACGGATACAATTACACATTAAAGACTACATAAAATAGAGTAAAAATATGACTCGATAGACTAGACTAGAGAGATGGAACTAAGTACACATGAATAGACAGACAAATAGATAGGCAAGACTAGACTAGACCATACCGAAAAGTCGGATAAGAGAAGTCTAGACAGACAAGACCAAGGGGAAATGATTAGACAAACATGTCTAGAGAAGCAAAGCTTGACAAATAAGGCTAGAGATAAGACTAGATAGACAAGACTAGACAGAAAGAACTAGAAAGAAAAAACTAGACAGACAAGACTAGACAGAGTGTCTTGTCTGCCTAGTCTTGTCTATCTAGTCTTGTCTGTCTAGTCTTGTCTGTCTAGTCTTGTCTGTCTAGTCTTGTCTGTTTAGTCTTGTCTGTCTAGTCTTGTCTGTCTAGTCTTGTCTGTCTAGTCTTGTCTGTCTAGTCTTGTCTGTCTAGTCTTGTCTGTCTAGTCTTGTCTGTCTAGTCTTGTCTGTCTAGTCTTGTCTGTCTAGTCTTGTCTGTCTAGTCTTGTCTGTCTAGTCTTGTCTGTCTAGTCTTGTCTGTCTAGTCTTGTCTGTCTAGTCTTGTCTGTCTAGTCTTGTCTGTCTAGTCTTGTCTGTCTAGTCTTGTCTGTCTAGTCTTGTCTGTCTAGTCTTGTCTGTCTAGTCTTGTCTGTCTAGTCTTGTCTGTCTAGTCTTGTCTGTCTAGTCTTGTCTGTCTAGTCTTGTCTGTCTAGTCTTGTCTGTCTAGTCTTGTCTCTCTAGTCTTGTCTGTCTAGTCTTGTCTGTCTAGTCTTGTCTGTCTAGTCTTGTCTGTCTAGTCTTGTCTGTCTAGTCTTGTCTGTCTAGTCTTGTCTGTCTAGTCTTGTCTGTCTAGTCTTGTCTGTCTAGTCTTGTCTGTCTAGTCTTGTCTGTCTAGTCTTGTCTGTCTAGTCTTGTCTGTCTAGTCTTGTCTGTCTAGTCTTGTCTGTCTAGTCTTGTCTGTCTAGTCTTGTCTGTCTAGTCTTGTCTGTCTAGTCTTGTCTGTCTAGTCTTGTCTGTCTAGTCTTTTCTGTCTAGTCTTGTCTGTCTAGTCTTGTCTGTCTAGTCTTGTCTGTCTAGTCTAGTCTGTCTAGTCCTGTCTGTCTAGTCCTGTCTGTCTAGTCTTGTCTGTCTAGTCTTGTCTGTCTAGTCTTGTCTGTCTAGTCCTGTCTGTCTAGTCCTGTCTGTCTAGTCTTGTCTGTCTAGTCTTGTCTGTCTAGTCCTGTCTGTCTAGTCCTGTCTGTCTAGTCTTGTCTGTCTAGTCTTGTCTGTCTAGTCCTGTCAGTCTAGTCTTGTCTGTCTAGTCTTGTCTGTCTAGTCTTGTCTGTCTAGTCTTGTCTGTCTAGTCTTGTCTGTCTAGTCTTGTCTGTCTAGTCTTGTCTGTCTTGTCTTGTCTGTCTAGTCTTGTCTGTCTAGTCTTGTCTGTCTAGTCTTGTCTGTCTAGTCTTGTCTGTCTAGTCTTGTCTGTCTAGTCTTGTCTGTCTAGTCTTGTCTGTCTAGTCTTGTCTGTCTAGTCTTGTCTGTCTAGTCTTGTCTGTCTAGTCTTGTCTGTCTAGTCTTGTCTGTCTAGTCTTGTCTGTCTAGTCTTGTCTGTCTAGTCTTGTCTGTCTAGTCTTGTCTGTCTAGTCTTGTCTGTCTAGTCTTGTCTGTCTAGTCTTGTCTGTCTAGTCTTGTCTGTCTAGTCTTGTCTGTCTAGTCTTGTCTGTCTAGTCTTGTCTGTCTAGTCTTGTCTGTCTAGTCTTGTCTGTCTAGTCTTGTCTGTCTAGTCTTGTCTGTCTAGTCTTGTCTGTCTAGTCTTGTCTGTCTAGTCTTGTCTGTCTAGTCTTGTCTGTCTAGTCTTGTCTGTCTAGTCTTGTCTGTCTAGTCTTGTCTGTCTAGTCTTGTCTGTCTAGTCTTGTCTGTCTAGTCTTGTCTGTCTAGTCTTGTCTGTCTAGTCTTGTCTGTCTAGTCTTGTCTGTCTTGTCTTGTCTGTCTA